>CM060676.1:204026431-205246431 GCA_030686995.1 Artemisia argyi | reverse complement strand
ATGCACCTACTGTGGATCAAGCAATGATCAATCAACTTGTGGAGCAAAGAGTTGCTGAACTACTGGCTGAGTCAAATCATTCCAACAATTCTGCTGGAACTTTTCCGCCTGTTCGTACTAGTGGATGTCATTACAAGGAGTTTAAGATTTGTGGACCTATTGAGTTTGGTGGAACTGAAGGAGTGGTTTACTTGGTCAGGTGGATAGAGAAGACTGAGTCAGTGTTTAATGTCAGTGGTTGTGCGGAGAATGCGAAGGTAAAGTTTGCTTCTTTTACTTTCAAGGATGAAGCTTTAACTTGGTGGAACAATTACCGTAACTCGGTTGGGAGTGATGTGGCTTATGCTATGACTTGAGAGCAATTTAAGTCTTTGCTGATTCAGACTTACTGCCCAAGGAATGAGATTAAGAAGCTGGAGATTGAGTTCTGGAACCATAAGGTGAAAGGTACCGATATGGCCACTTACAATCGCCGTTATCGAGAGTTAGCCTTACTTTGTCCCGATATGGTTAGGACTGAGACTCAAAGGATTGAGAGGTATACCGATGGGTTGCCGGTAGCTACAAGGAACGATGTGATTTCTGCTAAGCCTGCAAACATTCATGAGGCTATCACTATCGCTCAACAATTGATGGACTCGTTGGCATTGGAAGAAGTTGAGAAAGACAAGAATGGAAAGAGGAAGAGGGATGATCACACTAAGGGTAATGATCGTCGAAACAAGCGACAAACAGCTACTAGAGCTTATGCTATGGGAGATGGAGACAAGAAGAACTACAATGGAGATGCACCCAAGTGTAACCGATGATATAAGAATCATTCTGGACGATGTACTGTGATGTGCAAGAATTGCTCTAAGATGGGACACATAGCTAAGGATTGTAGAGCTCGACCACTTGCTATGGTTCAAGCTACTCCTGAAACTATGAGCAAGGCAAATGTTACTTGCTATGGATGTGGAAAGAAGGGACATTATAGGAATGAGTGTAGGGAATCGTGGAACCGAGGGAATCAAGGATCGGGTGGTAATGGGTACAATAATGGAAACCGTGGAGCTGGAGGAAACTGTGGACGACAAGATAATGGGGACCAACGTGTGGAAGCTGGAGCTGCTCATGGAAGAGTGTATGCACTTGGGAACGAGAGAGGAGAAGATCCAAACGTTGTTACTGGTACGTTCCTTCTCAATAATCGTTATGCTTCCATACTATTTGATACTGGTGCCGATAAGAGTTTTGTGTCCACTAAGTTTGCACCCTTACTAGAGAAACCCCCGATGGCCTTAGGAATTGGTTATGATGTAGAGTTAGCTAATGGGAACATAGAGAGGATTAGGACTATCATTCGCGGTTGCACGTTAAACTTTGTGAATTGTCCTTTCAACATAGATCTTCTACCCGTCACGTTAGGAAGTTTTGATGTCATTATTGGTATGGATTGGTTGTCGAAGTATCGTGCTCATATACTTTGCGATGAGAAGATTGTGCGTGTGCCTTACGGTAAGGAGATTCTGAACATACCAGGAGATCGAAAGGATTTGAGAGGCCCATCTAGATTAGCGGTCGTATCTTGCACTAAATTGCCGAAGCTAATGGCAAAAGGATGTTGCCTTTTCTTAGCTCAAATTTCTGAGAAAGGAGGGAAGGAGAAGAAGGAAAGGTGCATTGGAGACGTGCCTATAGTTCGTGATTTTTCGGATGTGTTTCCCGATGAATTGCCGGGAATTCCGCCTACTAGACAAGTAGAGTTTCAGATTGAGTTGATACCTGGTGCTGCACCTGTAACACGAGCGCCTTATCGTCTTGCACCTACTGAACTGGAAGAGTTGTCGAAACAACTAGCAGAGTTAGCCGAAAGAGGATTTATAAGACCAAGTTCTTCGCCTTGGGGAGCCCCGGTCTTATTTGTGAAGAAGAAGGATGGATCGTTTCGTATGTGTATTGATTATCGAGAGTTGAACATGTTAACGGTGAAGAATAGATACCCGTTACCGAGGATCGACGATTTGTTCGATCAACTTCAAGGATCGAGTGTGTATTCGAAGATCAATTTGAGATCGGGATATCATCAGCTTCGAGTTCGCGAGGAAGATATTCTGAAAACGGCTTTCAGAACCCGTTACGGGCATTACGAGTTTCAGGCGATGCCGTTTGGGTTGACCAACGCACCGGCGGTATTCATGGATCTCATGAATCGGGTGTGTAAGCCTTACTTAGACAAATTTGTGATTGTGTTCATCGATGACATTATAATTTATTCGAAGAGCGAGAAGGAGCATGAGGAGCATCTAAGACTCATCTTAGAATTGCTCAGGAAAGATAAACTGTATGCCAAGTTTTCAAAATGTGAATTTTGGATTCCGACGGTACAATTTCTGGGTCATGTAATTGATAGACAAGGAGTTCATGTAGATCCTGCTAAGATGGAAGCGATTAAAGATTGGGCTGCACCTACGACCCCAACAGAAGTTCGTCAATTTTTGGGTTTAGCCGGTTATTACCGAAGATTCATTGAGGGATTTTCGAAGATAGCAAAACCGTTGACCAAATTGACTCAAAAGAGTGTTAAGTACGAATGGGGAGATAAGGAAGAGGAAGCATTTCAGTTACTTAAGGAGATGTTGTGTAGTGCTCCTATCTTAGCGTTACCTGAAGGTAACGAGGACTTCGTCGTCTATTGTGACGCTTCTCATAAAGGTTTAGGAGTTGTGTTAATGCAACAAGAGAAAGTGATAGCTTATGCTTCCCGACAGCTTAAGAAGCACGAGAAGAACTACACCACCCATGATTTGGAGTTAGGTGCTGTGGTTTTTGCTTTGAGGATATGGAGACATTACTTGTATGGAACCAAGTGTGTAGTGTTTACTGACCACAAAAGTCTGCAACACATTTTGAACCAAAAAGAGCTTAACATGAGACAGCGACGTTGGATTGAGTTGCTAAGCGATTATGATTGTGAAATTCGCTACCATCCTGGTAAAGCAAACGTTGTTGCTGATGCCCTTAGTCGAAAGGAGAGAATTCCACCGTTACGAGTTAGATCATTAGGAATGACTATCGTATCGCCATTACCGTCTCAAATATTAGAAGCTCAAATGGAAGCGTTGAAAGCAGAGAATCGACCTGCTGAGAACATATTTGGGATGGCAGAAAATGAGAAGGGATTTGTTAAGCGTTCTGATGGAGTATTATGTTTTGGAGAGCGAAGTTGGGTACCATTGTATGGAGGAATTCGAGAGTTGATTATGCATGAGTCGCATAAGTCAAGATACTCTATTCATCCTGGGTCTGACAAGATGTACCAGGATTTGAAAAAGCTATATTGGTGGCCAAATATGAAGGCAGATATAGCGTTGTATGTTAGTAAGTGTTTGACTTGCTCTAAGGTTAAAGCCGAACATCAAAGACCGTCAGGATTATTGACGCAGCCAGAACTCCCAGTTTGGAAGTGGGAGCGTATCACGATGGACTTTATTACCAAATTACCAAAGACAGCTAGCGGTTGTGACGCTATATGCGTAATTGTGGATCGATTGACTAAGTCTGCTCATTTCCTGGCGATTAGTGAAGATGATAGTGTTGACAAACTTGCGAGGTTGTATGTGAAGGAGATTATTTCTCGTCATGGAGTTCCGATATCGATTATTTCTGATCGCGACAGCCGCTTCACATCAGCATTGTGGCGATCACTTCAAACCGCTTTGGGGACGAGACTTGATATGAGTACTGCATATCACCCCCAAACCGATGGTCAAAGTGAGAGAACTATTCAGACTTTGGAAGATATGCTTCGTGCATGCATAATAGACTTTGGTAAAGGCTGGGAGAAATATCTACCCCTTGCGGAGTTCTCCTACAACAATAGCTACCACACAAGTCTTAAGGTTGCACCGTTTGAAGCTTTGTATGGTCGTAAATGTCGTTCACCTATTGGTTGGGCAGAAGTCGGAGATAGCCAACTCACAGGCCCTGAGCTTATTTTGGAAACTACTGAGAAAGTAACGCAAATTCGAGATCGACTGCAAGCAGCTAGAGATAGGCAGAAAAGTTACGCCGATCAGAGGCGTAAACCCCTAGAATTCTAGGTTGGAGACAAAGTGATGCTGAAAGTCTCGCCTTGGAAGGGTGTGATACGTTTTGGGAAACGTGGGAAACTAAATCCCCGCTACATTGGACCATTTCTTATTTTGGAAAGAATTGGGCCCGTAGCTTATCGATTGGAATTACCACCGGAATTGAATAAAGTTCATGATGTGTTTCATGTTAGCAATTTGAAGAAGTGTCTTTCGGAGGGAACGCCAGTTATACCAATTAAGGATATTCATGTGGATGAGAGTTTAAATTTTGTGGAAGAACCGATTGAGATATTGGATAGAGAGATTAAACGACTTAAGAGAAGTCGTATTCCGCTCATCAAAGTTCATTGGAATTCGCGGCATGGACCGGAATTCACGTGGGAACGTGAGGATGAGTTTTGCAAGAGATATCCGAAGCTTTTTACTTCATAGATGGGCTGTTCCGAGAGAAACCTGGGACGGGTTTCTTCTGAGGCTGGGAGGATGTGACAACTGGCAAAATAGGGAGCCGTTTTTAAAACCCGCATTACATTAAAAATTATAATTTTGGTATATTTGAAAAGTTTATTGTGACGAGATGTTTTATGAACGTTGGAATGTGATTTTTGATCGTACGTTATTTATGGGAATTCGGTTATTTATTATGATTTGGTTTGGTTCAGTCGTGATGATTTATTTTTGAGATCATTATTTTGACACTACATTGACTCCGGCACTAGGTTAACCTAACATTTTAATTATTTAATATTGGTTCGGATATTATTATTTTTGGAACGTATAGCGAGGTTTTGATTATTTTGGAACGAGTTCGGTTTGAGAAAGTTGATTGGTTATTTAAGGTTTTGGGTTTGGTCCGTGTATTTACACCGGGCTACTTAACCCGCTACACCTCTCACTATTATTATTATTATTATTATTATTAAAAGGTTTGTTTTTTTTAAGAGTAAATTGCATAAAATCGTCCTTGTGGAGCTGTAAACACAACACAACACAACACCCTCATCACCAACTCTCTCTCTCTCTTTTAACATATCAACCATCGCCACCCTAATCCCCCCAATCGCACCACCACCGCCACCCTCACATCAAATCTAACACCACCATCTTAACCATCTTCTTCCGAACTATCTATTGGTACAAACCACGCGCGATTTGGACCACCTTAACACCCTATTCGAATTAACATCACCACGTTTTCACCACTTATACCATCTTTTCTTTTGGGTTTTTGAAGAAATCGGATTTTTGGAGTTTGATTGGAGGTGAGTGGCCACGAAATCTATTCGTGCGCCCCGATTCATACCCAAATCGTGGGTATATTGTCATTTTATTGGTGGGTTTTGATGAAATAATGATGGGGAAATGATGTTTTGACAATAAAAGTCCGTTTGGTATCTTGGGTTTGGGTGTGACGCGAGTATTGGTACTCGATTCGTGGCATTGGGTCGCGTTTGGTATTGATGTTGGCTCGAATGGAGCTTGACCGAGACACTATGTCTCGATGAGACCTCCCTTGACTCGTTTGGGAGTCTAGGATGATTTTTGGTCCGATATGATACTTGGTTATTAGTGTTTGATTCTTGGTACATGGAGTTTCGGATGGATTGTGATTATTTTTGGCATTGTTGTTGTTGTCGTGATTCATGGCCGACGACCCCTTTGGGTCCGTTTGGTTCTTTTTGGCTCGTTAGAGCAATGCCGAGACCTAAGGGTCTCGGGCGAGGCTATATTGTTGTGGTTTATATTGTGTTATTATTATTATTGTTGTGGCATACTTTGGACCGAAGCTTTTGGATGGGTCGAGACACTTTGTGGTCTCGACTTGGTATACTTGTGTTTTAGATATGGAGATGTGTTGTCGAGTGTGGACTTGGGGACCGATTGTGAGACGGTCATTAGATGACGGAGATAAGTTAGTTGGGTGCCGTAGTCGGACCCTCATGTTGTAGCACGTGGATATGGGATTGTTTTGGACGGAGTTGATTTATTTATTTTGACTTGATTATTATGTTGGACTTGGACTATGAGCCGAGAGTCATAACTCGGACATGTGACCAAATTCTATGACTCGATAAATATTTAAAAGTCAAACATTAAAAATAATACTCGTAATAATATTATTGATAATATAATCGTTTATATACGTATATAGACGTGATAAACGTATATATATATATATATATATATATATATATATATATATATATATATATATATATATATATATATATATATATATATATATATATATATATATAAATGCGTATATTAATAATAAAACGATCACGAGTAAACGTATAATAATATAACGATAATTCTTATACTATGCAAATAGTGTAATAAATGTCGGAATATTGTTATAAATAAATAACTCGAAATAATGTCGAGAACTAATAAGTCGGGTGAGTAATAAATAAAAACATAACGATTTTTATAAATTTAGAAACTTATCGAGTTATACGAGTTGTGGTTATTTAAAGTCCAAGTGGGCTTTATATTGTGACTTTTGTGTTGTCACGGATATATGACGATTAATATAAACATTCTCTATAGCAAGTGACTTATTTAATCGACGGATTAGATCGAGTTATTTGATTATATAAAATGAGTATATTAATGGGCATTGTATCCCACGACGCCCATAGGATGTGGTGTATGTTTTAGGGTAATAAATTACTATGTATCTCGTGGAATTTGGCCGATTCGACGATATATATAGGGAATTTATTGGACTACGATATATACCAAATAGAATTCTTTGTGCTATGTGCTTTAGGTTGGGTATAATTTTGAAACGATATATTATGTAAATAAATATGGGAGATTACCAAATCGACGGATTTGATAAGCTTAGATGATTTATTTAAATAATATATTGGGCTAATATTAGACCTATAGTTGGTTTATTATTTCTTTCGTTGTGGCTTTTTGGTTTGAGTTGTGTCGACCCTTCACCCGTATGGATACCAAACGTCAAATTTCAATTTAACATGAAGTTAATTCGAGAAATGGATATTTTTGGAAAGTAAAATGGAATACGTTCGGGAATGGGAATATTTGATTTTTGAGGAAATGATTTCTGAACGAGCTTGATATTGTTAGGAAGTTCCGAGTCTGTAGTTGTCGTTACGTGAGTTGCTTGGGTTGCTTACGTCTTTCTTCTATCGATTTCTTTTGAGGATTTTTTGGACTTGAGGTGAGTCATAGCCCCACTTTTACTCTTGAACTTTGTTTTCAATGCATGGGGTGAGAAACGTGCAAATGTTTTATGTGGACTATTATCGCTTTATTTATTTCAAAACTTGCTATGCTTATAGAACTAGGTAGGATTAAGCGAGGCCTAGTCCCGAACTAGGTAAGCTATTGATTTGGTTATTGAGCGAGGCCTAGACATGAGCTAGGTAAGCTATTGATTTGGTTATAGAGCGAGGCCTAGTCCCGAACTAGGTAAGCTATTGATTTGGTTATAGAGCGAGGCCTAGTCCCGAACTAGGTAAGCTATTGATTTGGTTATTGAGCAAGGCCTAGTCCCGAACTAGGTAAGCTATTGGATTGATTATAGAGCGAGGCCTAGACTTGAGCTAGGTAAGCTATTGATTGGATTGATTTGAGCTATAGCGTACACCTATAGGGTTGATTTGATTTGGTTGGATATTTTGGTTAGATATTTTGGTTGGATGATTGAGGCCTAGTCTAGCTAGCAAGCGTTTTGCGTACATATCCATTATATCGAATTATGAATTTAAACCTATGATCTCACCAGCGAAAGCTGACTTTTAGCACATTTTCTCAGGTAATTAAGTGATGCTCTATGGATGCTTGGGATTAGAGGCTTGGCAATGGCACCGGTTATGGATCTATTTTTCTAAAACTCTGATAACTATTGTGGACCTATGTTTATTTCTTTTGGGCCTTACTTTGGATAATTATTGGGATAAATGTAAACTTAAAAACCCGTTTTGGTTGTGTTTTTCTTATGTTTACTTTATCTCGTTCTTTCATGACTTTGAATGGATACCAATCCCCGTAGCACCCCGAAAGCTTGTTGAGTCTTCCGCTGTATCAAATTTTGGGGGTGTTACAGAAACCCATTGGAAATAGTTATCTAACACGTCCATTAGTGTTATCCAAACATGCAAGGTTCAGGTTAAATGAATGATAGAGTAATATGTGAAAGCTTGTTTATTTGTAAATCAAAAAGTAAATAGCCTGGGTAACAAATCAAATAAGGTTTGAAATAAAATAATACACGTTATATTATTTCTAAATTCTGGGGACGACATATACAACCATCAAACTCCAAAACACATTTAAAAACAATGCTATACCATAAATTATCAAATGAAAAGATTAGAATCATGTATGTTCATACTTTCAAGCTCCTAAATTTACAGTGATTATAAATATGTAACAACAATAACATACTTAATTTTTGCATCCATGCATCAACATATATATTGAAAATCACCTCTTCCTTGTTCTGATCGCGTAAGAGTTTAGTCCTATCCCTGATCTCAAAGTTTTCTTTTTCGATCTCTTCATATTCTTCGACACTAACCCAAACAACTTTATGGATGCTTTCGAAGGCTTATGTTGTCTTGAAACCTTGTTCCTATACTAATTCTATTGTTGTCCTCAGTCTACAAACAACCTCTCTGCAAACAGTTGGCTACAAATAAAAAATATTCATATCTGCTTAAAATTAGAATTTAATGATACATGTAAAAAATATTCATATCCAAATAAAAAAACTTATAAAGTTTGCAAGTTAGGTAAATAAATGACCCAATTGGTTAAGTCTTTACAATGTGTACCAACCTGTTAGATTTCATCTAAGTTGAGAGAACTCAAAAAGCAGATCCATCAAAATGGGTGCAAAATAGTATGCTGCAATACAAATTACATTAGTCTATTTTGAAACACCCCCCCTCCCCCCCCCCCCCCCCCCCCCCAAAAAAAAAAAAAAAAAAAAAAAAAAAAAAAAAAAAAAAAAACTGATTTGGCCATGTCAAAGGGTCATATGTGGAGGAGGAGGTGGGGGATTTTTTATTTTTTATTTTTTAATTTTTATTATTTTTTTTCCATCGGCTCTTGAGGAGGTTGAGCGGGTGCACGTGCCCTACCATAAGGAAATCCGTACCTATACCCACAGCCATATGGATAATACTGTTTCGGATCAACCGTTGACCTGTTTCTTGATATAAGCTTACTTCCTCCTGTGATTAACAGTATGGCTAGTTGATTTAATCAATATTTTTCTTTCCCTACATCTTATCACTAATGGTAGATCATCCAATTTAGATACCTTGCACCCCATTTTACACCTTAATCCTATAAACCCTAACCCTTATATTATCACATGCACATTAACTAATATTACCAAACCCATTACAAAACATTAAAAAACAGCAAGGACCTAGCTAATAAACTATGATATTGGTATTGTTTATTTTAATGTTTCTGTGATGGGTTTTTGATAATGTGTTAATGTGAGTAAGGAGGACTTATGATATAGTGAAAATAAATGTTTCTTTTTTATATTTAACAGAATAAAAAGATTACCTGTGTTTTCAACTTAAATGAGTTGTTAATTGTCTATGTTTGCTCTAAACCGTGATATTTTGTTGCAGCTACTTTCTCTCAACTTTGCACACACCAAGCTGCAGAAATAAATAAATCATAACCACTATCAATAAAATGTAGCAAAATTTAAAGACAACTATTATTGTACAGAGAAATTTAACAAAAAAATGAATTTTAAATCATAAGAATCACGAGTTTCTGTTACTCATATTGTAGCATAATGCAGGTTCAAATTTCCTCCACCAACTACTACAGTTTCATTACCTTATTATTGTTGAACTTCTATATGCTAATCATAGTTACATATGTCGTATTATCTTTAATGGTTGTAAAACTATTTTAAAACTTCAAACAATACACTCAATGACTTGACCTATGTGTTCTACCTTTGAGATAGTGTAGGTGCTTAAACCTAGAGGTGGTAAAGATAATGGTAATACACACTATAATAGTTTATCCAGCGTCATTTGTTGCAACTGCTCTTATACTAATTATTCACCCAAAATAGTCACATAACCTCAATCAAATGATTTTCACAACACCCAAACACCACAAACTAAATGCAACACAATTAGGCACTTTTTGTCAATACATTGTCTGTTTTTAAAGACTCTGTTATTTAGCTTTCGAAGTTTTTAAAAAGTAAATAGATAACAAATCAGCCGAAATTTTAGAATCTTAGAATTACGTCCTCATCTTTTTACAAACTAAACAGATGCATCTTACCTAATAGCAACACTACACTTTCAATATTCCATTTAGTCTCGTCCTTTACTTTATATCTATTATAATTTGTTTTCTAATTTTCAAAAAAGGTTGACGATATAGTTCTCAATAGGTTACCAAAAAATCGGAAACAATAGTTACCAAAAAAATGCATAATTATATTTTATAGTCTCAAAGAAAAATTATGGGCCAATCCAACTGATCTACCATTTATAAATTGACCCATTATCAACCCAGAATATCATATGATACTAACAACCCTGTTACAATATATTTAAGCTGATGCACCACATCCATACATGAATTACTCAAACATAAATATGAAATAACTGAAATCATACCTTTTAGATCATCCCACATACCTGCATAAGATTTAGATCATCCAAAGGAATCTTCTAAGTAGTAACTTCCTACAATACTCCAACCTGAAATATAAACAACCACTTAAAACTTGAAATATTTCTTAACTAATGTATATTTACCTGTCACATAAACTAACATAAATTTAAATGGCTCTGCAATATGTTCAATTTAACCCCTGCCAAAGTCCATATATATTAGTACAATATATATCTTTATAACTTGCTCACAAAGTCAATAGTAGTCAACACATGGACCATAAAATGCTAAAAATGTATAATTTTGATGGTCGCAACTAAATTTTGTTGTCAAAACCTGTGTCGTGTGGTTGTTAGTTAGTTTTTGAAATTTTATTTGACTCCCATAAACACAACCTCAATGATGGCATCTAGCTTACAAACTCAAAATAGAGGTGGATCTAACATGACTCTAAACTAAAGAACACCGTTGCCAACCAAAGCAACAACTTTATAGATACTTGGTACCTTACTATGCGAGATGATCTTAGGACTTCTCCAAATTCTAAATCTGTGGATCAAAGAGAAATAGTTGGGCACACTATTCAAGAGGTCTTTTGACGGTTCAAAATAAACATTCTTTCGCATATCTATTCTTTCCTTACTCTATATATGCTTTATAAAAAGAATATAAGATATGCAATTCCAAAGTCCAAACACCCCATAAAGTTGAAACTAAAAGGTGATATTGTTTGTATATTTTACAGTCATATCATATATTGCTTTTTCAAGTATAGTAGTGATACTAAAGATAAGTTGCTATCAATATTCAGTAATACCTGAGCAACATTTTTTTCGGTGATCAAAGCGATAGAAGCTGATAGATACTGAAAGAGGATAACAACCAAACAAAAAACAAACATGATTACGTGATCTAACATCAGTACTTTTTGAGATCAAAATAAGCAATTGAAATGAAAAGTACTTATAGAATAGAAGGAAACAAACTTAAGGGAAACTGTATTACTGATGACACATCAAATATACATAACCAAGAATCACCATACATATCATCCAACTAACCCTATTCCATATGGCTGGACTTTTGTGACAACTGGCAAATTAGGGAGCCATTTTGAAACCCGCATTACTTTAAAATTTATAATTTTGGAATATTTAAAAAGTTTATTGTGACGAGATTTTGTGAACGCTGGAACGTGATTTTTAAATCATATGTTATTTATGGAATTTGATTATTTATTAATGAATTGGTTCGAATCATTTGTGATGATTTATTTTTGAGATCATTATGTGGCACTACATTGACTCCGGCACTAGGATAACCTAACAATTTTATTTATTTAATTACGGGTTCGAGTATTTTATATTTGGTAACGACCTCGATTCGAGTGAGTGTTGTTTTATTTAATTAGGTTTCAGGTTTGGTCCGTGTATTTTACACCCGGTTACCTCACCCACACTTCTAATATCATTTTTATTATTATTATTATCATTATTTCTTTTTTTCTTTTTTTCTTTTCTTTTCTTTGGATCCGGTTGGTTTGTGGGTTTATCACCCCCCCACCGCCCCACGCACCACACAAACACACCAACACCCTCACCATTTTTCATCTCTCTCTCTCTCTTTCTTGAAAGACAACACCACCGCCACCCTACAACCCCCATTAACGCCGCCACCGCCCCTCTCCTAAACAAAATAACACCACCATCGTAACCACCTCATCCCGATCTATCTTTTGATACAACTCACGCGCGATTTGGACCACTTTATCACCACGTACGCACCATCACTGCCACCTAAACACCATTTTTCTTATATTTTCTTGTTGGGTTTTTGAAGAAACATATTCTTGGAGCCGTTGGAAGGTGAGTGACCACGAGTTTCAACTCGTGTGTCTCGATTTGTACCCAAACCGTGGGTATACGAAATCTTTTCTTGTTGGGTTTTGATTAAAACAAGTGGGAAATGATGTTTTGGTAATAAAAATGAAGTTTGGTATCTTGGGTTTTGGTTTTGACGCGAGCTTGGTGCTCGACTTGTGATGTTGGGTCGCGTTTGGTATTGGGTTTAGCTCGTTGGAGCTTGGCCGAGACCCTATGGTCTCGGTGTGACTATATTTTGACTCGTTTGGGAGTCTAAGAGGACCCTTGGTCCGAATGGTTTGATTCTTGGTCGATTTGGTTAACCGATTTGGTGATTGTTGATGTTTTGGTGTGCCGTGAACCATGAGGGTCCGTTTGGCAGTTTTGGATCGGCTCAAGTGAGCCTATGTCGTGGCCTTGTGGCCTTGGTTGTGAGTCCTTGTGACTCGTGGTTCTAGCCGAGACCCAAGTGGGTCATTTGGCTCGGGTTTGGCGTGGTAAACCAACCCATACTATATGTATCTTGATTGTTATTGTTGTTGATATTTTGGTTGTGGTAACTTGTATTTTGGCCGATGCATTGGATGGGTCGAGACCCTTTTGTGGACTCGACAATGGTATACTTTGGATTGTAATTTGGAGTTGTGTTGTCGAAGAGTATTTGGGAACCGATTGTGAGACGGTTATTTAGATTGACGGAGATAGGTTAGTCGGGTGCCGTAGTCGGACTCTAATGTTGTAGCACGTGGATTTGGGATTGATTTGGACGGAGTTGTTTATTTTTATGACTTGGTTATTATTTTTGGACTTGGACTATGAGCCGAGAGTGATGACTTGGACATGTGACCAAATTCTTATGACTCGATAAATATTTAAAATCAAACATTAAAAATAATACTCGTAATAATATTATTGATAATATAATCGTTTATATACGTATATAGACGTGATAAACGTATATATATATATATATATATATATATATATATATATATATATATATATATATATATATGCGTATATTAGTAATAAAATGATCACGAGTAAACGTTATAATAATATAACGATAATTATTATATTATGCGAATAGTGCAATAAATGTCGGAGTATTATTATAAATAAATAACTATAAAAAAAATGTCGAGAACTAATACGTCGGGTAAGTAATAAATAAAAACATGATTTCTCTATAAATTTGAAAAACTTATCGAGTTATACGAGTTGTGGTTACTTAAGTCCAAGTGGGCTTTATCATGTGACTTTTGTGTTGTCACGGATATATGACGATTAATATAAACATTTTCTATAACTACGTAACTTATTTAATCGACGGGTTAAATCGAGTTATTTGGCTATATAAAATGAGTATATTAATAGGCATCGTATCCCACGACGCCCATAGGTTGTGGTACGTGTATTAGGATAATGAATTACTATATATCTCGTGGAATTGGCTAAATTGATGAATTTGGCAAATTGGACGATATATATAGGGAATTTATTGGACTACGATATTTACCATATAGTATACTTTGTGCTATGTGCTTTAGGTTGGGTATAATCTTGGAGCGGTATATTACGTAAATAAATATGGAAGATTATTAAATCGACGGATTTGATAAACTTTGATGATTTATTTAAATAATATATTGGGCTAATATTAGACCTATAGATTGTTTATTTTTTCGTTCATTGTGGCTTCTTGGTTTGAGTTGTGTCGACCCACCACCCATATGGATACCAAACGTCAAACTTCAAATTAATATGAAGATAATTTGAGAAACGGATATTTTTGGAAAGTTAAATGGAATACGTTCGGGAATGGGAATATTTGATTTTGAAGAAATGATTTTTGAACGAGTTTGATATTGTTAGGAAGTGCCGAGTCTGTAGTTGCCGTTACTTGAGTTTGCTTACGTCTTTCATCTATCGATTTCTTTTGAGGATTTTCTGGACTTGAGGTGAGTCATAGCCCCACTTTTACTCTTGAACTTTGTTTTCAATACTTGGGGTGAGAAACGTGCAAATTGTTTTATGTGGACTATTATCGCTTTTGATTTTAAAACTTGCTATGCTTATAGAACTAGGTAGGTTATAGAGCGAGGCCTAGTCCCGAACTAGGTAAGCTATTGATTTGGTTATAGAGCGAGGCCTAGTCCCGAACTAGGTAAGCTATTGATTTGGTTATAGAGCGAGGCCTAGTCCCGAACTAGGTAAGCTATTGATTTGGTTATAGAGCGAGGCCTAGTCCCGAACTAGGTAAGCTACTGAATTGGTTATGGAGCGAGGCCTAGTAAAGAACTAGGTAAGCTATACAACGAGGCCTAGACTAGATCTAGGTAAGTTGAACATGTCGTATCCTTACGCATGTTGGGTATGTCGTATCCTTACGTATACAGATTGATTTGATTTGATTTGGTTTGTTGGACTATAGTGTGCACCTATAGGATTGATTCGATTTGGTTGGATTATTTTGGTTGGAGGATTGAGGCCTAGTCTAGCTAGCAAGCGTTTTGCGTATATGCCACTATATTGAATTATGAATTTAAACCTATGATCTCACCAGCGAAAGCTGACTTTTAGCGCGTTTTCTCAGGTAATTAAGTGATGCCCTTGGATGCTTGGATTAGAGGCTTGGCAATGGCACCTGGTTTATGGATCTATTTTCTGAAACTCTGATAAATAATTGTGTACCTACGTTTATTTCTTTTGGGCCTTACTTTGGATAATTCTTGGGATAAACGTAAACTTTAAAACCCGTTTTGGTTGTGTTTTTCTTATGTTTACTTTATCTCGTTCTTTCATGACTTTGAATGGATACCAATCCTCGTAGCACCCCGAAAGTTCGTTGAGTCTTCCGCTGTACCAAATTTTGGGGGTGTTACAACTTTTTTGCCCCTCTAATATAGAATTGTCAAATGCAACAAATAAGAATATAGAGATAAATTTACCACTCTTAGAATTGTGACTCATCAGATTCGTTGGAATTAAATATCTGGGTTATCAATTGAGTTTATATAATGGTTTAAGTCGGTTCTAGTTTAGGTCCTATTAGGATTCTAATTGTAATTGGAATACAATATAAATTGGTCTCGAGGTTTTTCTTTTTTTTAAAAATAATAATAAATAAATAAATAAATAAATAATAGTTAAGTCCTACAATATGTAAAAACTTACTTAAAACAACTGTAACTTACTAAAAACTTTCTGAACACCAATAAATCAAAACGGCTCATTTTGACCCATCATATGCCGCCACTACATTAAGCCACGTAAAACTTAAATTATTAATCAAACGCAGGAATGCTCAACCAAACATACTGCTTCATTTGAATTCAGCAAAAACAGCTTTCATAACAGCTTATCGTAACAATTAAAGCACTTTTCAGTATTCAAAATAACTGTAATAACAGCTTCAGTGTTTATATAGACCCAAACAGCATTGCATTTTCATTAATAAGAAATATCTTCTTAGAATTCTAATCGTTTATGTAGAAAACCGCAAAGAAGCTGGTTCATATGGTGTTCATTAATTTTAGATTCTTTATCATATGGTAGTAAAATCAGTCAAAAGGAAAACAAATATTTAAGAAAACAAAACAGAACAATTAATCTTAATTAAATTAAGCTTTTAATAACACGAAATCTAAATCAAATTCAAATCAATAAATCATAAACTTATTATAAAAATTTACCTTAAACTCTTCCTCTTCTTGTTTTGGCACGTGGCTACATCTACTAGAAGTTGCAACAATGGGTTGTTAATAATCATCTGGACACGATTTTGAATGTGGCTACAACTCTCCAACTTGTTTGGTGGATCGCACTTTAACACCATATAGTTTGATTTAACAATTAGAACCATATCTTATAAACCTTAATAGATCATGGATCGTTGAGACCTTCTTTTGGTTTGATTAATCACATAGATGCGTGTCACATTTAGTATTGCAGAAAATAAGATGAGGGTTTTTTTTTTTTTTTTTTTTTTTTTTTTTTTTTTTTTTTTTTTTTTATGATACTTCCGCCTTTGTAACTGCAGAAAATAATATGAGAAACTTTTGAATGGGATTTTTAGCGTTTGATACTTTCGCTTTTTTTTTTTTTTTTTTTTTTTTTTTTTTTTTTTTTACAAATTTACAGTTTTTGGCCTAAAATTATTAAAAATAGCACCCAGGTCCATGTGTATTTACATGTTTTTTGTACATATATGGTATAAACACGATTTTTAAAACTTTTATAGCTAAATTAGGAAAGAAATAAAACTAATTATTTTTTAAAATTCAGTGAAAAAAATCAATAAAAAAAAAAATTACTAAATAAGGTATGAATTGATTTTTTTGAAATGAAAAATTCCCAATAAGGATTTTGTTTTATTAGGAAAAAGATTATTATGTATTATTATTGATTAAGAAGCAAACAATTTAACGTGTCCTAAATGATTTTACTTGATTGGATTAAAAATAAGAAATCCTACGTATATATTTTACAATCTATTTATTATTTTTTGATAATGCTTTCAGATTTAAAAAATGTCTTTTATTAACTAAGCAAAACATGTCCTAAAGATGTCAAAAATAAATCTACTTTCAAATTAATAGAATGCTCGATCATCGAAATACATGTATCATTGTTTCTTTCTTTGTTATTACACCAAAAACTCTTTGATGTCCAAATAATTAAGTATGCTTCTCTAATCTTTCATCTTTTAATTGTTGATGCTATCATTGACTTTGTTTATGTTTCTCCAAAGAATATCAAAGATTGTTGTATTTGGACACGTAAAAAGTTGAATTATCATAATGAAAATATATCATGTCAAAATTTTAAGATTACCTAGCTAATGTATAAATCAATTACTTTTCAATTTCATATATGTAATACATTGGGGGTTGATTTATAATGGATGCAAATCATTCCCTAACAGTCTACAAGTCACGACGCTATATATCAAACGATGGCTTGTGTTATGAATGCAATTCATTCTTTAACTGTCGTGGATAATTGGTCCTCACGATGTTGTCCTATTGTTGTGAGCTTAGAGGAAATCAAAACTTACGATAAAAACCATCAATGCCATCAAAGACTAATAAATTTTCATCGAAACTAGCTACTAAAACAAAGACATGAAAAGTGAATTGGGCCGCCACAGTTAAAATCTATTCGAGTTTGGGTGATCTAGGTTCAAATCCGGCAGATCATTTGGTGAAATTACGGTTACCAAAGATTTCCTAACATCAATCCCAATCGGCCAAAGCCGATTACCAAGTCCAGTATCCCTTAGTTGACTAGTTGTATAAATTTTTGAAAGATTTGTAAATTGCTTCTCAGTTTTCCTAAAATACCCAAACATTGGTCGTGGTCATTTGGATTAGGGTTTTGCATGCATGGCTAGCTAGGTGTATTTTCTATCCCCAAGTGAATCAAACAACCTAAATTTCGTCTTCTTATTTATGATTGATGACAGTGATACTTTACAGTTAGCCCAATAGTATGTATGATAGGGCCAAATTCGGAGCCCATAATTTGCCGGCAAACGATAGTTAATATATAGCATAAACCAATTAAATCTAAAGGGATGATCCCAAATCAAAAAGTACATAGGGTTTCAATTCGCATGCAGAAGGCATGTGTGTCCCAATTTTTCAATTCGTCTTCATATTTGATTGATATTGATTTTCATTTTTTGTTTTTGTTAACAGCATGGTGCAAACTCGATCATCATCAACTATGGAGGTTGTAAGAATAACCTTTTTATACTGTTTAAAATCATCTTTATAGCATATAATTTAATTTGGTTGCAAACAAATGTTTGCTAAGCTAAAATATAATTAGAATTTTTTTATATGACGATTATATAGCTTATTTTCCCTTAGAAAAAGAGATATATAAACCCATGAACAAGAAACAGTGCTTGACCAATCTTTACCCACTTGTTTGTCTTGATTCGAAGTTCATTACTACTAAGTAAAGGGCCAAACCCTCGGTCCAGCTATTCTAGTGCAAAGTCAAAACATTATTACTGTTTTAAGCCAGCTAGCAAACCGTATTAAATACATTCTTAAGTGCTTTTTGACAAGATTTAGCGTGCTTTCAGCTTATGTTAACAAAAAGTGACCTTATGAAACATAAGCCCAAACTGAATATATACAAAGTTTTTCTTGTTGATTTCACTCTTCTGCCCATTCATTTAATCACTTCATGCACCATCCCAGAGAATCACTGGTAGGGTAACTCGAAGCAAGGCTGCGAAGGAACGAGGAGGTATGTGGTTCTGTTCTTCTAGCCATTTTCATCTTAATACTATAAAAAAAGCAAGTTGGCAACTTCATTGATTAACTTATTGTTTGTTATCGGTTTGACAGAGATTGTAGTTCCAGAAAGTCTATATATGTACATTCAGGAAGCTCTTGTGCTCTGGGAGCAGCTACAGGCTAACACCAGCGACAAGGATTTGCCATTGAAATATAGTGATGTTCTCCGCATGATGGACATTAGTGCTACGCTCCACAAATATGATAACGATCTGCCATCTGACTGGACTTTGTATGTTCCATCCCTTTTTATTCATATTTTAACTCTATTAAAGCAAACTCTTAAGGGCTGGTTTTTTGTTTAGCTTTCATGGGAACAAACAATTAAGTTTATGTTATATATTTTGTACTTATACAACATTTCCCTTTTCTTGCAGCCATCTGGACACCGCCAGACTCTGTGTGCCCGCTAAGTCTTCTGCACCAAACCTAATCTCTAAAAAGAAAAGGAAAAGGAAGAACAAATATCGTACACATCTCCATCCAATTTTTTTTTTTTTTTTTTATACTTATATTATCTGTGCGAAAAAGAATAATGACAATTCACCAAGTTCATGAACGAAGCAAATGAGACACTAGGTGTAGTCATACAAAGATATTAATGCTGGAGAATATTCTTTAACAAATCTGAATATTTTAATTCTGCACTAGTACATTAGGATTGTTTATTACAAATCTGAACATTACCCTGTTATGAATACTACAGTGAATGATAAAGTGGTTATGTCTTATTAGCGCGTTTGTGGGTGTCTTTGTGTCTATTTGTACAGTATAATATTTCATTTATGAGCCAACACATGGATGATAAGTTGGTAACTTTTATCTTTCAGCGAACCCGCATAACACCAATCCTCTATTGGTGGATCGGGGAGCCTGGCGGAAATTTAAAAAGCGCGATGAAGCAGCTAAAATTGTATGTATAAGATGTTCATCTCTCTTTTCTCTTCATCTATATAAACTTACATCCACGGTTCTGCACACACATATGCATGTTAGTGGCAGACACAAACATTATTTATACATATTCCATGTGTAGACTTTTTTTTTTTTTTTTTTTTTTTTTTTTTTTGTTTGTTTGTTTTTTTTTTTTTTTTTTTTGTTTTTTTTGTTTTTTTTTGTTTTTTTTGTTTGTTTTTGTTTTTTTTTTTGTTTATTTTTTCTTTGTTTATTTATTTATTATTATTTTTTTTAACCTATTTCATGCATGTTGCATGCAGCCTACACTCAATGGATTGCCTTTTCCTATCGATGAGAAAATTAAAAACCCACTTAAAAGGGATGATGGTTTTGCTCGTTTGATTTGTAATTATGCTGTTAAGGTCTTCAATGATTCCTATCAGATGGTATGGTTGCGTTCTGCCTGCTTTCAAGTTTTTCATTCTATTTCTGCCATTACTTGTTTTACAGGTAAACAACTTTTATGTCAGTATGTTAACAAGGACAACCAAGAGAACATCAGTGATGCTAAAATACTTGACTGCTACTACCTCAAGGTTGACAAGGAGTATCTTTTCTACATTACCATAAAGGCCACTGAACAATCGAAGCGTGGAAAGTATGAGATCTCAGCCAGGTGTAATTTTGATGATGGTGCAATAACTCTGGACTCATTTGCCGGTCTATTTCCCGATATGTCGGGTATGTGATTGTTTGGAGTGTCTCATGCATTGAGTTGGTTATTACTATCTTACAATAACCCAAAATCCTTTTTATACTCTCTGTTGTGCTGCTACAAACATGCAATATCCCAGTTTCTTATTGATTGTAGTTTTTTCTGTTTTATTAAAACATAGCTAATTAAAAAATGCAACAGTTTAAAGGTGTTGAAATTTGCCCAATGCTCAGGAACCATCTAAAGTATTTCAGTATAATCAAGAAATTATGGGATACTTCAATATTTCCTAATAGTTCCCGTAAACTAATATTCCGTTTATTCTGGTTTATATAAGCTGCAAGCAAAAAGTTGCAAGCAGAGATGTTGAAAGCAGAGATGATAGAAGATGGTCCTCCCTATAATATTCCCCCGGGAGTCAGATATGAAAATGTTAAAGGTTAGTCTTCCATATATTTCTACATTTTCTTCCGTACAAACTTTGTTGTCCATCTATTTTCACCTCGAGAAACAGAGTATCACTAGATATCAAAGACAAATTTAAAGCACACAAATTTATTACAGTAACATCTTTTTGTATTTCTTTTTTGATGTGTGTAAGCTATGAAATCTATAATTTCATTCGCTGAACATGTAATGGTTTCTGCTTTCATACCTTAGCCTTTCTTCTTTCCTATTCCCCTTAACTCAAAAATACGAATTTGGACCCTTTTGTTAGGTGTGTGCTCTTTCTAGTTTTCATATATCAAAATTTTTGGTATGTGACACATTATGTCCAACTAGTTGTCTATACATCAAACGAATAATTGAGCTTGACCAAAGTGTAACCTGAATCACACTTGTCCTCAACATTTAACCCATCTACTTTGTGAATGAGTTGGTCATTATATCAAAACGATTGAGAATTTTATATTAAAATTTTACATGTTTCGACCATCCCATTTGATAGTACGATTTAAATGGTTTATACTGTATGTAAATGATAAATTTATGTGTAGATGGCTGGATCGATCCTGAATTCTATTACGAGTCTAGTGGGATGGTGCGTAGGAGGTCCGTGCTCGGTGGTTATGACTATCTTAACCCATGTGGCGATGACAGGTTAAGATGTTTATGTTGGTAAATACATTATATATGTGAAGGTTGTTATCATGAACCTTGATGTAGCTGGTGATTTTCATTTTTCAGGTGGATGGCATGATGTATCAATGAGCCAACCATGACCACTATCATAAAAGATACTACTATTTATTATCCCCATCGATCTTTTGTATGTTGTTTGAATGTCAATTTGATACAAACCTAAGCAGCTTCTGACTTGCGTAGATGGAACACATCTTACTTCCGTTTATGATTATGTATTATGATATACGTTTTTCTTTTCATTATTTATTATTATCGATTAAGAAGTGAACAATTTAATGTGTCCTAAATGATTTTACTTGATTGGATTAAAAATAGGAAATCCTATGTATATATTTTATAATTTTTATTTATTTATTTATTTTTGGATAATGCTTTGAGATTAAAAAAAATATCATTTATTATTCAAGCAAAACTACATGCAATAATATTTTTCTAGTTGTGTTATAATTGGTATTAAAAACGATATTTGACTTGCGTGAGATGTAAGCTAGTAATATATGCTTTTAGTTTTGAACCCGTGCTATTAATTTATGATGTGTAATTGTTATATTTTTGTTAATTAGCTTTGAAGGATTATTCATTTCCTGATTATGAATAACCATCGTATCATGATTATTAATGTACATTTTGTGTGCAAAATTGTTTTTCATTAATTTGTGATATTTGCTGCTTCTACTTGATCATAAAATTGTCAAAGTTATCATACGTTGCTTATACTATAACTTCCTTATTACAAAAAAAAAAAAAAAAAAAAAAAAAGAAAAAAAAAAGAAAAGAAAAAGTAACAGGAGAACTCAAATATAATCTTACATTTATGTATAACTTATACTTAAAAAGGAGTATTTAAAGCCCGTGTTTCGCTGCGTGTTGTTTTCATACAAAAGTGTATTCTGTTATACACGGTGTCGGTAAACACATCTCAAATCCCCTTTTCTCTTGATACCAAGGAACTTTACACATTGATACCAAAATGCAACATGTTATTGCCATTTTCTTCCTAAAGCAGTTATAGATTAATCGCATTAAGATTCAAAAGCAGCACAAAAATCAGGCCTTCAAGAAAAAAGGTAAAAGAAAAGAAAATATTGGAAGATCTAAAACAACCAATGTCACTCATGCTATATACACAATTCCTACTGTTGGGTTGTTGACCTTTTTTTTTTTTTTTTTTTTTTTTGCATTCTTGATTTGGGATGTTGTAGGCACTTGTATCACATTGACCACACGAACGACACCTTCTTTTACATCTTGGTGGTCTTGATCCTATTTGACCTCTTAGTATTGTCTTCTCATCCTCCACCTTCACAAAGATGAAAAATATATTTAAGACCAAAAACTGATATTAAAAAAAGAAAAAAAAAAAGTAAAGCTAAAGTAACCATAAATCATTACTAACATGCATTACAAAGTTCCTAACTAACTACAACTGCTAAATACCATCAATAAGATACTAAAACAACTCGGTCAAATGCAACAACTAGTTTTGGTTTCTTTCGAGCGTGCGGGTGATTAGCATACATGTTCGCCTAAAGATAATTGGTCAAAGTACGCTGCTAAGTAGTACTACTTATCTTTCAGAAGTATACCGGGCACAATCAAGTATGTCGCTCTATATTTGAACCTAAACCCAATCCCACCCCTAATAGTACGCATGAGTTTTGCCTAATACAACAATGTAATTATTTTTAAGACCAAACATATCCATGAATCTATTCTAACCCTGTGAAACTCAACAATCCTCATCGCATGTCAATCGTATTTAAAGTTCCTTAGGTTGTGCTATATATCAGTTACACCTAGAAAAATAAAGCACATGTTAGATTAAGCAGGCCACTATGACTCAACTGATAGCCTGAATAGCATAAACAACAGCTGCAGGAACCAGTTTTTGCATGTGGGTTTCTGCAGAGAGCTGAAACAAAACAAAAGATTCAGAATTACGAAAAAACACAGCCCGCCATTTCACTTCATACACATCCATTTATGAAAATCCATATGTCCGTTAAAAATTGTAAATAGTTATAATACTTACCTCATTCCCCCGTTTAGATCATACCTGAAACATAAAAGGTCCATATATGATCGAATCATGTCTGTCGAAGAGAAGGTAGAAAAGTGTTATAATTTTATATGGTGAATTTTGTGTAGTAACTAATTGCCATGGTAAAAAGTTATCAAAAACTCACAATCGATCAAAACAAAACACAGTTAAAATCAATTGCAGCTGTTACAAAGTTTAGATAATATACGATGTTTTTCTTGTTGTTCATTTAATCAGGTCATCTCGGGCAACAAGAATCATCTTGCACCATCCCAAAGTGATTCTCAGGAGACTGGTAGGGTAACTCGAAGCAAGACTTCGAAGGAACCAAGTATGTATTTCATTTTGATGCTATAAAGCAACAAGTTGCCAACTTTATTGATCAACTTGGTCTTTGTTATTGGTTCCACAGAGCTTGAAGTTCCGAAGAATTTGTACCAGTTCATTCAGGAAGCTCTTTTGCTCGATAAGCAGAAAAAGGAGGGCAAGGGTGACATGGTTTTGGAATCGAAAATGCGTGATGTAATGAGCAAGATTGATGTAGTCTCTAAGCTCTACAAAACACTGAGACACCTCCCATCTGACTGGAAATAGTATGCTCCATGCCTTTGTATTCATACTTCAACTTTGTAAGATCTTTTTGCCTTGCAGCCATCCGGACACCGCCGACATTTGTGTGCCTATTAAGTGTCACCAGTTCCTGCTAAGAAAAAGCCTAAGAAGATACCTCGTACGCATTTCCATCTATTTGGCCTTTTTTTTTGTTGATGTTACCTGCCAAAAAGAATAATAACAATTCAGCAATTCCATGAACGGATCTGCACACACATATACATGCTTGTGGCATAAACATATACGAGTATTTTATACATATTTCATGTGTTTGGCAGACTGCATTTGAAGGAATGTGTTATCGGACTCCTGAGCAAGATTATAATCTAGTTGATCTGACTAGTGGTTTGGTTAGTTTTATTGGTGCTTTTGCTGTTGATGTCGTCTTCAACAAGTGCTATCAGCTCGTATAGTTACATTCTACCTCCTTTTGACTTTTGAGACTATTTCTGTCATTAATTATTTTACTTGTAAACAACTTTTATGTCAGTATATTAACAAGGGCAACAAAATTACAAAAAGAACGTCAGTGATGCTAAAATTGTGGACTGCAAATACATTAAGTATGAAGTTTTTTATCTTTTTTACGTGACCTTAGAGGCCATGGAGCAAGGGAACCTTGGAATCTATGAGACCACAATCAAATGTGAATTTGACGATGGTGCAATAAATCTAGACACATTTGTTCTTAAGGATCGCAAGCCTTCAGGTATGTGATGTTTGGATTATCTCAGGCATTGATTAGGTTATCACTTTCTTATAAGACCCCATGAACCCGTTTTTATACTCTTTATTGTAAGGGATAATTAACAAAATAGATCGTTGACTTTTTGGCTAGTCACTTTGTAGACTTTCAAATTTCACTTTCCAAAATTATATCAGGGCAACTTAAAAAATGAGCAACTCAATATAAACGCGACACGTGTCCTTAAAAGATTCTAGATTCTGTACTATACATTCCAAAAAGATTCTAGATTCTGTACTTTATTAATAAAATATTCGACACGTGTCGCACATATATGAAGGTTGCTCAGTCGCAAAGTTGCTCTGATCCGCCGGAGGAAAGTGATTTAAAAACATCTATTCAAGGAATGTGATTTGGGCGACTGATCTATTTTGGTAATTTTCCCTTATTGTAATGCCACAAATGGGCAATACGGAAGCTAAGTTACTAATTATCTGTAGTTTTTTCTCTTATAACTCAAAGACTAAATGGGTATTTTATTTATTTAGTAAAATCTAGTTAAAAAGTGTTACAGTTCAAAGGTATTGAAATCTGCCCAATGCTCATAAACATCTATATTGTCTTAGCATATTTATATAATAAAAAGTGTTTGTGGGCCATTCCAATCCTTACTTATAATTCTCATAAACTAAAGATTTTCGGTTTATATAAGCTGCACAAATAACTTCTCTTTTGTGTCTTCTTGCGCTATTTTGCAGTTAAAGGAGCCAAAATCAACCCAGAATCCACGTATGAAACAGGTCATCACTATAGTTGTCAAGGACTATGTATTCATCATTATGCTTTCTGTTTGCGCATTCGGATTAGGTTCGGGTTGCATTTCTTTTTGTTAACGATGATGTCTGAAAATGGACATAGAGATTGTTGGTCCCAAATATGTTCGGATGTGTGTGAGTCGAAATGATTGATTTGCAAACAACATAAACAAAGATAACTTATTTATTTCGTCTAACCAATGTAATGTTACAAGTATGTACATATATATAGTTTATGAAAGGTTGCGTTCCAACCATCACAACCATTCGAATAGTCACATGCCAAACGACATGACCCTTCGCCTATTTCCAGAAATTAACTAACATAACTACTTTAACTAACTAAACCACCAAGCGGTTATTAAGTTTCTGATGAACACGTTTGGTCCTTCACGTTTTCTGTAAAAGCAATATCTAGATTATCTTGGTTCACATTCTCCTCCTTAATCTTGATCGTTGCTTTGTCCAAGGTCTTGAACTCCGAGCATTTGTCGCATAGTCACAAACTTGAGTCTTGGTAATGCTTTCGTCAAGATATCTGCTCTTTGTAGTTCTCCACTAACTTGTTCCACATTAATATGACCATTCTCTACACATTCCCGAATGAAATGATAGCGAATGTCTATATGCTTACTCCTTCCATGAAATACTGGGTTCTTTACGAGTGCTATCGCTGATACGTTGTCAACTCTAAGCGTTATGCTTCTTTCTTCCAATCCAGTCAATTCACTAAGTAAACGTTTTAACCATAAGGCTTGACATGCTGCTGCAGTAGCCGCCATGAATTCTGATTCACATGATGAGAGCGCCACTGTTGGTTGCTTCTGAGTACACCAGGTAATAGGTGACTCTCCATAGTAAAATACTATTCCCGTAGTTCCTTTTCCTTGATCGGTATTAATTCCATAACTACTGTCACTGTAACCTGTTATCTTACAGCCGCCTTCCTTCTTGTATATTATACCATGTTCCTTTGTTCCTTTGATATATCGGACTACTTGTTTCACTGCCTTCAGGTGATGGTCCTTTGGTTCTTGCATAAATCTGCTAGTAGTAGTCCGACTGAGTAACTAACATCCGGTCTTTTATGTAATAAGTATCTGAGGCTTCCAATTAAGCTTCGATAATAAGTTGCGTCAACTGGGTTTCCATCTTCCGTCTTGACCAACTTAGTGCCGGGATCCAATGGTATCTTCGTATCATTGCTATCCGTCATAGTTGTTTCATTTAGGATCTTGTTAATATATCCAGTTTGCTTGATTGTAATATCTCCTCCTGTCTGCGTAACTTCTATCCCAAGGTAATATGCTAGCAATCCTAAATCGCTCATTTCAAATTTATCTTCCATCTGGGATTTGAACAAGTCTATTTCCTTCTTTGGAGTGCCCGTGATTATCAAATCATCTACATATACTCCAACTATAAGTGTAGAATTCTTGCTTCTCTTCGTATAAACTGCTTGTTCGAGATTACATTTCTTAAAGTCTAGTGACTTCAAGGTTTGATCAAGCTTCACATTCCAAGCTCTTGGTGCTTGTCTTAAGCCATACAAAGCTTTGGTTAGCTTGTATACTTTTCCTAGGTTTCCTTGTTGAATAAAACCTTCAGGTTGTGTAACATAGAATTCTTCCTTCAATTCTCCATGTAAAAATGCTGATTTTACATCTAAGTGATGTACTTGCCATCCATGATATGCTGCTAGTGCTAATATTAACCGAACTGTCTCTATCCTAGCAACTGGTGCAAACACTTCATCAAAGTCTATTCCTTGTTCTTGTACATAACCTTTTGCTACTAATCTTGCTTTATATTTGATGATCTTTCCTTATGCATCTCTCTTGGTTTTATAAACCCATTTGAGTCCGATTGCCTTCTGATTTTCTGGCATTGTTGTTAGAGTCCATGTGTGATTCTTATTAATTGAATCCAGTTCAACTTTCATGGCCTCAATCCATCTTTCATCTGTTGATGCTTCCTTATAGTTACGGGGTTCTTCTTCTATGAATAGTAGACTTTCAGTAACTACCCGTGCTGTCCTATATATATCCTTTATTTCTTTGAAACCTCGTACTGGTGTATCATCAAATCTTTGTTTTGAGCTTCCTAATGAGCTAAAAGTAGCTTTGTTGATGCATAATCTGGCGCGGACTTATTCAACGACTCTCCTTGGGCCGTTAGTCGTCTTCATAAGCCCTAAATAGACCTGTCAACAAAGAGAACCCGTTAGGAGTGGACCCGAGGCCGTAGCCCCGGGATCCACCTCCGACGGTCAAGTTAGTATAGATGCGCGGAGCATATGTGAGAATTAGGTTTAGGATAACCTGTTGTGATCTGTGGTGAATGGAACCCCAGCCCTATATTTATAAGGCATGGATTAGGGTTAACGCGTAGAGTGGGCCGCTGGCTACCCGGGCCTGACCCATTCCTGGCCCAGTCCGGACCATACATCCACAAAGCGCGTAAAGTGGGCCGCTGGCTACCCGGGCCTGACCCATTCCTGGCCCAGTCCGGACCATACGTCCACAAGCCCCCGAGTTTAGTATGACATAGCGCATGGCTATGTTATGCTAAACTTAAGTTCTGTTTATGGCCGCGTAGGCACAATCAACCAAATGCGATGGTACGCACTGGGTTCATGTGTGCTTAAGGGGCGGATCATACTGCGCAGTCCAAATGCGTAAGTGCGCACTGGGATTGCGATTGTGATTGTCTCACAATGGTGAAGGTGTCCGTGGCGAAGGTGGATTCCTATGCTGTATCCTGGGTAAGGACGTACCTTTTGTACCAGTGGCGATGCAACATGATTGCGACAGAAGACGTACTTCCGTGGCAGAAGTGCGCGTTGTCCGCAACAAAAATGTGCGCAGTGCGCAACAAAGGTGCGCACTGTGTGCGACAGAGGTGCGCGTTGTTCGCGCTGTGTGCGAACATTACATTCGTCTTTACAACCGATAGAGAACGTCTCCCCTGCGGCAAGATGGTGCGAATATTTAAATCCGTCTTTGTACCGGGCCTGCAGTACCTCTTACGTACGATCTGCTTCCAAATATACCTGCGTGACGCGTGCGCCAACAGTGGTATTATATACCCTGGTAGCCCCCCAAGTTTGATGGTGCTACTCGTGTAGGAGCATTAAATTTAAGTATTCAAATCCTGAAAAATACTCAATGCAAAGATTAGAAGTATATGCCGCGAATCGCGACATAGAAAACCTAATGAGGTAAAAGATAAGCGCATAGCAAAAATATAGCACATAGCATATATAATATATAAAAGAAGTAGTAGTGTGAATTACACCTAGCGTGAGGTTTTACATAAAAGAAGTAGCATGTAGCTAATAATAAAAATAGTGCGCGCATGGCGATTGATTGATTTATTTTTTATTTATTTTTCAAAGAATGGCGCGGATGGATGTCACATGACCGCGACTAATAATTTCTGTTGCACGCACAGACGCAGATAGATTTATCGTGTCCGCATAGACTTTAACGTTTTTGGATGATCGCAGTTGACCACGGCTTTCGTCCAGTGCCTGTATGTAACAGTGCAGTGCGCTCATGGCGATTGACTAGCATCGTGGTGCCTGTACATGACAGTGCGCTCATGTCGCCAATCTGCGAAGATTTCCTAACGTATGGACTAACGCGGGTAGATTTATCGCCACTGTGCTGTTTCGCGGCTAAAAGATAAAATATGTCCGATCGTGCGGATTTAATGCGCTCGTAGCGATAGATAAAATCGTGTTTATCAAGGTTAAAGATTTATGTAAAATCTTTTGAATCATTAAAAAGATAAAGTAGGTCCGCTCGTGCGGACTTGGAATATTATAGGTAAAATCGTGTTTACCAAATTTAAAAGATTTATGTAAAATCATATTAATATTTAAAAGATATAAAATCTTGGATCGTATATATATAAAAAAGGACAGTATCCAAAAAAATAATAATTATATTTTTGTTATACTTTGAGCAAAACAAATATATGTAAATCTGTATAGATATCCGAATTTGTGTCAGGAATGGGCCAAGCAAATAGATGTACAAGGTTATACACAACCGCGGCCCACTAAATCACATTATCGTGAATATCATAAAGTCGATTTGACTTTTTAGCATGTTACCAATATAGCAATCAGTATGTATTTGTACGATTCTAGCATTCATGGAATAATAAAATATAATCCTTATGCATGCGATAAATACATGTTATTCTTCGGCATTCAACTTGTAGTTGTTATATTTTTTATTCGTGTATTGCGTACAAAAATAAAGTTACCGCATAGTTATATCGATGCAACGATGGTCGCGTTCTAGCGATGTGGGAGCACGACACTTGTCGTAGCCGGGTCCCACGGATGGCGCCAACTTGTTGATGCATAATCTGGCGCAGACTTATTCAACGACTCTCCTTGGGCCGTTAGTCGTCTTCATAAGCCCTAAATAGACCTGTCAACAAAGAGAACCCGTTAGGAGTGGACCCGAGGCCGTAGCCCCGGGATCCACCTCCGACGGTCAAGTTAGTATAGATGCGCGGAGCATATGTGAGAATTAGGTTTAGGATAACCTGTTGTGATCTGTGGTGAATGGAACCCCAGCCCTATATTTATAAGGCATGGATTAGGGTTAACGCGTAGAGTGGGCCGCTGGCTACCCGGGCCTGACCCATTCCTGGCCCAGTCCGGACCATACATCCACAAAGCGCGTAAAGTGGGCCGCTGGCTACCCGGGCCTGACCCATTCCTGGCCCAGTCCGGACCATACGTCCACAAGCTTCCTCTTCATCTTCTAAGTTGGGTTCGTAAGTATATGCTGGTGGTGTAATTGGTGAGTCTGGATCTTGTATTTGATCCAGTATTGGTTCTTGTGTTGGATACACGTTATCATTGTGTTCTATGTTGACTGGTGTAGGATTTCCATTGTCAACTTCGTCTACCACAAAACTAGCCCAAAATGTGTCTTGTGCACTTGTATCCTCTCCACTCTTATCCCAATTCCACGGTTTCGTTTCCATAAACTTTACGTCCCTACTAATATGTCTTTTCTTTCCTACTGGGTCATATAGCCTACAAGCTTTTGATCCTTCCTCTACTCCTAAGTAAACCATCGTTATGCTTATGTCATCCAACTTCTTCAAGTGAGGTATCGTTATCTTAGCATAAGCTGTGCATCCGAATATTCTTAGGTTTTCCAGGTTCGGTTTTCTGTTGTAGAGTGCTTCATACGGTGTTTTATCTTCCAGTGCTCGTATAGGTACCCTATTTAGTATATAAATGGCATGTTTGACTGCTTCCGCCGAAAAAGTTAAGGGTAACTTCATCGCTTTTGTGGAAAACTAGAAGGGGGGTTGAATAGTTTTAGCGTTTTAAAAGCTTTTTAACTTGTTTAGTTAGCTTTGAAACTTTCCGTTTGATCAAAGATATATGCACAAACACAATATATATAACATGCAAGTAAAGGAAAGAAACGATCAAACCACAACACGAGTATTTATCGTGGTTCGGCTACAAGGACTCTTTTTCCTTGCCCTACGTCCACGCCCCGAGTATCCAACTCGAGAGTTTCTTTCACTAGTCAACAAGCTCCTTTCACCGGCGGAGAAAACCTTACACGTCGCTTATACTTTTACCGACACAAAGCTAAATGTCGAGTTCTTTTACAAGGGCACAACCACTCCCGTTTAGTTCTTTTACTAGGGTACAACAACTCCCAACACTCTTTGTATTTTGAGGACTAAAATACTAACCACTCACTTCAGAATATACACAAACAAATGACGCGTAAACAACACGAGTTTACACAATACTAAGCTACCAAGTCTTGCAACGTTGTGTTGGAAACTTGTAACTTTAGACGACCTTGTGAGCTTCTTTGCTACAAAAGGAAACTTCACATTTACAATGTTAAGATGTTAGAAAGAAAGATGAGTGTGTGTGTAAAAATGATCTCAAGAGGTTAGCCAAAAATCAAGTTATGGCTTGGTATTTATAGCACAACAAACTGTGTGCTCGGCGGATCAGGCGGAACCCTCAAATGGGTTCCGCCCGTGTACCCCCAGGGTACTGCCGGGTCTGCAGTAGGTTTTTGCAATTACTCTTCAAACCAAACAAGGTCTTATCTCATAACTTCTATCAACCAAACAATGTCACATCACTTAAAGTAAGTCAAACATGATACTTGCAAGCAACATGAAAGCAAGTCAAACACATAACTTGCCATAAATACATAATGACAAAACTTGCCATAAATGTGATGTGACTATTTCTAATTTAAGAAATAAACTTGTGTTATGTTTTATGAAATGTAAAATGTAGCAAAAGTCTTGTTTATGCAAGTCTTAAAAACTAAGAATATGTTTTGCTTAAAACTAAAGTTTACATTTTGTCGTTAACAAAACTTAGCGAAGATCGTAAAATATAAATAACGTTTTTAGGCGATATTTGTATTAACAATCTCCCCCTTTTTGTTGATGACAAAACATATACTTTGTTTTTAAGTAACACACAAAATCTTGGTTTTTAAGACTTAAAAAAAATTATATTAACCTTGTTTTACTTAAGAGATGAAAAGCACATCAAGTATTGAAGGTTTAATATATTTCTCCCCCTTTTTGTCGAAACAAAAAGTAGAGTAGCGAAGCGGAATAATCGCCATGCTCCCCCTTGGTCGATACTCCCCCTAAATGGAGTACCAATATGGGAAACATGGATTTTGAGACCTACAAAAAAATGGTTAGTTGGTGATATATATAGTTAAGCTTGTAGTTACCACACACAATGCAACCACAATGACAACACAACATTGATCAACCAACAATGCACAAAAGTAAGTAGAAAGAAATTTCATTCCAAGTAAAATTTTGACTTATAAAAGTCAAAAGACAAGAAATGCTAACTATTCTTCTACTTAGTAACCAAAAACTAAAAAAAAATAACCAAGAAAATAAAAAAAAAAAATCCTACATTCCTAAGTTGGGGCAAACGGCCTCCAAGGTTTGTTTAGGATTTGTTGGGGTGGGAAAGTGCATCCAAACGTTCAATGACATGTTGGAATGCAAACCGGGTTTCATTTTGGAATTGGTGAAGCAAGGTTTTTATGCTTTCACCCATTTGCTCACAATTTGAGCAAACATGGGGATGGTTGGGTGAAAATGGGTTGGTTTTGGTTTCTTGGTTTAGGGGTTGGTTTGGTTTTGGTTCTTGGGTGGAGGATGGATTTGGTATTGATTCAAGCAAGGTGGTTTGAAATTCCATTGCTTGATGAAGTTGGTTGTCAACCATGCTTTGTATTTCTTCATAAGAAGGAAAGAAAGACTCATAGGTATGGGCTTGAGAAGGAGGTGGAGTTGGGTGATCATGGTGTTCAAAATTTGGTTCTCCATAGAGAGGACCATGGATTTCATGGTAGATTGGGTGAAATAACAACGGTTTGGGTGGTTGGTACACTTGTTGTGGTGGTTGGTTAAGTTCAAGATCTTCATCAAGGTCAAGAATTGACCTTGGTGAGTGAGTTGCAAAAGGTAGTGGTTGATTATGTCTTGGTGGAAGATCATTTAAATCTTGGACATATGGGTGTGGTGATGTTGGAGGAGACCCAAAAAGTTCCATAGGTTCAATTTTTGGTAATGGTGATGGTGATGAAGTCTTTGATGGTTGAGTTGGAGCACTTGGTGGAGTTGGGTCAATAGGTGATTTAGTAGGTGGTGGAGTGTGCTCATTTGGTTGTTTGGGTGATGGAGATGGAGATGCAAGATTCAAAAAGTGTTCATTTTTTATGGGTGATGTGAATTCATCCGAGGATGAGGAGCTAAGGTTGATGGATTGGTTTGACCATAGTGGTTTTACACTTATCCGGGCGGTTCTACGGATGGGTCGTGATGGTTGAGAGGTGTTTGTTGACTTGGTCATTGTTTAAAATGGTTTAAAGTTTCAGAATTTGTGATGAAGAAGGTGTGGTTTGAGAGTGTTTAGGATGGTTTAATTTATAGTGATGAAGATTTGTGGGAAGGAGTGTTTGGATTTGATGTTAGTCCATACAAAAATGGTGGTTCCTAATGATTTGGAAAACTTAATTGTGGGTTGTCATGTCATGGAAGTCAATCCAATGAAAATGGTGAAGTGAGAAGACAAGTTTTTGCACTAAATGCATAGTGGTTTTGGTAGATTTTGGTTGTATAAATTTCATGGATTTCAAGGATCCCTTAGAAGGGTTCCTTCCTTTATGTTTGAGGGGTCCTTGAGGTTGTTATGGTTAAATTTGAATTTTGGCGGGAATTGGTTTTGGTTAAGTTCATGGAAGAAGGTGTATCCTATTATGCTAAACACATTGCAAGTAATGGGTTTCTACCTAAAAGGATTGGATTTTGTTGTTTCAATGTTGAATTGGCGAAAAAGAAAATAGAAATTCTGCAGTCAACTGGCGGCACCCTGGAAATACACAGGCGGAACCCAAATTTGGGTGCCGTCTGGTCCGTTGGGCCAAACCTGGGTTACCCAGATTTTGCACTGGCGGAACCCAAGTTTGGGATCCGCCGGATCCGCCAGGCCTGAAAAACTTCACAGTCCGCGTTTTTGACCCGCGAAACGATTTTCAAAATTTTTGAAAAGTCCTAAAACCAAAAATATAATTCATATTTGGTTAGGAAATGCAAAAATTATACATGTAGACACTCATATCATAAGACTTTGACCGGGGGCTAGCGAAATTCACTAAACTTAGTGAAAATTTGATAATCATGAAAATTTGACAACTTGCCAAAAGTTGTCTTCCTTCAACATTGTTAGTTAAAACATGTTCCATAGTGTATCAAACATTGTACTAACACACAAATACATCACAAATATTGTTTAAACTACCAAATTGTTCCAAAAGCACCTTGTGCCAAACACTCCTAACACACCCGCACTCATTGTTTGTCGAGCTTCTTCTTCATTTTTCCAAGGAATCTCTCGAGGTTTTTGAACATCCCCTTTGTTTGCTTGAATTCTTCCGATTCATTTGCAATAGCCGGGAGTTGAGAGTGGTATTCTAGTGGTGGGAGCCTAGAGTTTGGCAAATTATCATCTTCACTCATTGAGGAGGAGGATGATGAGGTAGGAGGATGTGGGCGTTTTCCTTGAGCTTTATACATTCTCTTATCACTAAGTGGGACAAAGGTATGTGGGATGAGAGAGTAGTCAAGACGAAGACGGTTAGGAGTTGGTGGAATGGGTGAAATGAACCTAAAGAGACGGGTCAAGAGCATTCCATACGGCATAGCCGTTGTGCCATGCACGGGAATGTCGGCCATTCTCTTAGCCATGTAGTAGGCAAGATTGAAAGGTTGCCTAGTGGACAAAGAGTAGAGCATGTAGCATAGGCAAAGGTTGATATGGTCTCGGTTTCCTATGGTGCTTATAACATTGGCTCTAAGTACTTCCTCCCATTTCTTGAATTGGGGCAAAAGTTCATTAAGTTCCATTCCATATGGATCCTTCTCAACCTCATTCCCCCCACGGGTTCTCCTAGTGTTGGTAGTCCTAACAAAGAGGTGGTTTCGGAGGACATCTTTGGACACAAGAGGGGTGTCATAAGGAGGGAAACGGTCATTGAGTGAGTCAAGGGTTGAGAGAGAGTGCAAGTCGGAATAGAGGCAAGTACCATGGTTTGGGATTCCTAAGATTTGAGCAAACTCCTCGAGAGTGAAGGAATATTGATTACCACTAACCCTAAAGTTGACGGATATGAAATCATATTCACCCGTGGAGAGTGTGACGGAAGCATAGAATTCTAGGATGAATCTAGGACAAATAGGCTCATCGATAGTCAAAAGACACTCAAAATTGATTGCGGCGAATTCGTCATAAAGGTTTGTGCCTTCTAGGAAGGACGGGTCAATGGTTCTACCCTCATGGACATAGTGTTTTTCTAAGGCTTTGAAGATGTTGACTTGGTTTGGGGTAAGGCCTTTGGTTTTGTGGTGTTTTGGAAGGTACTTAATTGTGTCCTTGTGGTCATAGTGGGTTAGAGGAGGCATGATGATACCTAGAACAACAAAATTTTCACATTTTAGTTTAAGTAAACCACTATTATAATGTGGAAGTTCTAGTGTGTGCCTATATGAAAACAATGTGGAGGTGCGGTTATCTTGACTCATTTTGATGCTTCAAAATCGTTTTATGCAAGTTTTGTTATAAAACAAAAGATAACCCAAACGCTCCTAGTTCAATGTAGCTTCGTTTGAATGTACCCGAAAATACATATTGGTTATGTATTCCCTTTAGCATTCAAGAGACATTATGCAAGTAATGTTTTAAACATAACGTTTTGATTTTGTATTCTCAATGTGAGACGAAAAAATATTTGTCCTACTTGTGAGAAATTTTTGAAAGGATTTGACATGGGGTGTTTTAGCAAACATGTTTATACTAATTAAAGATGCAATTCCTAACTATGGGAAACATGATTAGTTTTATTAATTACCTAATCTCATGCATGAATTTCTTAAGTTAATGCATAACCCCAAGTTTTTGTTTTTGTGCAAGAAATAGAATTCCTAGACTCAGATCAGGATTGTAATTATGTTTAGAATACTTACAATGATGATTGATTAGCAATGTAAATGAATGGAGGACCAAGAATTCGTAGGTGTGGATGAGTGGTGAAGTGAATAGTATCAGCCTTGAAGTGGTGGTTATGAGATAATGGGTGTTTGGTTAAATATAAACAAAGAAAATGATTCTGCAGGTCGACGGACACGGCGGATCCCAAATTTGGGTTCCGTCCGTTATGGCTCAGGGTTCCGCCGACCCTGCTGAGAAAAATTGTTATGGATTTGTTTTGATTTTTGTGATTTTTGTCTAATGTCCAGAACTACAATGTAGGTTCCATGAGTCCTAAGCCTAGCCTAAGAAGGTTAAAAGGTTCACGTTTAAGAGGTTTGGTGAGGATGTCGGCTATGTTGTCTTCGGAAGAAACTTTCTCAATTGAGATATTTCCTTTTTGAACGTTGTCACGAAGGAAATGATGACGGATTTCAATATATTTGGTACGAGCATGTTGAACCGGGTTTTTGCTGAGATCAATGGCACCTTTGTTGTCACAAAGAATTGTGATGTCGTTGAGTTGAATTCCGTAGTCGACAAGAGCTTGCTTCATCCAAAGAGCTTGTTGACATGCTTTTTCGGCCGAAACGTACTCGGCTTCCGTTGTTGAGATAGCAAGAGCCGTTTGCTTCTTTGAGAACCATGAGGTGAGACAATGTCCAACAAAAGTACAAATACCACTTGTGCTTTTTCTATCGACATAGTCACCGGCATGATCCGAGTCGGCATACACTATGGTGTCTATTCCCGTTCCTTTGGGATACCATAAACCTAAATGTGTAGTGCCCTTAATATACCTAAATATCCTTTTAACGGCTTCGAGATGTGTAGTCTTAGGATCTTCTTGAAAGCGAGCACATAGACAAACACTAAACATAATGTCGGGTCTACTAGCCGTTAGGTAAAGTAGACTACCAATCATACCTCTATATTTAGTGCTATCTACGGATTCACTTTCCTCATCCTTGGTGAGTTTAGTTTCCGTGGACATGGGAGTTTTGATAGGTTTCGAATCTTCTAATCCAAATTTCTTAAGCATGTCCTTAATGTATTTAGATTGGTTAAAGAAGATACCATCTTCAAGTTGTTTAATTTGGAGTCCTAGGAAAAAGTTGAGTTCTCCCATCATACTCATTTCAAACTCGTCATGCATGATTTTTGAGAAATCCACACATAATTCTTGACAAGTTGATCCGAATATAATGTCATCAACATAGATTTGGACTATGATAATATGTGAATCTTTCTTCTTAGTGAAGAGAGTATTATCAACTAACCCCATGGTGTACTTATGGTCAACTAGGAAGGTTTTAAGTCGATCATACCATGCTTTTGGAGCTTGCTTGAGTCCGTAAAGAGCCTTTTTAAGTTTGTAAACATAATTAGGTTTTTCAAAATCGATGAAGCCCGGTGGTTGAGCAACATATACTTCTTCATAAATGACTCCGTTTAGAAATGCACTTTTGACGTCCATTTGAAAGAGTTTAAAATTATGTGCACACGCATAAGCAAGTAAGATTCTAATTGACTCGAGCCTAGCTACCGGAGCATAAGTTTCATCGTAGTCGATGCATTCTTGTTGATTATATCCTTGTGCTACTAGCCTAGCTTTGTTTCTAGACACAATTCCATTTTCATCCATTTTATTACGAAATACCCATTTCGTTCCAATTATTGTTTGACTCTTTGGTTGAGGAACTAATGTCCATACATCATTCCTAACAAATTGGTTTAATTCTTCTTGCATTGCAATTACCCAAGATTCATCCTTAATGGCTTCATTAATATTTTTTGGTTCAATGGTTGACACGAAACAAAAATAATTACTTTCATTTTGGACTTTTGATCTTAGTGTTCTTTCATTAATGTTGCCTATGACGCTATCTAATGGATGACTTTTAGATTCTTTGACATTAACAAGTTCCTTGTTTAATAGTTCATCTTCCTTGTCATTATCTAAGATTTCTTGACTTTCAATTGCTTGGCTTTCAACTAAGTCATCATCTACCAAAGGTGATGTCTTAGAGGGAGGTGGACTTTCGTCAAATGTTACGTTTAACGATTCCTCGACTCTTAAGGTTTCTTTGTTTAAAACAATGTAAGCTTTACTACTTTGTGAATATCCAAGAAATACACCTTCATAAGACTTTGGGTCAAATTTGGTGAGATAATCCTTGGTGTTAAGAATGGAACATTTACTACCAAACACTCTAAAGTATCCTAATGTAGGCTTTTTACCTTTGTAAAGTTCATAAGGAGTTTTATTCAAAAATGGTCTAATTAGGACTCGATTTAGAATGTACGTTGATGTGTCTACGGCATTACACCAAAACTTTTGTGGAATATTTTGTTCATTAAGCATTGTTCTACTCATCTCTTGTAATGTCCGATTTTTACGTTCTACTACACCATTAGATTGAGGAGTACGTGGAGCCGAAAAGTTATGAGTAATTCCATTATTATCACAAAATTTTCCAAATTGAAATTCATTATCAAATTCACGACCGTGATCCGTTCTAATAGACACAATATTAGACCCTACTTGATTTTGAATTTTCTTACTTAGAATCTCAAATTTATCAAAAGCTTCATTTTTACTTTTCAAAAATTTTGTCCAAGTATAACGTGAGTAATCATCTACTATGACCAAAGTGTAGAAGTTACCTCCATAACTTTGTATAGCGGATGGACCAAATAAATCCATATGTAAAAGTTCTAGACACCTAGATGTAGAAACCAAGTTTTTAGCCTTATGGCTACTATGGACTTGTTTACCGACTTTGCAATTATCACAAAAGTGTTGGTCATATTTCAACTTGGGTAGGTTTCGAACTAAGTCTTTGGAGGAGAGGTTTTGGATAAGTCTCATGTTAGCATGTCCTAAACGTCTATGCCATAAAGTTGAAGATTCATCTAATGAGGTAAGACAAAGTTTGTCTCTAGATGTAGAATCCAACTTCATGACGTATACGTTGTTCTTAAGGACACCTTTGGCTATGGTTATACCATCTTTAAGTATTTTACTACCGTTCTCACTAAAAAGAACATTATACTTATTACGACAAAGTTGACTAATACTAAGGAGATTAAATCCTAAGTTATCAACATGAGCAACATCATCTATAGAAAGGGAGTCATGAGAGATTGTACCTTTTCCGATGATTTTGCTCCTAGCATTACTACCAAACATAACATTACCTCCATCACATTTGTGATATGTAGAGAAGAGGCTTTTATTACCCGTCATGTGCCTTGAACAACCGCTATCTTTGATCCATTCATCCGGATCCAAACAAACTTTGAGGCACACCTATTTTATGAAAAACACTCAAACATTTGGTCCCCAATTTCTCATGGGTCCATTTTGGTTAAGCATACCATTAATTTGTCCCAAATATGAAAATAGAGCATAAGGGTTCCATGGCATGTAATTTGAGGTTTGGTAATGTCCAGGAGTGTTTTGGTTCCAAACATGTTGGTAGTTTGGTCGAGCATTGAAGTTGCTCTTTGGAAAGGGGCGTTTGGGAATTGGAGTCTTAGGTCTTGGTTGAGTAGTCTTAGCTCTAAATTCATTTTTACTAAGTCCTACTCCAGTTTTAAAGGCAGGTTTGGTTCCATTTTTATATGTAACTTTAACAAATTTAGAACGATCCGATGTGGATGGAGTTACTGCTGCAGCAGACCTGGCGGAACCCTCGGGGCCAACGGGCGGAACCCTATTTTGGGTTCCGTCTGGTCCGCGGGCTGCTGTAGCAGTTTTGTTTGTTTCATGTGTGTTCGTTTCTTGTTTCGTTTGACCCTTAATGATTTCTACTTTCCTGAAACCTAGACCTGTTTTATCAAAAGGTGACTTTTGGAGTTTCATAATTTCATCCGCACATGAAATACTCTTATCGAAATTTTTGAACTTTGTGGTTTGTTTGATTAGATCATTTTGAGTTATTTTAAGTTTCTCAACTTCAAGTTTAAGTTCCTCACATGATTTGCATGAGGTGTCAATACCTTTACTCTTTTCTAATCTCTTAGCTTTTTCTTTTAACTCATAAACTTCATTTTCTAAAAACTCCTTTTTAGTTTTCAAAAATTTATTTTTGTTTATGATTTTTAAGCTTAGCTCACAAAGTTTGTTATATTCATTTTGTAAAGTGTCATCATCAATATAGGAGTAAGATGAGTCGGAGAGTACCTCATTTGAGTTGTGAGCCATGAGAGCAATATCATCGTTCTTTGGCTCATCATCATCTCCTTCATAGTCACTCCAAGCACCACCCACAAAAGCTTGTTGAGGCTTGCTCTTGGGTGGTTTTGGACATTCTCCTACAAGATGACTTGTGTCTCCACACCTATAACATTTTCGTTCAACTTTTCCTTTTCGATCATCACGATCTTTCCGGAAGGTTTTCTTGTCATCTTTAGGTTGTCTTACAAATTTCCCTCGCCTACGAAAGAACTTCTTGAAGTCTCTCACGGCCATAGCATATTCCTCATCATCACTATCCGAAGTAGATTCTTCATCATCACTTGATTGGACTCTAGCTTTCAAGGCAATGGACTTAACTTTTTCTTTCTTGCCTCTAACTAGTTCCGAATCTTTTTCCATCACCATTTCGTGAACTTTGAGGTTTCCAATTAGCTCATCAAGTGACATGCTTGAAAGATCTTTGGATTCTTCAATTGCCGTCACTTTTGCTCTCCACTTCGGATGGAGTGCTCTAAGAAATTTCCAGACAAAGTTCTTACTACAAAAAGATTCATCAAGTGCTTTAAGTGAAGTAATAATAGTGTTAAACCTAGCAAAAGCATTATCAATAATCTCATCTTCTGAAATAACAAATTGTTCATATTGTTGAACAAGAAGATCAATTTTGTTATCTTTAACTTGTGAGTTTACTTGATGAGTGACAATTAAAGATTGCCAAATATCTTTGGCGGTTTTACACAAAAAGACTCTTTCATATTCTTTCTTAGGCAAAGCGTTGTAAAGCATCATTTTAGCTTCATTATTTTTACCTATCAATTTCTTTTGATCATCATCTTTAATGTTAGTAACTACATTATCACCATCAACAATTATATACCATAAATCTATATCTTTAGATTTCACGTAAGTTTCAAAACGGTTTTTCCAATATATAAAACCATTTGCTTCAAAGAGTGGTGGTTTTTGCATAGATTGCCCTTCTTTGTAATTTTCAAAATCCATTGATCGTTTCAAGTTTTAAAACACAATATATTTTAAAAGCTTGAGTAACGTAGCTCTTGATGCCAATTGTGGAAAACTAGAAGGGGGGTTGAATAGTTTTAGCGTTTTAAAAGCTTTTTAACTTGTTTAGTTAGCTTTGAAACTTTCCGTTTGATCAAAGATATATGCACAAACACAATATATATAACATGCAAGTAAAGGAAAGAAACGATCAAACCACAACACGAGTATTTATCGTGGTTCGGCTACAAGGACTCTTTTTCCTTGCCCTACGTCCACGCCCCGAGTATCCAACTCGAGAGTTTCTTTCACTAGTCAACAAGCTCCTTTCACCGGCGGAGAAAACCTTACACGTCGCTTATACTTTTACCGACACAAAGCTAAATGTCGAGTTCTTTTACACGGGCACAACCACTCCCGTTTAGTTCTTTTACTAGGGTACAACAACTCCCAACACTCTTTGTATTTTGAGGACTAAAATACTAACCACTCACTTCAGAATATACACAAACAAATGACGCGTAAACAACACGAGTTTACACAATACTAAGCTACCAAGTCTTGCAACGTTGTGTTGGAAACTTGTAACTTTAGACGACCTTGTGAGCTTCTTTGCTACAAAAGGAAACTTCACATTTACAATGTTAAGATGTTAGAAAGAAAGATGAGTGTGTGTGTAAAAATGATCTCAAGAGGTTAGCCAAAAATCAAGTTATGGCTTGGTATTTATAGCACAACAAACTGTGTGCTCGGCGGATCAGGCGGAACCCTCAAATGGGTTCCGCCCATGTACCCCCAGGGTACCGCCGGGTCTGCAGTAGGTTTTTGCAATTACTCTTCAAACCAAACAAGGTCTTGTCTCATAACTTCTATCAACCAAACAATGTCACATCACTTAAAGTAAGTCAAACATGATACTTGCAAGCAACATGAAAGCAAGTCAAACACATAACTTGCCATAAATACATAATGACAAAACTTGCCATAAATGTGATGTGACTATTTCTAATTTAAGAAATAAACTTGTGTTATGTTTTATGAAATGTAAAATGTAGCAAAAGTCTTGTTTATGCAAGTCTTAAAAACTAAGAATATGTTTTGCTTAAAACTAAAGTTTACATTTTGTCGTTAACAAAACTTAGCGAAGATCGTAAAATATAAATAACGTTTTTAGGCGATATTTGTATTAACAGCTTTCATCATACTCCTAGTAGTTGATAACACCGTCCTATTCTTTCTTTCAACTACTCCATTCTGTTGCGGTGAGTATGGTGCTATTAACTGTCTTGCTGTTCCATTTTCCTTACAGTATTTAGTGAATTCATTTTATGTAAATTCACCACCTCTATCTGTTCTTAGCATTCTTAACTTCATTCTTAACTCCATTTCAATCTTTTGTATAAATTCCTTAAATGTGTTGAATGCCTGATCTTTCGATGTTAGAAAATAGGCCCACATAAAACGTGTACAGTCATCTACTAATAAGAAGATGAGCTTCTTTCCAGAGTGTGTGGTTGGACTTATGGGACCACAGAGATATCAATAAACTAAGTCAAATGGATTCTTAGATCTGAATTTAGCTTGATTAGGAAATGGTGTTCTGCTGTGTTTTCCTAATAAACATGCATCACATACTTGTCCTGCATGATTTATCCTTGGTATTCCTTCTACTAGACCCTTTCTTGTCGTCTTGTTGATATCGTCAAAGTTCAGATGACCTAATCTAGCGTGCCATAACCATGCTTGGTTATCCACATTTGCTAAGAGACATACATGTGCTTCTATCTGCAGTCTAATACTGTATAGTCTATTCTTGGATCTTTCTACTTTCATCAACAGCTTCCTATTCTTATCATACAAAGTCAACTTGTTTCCATCCATGATGATCTTACAACCTATCTCAGTAAGTTGTCCTAGACTAAGTATGTTGCTCTTGAGGTTTGGTATGTAGTAAACATCTGAAACTATCTTTTGTTCCTTGTTTCTACATCCTAGTAATATAGAACCTCTACCCTTTATCTCTACGTACGATCCATCTCCAAAACGAACGCGTCCAGTGATACTTTCATCAATATCCTTAAAACTCTTGGCTCCCGTCATATGGTTGCTTGCACCATTATCTAAATACCATATGCTAGTGTCTGTTGTAGCATATTTCCCGGGTTGTATTTGTCCTTCATTTAACAATACTTCTTCGTGTGTAGTCATTAACAGTAGGGCTGAGCATCGGGCCTCTCCCGACCCGTCCCGACCCGATCCCGAATATCCCGAATCCCGATTAGCCGGAAAACACAAACCGAGTCCCGACCCGATTAAGGTCGGTTCGGTTTCGGGACATTCGGGACGGGACGGGATCGGTCGGTTTTCTCGGTTTTGTTTGTTTTTTTTCGGTTTTTGGCCCGTCCCGACCCGATCCCGAATATCCCGAATCCCGATTAGCCGGAAAACTCAAACCGAGTCCCGACCCGTTTGACGTCGGTTCGGTTTCGGGACAACAATCGGGACTCGGGATCGGGACGGGATTCGGGATCGGGTCGGTTTTGCTCACCCCTAATTAACAGTGATGGTTCATCATCTTCTAAGATAAGGTTTGATTGTTCCTGAGTTGTTGGTTTGCTTCTACAATCTCTCTTAAAATGTCCATGTTTCCCGCAATTGAAACATTTTCCTCTATTCTTATTATTCCACTCACCTCTATTCGTATTGGGCTTGTCATTGTGAGTTGAATTTTCTCCATTCGAGTTATCTTTATTTCCTTTGTTTTTCCAGTTTCCACGTGAGTAGTTTGATCTACCCCTATTCTTGTTAAACCGTTTCTTATTTCTAGAGTGTTCGCCTTGTGCGAATAATAAGTTATCCTGGCTTTCTGCTTGTCCTCCCTTTTGGAGTTTTATCCTTTCCTCGAATGCTTTTAATTTTCTAGTGATCTCATCTAAGGTGATATCATCTAGATCACTTGTCTGTTCTATGGATGCTACTATCTGAATGAATCTATCGGGTGTGGAATCTAATAGTTTTCGTACTAAAAGTGATTCATCCACGGTTTTTCCTAATTCTTTAGCCTTCGTGGCGTAACCATTTAGTTTGTTCGTAAATGCATCCACCGTTTCATCCTCCTTCATTTGAAGACTATGAAATCCAATTATCAGTGATTGTAATCGTGCCTGTTGCACTCTCTCTTCTCCAACGTGTCTCTTTCTTAATGATTCCCATAATTCTCTTGCAGTTTTACAACTTGCTACTTGTAATATCACATCTTCAATCACCGCTTGATATAGGAGGGCAGTAGTTGCCTTATCCTTCTTATCATCTAATTGGGTGTTCTCCTTAGGTTCTATAGTCTCCCATAAACCATGTGCCTCTAATATAACCTTAATTTGTATAGCCCAAACCGTGTAGTTTGTGGTTTTGAGTTTAGGGCATTGATATTGTGCAATGGGTGTAATGGGTTTTACTATAGTGTTTCTGCTATTCGTATCATCATCTTCACCAGACATCTTAGATGTGTTTATGATCTTCACCTTTTAATTCGTATGGGAATTCTAACCAGTATGGACGTATGGTATATCCTACTACTACGGGAACAGAAATAGTTATCCAGAAATCCTAGTAATACGGGATCAATATATAGTTCTCGGGATTTCATAATAGTATGAAAGTAAATATCTATACTATAAAAGTATAATTGAAATCCAAATAATGAATTTATGACCTCGTTTGTGTTCCCACTTGTGTATCGGTAACTAGAGTTTTACCAACCACGTTTCCTTTCTTTCCTCGTCTTCTTCCAAATCAATTCGGTCGTATTGATGTTGTTGTCGAATACTAACCAAAATGTTTTCTCCTTCTAATACCACACTTCACGTTATTCTTTTGTTCGTCTCGACTTGGTTCCAGTTCGTGCCCTAGACCCTTGTCATGTCTCGGCTTTCTTCTCCAAATCCACCCTTAGTGTTTTTTGGCCACGTACAAAAACCATGTTTGTCGTTGTTTTACTGCTCCAAGTCCATCGCAACAAAAATCTCGGTATTATTTTTACCGAAAGCAATTAAATTGCTTTTCTTCTTTTTCTCCTTCTTAATACCCCTCGGTATTAAACCAACGTCTAAACAAAATATTTTGTTTGTCGTTCACTGTTGTTGCTTGTATCCTACGTCACGTTATTGCACAATACTTCCTTGTTCTTTTTCTTATATCCACACCGTGTCTCCAACAACCCAATACCTTTTGGTATTCTTCGCAGCGAGTGATCAAGTCGCCTTAGATTCGATATATGTTGTTTTTCTTGTATTGCTAACGCTTCTAAACAACCCTTGAATTGTTTGTTGTCGGTGTACCTTTCAAAACTGCCCAAGCAACGCTCCTTATAATTTTCTGCGCTTCTTTTTCTTCTTGTGTATCTCGGTAAATACACAATCTTTTCGACGTCTTTCTTTCTCCCTTGTTGCGTTGTAGTAAACCAACAAGTCCCTTCTTTGTTGTCATGTGCAAGACACCAACAAGAATTCTTCAAACAATTGTTTCTCCTTTTTTCCGGTTTTGTTGTCGCGTACAAATGATCACAACAAAAACAAGGCCACCCCTTTCGTTTGGTGTCCTTCCTGTTTGCAAAATCCAACACTAAGAAAGTTGTATACGACTTTCTTGTTTCCCTAAGTTATCTAGGTAACCTCTTCTTACGTTAACAAGGTTCAAGAGTGTTGCGTTTGTTTCTGAAACCAAAGGTTTCTACGTGGGTTTTTGGTTTGTTTTGTTTCTGGTTCTCGTTAACAGGTTTCTGTTTTTCTGGTTTGGTGATGATGGTGTAACGAGAATGGTTCAAACAAGGCTCTTGATGCCAAATGTTGGTCCCAAATATGTTCGGATGTGTGTGAGTCGAAATGATTGATTTGCAAACAATAAAAACAAAGATAACTTATTTATTTCGTCTAACCAATTTAATGTGACAAGTATGTACATATATATAGTTTGTGAAAGGTTGCGTTCCAACCATCACAACCATTCGAATAGTCATGCCAAACGACATGACCCTTCGCCTATTTCCAGAAATTAACTAACATAACTACTTTAACTAACTTAACCACCAAGCGGTTATTAAGTTTCTGATGAACACGTTTGGTCCTTCACGTTTTCTGTAAAAGCAATATCGAGATTATCTTGGTTCACAGAGATTTGCTCTAAAGCAACACCCAAATTTTTGAATGTTTTTTTGTATCCATTCTTTGATGTGCCCAACTAGTCTATATATCTAACGAATAATTGAGCTCAAACAAAACGAGCTCCAACCAAAACGTATTCTGGAGCACTAGTCGTCTTCTTTCGACCCATCTACTTGTGAATGGGTTGGTTTGGGTTATGTTGGACCTTTATATAAGAATGGTTGAGAATTATAATCTCAAAATTTATACATGTTTCAACCAACTCATCTTATAGTTGTTGATATTCAGTCCCTTCCCACCCCTGAACTCACACCCACAAAACACCAATCAAAACGGAAAAATTGGTTTTCAATGCTTTGTATATTAATAAGGAAGGAAACTGATACATTAACTTACTGGAAAACAAGGCATATTTATATAGCCTTTACAAAGAGAAACATGGGTGCACTACTATGTCCTATTAAACAGGAAACAACTATCATGCTATTACTAACCCACGTATTGCTAACAACATGGAAACTACTTGCTTAATTCCTCTAGACTCGGTCAAACACAGACTTGGCAAACCCACTTCATTTTATTCACCACTAAATGGAGCAACCAAATATTGATCCATTGACCCACATACTTGGCCCATCAAGATTATACCCAACATTCACCCCCGTAATCTTGATGCCTATCACGGTCTCGACTCCTACGATCATACTCATGAACACGGTCTCGCGGTTCCTTGCTTGGTCTCAAATTTTTTCTTTCTTCTTGCTTCTTGCTTGCTATCTTGCACGTACTTTTCAGAGTTTCAAAAACTTTGTTCTTGCTCTTACTATCGAGTTCCAAAACGGTATTGATTTCTTACAAAATACCGGTTTTGATCTCTTTCTTGCTTCTTGCTTATCAATTCTTGCTTTCTTACGATTCTTTCTTGCTTGCTACTTGCTACAAACCCGAAAATTTTTACTTGCTATGGTTGTCTTACCTGATACTTGCTACAGACTACGCGACAACCTTCTTGCTTGCTTTCTTTCTTGTCTGCTACTTGCTTTCTTGTGATCACGGCACGTGATGAACTTTGTCCGGTCTTATTGTGAATCTTCGGTCATTTGATTCATGGTTCGGTCTTCAGCTATTAAAGCTTCGGTCTAGACAACCCGCCGGTCACGGTTGTCTCCTTCGGTGTCGGTCTAAAATTCCTTGGTATAGGTGACCCCGGCCTTTTGCGGCTCCTCGGTCTTGTCGGTCTCGCGGTCTTCTCGGTCTCAGGTCGAAAAACACTTTTCTGCCACAGTCATTCTTTCTTCTCTTTCTGTTTTTCTATCACCTGCAAACAAGCCAAACCACCGGTCTTTATATCGGCTCTTCGGTCTTCGCCGGAATCTCTCTTCCGGCCGGTCTACGATCTTTCTTTCTTACTTAACGGTCTTCTCGATCTCAGCCAGAACTTAGTTTCCAGCCACGGTCTTCTTCTCGCCGGTTCTTCGGTCACGGTCTTCTTCTCGCCGGTTCTTCGGTCACGGTCTTCTTCGGCGTCTGATGAGTGTGTAAATACTCATCATTTTTACCTTTTCTGAGCTGCCAAAACATCTAAAAACACTCAATATTGAATCAAAATAGTGAAAATATCCCAGGAATGTGTTTTATATGTTTCAAATGCAAAATAATCAAAAACAGATGAAAAACGTACAAAGTTTGCAAAATTGGCAGTTTTAGTCCCTCAACTTTCAAAAGATGTCAAATCTAGTCCCTGGTTGTTCTAAAAACTTGAAAAAGTCACCAAAGGTCCTTCTAAATCAAAAAGTTACACATTTAGTCCTTTGGCGCAAAGTTTCACAAAATGTCAAGTTTAGTCCCTGAAGTTTAGAAAATTGTCAAAAATGGTCCCTGGGATATTAAAAACTTTGAGAAAAACAAATTTTGTCCTTGCACTAATCTTTTATGGCAGGTTTGGTCCTTGGTTAGAAAGTTTGGTGAATTTTCACATTAGGTCCCTGAAGTTTGGAAATGTGGCAGAAAAGGTCCCTGGGCATTTAAAATGGAAGAATTACATCTTTGGTCCTTTGGTTTATCACAATTGACAATATAAGCCCTTTTGATAACTTTGAGAAGTTAACATTTTTCCACCCTCAACTTTCAGGAAATTACAAAATTAGTCCTTGTGATTATTTAGTAAATATACCAAACGGATCCTTAATATTATTTCAAAAACCAAATCCAATCCATGCAACACCCAGCCCACACACTTTTGGCCCACTCCACATCCAGCCCACCCCTTTTAATAAAAACGGGGTCAAACCCTGCTCCCCGGTCAAACCCAGCTTCCCTCCCAAACCACCATCTCCATCCCCCAAATACCACCCCTGGTTTTGCCCCCCCCCCTCTTGCACCACTTGCCATTCCACATCCCTATACATCTCTGCTCACCCATCACCTCCACCCCCCCCCCCTATGGCTACCCTAATCAGACCCAATTGCACTCACTCACTTTTGGCGCCAAAAATCATCAACGGCTAAGATTGAAGTCAGATGATCCAAAGGCTCTAATTAGAAGTGGGAAATGATGTGTGGGACCCACTGAGTCAAAAAGATCACTACAAAAGAAGAAAGATGCAGGAATGAAGAAGTATTGGTCTAGTTTTAATATAATGTAATCGTAGGTAGTGAAATCTCTTTTTCAATTGTAATTTTAAGTTTAAACTAGTTGTACTCAGTTGTTCTTATGTAATTTAAGTCTGCTTCAAGTTTGATTTCAGTTATCTTCACAATATCAGTTTTAGCATTATTTAAGTTAAAGTGACAATTTGCTTAATCTTGTGTAAACTTGTTTAAATCTGCTCCTTTAAGTTTATTTAAGCTTACTTATGAGTTTTAAGAAGTTTTTAATAAATTAGAAGCATTCTCATTCAGTCCACTTAAAAATCATAAAAATACTCAAAAAGAAAAATAATACAAGAAAAAATCAAAAAGCAGTTTATATGAAAGAAGATGCAATGGAGCAAGGATGTTTGGAACCTGGTTTAGAGTCCCATGGGGGACATTAGGATGTGATTTTACTTCTGGTTCATAGCTTTCTTCTACTATGGATTTCAAGTAAGGATTTGTACCCATTTTTCTTAATATATGTGTTAAGTGAAATTTGTGTTATTTATTGTTCATTCCTGCTAAGTTAGGTTTAATTTAGATTAGTATAGCTTAATTAGTTAGGTTTGTATTGTTAAAATTGATTGTTTCCTTTGAAAAACAAAAACAGTGCACAATTAGGGAGTGTTTGGATTAGTGATTAGTGTGGTGATCTTCTTGTTATTTGATTGTTGTTTTGGTTCTGGTAGATTGCTTTAGGTCTGTATAGGTCAAGTCAAGCCCTAAACTCATACCTTATTTGCAAAAAATAGTCAAAACCTCTTTGATCTACCCTCACAGTTAACTGTGAGGGATATATGATTCATAGACCTTCACTTTAGCTTATAAGTTGTAGATATAGCTTAATTCAAGTTAATTATAACTTATTATAATCATATCAGTCAATAAATCTAGTACAAATCTCAACATAGCATGTTCAACTAAAAAGTCAAATGTGCATTTCTCAGGTTTTTCCAAAATTTCAAGTATTTGTTGTGATTTGTGTGTTTGGATTTAGATTTTGAAACTTGTTGTAGTTAAACTCCACCAGCCCATCTTCATAGTCCAACCATTTCCATATTTTTAGGATTTTTCTACTGGGCTCCATTGTCCTTCAAAGTAGGCTGCAGGGTTGATAGCACCCCTGCTGCACAGATCAGTCACCCACCACCACCACTTGGTGGTGGTTTTCTGGCCACCACAATGGTCCACAGCCCCACCACTTGGCTCATTTACACCCCTCCTACCACACTCCAATATTTGACCATTGGTTTGACCCCAAGACCTGTGGACCCCACCTGAATTGGCCACAAAAACTTTGTCCCTTTTTCAGCTTTGAAACAAGATATATAAGTGCTTATTTAAGCTTATTTGCTTATTCAGTGGTCACCATTTGCTTTTTCTTGCTCACACATGTTCATCTAACTTATTTGGACCTGAATCATCCAGAGTGGGTGTAACAACCCGATATTTTCCACGTCTACGTTTACTCCCAAACTTTGGAAATTCACTATTCATCGATTACCATTCATCAAAACACTATTCATTCCCGGAAGAAATTCCACTATTCACGTGCATTATCAGTAAGGACCTCTCATACGGACTAGAAATAGTCGGCATATCATCATTATGTCATTTACATGTTATACCACTCTTAGGATTTTTCAAATATATATATTTAGTATATTTAACGTTTTACGTATAACGATTTCTAAATAAACGTTAACGCCCGACTAATATATATATACGACGAATATATCTAAATATTCCCACCATGGTCCCGACATATTTTTTTTAGATCCTTTATAATATATGAAAATTATAATATTAATTTACCCGGTATTTTGGATATTTATTTTAATTATTAACTTAAGTTTACTAAAACTTCGACGGTTTTCGTATAAATTAAACTATAATTATCTAAACACTCAATAATTTTATCCAACCTATTTTTATAATTTTTATAACTTTATTATGACCCGGTTAACTCCGTTAAAATTTATTTTTAGTTAACCCGGTACCCGGTACATTTTAAAACTACAAATAACAATTATATAATACACATTTTATACATTATACTAGATATTTTTAGACAATTTACTTGCACCACCATACTCTCCTTCCCCTCATTTCTTGGCCTAACACCCCCTCCCATACCATCTTTAATTGTCTTGACAATATTTTCAAAGTATGTACTAGATCTTATATTCTATGTTTAATAAAAATAGATATTTCATCTTCATTCTTTACTTGTACAAGAAAAGTTTTTCTCTCTTTTCTTCTTCCTTTTTGGGTGCCGACCATCAACAACAACAACACAAGATCATCAAGTTTTTTTTTTCAAAGATCAAAGACATAAACAAGTTCATCTCATCATCCTTTTTGAGTTTTGAGATATAAACTCAAGGATTGTTAGGTTTTTATCAATTAATCACACCACATCTCAAAGTAAGTTTACAAAACTCATTTCATAAATTTTTACAAGTTATTACCATGTTTATATATTTTTCTTGCAAGATCTTATGCATATATTGGCTTATACCACTCCATTTTGTATATATTTAAACTTTCAAGCCTTAGAAGTGATTTTTGGTTAGATCCTTGTTAGATCTACTTGGTTGTGATGTTTAGGAACCCATGACACCCTAAGAAGGTGTATGGTAGGATTAGACTAGTTTTGTGGTGATTAAAAGTGGTTTGATTGAAGATGGAACTAGATTTAAACCTTGAAAATGGTTTTTGAACAAGTAAAAATACATGCTGTTCCATTTTGGTTTACCCAGAAAAATACGAATTTACACAGTAACCTTTGACAATTTTTCTAGAAAATACTTTCAAAAACGAAACTTTAGGCGAAAGAACGGATTAAAACGAGCTTATAACGAAGGAGATATGATTTTTGCAAATTTAACGACGAAAACTATTTTTGTAAAAACTGCTTGCTGTTTGGCAGATTTCAATGGGTAAAAAGAGGTATTAAACGTAACCTAGAGGAGCCGAGTTATCAAAAATATACTAGTATATACAAAAACTAATCCGTGGACATAAAGAACGAAGGAAACGAGCCTAAAACGACCGAGTTATACCCGTTTTAACATCGCCAAAACTATATATATATATATATAGTCACAAATAAAAATAATAACGTACGTACTAAATGGTATATTTTCTAGAAACGTTACTAAGGGCTATATCCTTAACAAATGAATACGTACAACCCAAGAGAATATTTATACGACTTAACGACGTTATTCTAAGGTTTTGATACAAAGGAGTATAACACTAACATTTTTATACGATATATTACGACAAGTTTTATAACTCTATTTGGACATATTTTTCCTAAGTATGGAAAGTATTTTACTTGACAATAACTAGTATTTACAAGTTAAGAGTGGTATAGGGAAACATGTGCATGTACATTCCTTTCATCATTTCATGATCTAAAGCGGATCATATCATTCATTTAGGTTGCGGTTAGAGTGCGCGTCTTACTCCAGTTCGTACCCTTTGTTATCATATCGCTTATATCAGGTGAGTATTCACGAACCCCTTTTTCTAACTATTTTAATCGTTTTGGGGTGGATGCATGAATTATACTTGAACTACCTTGATTGTTATTTATTGAACTCTTTTGACCTAAACTCTTGAACTTTATTGCGAACGTATGACATGTTTTGAACTTAATGACCGTATGTGCTATGACCTAAAGTCTCACCTTATTGGTGGAGCGTTCTTAACCTAAAGTCTCACCTTATTGGTGGAGCGTTCTTAACCTAAAGTCTCGCCTTATTGGTGGAGCGTGCTAAGTCTCCCATGTTTGGAGCGTTCTTAATCGTATATAATAGTTGTATGATGTACTGTTCGTACATTCGCATTGTTCGACACCTATTAGTATTATGGATAGCGCTATTAGAGGTCGGCCAACCTCTCGTCCACTATGTTACGGGACGCATATTATTTAATTAGGGGCTTTGCATGGCATACATTATTATATATGTGGTGCTTATATTGTGACTTATTATGACCGCGGACACTTGACTACCAGACATAATACTTGACAACGCCTTTGGCTTGTGAACTTTTTCAAATGGTTTTCTTATTATATAAAACGTTTATACTCACCAACTATTTTTATAGTTGACCGTTTTCTCTCATGCATTTCAGGTGATCGTCAGTAAGCTTGTCATCAAGGTCTTGCATAATGAAGTTTTCACATGTCACTTCTTTTCATTATGTACTGAAATACCATCTTTTGGAAATCAAACTTATGTATTATATTTGCCAAGGTCGGCAATAACAACGACGTTATACTTTTCCTTAATGTAAATTATGATATTGTCTTATTTCTCTTTGGTGATGTTTATCGATTTCGTTACACCTCGTGTTTCCGCCTTCGGCGAGGGTGTGACAGTGGGTCCCACACAAGCTGGTTTGAGCTTATTTTCCCCCTTGGTCAACTATAGTCAACTATCAAGGCAAATAAGCTCTCAAGTGCTTATTTTCAAGTTGTAAAAAAGTTGTTTTCACAAAAAGTGTTTGTTTTTAGTTATAAAATAGGTTTGTAAAAGAAAAATCAAGAAAATCCAAATTAATTTTAAGTGATAGTTTCTATTTAATGTAATTTAAATTTAAATTTTCATTTTTAGATTTTTGTTAAGTACTTGGTGTTTTTATATTTTTATTAATTTCCTTTTATATTAAAGTAATTTTAGTAATTTTCCTAGATTTTTATTTTGTCATTTAGTATTTATTAGATTTAATATTAGTTCTCTTAATTATTAATTAATATTAAGTATTAAATAGCATAATTAGTTTTTATAAAGCAAAACCTAGTTTTTATATTTTTCCTAGCTCTTATACAATATAATAGACTTTTAGAAAATATATTTTTAGTTTCTACTGTTCATTTTCCATTTCTCTTATTTTAATTATTTAAATTAGACTTAAAGTAATTAAAAGGTAATTAATTAGTGGAATAGCCTTAAATATAATTTTTAGAAGTTTTTATAATTTTGTAGGATTCCTGTGATGGTTAAATAGTTTTATAAAATTTTCCTTAATTTTCTAAGTTAATTTAGTATTAATAGTAATTTAAAATAGTTATATTAGTTTAATTAATATAAATAGTTTTTAATTAATAAAAAAACCCATAAAAAGACAAAAATATTTATTTTTATTTTTTATACTTTCTTCAAGTTCTATTTTAACTTTTGAAATTGTTTTTGCAAATTTTTAGTTTAATTTGTAATATTTATTATTAGTTAATTTAAATTAGATTTTAGTTAGTTTAATTAATTAAATAATATTTAAATAGTAAAATAATCATTTCTATAATTTCATTTTCATTTTCAATTTTCTTTTTATTTTTATTTTTTTTAGTTTCAAAAGTTTCAAAAGCACCCCCTGTAGTTTGTAATTGTTCAAATCCCACTTTTCCTGCCTGTTACGTGATCTTAATTGTGAATTTGTGCATATACCTGTATATCTGATTTTTGTGAATATTATATCTGTGAACAAATACCCAAATATCGGTAGCAAAATCAATTCCATATCATCTGGGCTACTGTCCTCAGTGCGACTCATTCCTAAACGATTTCAAATAACACCATTTCAATCTCGCTGGGACTTTAACGACCCGGGGACACACTATACTATCACCGGAGAATTGGAACGAGGCTGTCTTTGACTTGTTGACCTTGGTCAACAATAACTGACCGTTTCGGGACCAATCAAAATTTGGCGCCGCTGTCGGGGAGGTTGTTGCGTGTTTAAAAAAATCGTTTTAAGTTTAGTGGTTTTCAAAACCCTCCCTGTACAAATTTCACACAAATTTGTAAAAAGTTTTTGTAAAAATATAATCATAAAAAAAAAGTTCATTAACACTTTTCCTGAAGTGTTAACAACACCAAAAAAATCAAAAACAACAAAACAAAACTGTGAAGTTAAATTACTTCGTTTTCTTTAAGATTACAACCTGAAACAGTTGGTTTAAGGTAAGTTCTGACATTAAATTGCGAACTGAAGAGGAAACCTATTTACTTCCTCCCGCCAGCCTGCGAGTAATCTTAAAAGAACGATTTCGGTTAACGAATCAGTTCCAAAAATATTTCCCAAGTTTTCTGCACACACACCCATAAGCCTAAAACAGTTTTTCAGATTAATAAATACATAAAATCTTACCACCGCAAACCAAGGCTGAACACCTACCAACTGGGGGTATGGACATAATAAGTTCCCAAACTTAAGATTAAAACTTGCCTTTATATCCCTGTGAGTGGTGTACCTTTTTTAAAGAAGCCATTCACTTGTGATTATTGGTTTAAGTTCACTGTGGTTTTGCCTCGATTTTGTTTTGAAAAATTGTTTTTGGTGCATGTGCACTAAACATGTTTCTCAAAAATACCAAAAATATTCACCTTTACCCTCTCACCTTTTTGATTCTTCATCCCTTTACCCTCTATCCTTTTGTTTCTAACTTCTTTCACTTGTCCTGTAATTAATGGCATCTCTCGATGACGACTTCTTTGAACAAAAGGCCTTTGAGATCAACATTGAAAAACTTCAGGCCTTGTCAAAAATGTCGAGATGTCGTGTTGATTATGATGGACCATCGATTCCTATTCCCTCTCCAATGAGGGAAATGGAACGTGAAACCGGGGTGACAAAGGACCCTGTACTTTCCTCTGACTATGGAAGTGCTAAATACGTCCAACCTTCGGTTGTCCAAAAATCTAAGCTCACAATTGCTCCTAACCATTCACGATATACGGTTATAAGCAAAAACCAAGAGCTTAGAGCTGTGACTGAAAATAACGACTTGCCTAATCTTCACATTCAAAAACCCGAGACCATAACGGAAGTGGTGGAAATTCCTAGCTCTCAGAGCACACCACTTGTCCCACCTCCGGATTTCATTCCTTGTGTCGGTTGTGGTGAGCCACTTTTTGGTTTGCCATGTCGTTGGTGTACATGTGTACAATGTGGTAATGATATTCGAAACGGGAGTTGTTTGTTTTGTGGGTCGAGGAATTCATTTGCTTATGATCCTAATCAGAACTCATTCAACAACTCCTCAAATTTTTCCAACTACCCATCACATTCATACGAGCAAGAATCATATTATCCAAATCTTAACAATGCTTCGTATGAAAATACACCAAGTCAGACTCAACAGTTTTTCTGTTGTGAGTACTGTGGTGGCCCACACTACAGTTCTGATTGTCAAATTAGGAATCAGTTTGTCTATGAACAGGTTCCTTGTAACAATCATGAATTTGGTTTTAACCAGCCCTCACAATACACAAACCCTCACCCACCGCCTCAGGACGAGTTAGCTAGAGCTGATATGAATCAAAATCAAGTCAACAAGACCATTCAAGATAGTATAAACTGTCTTAAGGATTTGATTCTTAGAAAACAAAAGCCTCCTGTTAACTCATTTTATCTTGAGGATGAAAGTGATGAGGATGAACCATTTGAAGAGGTAAACCCTAAGGAAACTCCAGATATCTTGCCAATGGGGGACAAGGAAGTCAAAATCAATCCTCTTGAGGAAATTGATGACCTTGTTCCATTCCCAAAGGTATCTGAGAAACCTTTTGATTCAACTTCAGTTGAAACTACTTTAGTAGAAATACAGGGAGAAAAGGATATGATTGAATCACTAGCAGTAGAAATCATGGAACTTGTAGAAACCATGACTGCTAGTCCTTCTCAACTCCCTCAGTCTGCTGTTATCACACCCGAAGTTCACACTCACTCTCTGATCATGGGGGATGAGCATCTTAGCACTGTTCCTAAAAAGGAATCGGACGAATTAATAAAGTCTAGTGCTGAGAACCTTGTCCCAATCCCAGGAGAGTCACAGGGAACTTTTGATCATATGTGTGATATCCCTCCTCCTCTTGTCTTTCCGAATGATGATGATGAGATGTTCTCCGATTCAAATGATGACGATTCGTTATCTTATGGAGACATCAGTTATGTGGAAGAATTACCTTCTTAGCTAGTTAGCTTAGAAGAAGAGAATGATGAGATTGACACTGAAATCAAAGATGAAGCACTTCGTGCAACACTATTGAATGTCAATCTCCTCATTTCTAAAATCGAGGCTTTCAAAAAGAAACCTATTTCATCTCCTATCCCCATTAAGGATAGTGACATTTTCTCCGATGATCCTATTCCGGAGTTTGAAGCCTTTACTATTGATCCTATGGGAAAGAACATTAGTGGCAGTACCACTTCTCATAATTCTCTCCCCGATTATGAATCATTTACCTTCGATGAGTTCTCCTATGAACTCACGCACATCAAATCAGAATATGATTCATTCACATTCGATGAGTTCTCCTGTGAACTCACTCATATCATGACTCCTCCGGAGTATGATAGCCCGGGGGAAATGCACTCAATCATGAGAATTTACAAATTCCCACCCTCCCGCCCGGGATGTTTTCAAACCAAACGAGCTTCACCCTTGAAATCCAAAATCAGGCTAATGAGCCTGCTTTCGAGGAAGAAGATCTTATCATGATTTTCATCATGGTTTTCTTCCTTTTCTTCACCTATAGGGTGACTTCTTCTGTTCTTCACTCCTTCGGGAATGAAGACACTATATTTGACCCCGGCATTTCCATGTATCATTCTTTTGAGCCGGGATTATATCTCATCGGTGTGGAACTTTCACGTGCTTCAAATGTTTATCCAAACATCTTGAATGAAAGTCCGATGGAGATTGTTTCTTCCACATCATGCTTCCCCAAGGACAAATAAATTCGGGGTCGAGTCAAGCTAGCGACTCGGTAAACAAAAACAGTAGCATGCTTATAGGGTTTTCACCCTAAGTGTGGGGGAGTCCCCCATGCTATGGTTACTTATGAAGTGAAAAAAAAACAAAATGGTGTTTTCCACGCTTAGCTTGTAATGTTGCCCTTTTACGTTCAAAATGTCGGCATAATAGCCGGGACTTTGAATATTCAGGACAATATTCATGCTAAGTGTGGGGGGGGGGGGGGGGGTATTTCGCTATTCTAGCGAATTTTATCACATTTTACTATCTAATACCCCCGTTTTTGGCCAAAATTTCAAAAATTTTCAAAAAATTTTCACTAAAGTTTCAAAATTTTTGTGGTAATCAGTCCGCCAAAGTCTAAATGACAAATGGATTGGCTAGTCCAGGAGCAAACGGCTCTTGGTAAAGACATCTCAAACCCGTTGATGGCTTGCAATTTGCCAAAAATTGTATGGTTCCTCAACTCCCCATATCCCATAAAGCGAATGAGTTGGCTAGCCCACAAGATTATGGCTTGTGGTAAAGGCCGTGGAAAATCCATAATTGGTAATCAGCTCACCAAGATGTTGACTTAGTCCATCAAGATGCTGGCTAGTCCAGAAGCAAACGGCTTTTGGTAAAGACTAATCAAATCCGTTGACAGCTGGTGGTTTGCTCAAAATCACACGGTTATCAGGTGTGCCACAGTTCTTACACCTGGCTACTCCAGAAGTGATGGCTTTTGGTAAAGAGGTTTTCAAATCCATCAAGTTTTTCTCAAAAGATTGCTAGGGACTAGCAATGTTTTAGTGTGAGGGATTGATGAGTGTGTAAATACTCATTATTTTTACCTTTTCTGAGCTGCCAAAACATCTAAAAACACTCAATATTGAATCAAAATAGTGAAAATATCCCAGGAATGTGTTTTATAGATTTCAAATGCAAAATAATCAAAAACAGATGAAAAACGTACAAAGTTTGCAAAATTGGCAGTTTCAGTCCCTCAACTTTCAAAAGATGTCAAATCTAGTCCCTGGTTGTTCTAAAAACTTGAAAAAGTCACCAAAGGTCCTTCTAAATCAAAAAGTTACACATTTAGTCCTTTGGTGCAAAGTTTCACAAAATGTCAAGTTTAGTCCCCGAAGTTTGGAAAATTGTCAAAAATGGTCCCTGGGATATTAAAAACTTTGAGAAAAACAAATTTTGTCCTTGCACTAATCTTTTATGGCAGGTTTGGTCCTTGGTTAGAAAGTTTGGTGAATTTTCACATCAGGTCCCTGAAGTTTGGAAATTTGGAAGAAAAGGTCCCTTGGCATTTAAAATGGAAGAATTACATCTTTGGTTTATCACAATTGACAATATAAGCCCTTTTGATAACTTTGAGAAGTTACCATTTTTCCACCCTCAACTTTCAGGAAATTACAAAATTAGTCCTTGTGATTATTTAGTAAATATACCAAACGGATCCTTAATATTATTTCAAAAACCAAATCCAATCCATGCAACACCCAGCCCACACACTTTTGGCCCACTCCACATCCAGCCCACCCCTTTTAATAAAAACGGGGTCAAACCCTGCTCCCCGGTCAAACCCAGCTTCCCTCCCAAACCACCATCTCCATCCCCCAAATACCACCCCTGGTTTTGGCCCCCCCCCCCCTCTTGCACCACTTGCCATTCCACATCCCTATACATCTCTGCTCACCCATCACCTCCACCTCCCCCCCCCTATGGCTACCCTAATCAGACCCAATTGCACTCACTCACTTTTGGCGCCAAAAATCATCAACGGCTAAGATTGAAGTCAGATGATCCAAAGGCTCTAATTAGAAGTGGGAAATGATGTGTGGGACCCACTGAGTCAAAAAGATCACTACAAAAGAAGAAAGATGCAGGAATGAAGAAGTATTGGTCTAGTTTTAATATAATGTAATCGTAGGTAGTGAAATCTCTTTTTCAATTGTAATTTTAAGTTTAAACTAGTTGTACTCAGTTGTTCTTATGTAATTTAAGTCTGCTTCAAGTTTGATTTCAGTTATCTTCACAATATCAGTTTTAGCATTATTTAAGTTAAAGTGACAATTTGCTTAATCTTGTGTAAACTTGTTTAAATCTGCTCCTTTAAGTTTATTTAAGCTTACTTATGAGTTTTAAGAAGTTTTTAATAAATTAGAAGCATTCTCATTCAGTCCACTTAAAAATCATAAAAATACTCAAAAAGAAAAATAATACAAGAAAAAATCAAAAAGCAGTTTATATGAAAGAAGATGCAATGGAGCAAGGATGTTTGGAACCTGGTTTAGAGTCCCATGGGGGACATTAGGATGTGATTTTACTTCTGGTTCATAGCTTTCTTCTACCATGGATTTCAAGTAAGGATTTGTACCCATTTTTCTTAATATATGTGTTAAGTGAAATTTGTGTTATTTATTGTTCATTCCTGCTAAGTTAGGTTTAATTTAGATTAGTATAGCTTAATTAGTTAGGTTTGTATTGTTAAAATTGATTGTTTCCTTTGAAAAACAAAAACAGTGCACAATTAGGGAGTGTTTGGATTAGTGATTAGTGTGGTGATCTTCTTGTTATTTTATTGTTGTTTTGGTTCTGGTAGATTGCTTTAGGTCTGTATAGGTCAAGTCAAGCCCTAAACTCATACCTTATTTGCAAAAAATAGTCAAAACCTCTTTGATCTACCCTCACAGTTAACTGTGAGGGATATATGATTCATGGACCTTCACTTTAGCTTATAAGTTGTAGATATAGCTTAATTCAAGTTAATTATAACTTATTATAATCATATCAGTCAATAAATCTAGTACAAATCTCAACAAAGTCAACATAGCATGTTCAACTAAAAAGTTAAATGTGCATTTCTCAGGTTTTTCCAAAATTTCAAGTATTTGTTGTGATTTGTGTGTTTGGATTTAGATTTTGAAACTTGTTGTAGTTAAACTCCACCAGCCCATCTTCATAGTCCAACCATTACCATATTTTTAGGATTTTTCTACTGGGCTCCATTGTCCTTCAAAGTAGGCTGCAGGGTTGATAGCACCCCTGCTGCACAGATCAGTCACCCACCACCACCACTTGGTGGTGGTTTTCTGGCCACCACAATGGTCCACAGCCCCACCACTTGGCTCATTTACACCCCCCTCCTACCACACTCCAATATTTGACCATTGGTTTGACCCCAAGACCTGTGGACCCCACCTGAATTGGCCACAAAAACTTTGTACCTTTTTCAGCTTTGAAACAAGATATATAAGTGCTTATTTAAGCTTATTTGCTTATTCAGTGGTCACCATTTGCTTTTTCTTGCTCACACATGTTCATCTAACTTATTTGGACCTGAATCATCCAGAGTGGGTCCCACACAAGCTGGTTTGAGCTTATTTTCCCCTTGGTCAACTATAGTCAACTGTCAAGGCAAATAAGCTCTCAAGTGCTTATTTTCAAGTTGTAAAAAAGTTTTTTTCACAAAAAGTGTTTGTTTTTATTTATAAAATAGGTTTGTGAAAGAAAAATCAAGAAAATCCAAATTAATTTTAAGTGATAGTTTCTATTTAATGTAATTTAAATTTAAATTTTCATTTTTAGATTTTTTTTAAGTACTTGGTGTTTTTATATTTTTATTAATTTCCTTTTATATTAAAGTAATTTCAGTAATTTTTCTAGATTTTTATTTTGTCATTTAGTATTTATTAGATTTAATATTAGTTTTCTTAATTATTAATTAATATTAAGTATTAAATAGCATAATTAGTTTTTATAAAGCAAAACCTAGTTTTTATATTTTTCCTAGCTCTTATACAATATATAGACATTTAGAAAATATATTTTTAGTTTCTACTGTTCATTTCCCATTTCTCTTATTTTAATTATTTAAATTAGACTTAAAGTAATTAAAAGGTAATTAATTAGTGGAATAGCCTTAAATATAATTTTTAGAAGTTTTTATAATTTTGTAGGATTTCTGTGATGGTTAAATAGTTTTATAAATTTTTCCATAATTTTCTCAGTTAATTTAGTATTAATAGTAATTTAAAATAGTTATATTAGTTTAATTAATATAAATAGTTTTTAATTAATAAAAAAACCCATAAAAAGACAAAAATATTTATTTGTATTTTTTATACTTTCTTCAAGTTCTATTTTAAGTTTAGAAATTGTTTTTGCAAATTTTTAGTTTAATTTGTAATATTTATTATTAGTTAATTTTAATTAGATGTAAATTAGATTTTAATTAGTTTAATTAATTAAATAATATTTAAATAGTAAAATAATCATTTTTATAATTTCATTTTCATTTTCAATTTTTTTTTTTTTTTTTTTTTTTTTTTTTTTTTTTTTTTAGTTTCAAAAGTTTCAAAAGCACCCCCTGTAGTTTGTAATTGTTCAAATCCCAGTTTTCCTGCCTGTTACGTGATCTTAATTGTGAATTTGTGCATATACCTGTATATCTGATTTTTGTGAATATTATATCTGTGAACAAATACCCAAATATCAGTAGCAAAATCAATTCCATATCATCTGGGCTACTGTCCTCAGTGCCACTCATTCCTAAACGATTTCAAATAACACCATTTCAATCTCGCTGGGACTTTAACGACCCGGGGACACACTATACTATCACCGGAGAATTGGAACGAGGCTGTCTTTGACTTGTTGACCTTGGTCAACAATAACTGACCGTTTCGGGACCAATCAGCGTCGGTCTTCAGCGACAGTCGCTGCTTATGAGCAGCCGGTCTTTCTTCTCCCACTTGCTGCGATTCACATGAAATCGCCCCTAAGCTCTGATGCCATGTTGATATTCAGTCCCTTCCCGCCCCCGAACTCACACCCACAAAACACCAATCAAAACGGCAAGATTGGTTTTCAATGCTTTGTATATTAATAAGGAAGGAAACTGATACATTAACTTACTGGAAAACAAGGCATATTAATATAGCCTTTACAAAGAGAAACGTGGGTGCACTACTATGTCCTAGTAAACAGGAAACAACTATCATGCTATTAGGCCATCCACTATAGTAAATCTTTTAAAAGGTTTATACTTATGTTATGACATTCAATTATAAACCTTTTTGTTTATAAACCTATCCCCACTATGTTATAAACCTTTTCAAGTGATATAAACTTCACACATAATCAAAGGCATTAAATTATGAAAAGGTCCAATATCTTAGACCTCTTCATGACACATAAGCTTGAAATTGATACTCACTATGGTTTATAAGTTCTTAAACCTCTTCATCATTTTATAAGCCTTTTCATAAATCACCATAGTGGATGCCCTTACTAACCCACGTATTGCTAACAACATGGAAACTACTTGCTTAATTCCTCTAGGCTCGGTCAAACACAGACTTGGCAAACCCACTTCATTTTATTCACCACTAAATGGAGCAACCAAATATTGATCCATTGACCCACACACTTGGCCCATCAAGATTATACCCAACAATAGTATGGTCTATGTGGTTTATAATGTATGCTAATAAAGATGGTTCGAATGATCCTGAAAAGTTATTTTATCCGGTTAGTGGGATGGTGCGTAGGAGGAACAAGGGTGTTGGGTATGACTTTCATGACATACGAGGCTCGAACAGGTTAGCTGTTTTTCTAGGTAAATACATCATACATGTGAACTCTGTTTAGAGCATGAGGAACCATAACTCAAGTTATGAAATAACTCAGCGCCACGTCAGCACCACATCATCTCAACACCAAAAAACACCAGGAAATCATAACACCAAATAACACCACTTTTTACAAATTTACAAATTCTACCCCCAACAAATTCATTTATTAAACATTCAAACATTTCATTCTACACTTTGATAAGTAACAATATAGTAGTGATGAAGTTTGGGTAAAGGGTCTTCCACCAGACAAAATAATAGTAGTGATGAAGTTGAACACAAATAAGTGGTATCACCAATATTCACCATTCATGTCGTGTTCTATGATACTCCCCCATCTCATCTTGTAGAGTTGAAGTTTTTAATAGCAAAGACCAATACGTACTAAGAGTGTTACACCCATTGGCAACGACCAATGCTAAGGCGAATACACCCATTACACCCATTGGTTGAAGTTTGCATTTTCATTTTTTAAACGAACTTGAAAGTCCACAGTTCCACTCGCAAGTATTTGTGGATGCAACATCATAATACATAATCAAATGTTTAAATTAACAATAACAATAAGACACGAACGAAAACCAAAATCCAGACTATATAGTGAATCTGTTGTAAGATTTATTAAAGATGGCTGCTCCACTAGTTCCGCTCTTCTTCTTTTTTTTTCTTTTCTTTTTTTTTAATGAAATAATAAGATAATACCTTGAACATGTTTACTTTGTTTCTAACTCTAATTTATAGTTATCACGACGTCATCATAAACTGTAGCCCATCCAGATATGACACATCACGTTCACACCCATCATTATATATATAGCCAAAAGTGATATTTCGAGAAAAAGGTAATCCTATGATAATCCGAATAAAAAATAGTACAAATGGTTAAAAAAGGATTCTGAAACTGTGTTTCTCATCTGAATTAAGTCAACTATATATATATATAGTCCAACCATCAATTCCGACAATGTTTCTCATCCCTGTGTCCTAAACTTCAAATATTTATGTGTCCTAAAAAGCATTCAGACAAGAGAGTCTGGTTTAAAAAAGGGCTATATTAGCTCTGGAGTCTATTAACACGAGCGATTTCTTAGTTGTTCATGAAAATTCAACCAAGTAGCTAGCTAGGCACGATAAAAAAAATGACAAAAGACTTGAGACAAGACGAACCATGCTCAACATGAGTTCATAATCCACATACTAAAAGAAGTAAGTTTGAACAACCATATTACCCTTTTGATGAATTGACGGTTGATACCTTGCACATCTATGGTATCAAGATTCCAGCATCCCATGCAGCTTAGCTCCCCAACCCTTCGCAATTGCTATGGCCTCTGCTTGTAGAACAAGCACATCTGTGGTATCAAGATTCCGGCAGGCTCATACAGCTCAACTCCCAAACCCTCGCAATTGCTATGGCCTGTGCTTGTAAAGCTACATTCTCTCTTACAAACCATACATCAACTCAGCTACAACAAAAAGAATCATCATGTGACACCATATACTTAGGGAGTGTTTGGAATTACATTATTTTCTGCTTTTAACTGCTTATTTATGGAGTAAAATAAGCTGTTACGGATATGCATGTCAGGAATTGCCAATTCTAGTAAACCAACAAATCTCAATCCTGGTGTGCTTAATTTTAGAAAGCTTATAAGTTGTGGAAAACTAGAAGGGGGGGGGGGGTTGAATAGTTTTACGTCTTTTTCGTTTTATAAAAGTTTGCTTCTAAAGGATAGATGCAAATTACAAAAACTTTGATGCAAAAATATAGATACAAGTTTGTTCTCAATTATTGTATGAACCCTACTTATTAAGATTGTTGAGTAGAAATTATAATTTTTAATCACACTTATATATATATATATATATATATATATATATATATATATATATATATATATATATATATATATATATATATATATATGTGTGTGTGTGTGTGTGTGTGTGTGTGTGTGTGTGTGTGTGTGTGTGTGTGTATATATATATATATATATATATATATATATATATATATATATATATATATATATATATATATATATATATATATATATATATATATATATATATATATATATATATATATATCCTTATGGTTTGTTTATTATGAAATTAATGTTGTGAATGAAACCTAGTTTGATCTTTATGTGAAATCAATATATGCACAACACAAGCAATTATAACTATATATGAAACGTAAATAAGTAAGTAAGCAAAGAGTAAGAGATGGAAATATCAAACCGAGAGACAAAGGATTTATAGTGGTTCGACTACAAGGACACCTTCCTTGCCCTACTCCACTCCCCGAGCACCGAGCTCGAGATTTTTCTTCACTAAGTCAATAACCTCCCTTATGGCGGAGAAAACCATACACACCTTAGCTTACACCAATTTAACGACACAAAGCTAAATGTCGAGTTCTAATCGTAGCTAGAACCAATCTCACAACTACAATCACACCACAACTTCTTCACACCCTTTCACACCTTCTACACTTCTTCACAACTCTTGTTTCTTCACGCCTTCACAACTTCTATCTATTCACTACTTCAGGGTTTTGCTACTTCACAACTTCTAGGCTTCTAAGTCTTCACAACTTCAATACTTCTATCTCTCTACTTGAGGGCCTTTATCTATATACCACTACATGGATTCTTCTACTTTAAAAGCTTCTATGTCTTCGATTCTTCAAAGCTTCTATGTCTCCACACCTTCTAGCCTTTAATGTCTTCTCAACTTTGAGGCTACAACTTCTTCACTACTAACCACTACTTCAATATGCTACTACTTCTTATATCTCCTATCACTAATTCTATGCTCTTCTACTTCTTCACTTCTAGTACCACTTCACACTTTCAACAATTCTAGATCCTATATCTAAATCTAGCTAACCAATGTATACACCTTATTCACCAAAATATGAATGATTAACAAGATGAAATTAATAAACAACTTAGATAGCAAGATGATACTAAGTTGTAATACTTCTAGTCTTGATAGATAGAAGTATTCTTCTCTTTGCACTTGAGTGTTGAGGCTTGAATCACTTTGAAACAAAGATTAATGTATATATGATCAAAGGATTTTAGAGGATAGAAATGGAGGTTTAAATCAGAAAGTTTAGAGTGCAAAAAGGTGAGAAAAATTAGTGGAATGAAACAATATTTAAAGGCATAGCTGGGGGGGGAATCAGGAGCGTGCTGGTCCCCTTAATTATTAAGGGGGCCGCCCCTCCTGAACGTTGCCCAGCTTTGTCCTTTTGTGAGGAAAATTTTTCTGGATTAGATTTGCCATTTTTGGGTGAAAAGTTGAATTCATATATTTGTAATGAATTAAACATATTCTTTTAATTCCAAAAATGTTTTATAAAAGATATAAAATGTTTTGTGACATTTTACAAAAATCTAGTGATTAATAAAAATGTTCCTTTGATCTTATAATGCATTAGACACTTTGTTTATTCATACCTTAAGTGATTATTTACTACTAAATACTTATTTACGTCATGATCTTTGATTTGATGAGTTTTCGTTTTGTGATTATCAAAACATAGAGATATCGAAAGATATGAATAACGTTTTTAGGCATTTATTTATATCAACATAAGTAGTTATATTTTAAAAACTCATCCTAAGCAGAAGCATAAGCAGAGAACTTAAGCAATCCTAAACACCCTCTTAGCCTCAAAATTACTCTTAACACTTACCCGCTGGTAGTCATGTCATCATTTTCATGATAGTAATTGTAGTATGTGGCCCAATAACACAAAAAGCCTCCTCAATAGTCTTGTTAAGCTGTATCACGTTCTTTTTTAATAAATGAACAAGAATAACTGCAAAGAATAAAAACTTCAAAAGTTTTTATACTTACATTAGCCTTATGCCGCCCCTCTTGTAGACCACTAATATGCAGCTAATAGTCTCCCTTGACAAGCTAGGAGTGGTCTAATGTCAGCATAGCTGTAAAAGAGCACATATACATAAATAGTTCAACCAATTCAATCACATTGTAGCTAATGATTAGCTTACCCCCTTCCGTTGGAAGCTAACCTCACGCGTGAAGTTACTAGGCCGAGGTCGTGAGACACATGACGAAGTAGAAATAAGGTAATGAATAGTGACTTACTCACTGCTTATGGAATTGTTCAAAGGGGGGCCACTTTTGTTTTTTTTATTATTATTTATTATTTAGTTTGTGAGTGTGTTAGTACATGTGGCAATTTATGCCAAAAATAGAAAAAAAAATGGGCTAATTTAGAGAAATTTGTAAAAGATTTGGGCATACTTACCCCCCCCCCCCCACCCCACCCCCCTTTTTTTTTTTTTAAATGGGTATGTATACCCATTTAAAAGTTAGATGACATTAATGGTCACATATTTTTTTTCAATTAGAGAATATTACAATTGTTTTTTAAAGAAAAAAACTTATAGAGATAATATATTTAATTTTTTAAATATGAATGAGGTGTTACATTTGAGAAATTTAATTCCTCATTTTAGGTCCTTTTTAAAGCGATTGATATAACATGAGCCCGTTTGGTCTGTGCCCGTTTAAGCCCCTGTCTGTTTAAGCCCATGCCCATTCTGGCCGAGCCCGTTTGGACCGTGGCCCGTGCCGCCTGCCCCGCTCGTTTTGTCACCTCATGTGTGTGTGTCGGTTATTTAGTGAGGTATCTTTGTATTAAAATATATATTTTAATGAAAGGTGAGTGAGTGGTGATTATTGGAGTGAAAGTGAGAGGGAGTGAGAAGAGAGACAAAGTTAATGTGACGTTGAAATGGAAGGTGAAGTGATGTGACTATCGAAAGTAGTCTTAAAATTTTGAGGTTGGTTCTCTTAGTAATATCAAGGTTATTATTTCACACACTAGGAGTTCCCTTCCACTCTCTCTCTCTACTTACTTTGTCTCTCTAGAAACATGGCATATTTTGATCAACCTCGTCCTCCAGAAGGTGTATCTTGGGTTCTACAATTGGTATCAGAGCCAGGTTGTACATTTATGTGCGACAATCCTGAAAGATAAGAAGACTTCTCTCCAAAAATCTTATCAAAGTCTTTTTAATTTTTTTTTTGAGCAAAATGTTGAAAAATGTTTCAAAAGGTTTTCAAAACTTTTTAGCTCAAGATATTACTCCCTCCATCCTTAAAAGTTTAAATTTAATCAAAATGTTCTATTTTTGAGGGTGAGTAATAAAAAGATGTTCCAAAAAGATCATGCTTAAAGGAAACAAATACGGAATTAACAAACATCCGTTTCTCCCATATGCTATCCAAAAAGAAAAGGTTTTAATCAATTGGTATAAAAAATACCATGGATATGCTATTTTTGAGGGGGAGAAGACGTGATTAAAATGTGATCGTCTTGAATTTCAAAAGAGCTCGACTCAGAATTAACCCATGAATTGACGAAACAAAAATTGTTAGTAATCGAAAAGACTTGTCTTCGACGGGTAATGACATCAAGTTAGTTATTAGAGCTAGTTGTCACCTAAAAACTGACAATGTATCTCTTTAACTAGCCACGTAAGCGTGTCTCGAAAAGGATATGTCAAAGTAGATATGTACAGTTTCGAGAAACTTTCCTTGAATATGACCAGGCCGGGTAATAACTTCAAGCTAGTCTAACTAGTGATGTAAGCGTGTCTCGAATCGGTCATGTTCATTGAAAGTGGATCAATTCAAAAAGTGCAAATTCCTCACGCATGTCCAAATTTCTTAAAAATCCATGAGCACATGTGAAGGGGGAGTCCTTCAAATGAAATGTAAAACTCTCAAAGTGTTAACAAAGTATGTTTTATTATTATAAACACTTTGAGAGATTTTCACAAATGGTTTGATGGCAACAATAGGATAGTCATGAAGTTATAAGGTGACTAAGGATAGGAAAAACCGTCCTATGATCCGCCAGAGCCGGAGGGATCTACCCAAGGACAATTCCAATAGATTAGAATTAGAAGTCCTTAGGTATGATTGAAAAAAGGAGAAAAGAATGAAAGGAGAAAGAAGGGGTTGAAGAATTAAAAAGAAAAGCAAATGAAAGGGTGAAAAGAAATAGCCCTCCAAATGTTCAACCTTAGGGCAGACACCGGGTTCAATTCATATGCTACTGGTTGTTACCAAGGTGACACTGGTATTGAAGATAAAGACGTCATGGACCCAGTGACGCACTGCACTTAACCTTCTAGCCACTCAAGTTCTCTTAAAAGAGCTTGTTTCATTCTCACGGGGAACCTGTGTAATCTATCGACTTATCTCTTAGAGATGGTTGATATTGAAGCAGGAGACCCCTCCCTAGTCTCCGCATAGGAAAACCAAATTATGCACTTATCGAGTCTAGAGCCATGAGATTCATTAAAAAGATCTCTTAGGATACACTTCCTATGAATACACTTGTGTTCGCCAAAAAGGACACAAGTTGTAAGAGTCTTTATGAGATCTACGGATCTTGCCTTGTCTATCATGATGGTTACTATGTCTCAAACGGTCTACAGTTGTGGGGTGATCTCCAGCAACTCACCTGAATCATTGATGTTCTTCGGTGGATCTTGTAAGCCCTCTCAGGGGTATCTGGTTCAGGAACGGCCTTGGTAAGGGTTAGAAGGAGTCTTCACACTATGCTGTTGATGATCTCTAATTCCGAACCTGTAAGTACCGGATACTTTATTGCTAAGTGTTTTATGCAGGTACTCATGAATGTTCCTTGGAGAAAGACCGTTACCATCACTCAAAGATCCACATGCTCATACCCTGCAAAGGTCTCTTCAAAGATCAAAGCAAAGCAAAGTTCAGAATGTTTCTAAGTCAAAATCAAAGAATCTACAAACTTAAGAAACAATGATTAAAGTCAAAGAAAAGAGAGCTTCACAAAGATTCAATGTCAATCAAAGTATGAGCATGTTGGAAAAGACGTAAAGACAACAGAGTAAAGATGTTGCCCAAAGGCAAGAAAGATCACAAAGCATGATTGGAACAAAGGAACTAGCAAAACTATTACACAAGGACTCAAAGTTCAAGAGAACAAGCTTCAAAGATCAAAGATCAAAGTCACAAAAGAGAGATCTCAATGATCACCCTTAGGGGGAGATTGTTAGCATTAGAAGTGTTGATCATATCAAAGAGAGATCTCAATGATCGTCCCTTAGGGGGAGATTGTTAGGATTAAAAGTGACGATCATTATTGAGTCAAATAGTTAGTTAAATATATTCATGTAATAGTTAGTAAAATGCTAGTTTATTAAGTTTATGTGTATTATTCATGCTTGTATAAAGTCTAATGGCTAGTTATGTAATATGGTCAAAGATATGTGAAGCCCTAAACTACAAGTATAAATACACATGAACTTAATAAACTAACATTTTACTAACTATTACATGAATATATTTAACTAACTATTTGACTCAATAATGATCGTCACTTTTAATCCTAACAAAATTGATTTCATTTAAGAACACGTGTACCAACGCATATAATTTAATTGTAGAACAAATAACACTTTTCACTATATTGTCATATCGCTTTGGTTTTAAAGTGGTTAGAGGTTGTTTAAAGTTCTTTAGTTTACATTGTTGTCCTGTGGGTGTTGTTTCAATATCAACAAATTATTCGTAACAAAATACATAAAATTATATGTGCCATCGCGAGTGACTCCCTTGATGGACAAAGGAAGACTATAGCATATATATAAAAATCCAGTTTTGAAATATAAAAATGTAAAGCTAATTTATAGGCTAACACCTCCTATTTTATTTAGAAGACTTCATAACATTGCTTATAAAATAGTTTTACAATGTTCTACATCATAGTCCGTAAATATTAGTTTTTTTTACCCTACAATGTTTTTGACTTATATTTTTTTAAGTTAAAAATTTTCAGGTAACTTTCAAACTTATACACCTTAGAGGGCAGGGAGTGGTAACACTAAATAACACCAACACCACTGCCAAATAAAATTTTAACACCACGTCAGCGTCACATCATTTTAACACCAAATAACATAACACCAAAAACACCAGAAAATCATAACACCCAATAACACCACTTTTTACAAATTTACAAATTCTACCATCAACAAATTCATTTATTAAACATTCAAACATTTTATTAATAAAACTAAACATTACATTACGAAATATAAACATTACAATTTAAAAAAACACATAAAAGAAATTATGAAATAAAACAGACGAAATAAAATTTAAACTAGTCGATTGGCGGAAAGACATTCAAAACTTCATACCCCTTATTAGATCATAAATATTGCTTTGAAATAAAATTTAAATATCATCTAAACTTTATAAAAGACATGTAGCCACATTTATAGATGTAAGTGGATCAATAATTAAATCTACAATTTACATAATTTTTAATGCTATTCGCTTGACACATTTGACCAGATACTATAAAATACATAAGTAAACCACAAATATATACATAAAGTATGAAATATTAGTGGCAAGGGGCTTTTTGAAAATGAATTTTACATGATAACGCACGTTAGTACATTAACGCAAATCAAAACGGTGGTCCAACGCAAGAGCCAAAGGAATGGTGATAACGCCTAACGGCGTTGCTTTGCTTCCACATCGGACGATTTTGCTTCCAGCTAGACCATAACGCGACTTCTGTGTTATTACTCCCTCCCCTCTTATATAAATTTGTTATAATAGAGGTGGCAAAATGGGGAGGGGGTGGTGTTTCGGACAGGCTCGGGTCCGAATGGGCACGAGCTTAAAATCTCGTTTTCCTAATCAATGATATCAAAGATGTGAATGGATGGAGAACAAAATTCTGAATTACGTATGACTATTAGTTTAAATTCTAAATGAGCAAATGAAAATATTAAATCGTGATTAATTAGTTACCTAAGATAATATGTAGATAATAAAAGAGTTATTAACAACAATTATTACTTTTCTCTCAAAGTCAACTCTTAGATTCGAACGTAGAAAAAACTGATCTCATACGGGGACTCATCGGTTGGTTTGGATGGATTTTTTAGAGATACTACCGAATATATATTGAGTTTGCAAATGGGAATGAGACTCATAAATTCTTAGTGGCTTTGATTTTTCATTGTATTGATTTATAAAATCATAATGAAGATATGTTGTATGATAATATATGATGATCACATGATTTTCGATCTATAGTTGAACTAAAGAATCATTTTTTATATTGTGATATTAAGTTTAATGGTTTGATTTTATTCCAAAATTGATTCATGCCTATAATGATGATAATGATTACAATTTGATTCTTTACTTATCTTTTATCTCTTATTGATCACATTATTGATTCTTTAAATGATGTAATGTATGTGTCGATTTTCACGATGTTTATAACATGTTAATCAAGTTGATGTTTTTTTAGCATAGGTTGTTTGTTTGTCAAGGTTAGATGGTGATGATTTGATTATTAAGTTATTTAGTTTAGTTCGTTTGTGTTCTTCAATCTTAGTTTTTATAGAATTTGGATCATTTTGATAGTTGATTAGTGTTACTTTCAAGATTTTGGTAAGGCACAATGCAAATAAGAAACCAAGCACAATTTAAAAGTTACCTAAGCACCGATGCAAGTAAGAACACAAATACGATTATAAACTTAGCTCAGGCCCAATGCAAATAAAAAAAACCCACAACACTAACGATTCACATTATTAAATTTCAACCTTAAAATAAAGAAACACAAATAAATATTTTTCTTATAGTTATCACCTTGAATAATAAATATAAAGAAAAAAAATATTTTTCCTCAAACCCATTGGTAAATTATAATAACAAAGTAAAAAAGTTAAGTTTAAGATATAAACAAAAGTTCAATAGTTTATCGAAAAAAAATCGGTGCAATGCACGGGTCTGAGTGACTCGTATAGTAAAAGATTGAATGTTGAATTTTAATGACTTCAATTTTTATCCATAAAATTATAAAATAAATTGAGTTCTTTTACTTCCATCATAATATTGTTACGGTTTATCTTAATGAAACACCAACCATTCATTTCCTTACCAACCATTCATTTGCAATGTAGTGTAGTTAAAATCTTTCTTTTCATTAGCTTTTCACATAAATGTGAGACCAGTTACAACCACATTGCAACTATAAATTGCCACATATACTACTTTCAAAACCATCCATTGCAAAATATATTCGGTCTACACATGGCTAAAAATCCTAATGTTATGCATAAGGAAGGAAACGATGAGCCCACGATTTTCCTTAACCAACTGGAAAGAGGAGTTGATGCTCTCATAATTTTCATTGTTGGTTGAACATGGGATGTTATTAATACTTATGGTAAATACATGAGCATGGAGTACATCATTTCTGATGAGAAGGTAACGTAGCCAGTTTAGCATTATCATTATGTTAGACATTAATACAATCATATAACATATGTTTCTTTTAGGGAAACGTTAGGCACTGCACATCCAAAAACAGTATAGCACACTGCTTCGTTGATAAGTTACAAGAGGCTTTGTTTATTTGATGAGGGGAATTAAACCCAATAAGGATGATCACCGAATAATAAGAATAGCGCCACTACAACAAATTTGTCATTTCTACACACTTTTTTCTTCACACTTTATAAAGTGTGAGCTTTTTTCTGAAAATATTCACATTTAAGAGTGTGAATAATTGTTTTATAATCCTCACACTTAAAAAGTGTGAAGAATTTCAATCTCACACTTAAAAGTGTGAAGAATTATTTGAAAATCAAATCATCACACTTAAAAGTGTGAAGAATTATTTCAAAATCAAAATCATCACGCTTAAAAGTGTGTAGAATAATTTTAAAACCCTCACACTTGAAAGTGTGAAAAATCTTCATAACACTTCACACATAAAAGTGTGAAAATATTTGCTACATCCAATTGGTTCACACATGTACTAGTGTGAACTTTTTGATTTTTCACACTTTAGAGTATAGCTACATGCTCTAATAAGTGTGAGTATATTACTATTTTGTAGTAGTGCGCTTCCATGATATTATGTGAACATTTATGTGTTTTACGCATGTTTGATTGCTTCTACCAAGTAGTTGCTTTGGAATTATCTTTGAGAAATATTATAATGAATATAACGTGTCCAATTGAATTATCATTGAAAAGAATAAGGTCGCCCATCAGAATGTTTATTTTTCTCTTTCTATATGTAGAATAATTTTGTGGTTTGTAATATTGATTTATGATTGTAAGAAAATAGAACCATGATTAGTTATGAATGATGACAATAATATTTAAGTCTCTTTAGGTTAAAAAAGATTTATTTGCTACTTATATTGTCTTTCAAAGTAATTGCAAAACCGTTTGATGAGTGTGTGGTGAAGAGCTTTGCAAGAGTGAGCGGATTTGATTGTAGCGTTTGATGTGGATTGTTTGTATACAAGTATGAATTCATGTTAAAAAGCTAATGAGATATAACTTTCACGTGTTAATCAATTACGAGCATACTGCTTTGTTTCTAGCTTTCTCTCATAATTTTACTATTTTAGGATATTTCATATAATTACTAATCACTATTTACAAGTATTTGAAAAAAAATAAAAGGGATATATTTAACTTATAGAGTAAATGATTACCATTTTTTAGTTGGTTAGTAAAAAAAAAGTAAAAATTAATAAGTTATTATTGTTTGAACATTTAACATCATATCATGTGTATCGTAATGGTTTGATACAATTTTTATAACTAATATGATTATGTGGATTTGATAAATTTTCATGAAAATAAGACCCGTGCATCGCACGGGCCATCTAAAGATTAAGTCCTAAGACTTAAATGTTGAGTTTTAATGACTTCATTTTTTATGTATGAAATTATTAAATAAATTAAGTTTCTTGCCATAATTGTAAGTATTTTTTATTTGATCTCTAGTTTTATACAATTCACTTAAAAAATGATAGACCTATCATATTCCACATAAGACGTTTACAAACAAGGTTAATAACTTAATATCACTATCATTCAATATCTTAATCTAATTGTCATTGTAAGTCATACTAAAAAATGAAGGTAAGAATTAGGAGGAGTTATTAAACCCCTGCCTATTGGAAACTTTATTGTTAGAGTAAAACATAAAAGATTTGCTGGTCATAACACAAAATCAATCTAAATCTAATAGCCCAACAACTTACCTAAAACATTTTTTATAAAAGTTGTCGATATTTTTCTGTCTTAACTACTTGCTAAATGAATTACGAAGCATATTTTATTCAAATACACACTTTTATCTTAAATTTTAAAACTTTTCGATTAACATACGTAACAAAAAGAGTTACACAATATTTGTTCACATACATGCTTTGCGAATAAAACCTATAAAACCACCTGTATCTATGAAAACCATTTCTGCATAAACGTACAAAATTGCACGATTAGATTTATACTTCAATGATTTACGCTAAACATTACATGCTTTACGGAAAAAATAATAATAATAAGAAAACTACGGGGATTAAAAAAATATTTCAATTTTTTTTAAATATTAAAAAAATCTATTAAAAACTTTTGAAGTTTTTAATATTTGCAAAAGGGCTCCAAATTTTGTGGATTTCATATGTATTTTGGCTTTTCAATTAAAAATTGGTTATTTTAATATGTACACCACTAAAAGTGGTGTGCACATCAATAAATTACACTGAAGATGCACATAGTACAACATTCAAATGCAGGATTAGTGATGTGCACATCACTTGTAGTGGTGTACATATAACTTCCTTTTATAAAATAGGTTTGAAAAATTGAATATTTTTTGTGAATTTCCCTTTCTATAAATACCAAAGATTTCCGAACATCAATCCCAACCGGCCAAAGCAGATTACCAATTCCAGTATCCCTTAGTCGACTGGTTGTATTAAATTTTGAAAGATTTGTAAATTACTTCTCAGTTTTCCTAAAATACCCAAACATTGGTCGTCGTCCCTTATTTGGATTAGGATTTTGCATGCATGGCCAGCTGGTACGTACTTTCTATCCCCAAATGAATCAAACAACCTTCATTTCGTCTTCTTATTTGATTGATGACTGTGATTTGTACTTTTTGTCAACAGTTTGCCCAAATAGTATGTATGATAGGGCCAAATTCGGAGCCCGGCCATAATTTGCCTTGCAAACAATAGTTAATATAGGGTTTCAATTCGCAGAAGGCATGTGTCCCAATTTTTTAATCGAATTTCAATTCGTCTTCTTATTTGATTGACATTGATTTTTAATTTTGTTATTGTTTTTGTTAATAGCATGGTGACAACTGGATCATCATCATCATCGACCGAGGAGGATGTAAGAATATCTTTTTTATACAGTTTTAAATCATCTTTATAGCATATGATTTTGGTTGCAATCAAATGTTAGCTAAGCTAAATATAATTAGAAAAACTTTTATATGAGGATTATATAGCTTTTTTTCCCTTAAGAAAAGATATATAACACCCCCCCCCCCCCCAACCAAGCTATTCTTATTCTTATGCAAGGTCAAAACATTATCACTGTTTTAAGCCAGCTAGCAAACCATGTTACATACATTCTTAAGTGCTTTTTGACAAGATGTTTGTTTCAGGCTTATATAGCGAGCTTTAGGCTTATGTTTCATAAGCTTGTGACTTATCTTGAAACTTTTATAAGCTTATCAAGACATGACAAACTTATATAAGCCGAAAAGTTTCAAAATAAGCCACAAAACGTGAGTTTATATATACTATAATGTATAAGGAGGCTACCCTACTCTTGGGGGTTTTCATCAAGGCTACCTTACTACTCGATCTAGCTATGTGCAATAGACAAAGTTTTTCTTGTTGAATTCATTTTTCTGCCCATTCATTTAATCAGGTCATCTCGAAGCAAAGTGATTCTCAGGAGACTCCTGGTAGGGTAACTCGAAGCAAGACTTCGAAGGAACGAGATATACATTTCTGTTCTTCTAGCCATTTCATTTTATTACTATAAAAAAAGCAAGTTGCCAACTTCATTGATTAACTTGGTGTTTGTTATTGGTTTGACGGGGCTTGTAGTTCCAAAGAATCTATATGCGTACATTGAGAAAGCTCTTGTGCTCGAGAAGCAGCTAGAGACGAACATCAGCGACACGGATTTGCAATCGAAATTGAGTTATGTTATGCACAGGATGGGCATTATTGCTAGGTTCCACAAAGCAAATAACGATCTGCCATCTGACTGGGAATAGTATGTTCCATCTCTTTTTATTCTTATTTTAACTCTTATGAAAGCAAACTCATTAGGGTGGTCTTTTTGTTTAGCTTTCATGGGAACAAGCAATTAAGTTTATGTTTTAAATTCATTTTGTACTCATACAGCATTTCCTTTTTCTTGCAGCAATTCGGACACCGCTAGACTCTGTGTGCCCGTACCAAACCCAACCTTTAAAATGAAAATTACTGAGAAGAGACGTCGTCGTATGCATTTCCATCTATTTGTCCATTTTTTTTGTTAACTTGTATTACCTGTGCGTATAAGAATAATAACAATTCACCAAGTTCATGAACGAAACAAATGAGACACTAGGGGTGTAGTCATACAAAGATATTAATGCTGGAGAATAATTATTTAACAAATCTGAATATTTTAATGTTACGCCACTCGCCAGTACATTAGGATTGTTTATTACAAATCTGCACATTGCCATATTCCTAGAACAAATATGATATTGAATACTTCAGTGAATGATAGAGCGGTTATGTCCTTTTAGCGCATATGTGTGTGTGTGTCTGTATTTATTTGTACAGTATAGTATCTCACGTAAGAGCTAACACATGGATGGTAACTTGGTAACTTTTCTCTTTCAGGGAACCCGCATAACGACAGTGCTCCATTCACGAATCCGAAAGTCTGGCGGGAATTTAAAGATCGTGATAAAGCGGTATGAATAAGATGTTCATCTCTCTTTTCTCTTCATCTATAATTCCATATACACCTACATCCACGGTTCTGCACACACATATGCATATTTGTGGCACAAACATATTTTATACATATTTCATGCGTGTGGCAGACACAAACATTTTTTATGCGTATTTCATGGGTGTTGCAGACTAAACTTAATGGATTACCTTGTCCCATTCATGAGGAAATTAAAAACCCACTTGGAAAGGAGGATGAATTTGTTCGTTTGATTTGTGATTTTGCTGTTCGGGTCTTCAATGATTCCTATCAGATGGTATGGTCACATTCTACCTGCTTTCAGCTATTCATTCTATTTGCCATTAATTGTTTTACATGTAAACAAATTTTATATTAGTATGTTAACAAGGATAACACGAAGAACGTCAGCAATGCTAGAATCATGGACTGCTTCTACCTAAAGGTTGAAGACTGGTATGTTTTCTTCATGACCATAGAGGCCATTGAACAAGGGAACCCTGGAGTCTATGAGATCACAGTCAGATGTAATATTGAAGACGGTGCAATAACTCTGGACTCATTTGTTCTTAAGATTGATGAATATTCGGGTATGTGATCATTTGGACTTTGGAGTATCTAATGCATTGATTTGGTTATCACTTTCTTATAAGAACCCAAAACCCATTTATATACTCTCTATTGTGCTGATACAAACATGCAATACGGCAGTTACTTATTGATTGTAGGTTTTTCTCTTAAAACCTACAAAATGGGTTATTTTTATTAAAACATAGCTAAAAATGAAACAGTTCAAAGGTGTTGAAATTTGCCCAATGCTCAGTCAGAACCATCTAAATTATTTCAGTATAATAATAGTAATAATAAAAAGAAGTCATAATTATATGATAGAGAAAGTGTTGTGGGCCATTCCAATCCTTACTAATAATTCCCGTAAATTAATACTCGGTGTATTCTGGTTTATTATAAGCTGCATAAATAACTTCTCTCTTGGTATCATGTTCCTTCATGCGTTACTTTGCATGCAGGTACAAGGAAAGAAACCAACTTTAGCCAGGGATCCACATATGAAAATGTTCAAGGTTAGTCTTCCATTTATTTCTACATTTTCTTTTCGTACAAACTTTGTTGTCCATCTATTTTCACCTCGAGAAAAAGAGTGTCACTAGATATCAGAGACAAATTTAAAACACACAAATTTATGAATGTCTTTTTGTATTCTTTCTTTGATATATGTAAGCTATGAAATCTATATACAAATGGGCTTGTGGCCCAATGGTACCCCATGTTGTGTGTGAAGCTCCCCAACCAAATGGTTGTAGTTTCAAGTCCTACTTAGGACATGTGAAATAGATTTGTGGTATAAATATTGTGAGATAGTTAAAATTGCCGTTCTAAAAAGAAGCTATGATATATATAATTTCATTCGCTGAACATGTAATAGTCTCCGCTCTGATACTTTAACCTTTATTCTTTTCCTAAATCCGAATATCGATAGGAAGTGGTAACTTTGCACTTACTCAACAAGTTTTTTTTTTTTTTTTTTTTTTTTTTTTTTTTTTTTTTTTAATCTCAATAATACGAATTCGGACCCTTTTGTTTGCTGTTTGCTGTTTGCTTTTTCTAGTTTTCATATATCAAAATTTTAGGTATGTGACACATTATGTCCAACTAGTTGTCTATACATCGAACAAATAATTGAGCTTGATCAAAGTGTATCCTGAATTGCACTTGTCCTTAACTCCAACCATCTACTTGTGAATGAGTTGGTCATTGTATCAAAACGATTGAGAATTCTTATATTAATAATTTTACATGTTTCGACCAGCCCATGTGATAGTACGGTTTACATGGTTTATACTGTATGTTAATGATAAATCTACATGTAGATGGCTGGAGCGATCCTCAAGTCTATTACGAGTCTAGTGGGATGGCGCGCAGGAATCCCTGGTGTGGTGGTTATGACTATTCTAACCCATATGGCTTGAACAGGTTAAGAAGTTTTCCTTGGTAAATACATTTGATATGCAAAGTCTGTTATCAGGATTCAGGAATTCTGATGTAGCTGGTGATTTTCATTTTTCAGTTGGGGGGGACGATGAAGTATCTATGAGCCAACCAAGCATCAGTATCATAAAAAAATATTTGTTATCCCCATCGATCTTTGGTATGTTGTTTGAATGTCAATTCGATACAAATTAAGCAGCTTCTGACTTGCGTAGATTGAACTTATGGTACTTCCCTTTATGATGTACGTAGTATTCATTGGTGAATGGTGATGCATATTTTATTTAGATTTGCATGTGGTGGTGATGTAATTTAGTTTATTTGTGTTATGGTGCTGTGCAAACTGCATTATCAGTTTGTGCTCTCTATGTATGCCCCTATATGGTTAGCAAACTCTCATGTTATGGGATGAGGGTGTTTAAGCTGCATTGTGCATTTTTTTACCACATAGTATTATGCTTTAAGTGCAACATATCCTTATGTTGTTTCACATGTGTTTTGATATCCGATTAATCTTTAATTTGCACCCAACAAGCATGCAATGCACATTGAGTCTGGTTTTGTTTAAAATCTTAAATGAAATTTAAGCTCACATTTAGTTTACAACTATATATACCTACTAGTTGCTAGCATATATATGTAAGCAGGCTACTTAAGTCAATCAAAATGCTTGAAACACGTACCCAAATACCCTCAAATTAATTATTTTTATACTTATGATATATAGCATACAACGTGGTTATAATATAATAAATAAATTATACAAGTTACGTAGACGTGCTTAGCATCAACTGAGCTTGTTGGAAAAGACAACGAATAACTTAATTACGAAATAAAAATTGAGTTATGGTCGTGTGATGGAATTAATCTAATACAATATGGATAATACTTTGATGTTAAATGCAATGTTTTGAAAACCGGGTTCGAAATCGACCCGGTCGAGTCACCGGGCACCGGGTCAACCGGTTCGACCGGTTGGACCGCCGGGTCAACCCGGTTTTCAATTTATTATTTTTTTATTTTTTTGACCGGGTCAACCGGTTCGACCGCCGGGTCAACCGGGTCGATCACCGGGTCAACCCGGGTTTTTATTAAATTTTTTTGAAAAAATGAAACCCGGCCGGGTTTCGAAAACCGGGTTGACCCGGGTCACTCAAAACCCGGCGGGTCAAACCGGTTAACCCGGTTTTAGAAACCCGGGTTGTTTTGACCCGTTTTTTCGGCCGGAACCGGTCGAACCGGTTAACCCGGCCGGGTCGACCCGGGTTTCAAAACCTTGGTTAAATGTCATAGACAACAATAAAATATGCATAAAATGATTGTATGTTATTTTTTTTATTAATATGTGTTATACGATTAATCATTGAGTTGATATTTAATCTTGAATGCTTAAGACAATCTGTAAAAAAAAGGTTCATATAAGTATTTTGCTTAAATAAAAGTAAATTTTGTGTTTACTTAAACTATAAAAAGGTCGCATCACAAAGCCTTAATTTTGCATAATGAATGACATGTTTTTTTTTTTTTTTTTTTTTTTTTTTTTTTTTTTTCTCTTTCCTGAGATGGAAGCATATAATTATAATTGTAGACAAATACCTTCTAGTGGTGTTCTATCCTTGTACAGGAATATGCAGACATCGAACTTCAAAAAACCCTGCAGTCATTTTATGCATGACAAAGTCTAGAGTAACCCAATATATGTTTACAACAAATCACTAAACTTTTATTTTTTATTTTTTTATTTTTTATTTATTTATTTATATTTTTTTGCATAAAAAATAGACGTGACTAAGTGAAAGTTTCATACATATTCAAAACGTGAGCATTATTGCTCTCTCAACTGTAAGTAGTTTGTAACTATTATTCAAAAGTGTAAAGGGTGTTACATGTAAATTAAAAGCAAAAAATGTCAATTTTGTGACCTATTTTGAAATTTGGGGAAAATGACGTGTTTATGTTAAAAAAAAAAAAAAAAAGGTAAGGTTGGGCACACTCGTTGGTCGAGTGAGATAGGTCGACCGATTTCTTGATCCGTCGTCTCGACTGTGACAAAAACTTTGTGATCGGTCATCGGCCGTGGCCAAGGAGAGAAGGGTCTAAATTTTGACCGATTTTCACAAACACAAACTCTCCCTCTCTCTAGTTCGGTTTTCTTTTAAAAAAATAATAATTAAAAAAATGTGTGTAGATTTGCAGGTAACCCATGAGGAAGAGAAGATAGCTTTTTTCTTTTTTAAACAAATAAATAAATTTTGTTTAAACCTTAATGTTTTTGAGATTTGTGGAAAACTAGAAGGGGGTTGAATAGTTTTACGTCTTTTTAATTCGTTATAAAAGATAGTTTTAGTGTTTTCTTAGCTTTTAAAAACTTAGATTCGATAATATGTAATCTCAAGTCTTGTACAATATAAACAACTAACAATACACAATATATAACAATGATAAGTAATGAAATAAGTAAGAGATGGAAAGATCGAACCGCGAAACAAGAGATTTATAGTGGTTCGGCTACAAGGACACCTTCCTTGCCCTACTCCACTCCCCGAGCACCTAACTCGAGAGTTTTCTTCACTATATCAACAAGCTCCCTTATGGCGGAGAAAACCGTACACACCAATTTACACACCAATTTTCACACCACAACTTCGTCACACCTAAGTCACAACTTCTTCAAATCAATCTACTTCACAACTAACTACTCCACACCTATCTTCTTCACACCAATCTAGTTCCTAACTTTTCTTCTTCACACCAAGCTACTAACTAATCACACAATCTATATCTAGCACAACTATCTACAATCAAATATTCACAACAATCTTCACAAAGAATAATGTAAATGATCTTTGATGATGCACAAACAACTTGGATGTGGAGATCACAACAAGTTGTAATACTTCTTGTCTTGGGGGATAGAAGTATTCTTCTCTTGCACTTGAGAGGATGAAGTTTGGATCACTTTAAAACAAAGAATTATACACTTATGATCAAAGGATAAAAGAATAGAAATATGGATCTAGATCAGAAAGTTTAGAAGTGCAAAAAAGGTGAGAAAATTCTGAGGAGTGAACCAGTATTTATAGGGGAGAAAAATATTGTTCTGGAGCGTGGCCGGTCCCCTTAATTAGTGGCCGGTCCCCTTAATGATTAAGGGGGCCGCCTAAGGAATTAAGGGGGTCGCCCCTTCAGAACGTTGGTTTTTCTTGTCTTTTAGTGGGGAATATTTTTCTGGATAGAATTTGCCATTTTTGGTTGGAAATTTGAAATCATATATTTATAATGAATTAAACATATTCTTTTAATTCCAAAAGTAATTTTGTAAAAGATATAAGATGTTTAATACATTTTATAAAAATTCTAGTGATTAGAAAAATTTCCTTTGATCATGAAATGTAATAAACCCTTTGTTTATTCATACCTTAAGTGATATGGAAGCAAAGACAAATATTAAGCACTAAAAACTTGTTTACGTCATAAGTTTTAGATTAATGAGTTTATGCTTTGTAATTATCAAAACATAGAGACATTGTTAATATGCTAACAATGTTTTAAGACATTATTTATGTCAACAATCTCCCCCTTTTTGATGATTACAAAACCTTAAACTCATTGGGTCTAAAAAATAATTTTTATACAAGTATTTAGAGTTTAACATTCTCTTCTCCCCCTTTTTGTAAAATCAAAAAGGTTAAAGCTCCCCCTTGATGTATGCTCCCCCTCATTTGAGAGCACCAAGGGAATGAGCTATGGAAATCTTGGCTACACAAAATATTAGAAGAGAGCAAGGCAAATATACATGCAAAGCAATAGTTATAAAAATAGATTCATTCAAGCATCATAGAAAGCATTACAACATTTAATATGCTTAAGGCATATTAATCATAATGAAACAAAGGAAAAGACATAGTCCTATATTGCATAGAAAGAGCACTTGGACTTGCTTGCAACTCATGGTTGATTGTTTTATTTGCTTGAAGGATAACATAAGCATAAAGCTTAGTTGTTAGATGGAGAGGGATATGGAGTGAGGTATGGAGCGGAAGAGGTGGCCCTTACGATATTGTATCGTGTTAGGGGTGGAATGGGATGAGGTCGAGTGAGGAGATATTCAATCCAAGAAATATCTTCACTCAAGTGAAGGATTTGTTTTTGGAGAAAGATGCAACAAGGGCAATAGTGAGTATGGTTTGTAACTTGATCCAAGTTGAGAGAGTGAGGAAGGCAATTGTTGTAGGGTGATGATGGAGGTTGTCCTTTGTTGCGTTGTGCAAGATGCATGGCATTGAGATCACGAAGATCATGGATTTGTGATATTTCATCACGGAACTTTTGCTTTTCCGTGGTAATGTGGAGAAAGTCATTGTGTTGATATGGATGAATTGGGTTTGTGTAGTTGGAGTTGTAGTGGGATGGTTGATCAAACTTGTATGGATCATTACAAGTGATTGGAGGATGAGGTGAGTGATTTGGCATGAAGGAAGATGTTTGGCCAATGTTGTATGGTTTGTAAGTAGGATCAAATGAATGTCCTTGTGAATTTGGTGGAAAGTTTGGGAAGTAAGTGGTTGGTGGTGTTGAATGACTTCCAACTTCATTTGTTATGATGGATTTGTTTCGAGGGTTTTTTCTTCGCCAAACGGGTTTTTCCGTCATTTTTGCAAGCCTTGAGACTTTTGGTTTGGGTTTGTTTGGAGAAGCCATGAAGGGATGAGTGAAGAGTTTTGAGGATTGGGGTTATTTATAGTGTAAGATTTGTGTGTTTATGGATGGATAAAGTTTGTTTGGGAGATTAGGACAAAATGTGTTGGTGAAAATTGGGAAATGTAGGTTGAAATGAGCTAAAAAGCAGAAAAGATTCTGTAAACCCGACCATCAGATGGCCGGTCCCCTTAATTAGGGGGCGGTCCCCTTAATGATTAAGGGGGCCGCCTTACAAAATTAAGGGGGCCGCCCATCTGGTGATTTCCAGGTTGCCAGAATTGGGTTTTTGGCAGAAAATTTGCATAAAGGTTGTGTGTTTGGATTAGAGTTCAAGCAAGTTCAATTTCCTTAGGCAATATAGAATCTAATCTAATCAAGATATAGCATGCATGCAATAACATATAGGCAAAAGAGCAATTAATCAACACATAATAAGCAAGGGGAGGTAAGTAAGGGCAAGATCACTTAAACTTCCTAAGCCACCTATCTTAGATTAAAGGCAAAGGCAATTAGTGAGTGAAAAGCTAGTGATGGATCAAGATGACACCATTATTAGTGAATTTGCCCTAGTGTGTGTCTATATGCAACAAATGTGGAGTTGTGATTGTTTCGACTCCTAGATGCAAAAAGAAATAACGATCCTAAGAAACAATCCAAATGATCTCCTTGATTCTATTTTTGCTCGATCATGAATGTCAAAGACATATATTAGATTATATACCTTGACAATTTATGTGAGAGTTTATGCATGATTTTGAAAGACAATGTTTTTTTAGAATTAGTCAACAATGCAAGGAAAATGATCTTCATGTGATTCCTAGATTGTGAGGATAATTTTTAGGGAGAATTGATTGAGTTTTATAAAGAGGTTTATGCAAAGAAAATAAATCTTCTCAATCTTTAGTTTTGTGCGAAATAGATTCCTAGACTCAGAAAAGATGAAATGGAAGAAAAAAAATTTTTATGCAAGTATAAATTTCTATTAATTCAATATAATTTAGTCAACTTGTTCCATCATTCCTAATCCTAAACGCAAGTGGTTGAATAATTCACGCTTAAGGGGTTTTGTGAATATATCCGCAATGTTGTCTTCTGATGCAACCTTTTCTATAGATATATTTCTTTTTTGTACATTATCCCTAAGAAAATGGTGACGTATTTCTATGTGTTTAGTCCTAGAGTGTTGCACCGGATTTTTACTTAAATCTATCGCACCTTTGTTATCGCACATAATGGGGACATTTTCTAACCTAATGCCATAGTCTACGAGAGCTTGTTTCATCCATAGTGCTTGTTGACATGCCTTTCTGGCGCTTACATATTCGGCTTCGGTGGTAGAAATAGCAAGAGCGGTTTGCTTCTTCGAAAACCAAGATGTTAGACAACATCCCATAAACGTGCAAATACCGCTAGTGCTCTTTCTATCTACGTAGTCTCCCGCATGATCCGAATCCGCATAGACGATGGTTTCTATGCCGGATCCCTTAGGATACCATAGTCCTAAGTGTATAGTGCCTTTAACGTATCGGAAGATACGCTTAACCGCTTCTAGGTGAGAGTTTTTGGGATCCTCTTGAAAACGGGCACAAAGGCAGACACTAAACATGATATCGGGTCTACTTGCCGTCAAGTATAGTAAACTACCTATCATTCCTCTATACCTGGTGTTATCTACGGACTCACCTTCATCGTCCTTTGTGAGCTTTACTTCCGTAGACATGGGAGTTTTCATGGGTTTTGAGTCTTCTAGGCCAAATTTCTTAAGCATTTCCTTAATGTACTTAGATTGGTTAAAAAATATTCCATCTTCTAATTGTTTTATTTATAATCCTATGAAGAAGTTTAGTTCACCCATCATACTCATCATGCATGATTTTGGCAAATTCATCACACATGTCTTGACAAGTCGATCCAAATATAATGTCATCAACATATATTTAGACAATGATGAGATTTGGGTCTTTCCTTTTAGTGAAAAGAGTGTTATCTACCATTCCCATGGAATAATCATGTTTAATAAGAAAAGGTTTTAATCGATCATACCAAGCTTTGGGAGCTTGTTTGAGTCCATACAAAGCTTTCTTTAACTTATAAACATAATCAGGTTTTGCGAAGTCAATGAATCCTGGAGGTTGTGCCACGTATACCTCCTCATTGATAAAACCGTTAAGGAATGCACTTTTCACGTCCATTTGGAATAACTTAAAATCTAGGGCGCAAGCATAGGCAAGTAATATCCTAATTGATTCTAGTCTAGCTACGGGGGCATAAGTTTCGTCATAATCAATTCCTTCTTGTTGATTATAACTTTGGGCAACTAACCTAGCTTTATTCCTAGTAACTACTCCATTCTCATCTAACTTATTCCTATATACCCATTTGGTTCCTATGATGGTCATATTCTTTGGATTTGGGACTAATTCCCAAACATCATTTGCCTTAAATTGATTTAATTCTTCTTGCATAGCTATAACCCAACTTTCATCTTTTAAAGCCTCGTTAATATTCTTAGGTTCTATTGCTGAGAGGAAACAAAAGAAATTGTTTTTATCTTGGGCTTGTGACCTAAGGGTTCTTTGGTTAAGATGTCCTATTATATTATCTAATGGATGTGATCTAGATTCTTTAATATTAACAGTTTCGTTATTATCTAATTGAATGTCTTCATTATCATTTCCTATGGGTTTTGTTTTACAAACCTCAATAGCTTCATCTTCGATTAAATCATCATCTTCTAAAGGTAATGTTTTAGGAGGTGGTGGTGTTTCATCAAATGTTACATTTAGTGATTCCTCTACTTTCATGGAGTGTTTGTTAAGTACTATATATGCTTTGCTATTTTGTGAGTATCCTAAAAATATTCCTTCATATGATTTTGGATCAAACTTAGTGAGGTAATCTTTAGTGTTTAGAATATAACATTTACTTCCAAATACCCTAAAGTAGCTTAAGTTTGGTTTTCTACCTCTTAATAACTCATAAGGAGATTTTCCTAGAATTCTCCTAATTGATACCCTATTTAAAATATAAGTTGATGTATCTACGGCGTGACACCAAAATTTTTGTGGGATGGATTGTTCATTTAACATAGTTCTACTCATTTCTTGTAGTGGCCTATTTTTTCTTTCTACTACGCCATTTGATTAAGGAGTACGAGGAGCGGAGAAATTGTGAGATATTCCATTTAACTCACAATATTTTCCGAATTGTACCTCGTTATCAAATTCCCTACCATGGTCCGTCCTAATGGCAACTATTGAGCATCCTAATTTGTTTTGAATCTTTTTACTAAATATTTCGAATTTTTCAAAGGCTTGGGTTTTGTCACTTAAAAACCTAGTCCACGTGTATCGTGAGTAGTCATCTACTATTACTAAGGTATATTTGTTTCCTCCATAGCTCCGCACAGCGAATGGACCAAAAAGATCCATATGTAATAATTCTAGGCACCTAGTAGTGGATACTATATTCTTAGCTTTGTGACTAGCATGAGCTTGTTTTCCAATTTTACATGCATCACAAAAATGCTTATCATATTTTAGATTAGGCAAATTTCTAACTAATTCCTTAGAGGCCAAAGATTGTATTTGTTGCATGTTAGCATGTCCTAATATCCTATGCCACAATGTAGAGTTTTCATCTAGGGTCGTTAGGCATATCCTATCCTCAGGTTTGTTTCCTAGTTTCATAACATATATGCCACCTTTCCTAATTCCTCTACCTATAATTTTTTCTTTCTTAACTATTTCACTATCCTCTTCGGTAAATGTGACTCTACATTTATTATCACATATTTTTCCTACACTAAGCAAGTTATATGTTAATTTATCTACATGCTCTACATTTTCAATAGTAAGTGAGTCTTGAGAAATCGTACCTTTGCCAATGATTTTTCCACGTAAGTCACTACCGAAAATAACGTTACCTCCATTGTATGCCTTGTATGTAGAGAATAGCTTGCGGTTCCCCGTCATGTGCCTCGAACATCCGATATCTTTGATCCATTCGTCAGGTTTCAAGTCAATTCCTAAACATATTTCGTCGGTTTCTTTTGCCATAAAACAATTTTCGTCTCTTGGCTTTTCAACTTCTTCTTTGTCACTATCACTCCATGTTCCACTAACAAAAGCGCCTTGATTTTCATAACCCGGTGGCTTTAGACATTCGCCAATGAGATGATTTGGACTTCCACATCTAAATCACTTTCTTTTCCCGTAGTTGTCACTTCTATTTCTTTGGAATGCTTTTCTTTCGTCTCGTGATGATCTAGTGAATCTTCCTCGTCTCTTGAAGAACTTCTTGAATTCTCTTACGGCCATTGCATATTCTTCGTCTTCACTTTCGTCACTTGAATCATCATCATCACTAGATTCCTTTTTGGCTTTTAGAGCAATGGATTTGGTTTGTTCTTTCTTGACTTTGACCGTTTCCGAATCTCTTCTTATGATTTCTTCATGAACCTTCAAGTTGCCAATTAGTTCATCTAGTGATAGCGTCATCAAGTTCTTTGATTCTTCAATTGCCGTGACCTTAGCTTGCCATTTTGGATGCAATTCCCTAAGAAATTTCCTGATACAATTTTTACTAGAAAATGTCTCATCAAGTGCTTTTAAACTTGTGATAATAGTGTTAAACTTAGCAAAAACATTATCAATTGATTCCTCTTCCGGAATCGTAAATTGTTCATATTGTTGTACAAGAAGATCTATTTTATTATCTTTGACTTGGCTATTACCTTGGTGAGTAATTAGTAAAGAATCCCAAATTTCTTTGGCGGTTTTACACATAAAAATTCTTTCATATTCTTTGCGTGGTAACGCATTATAAATGACCATTTTAGCCTCATTATTTTTTGCTAATTTCTTTTTCAAATCATCATTTTGTTCTTTGAAAGAAACAATTTCATTCATTTTAGTTTCAATATTATATTGAATAGGAGGAAAATCACCAAAGCTAATAATATGCCAAAGATCAAGATCTTTTGATTTCACATACGTTTCGAATCTATTTTTCTAATATAAAAATCCATCACTTTCAAATAGTGGTGGTCTTTGCATAGATTGCCCTTCTAAATATTTTTCAGATTCCATAGATCGTTACAAGTTTTAAAATACAATATATTTTAAAAATCTTGTCAGACGTGGCTCTTGATACCAATTGTGGAAAACTAGAAGGGGGGTTGAATAGTTTTACGTCTTTTTAATTCGTTATAAAAGATAGTTTTAGTGTTTTCTTAGCTTTTAAAAACTTAGATTCGATAATATGTGATCTCAAGTCTTGTACAATATAAACAACTAACAATACACAATATATAACAATGATAAGTAATGAAATAAGTAAGAGATGGAAAGATCGAACCGCGAGACAAGAGATTTATAGTGGTTCGGCTACAAGGACACCTTCCTTGCCCTACTCCACTCCCCGAGCACCTAACTCGAGAGTTTTCTTCACTATATCAACAAGCTCCCTTATGGCGGAGAAAACCGTACACACCAATTTACACACCAATTTTCACACCACAACTTCGTCACACCTAAGTCACAACTTCTTCAAATCAATCTACTTCACAACTAACTACTCCACACCTATCTTCTTCACACCAATCTAGTTCCTAACTTTTCTTCTTCACACCAAGCTACTAACTAATCACACAATCTATATCTAGCACAACTATCTACAATCAAATATTCACAACAATCTTCACAAAGAATAATGTAAATGATCTTTGATGATGCACCAACAACTTGGATGTGGATATCACAACAAGTTGTAATACTTCTTGTCTTGGGGGATAGAAGTATTCTTCTCTTGCACTTGAGAGGATGAAGTTTGGATCACTTTGAAACAAAGAATTATACACTTATAATCAAAGGATAAGAGAATAGAAATATGGATCTAGATCAGAAAGTTTAGAAGTGCAAAAAAGGTGAGAAAATTCTGAGGAGTGAACCAGTATTTATAGGGGAGAAAAATACTGTTCTGGAGCGTGGCCGGTCCCCTTAATTAGTGGTTTGTCCCCTTAATGATTAAGGGGGGCCGCCTAAGGAATTAAGGGGGCCGCCCCTTCAGAACGTTGGTTTTTCTTGTCTTTTAGTGGGGAATATTTCTGGATAGAATTTGACATTTTTTGTTGGAAATTTGAAATCATATATTTATAATGAATTAAACATATTCTTTTAATTCCAAAAGTAATTTTGTAAAAGATATAAGATGTTTAATACATTTTATAAAAATTCTAGTGGTTAGAAAAATTTCCTTTGATCATGAAATGTAATAAACCCTTTGTTTATTCATACCTTAAGTGATATGGAAGCAAAGACAAATATTAAGCACTAAAAACTTGTTTACGTCATAAGTTTTAGATTAATGAGTTTATGCTTTGTAATTATCAAAACATAGAGACATTGTTAATATGCTAACAATGTTTTAAGACATTATTTATGTCAACAAGATTTACAGTTTAAACCTATAAATTTGATTTCATTGTATTTTTATTTTAACCGATTGTAACTTCTTCTCTTTTTTGCATGTTTTTTTTATTTTGATACTATGTAATTATGTATTGTTTTATTTTTAATGAATTTTAAATTTGTTATTTAAAATATTTGAATTAAAAAAAATTAACTTGGTCACCAACTGTGGCAACTTAGTCATCGTCAGGTCGTTGGAGAGAGAAAACTGATATGGTAGGTATCGGTGGATCACCGTAGCATGTTTACTTGGTCAATTATTAAGTGCGTATTTTGGTGTTAAGCTGATTCTCGATAACTCTTGCCTTGTTTAGCTAAATTAGCTTTCTAAGTCCATACAGAGAACACCCATTGATACAATGTATCCCTGTTAACGGGGTTGCTTCAAGTACTTAACGGGGTTGCTTCAAGTACTTAAACACAATGTTTTAACGAAGTTCCATTATGTCAAGCATTGGCAATTTTTGTTGTTAGATATGTAATTGTGTAATGGAACACTTAGATGCATGTCCAAAAGCTGTCGATACTTCCTTCATTTTTTATATATTGGTGTGTGGTGTACACAAGTTAATGCAATATGCACGGTACATTGGTGTCTTGATGATTTTACACCTTGTTACAAACTTGACTCGAGTTTGCTGCAATACTTTTCATCATCTGGAGGTTGCAAATATGGAAAAGTTTGCAAATACAACCATACCAAAGGAAAGTCTGCTTTAACGCCAATATTAGAGTACAACTTTTTGGGCCTGCCTATCCGCCCGGTATTACTTCACGGCTTGTTTCTTTGAAATTATTACTATAAATAAGATCCCTGTTGAAATTATTTCTTGTGCCTGCACATGCTTAATCTTTGAACTAAATTGTGTTACAGGGAGAGAAAGAGTGTCCTTACTACATGCGTAATGGTTCCTGCAAATATGGGCCGAACTGTAGGTTTAATCATCCTGATCCTAACACAGGAGGAACTGATGGTCCCGCCACATATGGGAATGATGGACATCTTCCATTACAAACTGCACCTCAACCAAATATGCCCTCCTGGTCAGCTCCAAGAACTCCGGACCCCACTGCTACTTATGTTCCGATGATGTACTCACCTCCCCAGAATATCCCCCCACCAAATTCAGATTGGAATGGTTATCAGGTGAATTACTTGATTAACATTGGTTTAATTTTCTTGTGAAATGCATTCTTAAAATATGTAACTCTGTATACAACTCAATTATCCCATATGCCACATTCGTTTTGTGATTTCTTTCTTGGTTAGGAGAATATATGTTTAGCTTTAGGTTTTGAAAAATGGCATAATTAAGCCATGAAAGCAAGAGTAAGGGTGTCTTTGGTATAAGGGTGGGGTATGACCTTGAAAGTGTTGCATTGTGTTTGGTAACGAGTATGGGTTTGTGAAAACTCCTTAAATCCACCCAAAGTGTTAGATTTTCAGAAAACCATTTAAAACTTTGTGGGCCCTTTTTTGTTTCTATTTAGTTAAACAAATTATTAAATTCCAGTTTCGATTCCTATTTTAACTTACGAAACGAGTTAGAACTATAACTATTCTCTCTCCTTTTCATATAAACCTATACACATGTACAAACCAAACGCGACTTTAATTATGAATACCCTTCTCTGCATAGTTAATTTTTTTGTTCTCTAGTCTAACTTGTATATGGTTTTGACTTGCTGAGGCTCCTGCTCTTGTTCCTGCTCTACCTCATGTATACCCGAGTTCAGAACGGGGCCTACCAATACCACCAACTTTCTACCTGAACAATCCACCTGCTGATACCAACTTGTACACACATCATCAACAGCCGATGCCAGTTTCAGATTATCCCGAACGGCCCGGTCAACCTGATTGCAGTTATTATCTGAAAACTGGGGACTGCAAGTATAAAGTGTCCTGCAAGTTTAATCATCCCAGGAATCGCATCGCCAAGAATACCCAATCTGTTTTGAGCGATAAAGGATTGCCTTTACGACCAGTAAGTATATCCTCAAATTTTCTTCACATTATCCTCACTAAATTTAGCTCATTAGAAATGGTGCAACGCAAAGCAAAAGAATAATACAGTCTCTCTTAGATTAGATTAACACGTGAGAGATGCAACATGCTTTAAAAAGTTATAACTAGGTCGAATTGGGTTGTGTTAACTCAGACTGGCCAAATCAGTTCTTTTATGATAGGGGAATGGGTCAAACAGGTTGAAAGTCGTCCAAAATCCTTATTAGTGGATAGTTGGATACATCCTCCTGAATTAGATGATTATGGTAATAAGATTATTTTCTTAATAAATTTAATCCAGTAATGCAAGTCAACTCATTTTTTCGGCCTGCTTTGACCTAAGCCAAAAATGATCTATTTTAACCTGAACCTGTTTTGACCCATTAACCTGACCTTCTCATGGACTTTAAACATATTCTTTTTGGGTGTGGGTCTCATGTATCGATAGTGCAAGAAGAAATTAGAATAAGATTACGGTTTCGATTTACTTTATAGGATACCAACATTGGAGACTTAAGACACAGAGAAAAAGAAAAAAAGAAAAAAAAAAGAACCTTTTCACATTCGATAAATCCGTCTCATTTTCATATGCACTAATATCTGGATTCTGGAATTCTTACTATTTTGTTTCTCTTTTAAAACCAGGATCAATTGGTCTGCTCGCACTACAATCGGTATGGCATATGCAAATACGGGCCTGCTTGTAAATACGATCATCCCGTAAATTATAGCAGTTCAGGACAACAAGGGTATGGACAAGGTGGTGGATCAGATGGGCCTCTGATACAACAATCTGTGTAATCAGGTGGCGCCCAGATACAAGTTTAATGTTTACATGCTTTTGGAGTCGACTAAAACCTTAAACTTCTCGGTAGCCCTTTGAGGGTGATTTAGAAAAATGTTGAATGATACCAGGATCTGTTTAAATTATCGTCATAGTTTTATACTGCTGCAGTCTATGCCTTTGTTTGAGCATTGGTTGTCCCATCAGCTTTGTCCTGCCGACTTCCAGTTACAAACAAATGTGCTTTAGGTTCTGTGCAAATTTTATGTTACAAGCTTGTCTGAAAATTCTAACGTGAGAAGCTTTGAACAGGATCTTTACCTTAACGGGTGTGTTTGTGTTCCTGTCATGTTTATCTTTTCATCATGATCGTTGAAGCCCGTATTAGAAAATTTGTTGAAGCAAAATGATGAGAATTAGATCGGCTTTACAAGGGAGTTAAAATAACAAGGATAATGATTTGTAAAAGAAAGAAAAAAAACTTAAACAAATTTTACTTGATAGTGACGAGTGGTCTTGTGGTAAAAACCTTGTGATTACCGCGTGTGAGATCTTAAGTTCAAATTCTGTTATGTGCAAACAATTGTGAAGCTGTGACGCCAACTTTTTGAAGAGTTTTGCTTGGTTTTGAGTTTGTGTGATGTTAAGTTCAAACTCGATCACACTAAAATGTGAGGTATTAAATTCAAATTCTGTTAGATACAAACAATTGTAAAGTGTTGTGTCTTTACTTGATTTTGAGTCTTCGTGCATTATTTTGGCCGAAATGTCCTTATACCATTGTTACTAAAAAATAAAAATAAATATTTTTTTTTAATTCTTTTTTATTGATAAAGAAGATGATGATTTAAAAAAAATAAAAAAACAAGTATCGTAAAAGATGAAGAAATTAAAAACTGTTCCGTAACTAACTTTTGGTCTTGAACCTACTCTTTGTTTTACGAAAATTGGTGCATTGAGTTAAGAGAAAACAAATGGGGTACAAGGAAAAAAACTTGTTAAAATAGTAAATTTACAAAAAAGGTTGACTTATTGTTTCGAGAGTTTCCTTACAAAAAAGGTTGACTTGGGTGAACATTACCAAAAAAAAAACAAACTTTTAACATAAAACGTGAATATTACCATGACTCAGCAATTTTATAAACAAAATCAGAGGACGAGTCTAGAAGAGCATATTCGTCAAAACAAAATCAACTTTAACATAAAATGTGAATATTACCAAAAATATTTGAAACCTGAAACAAAAATGCAGCTCTACTCCAACAACAAAAGAGCAGATTCCGCATTCTAATATATTTCCTCGCGAAGTAAAGACCAAATGTAACAAGCATACAAAATCTTACATCTCACCAACTATTCACAAAAATAAATACAATAGATCACAAGGAGGCTAAACATAGTCACTACATGGTTAGATACGTCTACTATGCATGTACGGAGTAAATCAAGGCTGGACGTTAGCTTTGTTACCAGCAAGGATAATGGAGATCTCAAGCCCACGACTAAATGCTTGATTAAACAAGAGACGAGACTGGAACGTGGACACAAATGGGAACCATGATAGCATTGCTATGGGTGCAAATATGATCATGCCCATTCCAGCATCATACATTCTTGCAAATTCTCTGACCGAGTCCCATAGTCCTAAGGTCCGCACAACTCGTCTCCTTGCAACCGCCAACTGTTCATTTTCACCAAAAGGATCAGCAAAACACTGGTTCAAATGGGTCAAGGTCTTTATTTTTGACGTGGTATTTTTTGAAATAATTAATTTGTTATCTTTATTTGACGTGGTAATTGTATAGCAAAACTGAACCTCGGACAAAACTGTCTCGATTTACCCCGGCCTGGCCCGTTTGATGATTTACCCAACCCCCCATTTTGCCACCGCTAACAAAACATATACTAAATTATCACAAGAATTATAGCATGATAGGGAACACAATAAGAAACAGAATGATTTTTTTTTTAAAATTGACTATTTTGTAACCACCATATCAAACAGAAATTTAAGCATGCATGCACTTTGAATATTGTTAACAATTATATTGTTGGATGGACTTACGGATATTATGGCCCAACCAGTAGCAACGAAAGCAAGGAAGCTGGCAAACAAGTCTGCAACAGACAGGTCTGTAAAGATGACAACGAGGCAAACTGCAGTAATAAGGCTCAGAGCTGTTACTCCTTGTATGAATCTCAAAATTAGCTGGAAATTTGACTTCTTTGAGTTAAAGGTGAAAATCTGCAAAACAATGCCACATAATCTCAATGTTAACTGTTAAATAATGAACTGAAGAAAAAAGAAAAAGATATATAATACAGCACAAACCTTGAAAATCATGACCAAGACAACCAACGCCACCCAGGAGTATCCATAAAGCTGGTCAACATAGGTAACATATGTCAGAATCAAGATAAAGTAACCTTTAATCAAATCAATAAACTATTCTAGATGTGAAAAATTGTTTATACACGAAAGGGAACATGAGATATATTTCATGTTTAAAAAGGGTGAATGAGATATCAATGAAATTTAGAGGGGGACATAAGATACTTTGAACTTTTAGATCGGTATATATGAAATTAATCCTCAAAATAAAGCAGTCAAAAGGTGTACCGAAAAAGACGTGTTATTTCCGGTGAGCTCCAGCTTGTAAACTATCCCATACTGAAACAAGAAAAACCTCAAACTCAAGATAGTTTCAAGTATCCGGCCTCTGAGTGTCTGGATATGTGCCTGTGAAGCAAAAGAAGTTAGATAAAAATAAAACAAGAATCATAATGGTAATGATAATGTTGATGACTTGAATGAATTTCAATAAATAGTTTATTAGGGTTGATTAAAGTTTTAAACATTCACCAAAAATTCAGTAATAATTATAATAATAGTAATAATCACAAACCTGTTCTTCATCCCACCAAGATTCCCAACTATTATCTCCTTTAACCCCAACTCCTCCTTTATACAGAAGCCAATTTATCCAATCATCAAAATCTTCCACAGTCCTGCTCACACGTAGCATAAAGATTATGTAAGAATGCTACTCGCTTTATGAACATACAAAAACTAGTTGTAAACGCTAAAAAGAATATAAAAGAGAGAAGCATAAAGCATACTTTTGCCATTCAAAGCCGGATGGGTTGAAGATATATGGAGCAAACAACCACGAAATCACAAGGAACCAGCTGCTCAGTGTCAGCAAAATGTATGATACAGCCCCTCCTTGAGTATACCCATAAGCAATGTAAACAATAAGAAGCAATGCAACTTCCAGCCTGGAAAACAATTTCAAGCACTTCTAGGTAAAAATCCAATTTTTTTTTTATATAATTTAGATTTTAAAAAAATAATAATAATAAATAAAAAATCACAAAATAGCCAAAAAAAATGTGCCTATAACAGGTTATCAACTCTGTAAAAAAATGATAAACGATTTCTGCAAAGTGACTTTTTTTTTTTTTTTTTTTTTTTTTTTGCAACGTTTTAAGTTATTTGAACGGAAAAGGTTTAGTCCCAAAAAATACTATGCATAAATGATGGTTATTTTGTCAAACTTATAGATTTTGGCTATTGTGATCATATCTTCTAAAATAAACTAATATTACTCACGCTTTGACAAAGTGGCTTCTAGAGTATAGCCTGTAATTATCAGCAAACTTGATATGTTGAACCACAAAACCTCTACCAGTCGCCCGGTACTGTTAAACATTAACAAATTTAACTCAAAACACAAGTTATAATACTTTTTTTCAGAAACAAAGAATATGAAGAAACCATTCATACCTTAGCACCACCGTGTAAAATTGTTCTTCCAAAATAATGTGTTCTAGTTCCTAATGAGAACGTGAAGAACACAGAGCACAGCTGAAGCTGCATCGTAATAAAACTGAAAATGGCCTGCAAAAGACAAGATTAGTGAATATTAAAAAAAAATCATACCAATTTCAAATATATGTTGAAACTAATGAGATCTGACCAGTATTAATGACACTTTATAAATGTTAGCAAACCTGTAGTAGTCCGAGTTCAAGTATAAAGCCCATAATCATCGGTACAGCCGTGAATATTCCAATTTGAACTAAGAACTGAGCGTTTAATACTGCATTAAATGCAGTATTACCCAAAATCCTGGATCTATCACTAATTCCCTCATCAAGTCCCGAAAAAGCCTGAAATGTTATGATAATATGACACATCAGTACAGAGAAAAGGGACCTAGCACCAAGAGTTGGCGTTTTCCCCAAAAAGCGACGGGATGGCACCAAGACCACACCACCACTCGCGTTTTCACGTTTGGCGTCATCACCATCAGTCGAGTTTTATTTTTTTATTTTTTTATTTTTGTTCTTGTTTTTGTTTTTGTTTTTGTGTGTTTTATTTGTGTTTTTAGTGGGTTATGTGTGGCCAGAGGTGTCCCATGGCACCAGAAATATGAGGGAGGGGTGTTTTGGTGGATTCTGGTGTTATGCGAAAAGGTGCTGATGTGGCACCACTTTTCCCCACGGCACCACCGATGGCACCAACGATACCTTATGCTCTAAGGGCATGTATTGTTATGTACTTTGATATATTTGACTTATATTACTTATAAGTTGACTTATTACTGGATAAAACAAAGAAAATATTGTTGAAATTACCAGATAGGCCCTCCCATACAAAAAAACATAGATTGTCAAAACCGTCATCTGTAATTATAACACAACTTCCATCAGAAAAGCATGATTATAAAATAACAAAATGTAATAACAAACAAATTTCGATATACACTTACCATCGTACAGACATAGAAACCAACTGTAGTGAAGTAGAAAGAGAGCATCCTAAAAAAGTCAAAGAGTTGGCCAACTCGGTATACATCCCTACTTAGCACTTGTTCCCCATTTCCACCAGCCACTTTACCTTCAAACAGGGCAATTTGATTTAAACCAACGTCTCTTCCTTTACCCACCTACAAATATGATAAAATTAGTCATCTTTAAAAAAAATTCATGATAAAATTAAAAATTATGCAAGTATTTTCAAAAACCTGAATATATTCATGGTGGGTAATGTTGCCCTGCCTCAAAGTGGAATTAAACCCTGCATATATATCTTCGCTGATATTAATGACACGTGATGCCTTACTAATTCCACCTCTAGAAATGTGAAATATTCGGTCAAAGACATCAGGGTGTCCGTAATGCATCCGCACTCTGCAATATAAAACCAATACACTATGATATCAGATTTTCACTTCTTTTACTGCTCATTGAAATAATGCAGTTGTAGGCAGCTTACTTAAGGGGATATGCTAGAACACGTTGACCCAATGTGACAAAGCTTGTCTCTTGGTTGGACATAAACCATGCCAAGGAAGAAACACTGTACCATACACCAACAAAAGCATTAAATTAAAACTACAGATAAAACTAGCATCATGATTTATAATTAATTTTAGTAAATAAAGAGATGATTGAAAGAAAATCATACCTTCCAGTAAATACATGCTCTCTAACACCAAGAATAGTTGGAGGTCTTAAGCCATGATCAGACCGGAATTCCTCCAGCAGGTTTCTCATTTTCATTGCTTCTTCAAGGTAATTATCCTTCAAAAACAGCATTAAGAATCTTTCATGAAAAGCAAATAAACCAACATAAAAAAAGGCTAAATAATATTGACAACAGTCGAAGTGCTGTAACTTTCGAATTTAAACAAACGTATCTGGTATGAACTTCAATATATAAAGTAAGATCACCATTTTACAAATTCCACATCAATAAACTAGACCTACATATATAGTAGATACTTAAATCCATAAAAGTTGTTGAAAATAACTGGCTTATACACATTTACATATGAACAAAAAATACAGATGCACATGTGGTGGCAGAGATAAAAATAATACCTGATTCATGTCTATGGTCTGCACAGCTTCACCACGAGTGAAAACTATTGCATGATTTTGGTTCTCAGGCTTTCCTTCACCAAGTTTTGGGTCTCCAGGGAGTTTAATGGAATATATTTCCTAAAAGGTATCATGTTGGAAAAAACCGCTATTCAGAAAATTTTACAAGAAAATAACTTGTGGACTAAGACAAAGCACTTTCTATTATAATTTTCCATTTAATATCCCACTGACAATACCTGGTCTTTTCCTTGTATATCAGCTTTAACAAGCTTAGAATAAAAGGATTTCACAATCTTCCCATCACTACCAGCACTCTCTTCCACATGTATGAAAGCAACACGAAGTGCTTCATTCCTGGAAAAGAAGAATTACATATAAAACAAAGCTCCATAAACATATCTGTGATGCATATATAAATCAGTGCAAAATAATTCCTTTCTGCACAAAGTCGTACTTTAATTTGATTTTCCCTGTTGCGTATGTGGGCCTCCGAGATCTGATTTCAATGAGTATAGAAGTATGCACTTTTTTTCATGTGACCAACTTAAGACAAATGATAACAAGTATGTTTAACCTGAATGATTTGTAAACAAGTTATGCGTATCAAGGATTCAAAGGAAAGAATAAATAAATATTGCATGGATATGATGTCAACTATTTCTAAAAAGACAAATCTGTTCACTACCATTTTGAGCCTTATATTCATTCAGATCTGCCGAAGCAGTTAACTGAAGTTCATTAGTTATTGCTTACTCTAGAAATGTTTAAATATGAGTTTGGTTATGTTTTGGTCTTTTGGTAGCTTTACCGAACCAAAAAATCTTTGAGCATGAAAAATAACTTTTCGTATCTTATATCTTTGATTCATGCATAATGTATGAAATGAGAAAATATATAGTAGGTTTGTCTATGTGACATCAATGTCATAGGATTGGTGGAGCAAGAAATCAGAAAAAACCACCATCCTGAACCATGGTGCTCACATTACATATTATGAATTTATGACGGTTTTATATCAAGCTAGATTTGCAGTTTGTGCTTCATCAAGGTTGTAAATATCGCTCGGCGGTACCGTGGCGGTCGACCCCGGAAATCCGCCATATCGGTCTTGGCGGCGCCATGGCGGAGACCATAAATTATAAAGGAAAAAAAAAAAAAAAAAAAAAAACTAGATCTGAAGTGAATAGGAAAAAAAACCCTAGATCTGAAGTTGACCGGCGTTGACCGACCGCCGCCAAGGCCGATTTTGACCGATTTTTGAATGATTTTGACCAAAAACGCCAAGTTAGACCGATATGGGAAATATCGTGGCGGTGGACCACCGAAATCCGCCATGGCCGATTTTTACAACACTGTGCTTCATATCCATAATAGCAACTATTTAAAATGCTTTCTCCATTAGTAATAAACCAGCATTTAGTACCTTTGCAGCAAAAGAGCTATATCAGCTGCCTCTTTCTCCTTCTTTTGCTTTTGTTGTCCATAAATTTGGCAAGAAACAACATACGTGAACTTTATATCAGCCTGTGCCCGAGCTTCACGAGATAATTCAAAGCCTTCAGTTGAAAGGGAAGCTTGAGGATTCCCTACTGATAATACAAAACAGAAAGATAATATGTATATTATTAGAAAATTTGAACACATCTCTGAAGCATCCTATTAGCCATAGAGCCTAAGATATAATACCTCCTAATGATCTGTTCTCCAAATAACTTTGAAGCATCAACGCCCTCCTATAGTACATCATCCCACGCACTGAATGCAAAAGACATATTAGATGTTTAATCAACATATCAAATAAAAATTCGATTCATAGAATAATTAGAGAATCTGACCAGTCCTAGCCAAGGTTTGTCCTCTATAAGAGACCCAAAACCGAAGCTCCAATGCATCAGCAGAATTCTCTTGGAGCTCCACATCTCCACTATTGTCTTGATTAATTCGTTCCAAAAAATTTTCCCATTCATCTATGATAGTCAAAATGCATGTTAGCTGATATAATAAGATAAATAATCTTCAAAAAATATAATATCTAATTGATACTTTTCATGCAAAGAGAAGTACCGGGAAATATCTTTTGAAGATAGAAGAGAGTAGATATCCCATCCTCATTTTCTTTATTCAATTCGTGGGTACTGTAAAGTACAGTCTCGCTGTAGTATGGGGTGAAGACACTGTTTATAAAACAAAGCGCAAAACAATTAATAACATTACTTTGAAAGATCAACAGTTAGTTTCATAAAGATTAAAAAATATGTACCAAAAAGGCATCATTTCGCTAACTGGTTTTGCTGCAGGCATATGCATGAAAAGAGAATTTGTAAAAAATTCCAATCTTCTTCTTGCTTCAAGATTCTTAGGAATATTAGCAGAAGAATCCTTCACTTTTAGAAGTAGGTGTAATCGTTTCACCTGCTCTTTCTAAACCAACAGATTGTTATAAAAACGAGCTTAAACTTATTAATTATTATATGATCATAGAGATTATTCTTTTAAATAGCTTACAATGTCAGGATCTCTAGGCCAACCAATCTTTGAAAATAGTCGGCCCTCATTTCTCGCCCTTGCCACTATATTCCATGTATCAATTGTTTCACTGACAAATTACAAACCATAGTTTATATCTTATGCAAGTAAGCAATGCCTGATTTAACAATTATAAAAAGTAATTTAATAAAATAAGAACATCCAACACCATACCTTAATTCAGATGACAACAGACTATGAGTAACTACGTTATATAACTCAAATACAGCTTTAGCTGCTCCTTTTGCGAGTTCAGGTGTTTCATCCATGATCTGATACGGAAATGTTGTTGCAAAAATTAACAAGATACGTATGGCATTTTTTAAGAAAATTGTTAGTCAATGTTCGGCACATGTTAAAATAAGGGTTAATGTCATAAAATAGCATTTTACTTTTTCCAGTGTACCACTTTAGTAATTAATTTTTTTGGTACGTTTTAGTTATTATTGTACTTATAGTGGTTTAAAATAGTAATTAATTTTAACTTTTTTTCAACCCGTGATCAACATGACCCGTTAAGTTGTATAAGGTTTCATAAGTTATCGCCAAATATAGATGTGTCTTACTAGCAACTTTTTAGTTGATTAATTATAAAAACGAGGCAAAAATTAAAAAAGTTCAAAAAAAAAAAAAAAAAAAAAAAAAAAAAATCCGTAGATTCTCCCTTCTCCTTTAGCATGTTAGGAAACCATGTCCACATTTTACTGTAAATTATATCACTTTAAACATATGGACAGGTTATGCGAATTATGGGTTAAAAACTCTGGAAAATAATTACTATTTTAAACCGCCAAAAGTACATGTAATTACCACAATGGTACAAATAAAAATTTAATTACCAAAATGGTACAATGAGAAAAGCATTAACCCTTGAAATAACCAGCAAAGTGTATTCCAGTGTATTCCAGTTTTTATAATCAATAACATTTACCAGTAGACCAGTCAACGCACTAAATCTTGACAGCACCAAAGGAAGCTTCTTCAGATCTAAAGTCATGACAAGTGAATTTTGCTTAATACTCTCCTCGATCTCACGGAAAATCCTTTCAACCCTGCAGAATGTAAATTGTTCAAATGAAACGAATTGAAAGAAGAACAATATGTAATGACGCAAAAATTAACAATGTTTTAAACAAAAAGTCGTACAAAAACGAACCATAGTTTTCCTTCTCCATCAACTAAAGCAAGTAGAATTTTCTCAATACTGTAGTAACACTCCTGAACAGCATACGCCATATATTCATCCCTGATAATTCGACTCCAAAGATCTGCTTGAGTATCCTTGCAGTCTATAGCTAAGTCGATCGCCAAATAGATCTGATCAAGTAGTCAAAAGGGTCAATACAAAATTCACTTGTGACAGATACAAGTTCTGTTTATAATTTTTATTATTATCATAAGTAAGATTCACCTTGCTGCTCAATAGAAACAACGGCCACTGAACTAATCTAAGGCTTCCAGTGTTGCTTGGCATAGAAAGCAAGTCCATCTCCCTGAAAATAAAAAATAAATTAAATTCCAGATTTAAAAACATGATATAAAAAGGCATGCAAGGTTTAATAAGACTGGCAACTTGCCTATTACTGATGTAATCTTCTTCACGCAGACTTTTTATGATCTCATTCCAGAATGGGGAAAACTGGGCTGCATACATCTTGTCATTATTTTCTTCTGGACTCTGCAAATAAAAGAAACATATATGTAAACAGATATTCTAAGCAAACAAGTATTTTTGAACTGATGTAATATGTGAAGGCAACTCAATTTAAGCAGCTCACTTGAAATGATTGTCCATTGATTGGCATCCTGAAGAAACAAAATGTAAGACGTGAAATTAGACAATAAAGAAAAAATATCAAAAAGAAATAACATGTCAAGTAGGAAATGCATAAACTTGTTAGTTAGCGCTACATTACAACTTACTACTTAAAATTTAGAGTAAATTACACCGTTTGTCCCTGTGGTCTAGGCCAAATCACTATCCTCGTCCCTGATCTTTTTTTTTTTTTGCATGATTGATCCTTAAATTGCAAGTATGTAACACTGTCCATCCCTATCCCTAACACCCGTTAAATCTGCCCGTTTAAAACCACCCATGAGCCTTGCAATTAGGTAAAATCGACATTTTGCCATTTTGGTTGTAGTATATGAGGGTTGTTAAGTCTATATTAATGGTGATGAAGTTTGGGTTTTGTAAGTTGATGGTTAATGCTTCTGATTTTTCTCAGAATGTTATTGATATCTAATATATATGATGACTCAAATATAAAAAATAATTAAAGAAATATATTAGTATTGATATTACGGAGTATTTGATAAATAGATAATTATATTAGTAATTAAATAAGTATATGCAAGTGTATGTGTGTAAGGAGAGAGTGGGATCTAAACAAGATTAAAAGGATTTAACGAACCAAACTAACAACCGTTAGAAATAAGGATGGGCGGTGTTACATAGTTTCATTGAAGGATCACTCATGCCAAAATAAAAGATCAGGAACAGGGGTAGGGATTTAGCGTAAACCACAGGGACGAACGGTGTAATTGACTCTAAAAATTATTAAGAAATCTGATAGCAAGTGGACACCAACCTCTTAGCTTGTGTAGACACAAGTTGCTTTACAAATGCCTCGGGAAAGCTATCGAACCTTTTATGTACCATCTCGATTGACCGGATCTACACAAAAACATGTGTGCATTTATCAGGAACTTATAAAGTGCTTATCATACAATAAATTTTCCTATTTGAGAATAATAATAATATAAAGTAGTAGAACCCAAGACTTAGATTCTTCATACCTCGCCTAACCGTGCACGTGCACCCATGACACCACCAATAACTGCTGATAGGAGAGTGTAGAATATATGTATATCTGTGACAACCGGCAGTTTAGGGAGCTATTTTTAAAACCCGCATTACAACTTAAGTTCGTTTATAATTTTTATTTGAAATTTTCATTTCACAACGAACTTGTAAGACCTATGTTATGGATATTTTATATAATGACGTTATGGAATTCGTGAATTATGTTCATAATTCATTTTTGATTATGTGATCGGTGATTTATAATTGAATTCTCACTTGGTACTACGTTGACTTTGGCACTAGGATTACCTAACATAGTTTTATGATTCGTCTTAACGAGTCCGTTATATATTTAATTAATTACGAGAGATTCTCGTGTAATATGGAAATTTTAAAATGAGTTCGGGTTCGGGCCACGTGTTTTTACATCTACCCACATTGCCCGCTCAACCGTAATAATATCTTATTACTACTATCATTATATTTATTACACTTATTATTATTATTATTCTTATTATTATTATTACATTTATAAAAAAAAAAGAAAAAAAGAGAAAAGTTAGTATAAGGTGTGTTTTGGGTCCGGTTTACTCACACACACAAAACACTCACTATTTTTCATCTCTCTCTATTTCCCCTTCTCCCTCACCACTTCTAACCCTAGCCGCCACCTTAAAAATCCGGCCACCACAGCGCACCGCCGGCCACCACTCTAAACTACCACCATAATTCGATTCCCCATCATCTCTACTCTTAGATCCACTATACCACGCGCCTATAAACCCGTTATTTCACTTCGAATCACCATCTTATTCACCACTTTTCGATTGATTCTTGAAAGATTATCAAGGTTTTGGAGTTCTAGTTCGAAGGTGAGCGAGTATTCACTCGTATGGTTAATAAAACCGTGACCTAGAGTCACGACAAGATGAGATCCGAATGGGTTTTAATTAAAAACGTGTAATACTTGATGGGTTGTGGATGAAAAACGTTTTTCTTAATAAGTTTGGTATCCGGGTTGGTTCATTTTTCGTCGGGTCGAGGTGTACCCGAGGGTGTTACCCTCGGATGGTGCTTGTTTGGCCGAATCTTTGGCCTTTGATATTTCTTGGTGTTCGATGAGGGTGTTTGGAACCTCATTTTTGTTGTTTGACCGGTTATTGATGGTCATGGTTAACCATGGTTGTCGTATGGATTCTTGGCCGACGACCCTAGTAGGTCGTGTGGTTAGTTTTGGCTCATGTAGAGCTAGCCGAGACCATGGAGGTCTCGGGTGGGACCCACACTAGTTGTGGTGAAGTGTCGCCTCGGGTTCGGCTTGGTAAACCGACCCGAACACCAACTTGGTTAATGTTATTTTTTTTGGTGTGGTAATTGTGAACTATTATTATTGGTTATGATTGTCATTGGTATATTGTTGTGGTATTTATTTTCTCGGCCGTATTCATTGAGTCGAATTGGTTATTGGTTATGGTTTTGATATTGAGAAGTTGTTGTCGATTGGAATGTGATATGAGGACCGGTTATGAGACGGTCGTTAGATGACGGAGATAGGTTAGTCGGGTACCGTAGTCGGACCTTATTGTTGTAGCCCGTGGTTGAGATTGTGATTGGACGGAGATTTATTATTTATGACTTTTCCTTATTGTTGGACTTGGACAATGAGCCGAGGGTCATGACTCGGACATATGACCATTTCGTATCACTCAATAACTATTAAACTTGAACGAGAATAATAAAACTCGTAATAATAATTATTAATAATATGAACGTTTATACGAAAGTATATACGTGAATAACGTATATATAACTATATAAACGCGTATATTAATAATAATAATAATCACGAGTCGTATTATAAATAATACGATTAGATATATATTAGGCTACGAAAGTGGCGTAATATTAATAAACGTATTATTATTATAAAAATTGTGTTATAAACGGGAAACTCCCGACAATTATGAAACATTTAATAAAATGTCATTTCAAATATACAACGGATAAGTTTATTGAGTTAGGCGAAATTGTTGTCACTCGGGTCCAGGAAAGTTATTATTTGTGACATTCGTGTTGTCTCGGATATATGATGACTAATATGGACGTTTTCTATAAGTAAATAACCACTCAACCGTAAGATTGAGCCGGGTTGTTTGATTATATGAAACGAATATATTAGTGGGCATCGTATCCTACGACGCCCATAGGTTGTAGTATATGTAAAGGGTAATAGATTGCGAGTGTATATATCGGGAAATCTGGCCAATTTGACGATATATATGAGGAATTTATTAAACTATGATATATACTATATAGTAATTACGTGCTATGTGTTTTATATGTGCTTTAGGTTGGGTGTAATCTTGGAACGGTATATTACGTAAATAAATATGAGGATTATCAAATCGACGGATTTGGTAAACTTTGGCGATTTATTTAAATGATATATTGGGCTAATATTAGATCTATAGTTTATTATATGTTCTATGTGTGATCTTGTTGGTTTGTTTTGAGTCGACCCACCACCCGTATGGATACCAAACGCAAATACACCAAACTGATACGAAATGGATTTTCGGAAATAAAACGGATTCTCGTCCGGGTTTGGGAATATTATATATTTGAGGAAATGATTCTGAAAGAGTTAATATTGTTAGGTCGTGCCAAGTCCGTAGTTGCTGTTTCGTGAGTTATCATACATCTTATTGCTACCTACCTCGTCTTGCTATATTTCTGGACTTGAGGTGAGTCATAGCCCCACTTTTTACTCTTGAACTATGTTTTCAACGATTGGGGTGAGAAACGTGCAAATCATTTTACGTGGACTATTATCGCTTTTATATTCTTTCTAAACTTGCTATGCGTATGGACTAGGATATATTGTCAGCTTTAGTCACACCTTTTGTGTGTACTATTCAAGGTTGGCTTATTTGGTTATTGATGAATGGTCAGCTTTAGTCACATATTCGTTGTGTGTACTATTCAAGGTTGGCTTATTTGGATTGTCAGCTTTAGTCACATAGTTTCGTGTGTACTATTCAAGGTTGACTTATTTAGATACTGTAGTGTGCACCTATAGGTTATTAATACTTCGGAGGTTATCCGAGTATTTATTGGTATTGCGGGGGTTACCCGAATATCTATGTTGTTACGGAAGGGTATCCGTGTGTTTTGGTTATTGCGGAAGGGTTTCCGTGTGTTATGTTGAGAGCGGAGGGTATCCGCAGGCTTTTAGCGAATCCTTAGTCTAGCTAGCAAGCGTTTTGCGTATATGTCCACTATATTATTAGTTGAATTTAAACCTATGATCTCACCAGCGAAAGCTGACTTTTAGCACGTTTTCTCAGGTAATTAAGTGTTGAGGTGCATGCTTGGATTGGAAGGCTCGGCTGTGGCACACGGTTATGGATCTATATTTTCTAAACTCTGATAATTAAATTTGGACCTTTTGTTATTTTATTTTGGGCCTGACTCTGAAACGATGTTGGGATAAATGTAAACCATAAAACCCCGTATTTTGGTTGTGTTTTTACTATGTTTACTTTGTCTCGTTCTATATTGTCTTGTGTTGGATACCAATCCCCGTAGCACCCCGAAAGCTTGTTGAGTCTTCCGCTGTATCAAATTTTGGGGGTGTTACAGATTGGTATCAGAGCCAAGGTTATAGAGAACTAGGTAAATAAACGCCTAAACTATAACCGTATTTTTATAGAAAATGATCCTTGACTACCGCCCGCCAGCCCGCCAAGCCGAAGCATCTTCTATTATTTGAGGTATTATGAGATATTTGAGATGATTTGAGGTTTATGGATTTTAGTAATAAGATGGCGTTCTCGAGGATTTATATGGTCTATATGTTTTATAAACATCTTAGTAATGCGGTGTTTGAAATTCTTTTATTAAGATTATATGGTATTATTTGATGAGTATGTTTGGTATGGTATTATGAGCTGTGATTTAAGTTGTTTTGAAACACTTACACCTACCCTACGCCGTTGTCACAAACCATGGCCTCCCGTATGCCCGATGTCGTCGAGGATATTCTTACTGCACCGGTTTTACCTGCACAGTTCACGATGGCATCTGATGACCTTTACCAGATGGCCATGTCTTCAGCTACTGTATCACAGGCAGCTTCTACTTCAGCACTACCTGCTGCATCTACGCAGGGACCCTCATCTTCTTTAGGGCTCCCTGGTACATCGAGGCAGCTTACTCTTCATCAGGCTTTGGCTCGTGTGGCACCACGCTTTGCCCACCGAGCTACGGCACGCATGTCGGTATGCCCTACTCCATCACCTTTACAGATTGATGCTCATTCTCTTCTGTCTGAGGCACCGCCCACATCACTGCGTCGTCGTCCTAGATCACCTACTACATCTTCACATGGTTCACCCAGTAGGAGACGACGAGTGATGAGGTACTCTTCCGATGAGGAGGAGGAGGAGTACGAGGGTGAGGATGAGGCTGATGACCCTGAGCGGGAGGATGACCCTCAGGAGGCTGAGCATGGTGATGATGATGACCCTGAGGAGGAGGATGACCCTCAGGAGGATGAGATGCCTGATGATGATGATGATGTGTTAGCACCACCAGCTCAGGCTGAGGAGCCTGATTCACCTGTACACCCGATTGAGCCCGACTCACCTGATCATCCGTTCTTGTTTGAGTTACCACCGGGTAGTCCCGTGGAGTCGGATGCATCGTCTGAGATTTCTGCTGAGCATGCAGAGTTGGGTGAGATTGGCAGGTTGTGGGCTCGGATTACTGAGCTTAGTGACAGAGTTGCACACGTATCTGATCGACTTGAGAGAGTTATTGGAGAGTTTTTAGCAGATTTGAGAGTTGATTTGACTGTCGTTGTGGGCAGGACTACTGAGCTGAGGAGAGTTATGATGGATGTCCACGAGCATATCGATAGTTTGCAGCGAGGATTTGTTACTGCTCGTGAGGCCGACCGCAAGCTTTGGCAAAGGAATGCCGAGCTAGAGAAGGAGGTGGCTGACCTCAAGAGAGACCGAGACACCCATAGCGTGGAGTTAGGATCGTTATGGAGGGATCTTGATGGCTTGAGGCAGGAGTTGAGGATTCTCCGTCAGCCACGTGGCTAGTTGTTTGAGTTATATTATCTTGTTGCTTTCTTAGCCGAGGAGTGTTCGGTTAGAAAAGCTAGTTATCATATTTTGATGTATTCTGTACGGTATTCGTCTCGTTTGGAACGATTAGTATGTTTTGTGTTATCCGTTAGTTGGAACGATGTTAGATCGCTATTATACGGTTGATGGTTATTAGTATATGGTATTATGTGATTTTGGGTGTTATGGAAGTTGAGTCCCTATTCGCTTGTTTGTTGTTACGTGGTGTATTGTTACTATTCTGTCCATGATTGGTTTCGTTGAAATGTTTTGTTGAGCATATCAATAAGTTCTATTGGAGACTCATGAACTTGTGTGATGTTAGAGATCAATGGCACCCCGTCGAAACCCTGTTAGGTCTACCAGGACTGGTCCTGCTGTGACTACTCCTACTCCTGCTCGTCGAGGTCGTCGACCTACTCGAAATGTTGAAACCCCTACTCCTGACAACCTGGACACCACTAACCGTAACAACAGGAATCAAAATGTTGATGTTCAGGGAGACAATGATCATGTTCCACTTAATGCACCAACTGTGGATCAAGCAATGATCAACCAACTCGTGGAGCAAAGAGTTGCTGAACTACTAGCTGAGTCAAATCATTCCAACAATTCTGCTGGAACTTTTCCACCTGTTCGTGCTAATGGATGTCAATACAAGGAATTCAAGATTTGTGGACCCATTGAGTTTGGTGGAAATGAAGGAGTGGTTTACTTAGTCAGATGGATTGAGAAGACTGAGTCAGTGTTTAATGTCAGTGGTTGTGCGAAGAATGCGAAGGTAAAGTTTGCTTCTTTTACTTTCAAGGATGAAGCTTTGACCTGGTGGAACAACTACCGAAATGCAGTTGGGAGTGATGTAGCATATGCTATGACTTGGGAGCAATTTAAGTCCTTGTTGATTCAGACTTATTGCCCAAGGAATGAGGTCAAGAAGCTAGAGATTGAGTTTTGGAACCACAAGGTGAAAGGTAATGATATGGCGACTTACAATCGTCGTTACCAGGAGTTAGCCTTGTTGTGCCCAGATATGGTGAAAACCGAGACTCAAAAGATTGAGAGGTATACTGATGGATTGCCTGTAGCTACGAGGAATGATGTAATTTCTGCTAGGCCTGCAAACATCCATGAGGCAATCACAATTGCTCAACAACTTATGGATTCGTTGGAATTAGAAGAAGCTGATAAGGAGAAGAATGGAAAGAGAAAGAGAGACCGTCACTCTAAGAGTAATGATCACCGAAGCAAGAGACAAGCTAAGGCTTATGCTATTGGGAATGGAGATAAGAAGAATCAGAACGGTGACGCACCCAAATGTGATCGTTGCCATCAGCATCACACTGGATGGTGTAGTGTGAAATGCCAGAATTGCTCAAAGAAAGGACATACAGCTAGGGACTGTAGAGCTCGACCCCTTGCAATGGTTCAAGCTGCTCCTGAGATGAGAAACAAGGCAGATGTTACCTGTTATGGGTGTGGAAAGAAGGGACACTATAGGAATGAGTGTAGAGAATCGCGGAACCGTGGAAATCAAGGCTCGGGTGGTAATGGGTACAATTATGGAAACCGTGGACGACAAGATAATGGGGACCAACGTGTGGAAGCTGGAGCTGCTCAGGGAAGAGTGTATGCACTCGGGAACGAGAGAGGAGAAGATCCGAACGTCGTTACTGATACGTTCCTTCTCAATAATCGTTATGCTTCCATACTGTTTGATACTGGTGCCGATAGGAGTTTTGTGTCCACTACATTTGCACCCTTACTAGAGAAACCCCCGATGGCCTTAGGAATTGGATATGATATTGAGTTAGCTAATGGAAACATAGAGAGGATTAATACTATCATTCGAGGTTGTACGTTAAATTTCTTGAACCACCCTTTCAACATAGATCTTCTACCCGTCACGTTAGGAAGTTTTGATGTAATCATTGGTATGGATTGGTTGTCGAAGTATCGTGCTCACATACTTTGCGACGAGAAGATCGTGCGTGTACCCTACGGAAAGGAAGTCCTAAATATACTAGGAGACCGAAAGGATTATAGGAGCCCATCCCGATTAGCAGTTATATCTTGCACAAAGTTACCGAAGTTAATGGAGAAGGGATGTTACCTTTTCTTAGCCCAAATTTCTGAGAAGGGCGAGACGAAGAAAAAGGAAAGGTGCATTGGAGATGTGCCTATAGTTCGTGATTTTCCTGATGTGTTTCCCGATGATTTGCCGGGAATCCCACCAAGTAGACAAGTGGAGTTTCAGATTGAGTTGATACCTGGTGCTGCACCTGTAGCACGAGCACCTTATCGTCTTGCACCTACCGAACTGGAAGAGTTGTCGAAACAATTGGCGGAGTTAGCCGAAAAGGGATTCATAAGACCAAGTTCTTCACCTTGGGGAGCCCCAGTCTTATTTGTGAAGAAGAAGGATGGATCGTTTCGTATGTGTATTGATTATAGAGAGTTGAATAAGTTAACGGTGAAGAATCGATACCCGTTACCTAGGATCGATGATTTGTTCGATCAACTTCAAGGAACAAGTGTGTATTCGAAGATCGATTTGAGATCGGGATATCATCAACTTCGAGTTCGTGAGGAGGATATTCCGAAAACGGCTTTCAGAACCCGTTACGGGCATTACGAGTTTCAGGTGATGCCGTTTGGGTTGACTAACGCACCAGCAATATTCATGGATCTCATGAATCGTGTGTGTAAGCCATACTTGGATAAGTTCGTGATTGTATTCATCGATGACATTCTGATTTATTCAAAGAGTGAGAGAGAGCATGAGGAGCACTTAAGACTCATTTTGGAATTGCTCAGGAAGGAGAAACTTTATGCCAAGTTTTCGAAATGCGAATTTTGGATTCCGACAGTACAATTTTTGGGTCATGTGATTGACAGACAAGGAGTCCATGTGGATCCTGCTAAGATTGAGGCGATAAAAGATTGGGCTGCACCTACAACCCCAACCGAAGTTCGTCAATTTTTGGGTTTAGCTGGTTATTACCAAAGATTCATCGAGGGATTTTCGAAGATAGCTAAACCATTGACCAAATTGACTCAAAAGAGTGTTACGTATGAATGGGGAGATAAAGAAGAGGAAGCGTTTCAATTGCTTAAGAAAATGTTGTGTAGTGCTCCTATCTTAGCGTTACCAGAAGGTAACGAGGATTTCATCGTCTATTGTGACGCCTCACATAAAGGTTTAGGAGCCGTGCCAATGCAACGAGAGAAGGTGATAGCTTATGCTTCCCGACAACTCAAAAAGCATGAGAAAAACTACACTACCCATGATTTGGAACTCGGTGCTGTGGTTTTTGCTTTAAGAATATGGAGACATTACTTGTACGGAACCAAGTGTGTTGTGTTTACCGACCACAAAAGTCTACAACACATCTTGAATCAAAAAGAGCTCAACATGAGATAACGACGTTGGATCGAGTTGCTAAGCGATTATGATTGTGAAATTCGCTACCATCCTGGTAAAGCAAACGTTGTTGCTGATGCTCTTAGTCGAAAGGAAAGAGTACCACCATTACGAGTTAGGTCATTGGGAATGACTATCGTATCGCCATTACCATCTCAAATACTCGAAGCTCAAACGGAAGCGTTGAAAGCAGAAAATAGATCTGCCGAGAACATATTTGGGATGGCTGATAATGAGAAAGGATTTGTTGAGCATTCGGATGGATTATTATGTTTTGGAGATCGGATTTGGGTACCGTTATATGGAGAAATTCGAGAAGTGATTATGCATGAGTCGCATAAGTCAAAGTACTCCATTCACCCTGGTTCCGATAAAATGTACCAAGATCTTAAGAAGTTCTATTGGTGGCCAAATATGAAGGCAGATATAGCATCGTACGTTAGTAAGTGCTTGACATGCGCCAAGGTTAAGGCTGAACACCAGAGACCGTCAGGACTGCTAACGCAACCAGAACTTCCAGTCTGGAAATGGGAGCGGATTACTATGGACTTCATTACCAAATTACCGAGAACAGCTAGCGGTTGTGACGCTATCTGGGTAATTGTGGATCGTCTGACAAAGTCTGCTCATTTCTTAGCTATTAGTGAAGATGATAGTGTGGATAAGCTTACAAGGTTATATGTGAAGGAAATTATTTCGCGTCATGGAGTCCCGATATCTATTATTTCGGATCGTGATAGTCGTTTTACGTCAGCTTTGTGGCGATCACTTCAAACGGCTTTGGGGACGAGGCTTGATATGAGTACTGCATATCATCCCCAAACCGATGGTCAAAGTGAGAGGACCATTCAGACGTTAGAGGATATGCTTCGTGCATGCATCATAGACTTTGGTAAAGGCTGGGAGAAGTATTTGCCCCTTGCGGAATTCTCCTATAATAACAGCTACCACACAAGTCTTAAGGCTGCACCATTCGAAGCTTTGTATGGCAGAAAGTGTCGTTCGCCTATTGGTTGGGCAGAAGTTGGAGATAGTCAACTTACAGGCCCTGAGCTTATTTTGGAAACTACCGAGAAAGTAACTCAGATTCGTGATCGGTTGCAAGCCGCCAGAGATAGGCAGAAGAACTACGCCGATCAGAGACGTAAACCTTTAGAGTTCCAGGTTGGAGACAAAGTGATGCTGAAAGTCTCGCCTTGGAAAGGTGTAATACGTTTCGGGAAACGTGGTAAACTCAACCCGCGCTACATTGGACCATTCTTGATCTTAGAAAGAATTGGGCCCGTGGCTTATAGGTTGGAATTACCGTCTGAACTGAGCAAAGTTCATGACGTGTTTCACGTGAGTAATTTGAAGAAATGTCTTTCTGATGAAATGCCCGTCATTCCAATGAGGGATATTCGTGTTGATGAGAAATTGAATTTCGTGGAGGAGCCGATCGAGATTTTAGATCGTGAAGTTAAACGACTCAAGAGGAGTCGCATTCCGCTCGTCAAGGTTCGTTGGAATTCCCGACATGGACCAGAATTTACGTGGGAACGTGAGGACGAGTTCAGGAAGAGATATCCGAAGCTTTTCACTTCGTAGATGGACATTTTTCCGAGTGAAACCCGGGACGGGTTTCCTTCTGAGACGGGGAGGATGTGACAACCGGCAGTTTAGGGAGCTATTTTTAAAACCCGCATTACAACTTAAGTTCGTTTATAATTTTTATTTGAAATTTTCATTTCACAACGAACTTGTAAGACCTATGTTATGGATATTTTATTTAATGACGTTATGGAATTCGTGAATTATGTTCATAATTCATTTTTGATTATGTGATCGGTGATTTATAATTGAATTCTCACTTGGTACTACGTTGACTTTGGCACTAGGATTACCTAACATAGTTTTATGATTCGTCTTAACGAGTCCGTTATATATTTAATTAATTACGAGAGATTCTCGTGTAATATGGAAATTTTAAAATGAGTTCGGGTTCGGGCCACGTGTTTTTACATCTACCCACATTGCCCGCTCAACCGTAATAATATCTTATTACTACTATCATTATATTTATTACACTTATTATTATTATTATTCTTATTATTATTATTACATTTATAAAAAAAAAAGAAAAAAAGAGAAAAGTTAGTATAAGGTGTGTTTTGGGTCCGGTTTACTCACACACACAAAACACTCACTATTTTTCATCTCTCTCTATTTCCCCTTCTCCCTCACCACTTCTAACCCTAGCCGCCACCTTAAAAATCCGGCCACCACAGCGCACCGCCGGCCACCACTCTAAACTACCACCATAATTCGATTCCCCATCATCTCTACTCTTAGATCCACTATACCACGCGCCTATAAACCCGTTATTTCACTTCGAATCACCATCTTATTCACCACTTTTCGATTGATTCTTGAAAGATTATCAAGGTTTTGGAGTTCTAGTTCGAAGGTGAGCGAGTATTCACTCGTATGGTTAATAAAACCGTGACCTAGAGTCACGACAAGATGAGATCCGAATGGGTTTTAATTAAAAACGTGTAATACTTGATGGGTTGTGGATGAAAAACGTTTTTCTTAATAAGTTTGGTATCCGGGTTGGTTCATTTTTCGTCGGGTCGAGGTGTACCCGAGGGTGTTACCCTCGGATGGTGCTTGTTTGGCCGAATCTTTGGCCTTTGATATTTCTTGGTGTTCGATGAGGGTGTTTGGAACCTCATTTTTGTTGTTTGACCGGTTATTGATGGTCATGGTTAACCATGGTTGTCGTATGGATTCTTGGCCGACGACCCTAGTAGGTCGTGTGGTTAGTTTTGGCTCATGTAGAGCTAGCCGAGACCATGGAGGTCTCGGGTGGGACCCACACTAGTTGTGGTGAAGTGTCGCCTCGGGTTCGGCTTGGTAAACCGACCCGAACACCAACTTGGTTAATGTTATTTTTTTTGGTGTGGTAATTGTGAACTATTATTATTGGTTATGATTGTCATTGGTATATTGTTGTGGTATTTATTTTCTCGGCCGTATTCATTGAGTCGAATTGGTTATTGGTTATGGTTTTGATATTGAGAAGTTGTTGTCGATTGGAATGTGATATGAGGACCGGTTATGAGACGGTCGTTAGATGACGGAGATAGGTTAGTCGGGTACCGTAGTCGGACCTTATTGTTGTAGCCCGTGGTTGAGATTGTGATTGGACGGAGATTTATTATTTATGACTTTTCCTTATTGTTGGACTTGGACAATGAGCCGAGGGTCATGACTCGGACATATGACCATTTCGTATCACTCAATAACTATTAAACTTGAACGAGAATAATAAAACTCGTAATAATAATTATTAATAATATGAACGTTTATACGAAAGTATATACGTGAATAACGTATATATAACTATATAAACGCGTATATTAATAATAATAATAATCACGAGTCGTATTATAAATAATACGATTAGATATATATTAGGCTACGAAAGTGGCGTAATATTAATAAACGTATTATTATTATAAAAATTGTGTTATAAACGGGAAACTCCCGACAATTATGAAACATTTAATAAAATGTCATTTCAAATATACAACGGATAAGTTTATTGAGTTAGGCGAAATTGTTGTCACTCGGGTCCAGGAAAGTTATTATTTGTGACATTCGTGTTGTCTCGGATATATGATGACTAATATGGACGTTTTCTATAAGTAAATAACCACTCAACCGTAAGATTGAGCCGGGTTGTTTGATTATATGAAACGAATATATTAGTGGGCATCGTATCCTACGACGCCCATAGGTTGTAGTATATGTAAAGGGTAATAGATTGCGAGTGTATATATTGGGAAATCTGGCCAATTTGACGATATATATGAGGAATTTATTAAACTATGATATATACTATATAGTAATTACGTGCTATGTGTTTTATATGTGCTTTAGGTTGGGTGTAATCTTGGAACGGTATATTACGTAAATAAATATGAGGATTATCAAATCGACGGATTTGGTAAACTTTGGCGATTTATTTAAATGATATATTGGGCTAATATTAGATCTATAGTTTATTATATGTTCTATGTGTGATCTTGTTGGTTTGTTTTGAGTCGACCCACCACCCGTATGGATACCAAACGCAAATACACCAAACTGATACGAAATGGATTTTCGGAAATAAAACGGATTCTCGTCCGGGTTTGGGAATATTATATATTTGAGGAAATGATTCTGAAAGAGTTAATATTGTTAGGTCGTGCCAAGTCCGTAGTTGCTGTTTCGTGAGTTATCATACATCTTATTGCTACCTACCTCGTCTTGCTATATTTCTGGACTTGAGGTGAGTCATAGCCCCACTTTTTACTCTTGAACTATGTTTTCAACGATTGGGGTGAGAAACGTGCAAATCATTTTACGTGGACTATTATCGCTTTTATATTCTTTCTAAACTTGCTATGCGTATGGACTAGGATATATTGTCAGCTTTAGTCACACCTTTTGTGTGTACTATTCAAGGTTGGCTTATTTGGTTATTGATGAATGGTCAGCTTTAGTCACATATTCGTTGTGTGTACTATTCAAGGTTGGCTTATTTGGATTGTCAGCTTTAGTCACATAGTTTCGTGTGTACTATTCAAGGTTGACTTATTTAGATACTGTAGTGTGCACCTATAGGTTATTAATACTTCGGAGGTTATCCGAGTATTTATTGGTATTGCGGGGGTTACCCGAATATCTATGTTGTTACGGAAGGGTATCCGTGTGTTTTGGTTATTGCGGAAGGGTTTCCGTGTGTTATGTTGAGAGCGGAGGGTATCCGCAGGCTTTTAGCGAATCCTTAGTCTAGCTAGCAAGCGTTTTGCGTATATGTCCACTATATTATTAGTTGAATTTAAACCTATGATCTCACCAGCGAAAGCTGACTTTTAGCACGTTTTCTCAGGTAATTAAGTGTTGAGGTGCATGCTTGGATTGGAAAGCTCGGCTGTGGCACACGGTTATGGATCTATATTTTCTAAACTCTGATAATTAAATTTGGACCTTTTGTTATTTTATTTTGGGCCTGACTCTGAAACGATGTTGGGATAAATGTAAACCATAAAACCCCGTATTTTGGTTGTGTTTTTACTATGTTTACTTTGTCTCGTTCTATATTGTCTTGTGTTGGATACCAATCCCCGTAGCACCCCGAAAGCTTGTTGAGTCTTCCGCTGTATCAAATTTTGGGGGTGTTACAATATCCATAACATAGATCTGAAAATTCAAGAAAGATAAGAGAAACAGTAAAGGAGCAGGAAAGCACATGTGTAACCATATATTAGTAAGATAATATAACTCGAGTGCAGTTAAAAACCCAAGTCCTTGTATTTTCTATATAATACACGTATGATCGAGAAATTTTTGAATTATACGAAGAATAATGTCCAGAAGAAAAATGCTTCACAAGTTACTTCAGGGTGATGAGAAATAGAATAAATACTCACAGCCACAATAGGAGCCCAAATGCTGACTAAGGTGAGGACATTATTGTTATCTGCAAAAGGACAAAGGATAAATACAAAGTACAACATGGGAAAACAAGCGTTCTCGATGGAGATTGGAGAAAGAAACCATGTTACTGCATAATGATATCAAAAGCTCATATATGGCAGAACTTCAAGAAAGATTCAGTGAAAACGCTTTATATATTAATTTCATGTGTAAGAGAGTAATTCTTCAAGAATTGATGGAAGAGCTAAATTAAAGGGGGAAACTGGGTCGGGTTGGGTTGGATTGAGTTGGGTCTAACGGGTCAAGGGTAAATGGGTCATGGGTCAAAACGGGCCATTTGAAAAAGCAGGCCAAACAGGTCGTGGGTCAATAGGTTTGGGTCAGGTTGACCCGCTATTTTCCAATTTTTTCTACCTATACGTTATAACCACAATAAATATAGTAATTAGTATTTTTTTATTCCTATGAGAAAAAAATTGTGCATCCTCTGTACGTGAAGAACAAATATGAATTAAAATACTGTATTGACTACATTGATCAATAAAAAAATGAAATGAGTCAAACTTTACTTTTGTTAAAAGCGAGTGTTGTACTGTTGCCACCAAATAAATTATTACGTAATATATTAAACGAGCAGGGTAACCCGCGCGTTGCTGCGGGGTGTTGTGGTACATAGTTGATGACAGTAACGTAGGTGAAGATGAGTCTATGTTAAACCTGTAAAGATTAGAACATTGTGCGAAATAATTTATGGTCAAAGGGTAAGAGTTTTCATAAGCGGCCCTTTTCTTATTGCAACGGAACATGTGAATATAAAAGCAAGTGTTGATGGTCTTGTAATTTAATTGTACACAAAGGAAAACATTTAACAGATCATCGTGGACGTCTGAGTTTGTAAATAGTTTAATTTTATTGCAGCGTTGCTGCAAAACTTGTCCGAAATGTGTGTTGTACTATTGTTCGGCTACTTTAACCTTAGCAGGTACATGTACATAGTTCCTACATAGTTGTATTACAAAATGTAGCCGGTTACCTGATTCTTCTAGTCATGAGCTTGTTCATCGTCTTTTTTTGGCCTCTTAGCCTCTCTTTATTTTCTGCAGATTAACTGGAGATTCATTAGAGATGGCAGATTCACTGGAAACGGCAAATGTCTTTTGGTGCCTTTTTTTTCTGCAGATTCACTGGAGATGGCGGATTTGTGGTCGAGTCAACTTTTCTCCTGAGATTTCGCTGAAGGCAGATTTGTGGTCCAGTGTTTGTGTGGCTGCTGAAGATGTGGCTGGTGTTTCTTCAGTTGGAATTGGTGGTAACATTGGTGGAGCCGCGTCTGCTGCATGGTTTAGAACGAACTTTGGGTAGCCTTTGCGGCTTCCTATGCCAAAGTGTTGAGGATACTGGCTCCACAATAGGTGGTATACAACCTACTTCGTACCTGAGGGCGTGTTCAAAGATTATAATAACCGTCATACATAGATTTTCCTACAAAAGATAATTGCAATAAATTAGGGATCAGATTTAACCACAGTGAACGTATCATATTATATAGCGCCAATGGTTCTAGGCCTTACATGGGCTGTTTACAAACTTTAATATATGTTTCAAAGATTATAGTAATTTATGGCCTTGTGCATCCTCTAATAGTGCATATCTGTAGTCTTATTGACTACTAACTTAATTCAGACTTCATCTAATAAATTAATTTTTCACATATAATTTATGGTCAAAGGGTAAGAGTTTTTATACACAAATGAGCTCACAAACAATTTATGAATTACTTAAAGCAACTTTAGGGGGCGTTTGGAATAATGTTACTACTAAAGTTTAACTTAAAGCAACTTATAGATGTTTACTTCATACTGCAATACTATGAAGCTAAGCTGTAAAGGATTTCAATTCTACCTATATAATGAGTCGTACGCATCGCATGTATATGCTAAACATTATACAACAATCAAGGTTATCATTGAAGTAACAAAAAAAAACAGAGGTACTTAAATATTTAGTTAACATATGGCTTTACCTTTAAAGACCGACCAACGCCAAACGATAAAACAAATTCCATAGCAAGACAACGCTTCAGTGACCCAAGAGCATAATCTGAAAGTCGCCATTTCATTCTAATTACTATAAAGACAAACATAATAAAAGTAAATACTGAAAACTGGAGAAACTCAAAGAAGTTTATGAATGCGCTATTAGTTTGTGATGACACTTTTAGTAAGTATTTTCATCCCACTTTACGTGTTATGAGTGACGTCATTTATAGAAATTTATAAATTCATTTTATACAGTTGAAACAACATGTTATACATGGCTTATGAGCACGGCTTATACACAGCTTATACGCAGCTTATGATGACAGCTTAACTTACTTTTTTTTTCTTATTTAGTGGCTTATGAGCTTATGTAAGTCGGCGTATATACCATAAACCTTTTTTTTAAAGCTTATTTCTCAGTTTATGAGCTCATTTTCCATTTGAAATTATAATAAGCTCATAAGTCGAAAGAGCTTATTATTACTTGTGACAGAGCTATTTGCACGATCCAGTAATACTGGCCCTCAACCCTGAAACATTTTGCACATTCTAGCCAAAACAATGGTATTAAACCTGATTGCTTAACACAACAAAGCATGCAGTAAGGTGTAGACTTTTAAGCAAGTATCTTACAATTTCTTTAAGGACAATTGCAAATAAAAATGTGTAAAAGCTCCTCAAACCTCATATTATTGAAGTAGTGTTGATACTCGTCGGAGATTCCAAAAGTGTGTTGTACTCCTCAAAGAACTGCACTCAAGAAGTAAAGTTAAGAGTACGGTTTTACTAACAAAATAGAGATATCAATTTGAAAGACAAATTACTTTCCAAAGAATAAAATATCAGACCATCCTCCTCATCACTATCACTACTTAATCCTGAATTTTATAGCTTGTGAGACCAATCAAAATTCCAAATTTATCGTTGAATGATTGTTCAAGCTTATTATTACCTTTCAATAATAATCTATTCTGCATTTGATCGAAGATAGTACTAATAATAGATTTTAATACCGTATTGAATCCATCAACATATTAAAACAACTTAAGCCTTACCAATTGCATCTTGTAAAATATGCAGCACACCAATGGCAGAATGGTAGCTACCAATCCGCAGATATAACTGCCATTTTACCAACAGTCGACGCCATATCCAGAGTCCAAAATTCAGGCACCTGCAAGTTGCACTAAAAAAAAGTACATTGTTAATACAAACTTGAGGTAAGTTTCTTTTGTGCAGTCTGTACTGGTTACCACTCCAAAAGGTTTATCAATCAAAGCAAAAAAGGGTATTACGAAGTGTAAAAAGCTCAACTACTTACCACCTGGGGCATATTTTCCTGCTGCGATTGCTGAGATGGGCTCGGTCGTCTCAAGTTCATCTGGTCTTTTACCCTGAATAATCAAGTTCAATAGTTAATATTATTTTTTGTTACAAAAAAACTCATTATGAATATGTAGGTGAATTTAAATCCTTCAATAATCAGAATCAGTCAAACGCTCATATAGTCGAATATACGATTGTCATAACTTCACAAAACATAATGCTTACCATTGGTTTAGGGGCATCTTCTTGTTTGCACATGCTTCTTTTCTTGGGGCACCAATATCTTATTAAAATGTGTGTACTCGTTTTTGTATCTAAAAAGACGATCACCAAGATTTAGTTAGATTCTAGGTATCTAAATTAGATAATTAGTTAAGAAACTTTTGGTCAAAAGTAGTTTTTACATGGGCAAAGGATTTATTCTATATTTTTCCTTACATATATGAGTAATGTATATTAGAACGTAAGATCATCAAAGCACTTATTAACAATAGGTACTTATTAATGTTGTTAGTGTAATACCTTTTATATATTAGAAACACAACTTATGTACCTTCTGACCTAATAATGTTTCACCATAATAACCTGTTGCGCCCATTTGGATTTTCTCCGTTGGAAATGAGAAACACATAATAGAAAAACACTGGAAATACCATGTTACCTGTTGTTGTACTTCCAAAGTGGCTGCTAGCGTTAGCTAGAGATACTTGCACCATTAAGGAAATGGCTGCAAAGCAAACAAAGACCATTAAGGAAATTTCTGTACATATATTATTACTAAATATTTTTTCAACTTAATAGGATCAGTAAAAAATATATGCAGAAAAAAAAACTAAACGTGAGAGTGCAGACCTTTGTAGTTATCGTAGGGGTAGTTATATCCATTGCCTCACCACCGGAGCGACTCTTTCATGTGACAACAGGAGCCATCATTTCCACTGGTTCATTTGTTGTATTCTATAATGGAATATTAAACTTAAGAAAGTAGGAAAAAAATAGTAACATGTCATACTGAAAGTTTGACAACCAATTTTGGCCAACTGTAATTCAACTGATAAATAAACTCATGGCAAAACACTTACGTTTGCATACCTTATGTAAAATATGATCAGCTGCGTTTTCTTACAGAAAATACACTTTTGAAAAGCTTTCTGAAAACAAATTTTAAACTCTATGAAACTGCATGACCACCTATATCTAAAGTTTTACCCCTATTTAAAACTCATTACTAAGTATATTAAACTGTATACAACTGTACATAGTAGGCACACCTATATCTACACTTCCAACTCTCTCAGGCATATCATGAAACAGTTGGTTCATTGGGTATTTAGGTTACAGCACATACGTTCCATAGGAACGTATGGTGTAACCTAAATACAACTATGGGAATTCAGCAATGTAATAAGATTACAACTCTTCTAAACAACTATCTATTGAAAAGAGCATTACCTTCATACCATCGGTTGAGTCGATAGAAAGGCTCGGAGCGAAGCTTGAAAGGAGCACATCGTAAGATTTGTCTTCCTGTTCGATATTTTCAAATATGGTGAATTTAATTGTTAACACAACCTACAAAAATTAATATATAATCAAAGGCCGGAATCAATTCTCTATGATTAAACCCTAAAAAGCTGATAACCTTCAAAAATAGAATTAGGGTTCATTACCTTAATCTTCAAAACCAATACCTCTTGACCTCTATGGTTGAAATCGATTAAATCCAACAACTCGTTCAAACACTACATCAAACACCTTATATACATTACAAAAAATTTGTAAAAAATTATGTATATACCTTTGTATAACCATCAATAGCAGCACCTAATCGATTCTTCTTAGAATATAAATTGCAATCTTGCTTAAACTGTTATGATTGAACTTTCACACCTTTCACCATTTACCTACAATTTCTGAGCTTTAATTCTGATTTGCGGGACTCAACGCATCTCTTTAGATTTGTTGAGGGTTTGTCGTTTTTGTGGATCTTATTATGATTTGATGATCCAGGAACCTTCTACTTTTTTGTGTGTTTTTCCGTGAAGATGAATATGGAAAGAAGATGAGTGAGAGGTATGGAAATTTCTAGAGGATGAGGTAAGGAAGAAGGGTCTGGAATATGTGTGTGTGTGTGTGTGGGGTGGGGGGGGAGGGATATCGTATGGTATGTGAAAAACGGAACGCGACTGTAGATACCACTGTAGATACTACTGTAGTTAAAACGTTTTTGGCTTGTAGCGCCTGGGGTTTATATATATTGGATAATAATAATTCTATCTCTTCTAGATTTAACTCTGCAACATCTTTTTCATCTCCAAACCTTAAAACCATCATGCATTCAGAAGTACATGGCTCGTAAGTCAATTCCATCTTTTTAGATGACCCATTCTAACCTGTTCTGTTGACCCCGTTAGACCCATCAGATATACATCTGAAAAAACATATTAACCTGTTGGACCTAAGAGTTGTGTTTCCTCATCACCCATTCAACCCATGATTGTGAGAAAATTGACCCAACATAACCCAGTTGAGCTGATGTAGGTCAGAATTGCCAGGTCTAAGCTAAATAATAAAATATGAAGTGAGAAAAATGAAACGCTTACCCTTAGACACAAAATCGTGCCAGGAATATTGCAGGGATGGAAGGCCCTTAATGATATTGGTGGGTTCAACTAATGGTTTAATCTGGAAATATTAAAAAACATCAAAATGTTGATTCTGTAAAACATCATATGGAGGCAATCTAGAACCACAACTGCTTGAAGAAACTACTAAAAGTTTGAGAGCATTCAACACTTGCCTGAAGAAAATAAGCAAACGTAAACTTGCAAGCAAAGATCACCAGCCAGTAGAGCACATATCTGCAAAAAAATAGCATAAATAACAAGAACAACGCCCGATTTACCCTGAAAAAAAATCACAAATAACGCAGCCAAACCTTATGTAATCCATGGGTCTCTCATAAAGACCACGTCCAACAAAATAACGCTCCTGAATGACCAATAAAAATTCATAAAACTGAGCATTAAAAGGTATTTATCATGTTAACCGAAACCAAAGGTACGAACCATAAAGGAAAAGTACCTCATAGATCCACTTAAAGAACAGAAAGAATGGCTGATCGGACTTTTCGGATAGGGAATGGCACGCCGGGAATTTTAACAGTAATGCAAATAAAACGCGAAGAGCCACATATACACCCACAGCAAGTAGATATAATCGATAAAACATTGAATTTGAATTATTGTCATCCTTCTCATCCATAACTTTTCTGAAAAAATAAATAAATAATTAAATAAATAAATAAATAAACGCGGTTCACAATAAGAAGGTTAACTAGTGGAAACATGGCAAATTTATTACAGACAGATAAGATGCTAAGAGACTTACACATATAGATATGTTATACAGACAGAGCTCACTCCACCCCAAAAAAACCTAATAACCAGTCTTGAAATTGCCATGCCTCTTGCTGTGCTGTAAGCCCCAAACATCAAAAGTACATCCAAACAATCTGCAATACAGATACATATTATATTACACAAAAATAGAATTAAAAACAAAAAGAGACTTGCAACATAAGTAACTGCTAACATTGTATGAACTTCAAGATAGCATAGGTTGGACCAATGCTTAGCAATGATTTAAAAGTATCTTGATTTAGTTTCCCATCGTTGAATGCTACAATCGTCAATCCCTGAAAAAACATGAAAAAGATTAATAGCCTATGTTAAAAGAAGATATTCAAAATGAATTTCTAAATCATGAAGTATACCTGGAACATGACTATTAAAAAGATCCACATGCGATGAAAACTACGATACAAGTGAAGAAACGTCCGATGCTCCACAAACGTAGACTTCCCAGTCTGATTATTTCAAAAGAAATTAGAAGAATTGCCACATAAAACCAAATCACAATATGAGAATATAAATGAATTCATGCAATGACTGACCCTTTTCGTTTTCTTGGGCCATCGGAGAAATGGTGATTCCTTCTTCATAGGCCAGCTCAACTCAAAGCAGGCATGTGACCTGAAAATCAAGTATATCCCTGAAACTTATACAAAACTAAGAGTAATTTGAAGATTTGCCACAGCGACTTACCAGAAAAATTCATTGAAATCGTCAAAATTCCGCCATGCTGAATGGGCTGCTTTACCATTATTGTTTCTTTCAGCTTCCTGTTGAAAAGGTAAATTTTGCATTACAAGACAGTGATAAAGTGATTTAACAAACAGCATCACCAACATTAGATTATATTGATTGATTTCAGAAGTAAGAAAGAACAGAAACTAAATCACATATGGCAATAAATCAGTAATCATTATTTTGCGCTATCATCAGACATGTAAATATGTAAATATAATAACTTCATTAATCAACTGATTGCAAAACAATTAATTAAACAAATTTATTGATAAATGTTGTGAAAAGATTCACTGACCTTAGACAAAGCATCATATATTGGTTGTATAACGTGCGCTAGAAAGGACACTGAATTGTCCTCACCAACACAACTGGCAGCAGGGCTCGCTTCTCCCGAATCTAAAGTAGCATCCAACTCCCTTGCCATCTAGGTAATACAATCACTTATTAATTTCCATTGATCTAAAAGCTGATCTTGGACAAAGCATGATGAATATAGGAAGATACTAGATTAGAAATTGTTTTACCAATACAGACAAGAGGCTTACATGATGAAATAAATAGCATATGCACTCAGGAAGAAAACGAACATTTGCAGCTTCACCCCAAATTAAAAAGTATAATGAAACCAAGAAAAGCTTCCTGTCCTTATTAATGGCTTGTAAACTGTCAAAAAAAAACATTGTCTTGTTGCAATTATTAAAGGACGAAAAGTAATGAACATGAATACAACAGATGGGCATGTAAGTCACCTATTCCAAACAACACGTTCACGCAAATATTTGCACCATTTTATGTAATTATCCAGAACCTTAAGGAAAACTTCCGTAACGGCTCTATCATCTATTGTCTACAAAATTATGAATGACACGTCAGTGACCTTCCATTAAAGGAATTATAAAAATGTTTCAATATAAACGACATTACTCACTGGATCAGATTCCATAGGCATGCCAAGTCGCGATTGTGCATTGGCTATAGAAAGAACAACATTCTCACGTTGATTTCTTATGTTGTCTTTCTGCACATGTAATGTCAAGATAAGTTACTAAATCAAACAAACAAAATCACCATTACAAAAACCAGCTAGATGATCGACAATATTCTGAGTTTTAAGGCATTGCTAAGTGCCAAGAAACTGCAAAACTACAAGCAAAGGGCCACAAATAACAAAGATGCACATAGTGATCGAGTGACTGTGATAAGAACCTCAAGGTGGAGGAAAAAGACACGGGTCAAGGCAGGCGATCAGGCACAATTTCATGCTATTTTCGGATTATGGGTGGACCCACTGGGTCAACAAACCAGCATGAAAAACTAAAGGGACAGGAGTAGCAGTTATCCTTTATTTTAGGAGCAGTTAATTTTAGTTTCTAATATAATAGCAGTCTTTGTTTTTTAGTAGGCAGTGAAGAATAATAAACTTGTTGTAATCACGTTTGTGAAGGAGACCAGCCATCTCGAATTTGGCTTTGCTTTTATCCAAGTTTGAATCATTTGACTGCTTAATTTCTCTAGTCTTTATCATTGGTTCCATTGCCGGGAAATCGAAACCATGGTGCAAACCCGGAATAATTCAGAAGGAAGCAATCAACCACCAGATCCAGTAGCAGTACAGTTAGCCGCTATTGCTAAGAAATTGGAGGCCATAGATACGTTGCAGAAAGATGTGGCAACCCTTAAATCTCAATCACACAACAAATCAGGTAATGGTTCTGGAAGGCAAGATGAAGGAGACTCATCCTGGCATAATCAAAGGTATCGCCCACATAATAAGATTGCTTTTCCAAATTTTAGTGATGGAGACCCGCGAGGTTGGATCCTTAAGGCGGAGAAGTACTTCCGATACTATGACATTCCAGAAGAAGAAAAGATCGATGTTGCATCGATGCACTTGGAGGGAGATGCACTAGACTTTTATTCTTGGATATCGACCAATCAAACGATAGAATATTGGGAGGATTTAGTACGAGCCCTGCAGCGAAATTTTGGGCCTACTGAATTCCAGAACCCGGATGAGCATTTGTGTAGTGTTAAGCAAACAGGAACCGTGCAAGAGTATCGACAAGAATTTGCCAAACGTTCCTCACAAGTCTCCAACTGGCCAGAACATTGTCTTTTGGGTGTGTTCCTTAATGGCCTCAAAGAAGAATTGAAAGCTGATGTACGAATACAGAAGCCACGAACGGTGTATAAAGCGGTAAGCATCGCTTTGGAATTCGAATCTAAAATCAACCATACCCGTTGTGGGAGAGGATCAACATGGACAGCGCCCTCAAAATCCATCGAAACCGAGTCCAAGGCTACGACTGCTACATCAAATTCATCTAACAGCAATTCCAAACCACCCCTACGAATTTCTGACGCTGATAGACAATCTCGTTATCTTAAGGGTGAGTGTTATCGGTGTGGGGAAAAATACGGGCCTGGTCATTGGTGTAAAACAGGTACTCTCAAGGTGTTGGAAGTGGAGGAAAGATCTGAAGAGCAGCCTACAAGTGAAGTCGAATATATGGCAGGAAATACTAATGACGTTGCTGGGATTAGTCTACATGCCATCTTTGGAAATACTCACCCCAGAACCATGAAGGTTCAAGGTATGCTTCATTCCACAGAAGTGATTATTTTAATTGATCCGGGATCTACACATAATTTTATATCTGATGCATTGGTAAAGGACCTACATCTTAATACTCAAGCAGTGGCACGTTTTAGTGTTCAAATTGGCAATGGAGATTTTATTAGGTGTGGCCACATATGCAAAAACCTCCCAATACAAATCAGTGAACTTAAAATTGTCCAGGATTTCTATCCCTTTTCGTTAGGTGGAGCAGATTTGGTTTTGGGTATTCAATGGTTAGAAACACTTAATACGGTCCTAGCGAATTGGAAAGAAATGTTCATGATTTTCAATGTAGATGGAAAACGTTATAAATGGCTTGGAATTACAACTGATTCACAAAGTTCACCCAGTTTTCAAAATTTGGCTGTTGAACCGGGCATTCAACCAGAAATTCCCGATGTTCTCCAACCTGTGATACATCAATACAACCCAGTTTTCGAAGAACCCAAGACTCTGTCTCCCAACCGTACACAAAACTACTCTATTCCCCTACTTCCAAATTCCACACCACCCAATAATATTCAGCCATATCGATACCCCCATCCCCAAAAAGCTGAAATAGAAAAACAAGTGGAGGCATTATTGACGGCGGGGTTTATTCAGCCTAGCAATAGCCTTTTCTCAAGTTCGACTCTACTGGTCAAGAAAAAAGATAATACATGGCGGATATGTGTGGATTATCGAGCTCTCAACAAAATAACGATAGCCGAAAAATGCCCAATCCCAAATATTGATGAACTATTGGATGAGTTATACGGAGCCACTGTATTTTCAAAGCTGGATTTACGTTCTAGTTACCATCAAATCAGAGTAAACGACCTCGACACTTGGGCTGGACAATTTCCTTATTTTCGCCTTGAGGACAAGTCGTTTTACCACGGGGGAAGTAATGATAAGAACCTCAAGGTGGAGGAAAAAGACACGGGTCAAGGCAGGCGATCAGGCACAATTTCATGCTATTTTCGGATTATGGGTGGACCCACTGGGTCAACAAACCAGCATGAAAAACTAAAGGGACAGGAGTAGCAGTTATCCTTTATTTTAGGAGCAGTTAATTTTAGTTTCTAATATAATAGCAGTCTTTGTTTTTTAGTAGGCAGTGAAGAATAATAAACTTGTTGTAATCACGTTTGTGAAGGAGACCAGCCATCTCGAATTTGGCTTTGCTTTTATCCAAGTTTGAATCATTTGACTGCTTAATTTCTCTAGTCTTTATCAGACTGATTTTAAATCACTCATTTGTGAGCAGGCCATTGTAACAAGGATACTAAAAGCTGGGATACGCAAACACATAATGTTATACGAAAGAGTCCAAACCTGAAAACCAAAGACAAATTCCAGAAGATCAAACATGTCAAGGCTGCGATGTGCAGGAACCTCAAAATTGCCCGGAAGCCTGGGAAACTGTTCATGATATCTAAGTGCAGATATTGCACCTCTAATCTGTGTATCAACAAAAGAAGTTAAAGTGTTATTCAAGAAGAAGTTAAAGATATTGCACCTCAAAGAGCATCGTGAGAACAAAGTACTATGAAATGAAAGATATGTAAAACAAATTTATCACTAAAATAGTCATTTTAGCTTACTTCTGGGTAGAACCCAATAGCATTTGCCGTAGATGGCGCTTCAAGAGGAACAATGTTGTATGGCATTAGATCCCCTGACAATCCTTGATCTTGTTTCTTTAACCTTTTTAACTAGAATGAACATATAAACACAATGATGAAAAAATAAAAGATAGCACTAAACTAGTAATACAGAAAAGATAGTTAGTGACATCTTTGAGTGTCAATGAGTTCAAAATATTTAAGACCCCTAGGTGTAGTTACTCTTGCCCGAAAGAATATTACATTTACCAAAAAGCATTAGCGATGCTTGTATAAGTTATAAAAAGGTGTCTTTAAAATTTAAAAAAAAAAAAAAAAAAAAAAAAAAAAAAAAAAAAAAAACAACAACAACAACAACTTATTTTCAACCTTACAAGCAACGATGTAGAATGCATCAGAGAAAAATGGATCGTTGGCAAACCAACTAATTCAACATAAGTCAGTGTGAACAAGTTCACTAAGAGCCCATAGCATTGCAAGTTTAGGACCAAACACCAATGTCAACATTTGTAGAATACTTTTATGTGTAACTTAACAAACTTTTAGATGCTAATACCTCGTCTGCTATCTCTCGTCCAACTCCATCAGGTGGACCTACTTTGATAAGGACCTCCAGTACCTCAACAAGAGCTCTCAATGTGGCAAAAGCTTTTTTAGTTTCTTGAGATCTGAGTCCCATATCAGCATTGAAAGTTCCGGATTCAAGCATCCTCTGTTCCTCCTTTTGGATTTCATCAACTCTGTGCTTTCTCTTGTAACGCTGATAAAAATTCCACAGGTGTTGAGCATCCTGATTTCGGTCAATTCTCCCTCCATCCTTTTTGGCAAGTTTTTGCTGCAACATATTCAAATTTGTATTTATTATTAATAATAATAATGAATTAGATTAGATACTTATACAGCTAGACCCAGAAATTTGAGAGCATTGGTGCTACACTATAGCAATTTACACATATGCGCTCAATAAAAAGTTCAAATCATAGCATTACCTTAATCACAGACATTAAGCCAGTCTTAAACTGAAGAACTCCTCTTCCTTCACTATTGGGATCCAAACTCTGAGCCATGGAATATGCCGTCTCACACACTAAAAAACAGAGAATATTTTGTATACAGTTAGATACAATTTATAAGCCCTAACTCATACATGAGAATCCATAGCCTCAAGGTTTCAAGGGAAGTAAGCAAGTTACATACACCAAACTTTTATAGCTAGAGAACTTAAGATGAAAACCATATACTGCCATGTCCAATTCATATCAGACTACTTAAGAAAGACTATTAAGTTTCAAAAGTGCCTTCTAATTTAGAAATATATGTAGGTGGATTGTGGAATGTGGACATGTGATAAGTAACGAGATAGCTATTTAATCAGCTACTGTTCTAAAGATATTGCATGTTTTGTACTTCCCATCACATGAAAACCTTCTTAAGATCTTCCCTTAAGTATTCCTACACCATGTACATAAACATCCCATCATTCCTAGTATGTCTATGACAAGCTTCAGAACTTTTTTTTTTTTTTTCCTCAAACTCATCCCTTAAAACAGGCAACATTACCCATGCCAATCTCACAGATGGTCTGGTTAAGTGTATAACTGTACACCATATTAAGAACACATATCTAAAAATAGCCGCCTAACACCACAATTATAACTTCCAAAAAATTTCACTGAATTATTCACCTCACAAAAATAACGAGACTAAAACTAAACTCTTAATTCCAACCTAAATGCACTATACTCATGATAACAAAACAACAACATACCCAATCCCGCCGAAGCCGGGTATGGAACTCACACTAACATATGTAAACCTATAATGCGTTCAAACTTCTAACTGAAACCTCATACTTGTACCTGAAACTTCATGCTTCTCCTAAACAAGTTCATCTTCACCAGTCACATTAAATTCCACAACTAATACACGTAGAAACATGATATCTTATACACTAAACTCATATTAGTAATCAAACTATATAAATACATAACAATAAATAGGCCATACTTTTGGTTCTCATCTTCCACTTCTATCGACAGTAAAATTAACTTATAAATCCTAGCAACTAATACGAAGTATACAAGCATATAATCAAATTATAAAAAAATATATCTATAAACAAATTTCATTCACATCAACATTTAAACTATATAAAAAATATATAACGATAATAAACCTATAAACACATTCAAAATTACATTCTTCTTCAACTTCTATCCTTATCGCACTACACTAATTCGCTACATTCACATCAATAATCAAACTATATAAACATATAAACACATTCAGACTTAAATTCTTCTTCGACTTCTATCGCACTTAACAAACTCAACAGCTAATACAAATAGTTAACACGATATCTAATTCACTAAACTTACATCAACAATCAAACTATTATATAAAAATAATAATAAACACATTCAAACTTAATTCGATACATCTTCGACTTCTATCGATATATATAGCACTACTACACTACATTCCGCAACTAATACAAATAGCTAACACGATATCTAATTCACTAAACTTACATCAACAATCAAACTATTATATAAAAATAATAATACACACATTGAAACTTCAATTCGATACATCTTCGACTTCTATCGATTTATATCGCACTACTACACTAAATTCCGCAACTAATACAAATAGCTAACACGATATCTAATTCACTAAACTTACATCAACAATCAAACTATTATATAACAATAATAAACACATTCAAACTTAATTCGATACATCTTCGACTTCTATCGATATATATCGCACTACTACACTACATTCCGCAGCTAATACAAATAGAAACACGATAACTAATTCACTAAATTCACACCAATAATCAAACTATATAAACATATAACGACGATAAAGCTGTAAACACATTCAACTACTTAAATCCTCCTTCGAATTCTATCGCACTTAATAAACTTCAACAGCTAATACAAATAGCTAACACGATATCTAATCCACTAAACTCACATCAACAATCAAACTACTTCGACTTGGATATATCGCACTACTTCTAATTCACCAAATTCACATCAATAACAAACTCTATAAACATAAACAGTAAAATTTTATAAAAACTTACAAATCCTAGCAACATGAGCATCTTCAGACTGAATCTCGTCAGCAGCTTGTAAGATCGCGTTTATATTAGTCGTCCGTTGAAGCGTTTCAGGTACCGCACCTGCTAATCCACTCGATTGCCGTTCGTGACCTTTTCCGGTTAACCGGAGGTGTTCTCGCCGTAACGTACCTCTCACTAACCTCTCCCAATTATCATATACTCTCGGCATTTTAAGCCCTAATTTTTTTACTTAAAATCAGTTTATATTTATATGATGAGGACTAATTCAATAAGGAATGAGTGTTACTTCCCGCGCTTTGTTGTTAGGGTTTTGAATTGTAGATCAGTGGATATTGAGCTGAGCGGTTTTGGTGATTGTGATTGTGTGTGGTGTGGTGTATGGTAAGTATTGTGGGGATGTATTGTGGATCGTTGGATTAGGGGGTGAGAAAGATCGTGCGATTGGTATTCACGTTATTAGGCCCGCTCTTTTGGGTTTAAAAAAGGGATCGTGGCTTTTTTGTGTTTATATTTTACTTTTTGGTGAAAGATATTTTTATAAAGTTTGAAATTTAAAGGGGTGACTTTGTAAATATGGAATTTTAAAAGTGCACTTGTTAGGATTTTGTATTGTGGTCCTTGTGGTTTGTTGTTTACAGCGTTAAGGAAGCCTCTCTAGTTTTGAGTTTAACAATTGAGGCAAAGTTGGTAAACATGAATACTTAGATTTTTACAAGTCATGATCGTGTGGACTAATCTATTTTAGCGTGTATGGTACAAGTCACTAAGATTTTGGTAAGTTTTTACACCATATTATGTTCAGCAAAACTAACTTCTTCAAACTACACAACAACAAGGATACTCAACTTCAAACTATACATATTTATTTGGGAGGATTTCATCTAGATCCTTGAAAAAACTAACAATTACATCAATATTCATTCAAACTTTAGAAATACTCGTATATATCTAAAAGAATAACTTAATCGTAATAAATTATTTTTTATATTTAAAACTACTATCTATTAAATAAACTAAAAGACTACCTTTCTACCCTTCTTCTTCAATTAACATATACCCAAATCAACTTCCTCTGTGTGAGTTAATCTTAATACCGTCATTTTGTCCATATATTATTCAATTGGGGATAACCGAAACCCGCGAGGAAACCCGAAAAACTGATGGATAATATTAATAGGGTACCCGACGGTTAATGGGCGGATACAGGTACACTAAAACCCGCCCCAAACCCGACCCGTTGCCATCTCTATTAAAGGCTGACCGATTTGTGATTAAAACTATAAGTGATTAAAACTAGTTTACAACGAGTTTTAGGTATTCCAGCAAATTTGCAAGTTTCCGGCAAATTTAACGACAGTCGTTGACCAGGGCTAACTGATTTGTTTGACCGATTTACATAAGTCAGAAAGCTTGGTGGCCCAATAACATCTAAACAACGATTAATTAATCAGCTGTGTAAGCTTTTTTTCTGCAATACTAATTAAGGCTGGTGACAGCAAGGGATATCGACCGAGAATCTCGATCGATCCCATTCGATCGCCACTAGTGTGGCTATTCGGTCGAGTAAGGAGAAAAGGAGATTTAAGTTGCATGTACGATTGATTGACATTTTCATTTGCTTTTGGAATTTCATCCATGTGACCGTTTGAAGTGCAAGTAAAAAAAAACAAAACTTTTAAATTACCTTATAAATACACAACAAAACAACTCATCTTAACCTCAGAGCCGATTTGGTGGAAGACATTTAGCATCATCATAATCCAAACTAGTTTGGTCGTTTTAATGTTATTTGAATAAGTGTTGTAATGTTTTTTATTTTATTTTAATTAATATGTATCGTTTTAATTATTAATGAAATTTGAGTTTGTGTTAAAAATGTTAAAAATGTTAAAAAAAAAAAAAAAAAAAAAAAAAAAAAAAAAAAAAAAGTTAAACTTGGTCGCTCTTACTGGGGCACTAAATCGCTTGCAGGTCGCTAGAGAGATAAAGCTGACGTGGCAGGAAAAAATGTGCTTCTAATTTAATTAGTCATATTTGCTTAAAATATTTTAAAAGTTTTAAAGAGATACAGTAGTAGTTAGATATTTAGGGAGTGCTTGGTGAGGGGTTAAGGAGGGGTGGGGAATAAGTAAATGATTGATTAAGGGCTCATATTGTGTTTGTTAGTAAGGGGCAAAGGTATTTGATTACCATGTCAACAATTATAGAATAAATAAAAAAATAAAATATTGATTACCCATCATTCATTCTTTTGCAATTCTTTCCCTTTCTCTTTCTCCACTTTGAACCAAACTCTAGCCGTCTTAATATTATTGTAGTGTATCCTTCCTTCTCAAATATCTCGTGTTTGACTCACTCACACGCGTCATTTGATATCCTACATACACACACCCCAATCACTTGACACGAGTTGCCGTAATAACTCTTCCCTTCTCACCGGAAAATAATCCCATCTCTCCCCTGCTTCCAACCTTGTCTAGAAATAGATTGAACCGTTTAGTTTATTCAAAAGATGCTCAATTTCACGGTCAGAAATTGCTCAATTTTTATAAACTGTTTTGATGCCTTTGATATGATATATATATATATTATTATGTAACATGAATATATTGTTTCAGTGTTATTACTTATTAGAACATAATAGTCACAGTATTTATATAAGCCTGATTATGCCCCGTTTTGTTTATCTTGTTAGGTAATTTATCTTGTAATTTAATGGCAACTGAAATGCAAACATTTGGGACTAGTGAAGACGACGATGACGATATGGGGTTGGTTGGATGTTAATTCTGTCGGAACGGTGTATGGGGAGATAAAAACACTTTTTAGCTAAAGTAAAACTACTCTTGCTTCTACAAATACATTTTGGCAAAGTGTACATGTACGTCAAAGTGCTAAAAAAAGTAGTAATACCTTTACGTAAGACTTAAAACTCGTCAATCTCATTGAACATCTCTGATAACGGGCTCATTCAATTTCCCTTTCCCCTTAATAACAACCATTTCAAACCATGACCTCCTCCTCCAATGGCGATCCCATTGCTAACGTGCGCCTCCTCTATGCTAAAATGCGCCACCACCACCACAACAATGTCTTTCCCCTCATTTTCACATCCTTCCGTACTTCAATTCACTCATCGCTCTCATATTTCAAGCCTTAGTTTGGTCAATTTGAATGATCGTACGAGAGTTATTGTTGCATCGAATGATAGTGATTCAGTTCATACATCTGATCTGATCACCATCAGGTAATAATTAGTACTTTTTCTTTTATATCAGACTGGTATCGTTGACACATGGCATTTTTATTTAATTACTATTGCTGACGTGGCATTACATGTCATTTTATCATAGCTAAAATATGGCATATGAAAGCTTTTAGAAGCCATAACTTATAACTCATTGAAAGTAGCTTTTAATCATAATATTTATGCCTTTACTTGAATGTCTATTTACGAAGTTTACATTCAAAAGTTATGACTACTTTACTGACTACTTTACCAAACATGTAAAAGCTCATGCTCTAACTCAAGCTACCAGCTAGTTTCGCCAAACACACTCATGTTTTACTCCAAACAAAGAACCATACTTCGTACAAGCATTAACTAGTGTTTTATCAATTTGAAAATTAGGATTGTGAATTAGAAACTGACTTAACAAGTCAAAATGCTCTTTTGTAAATTTGGACTGAAGTAATAACTAGTTACACGATGAGCGTATTTACTCAAACGAATAAATTAGCATTCCTCGGGCTGAAGCACCATAAAAGTCCTTAACGGCTCAACTTTGATCATGTGTTGCGGACATAAAAGCATTTATTGGATGGAAAACTGTAATAGTTCACTGCTGAAAGTTTTGATACCATTGGACTATTTTCAACGCTAAAACTAATGTAACTTGCTTACTTTTGGAGAAAAGGATGATAGCTAGTCAAAGCTACATAACAAACCTTAGAAACAGAAACCTTTACTGATAGAAAAGGAAGATTTCTTAATATCGGTTTGAAAATTTTGAACTCAAATATGTGTGCTGCATAGGAAAAATAACAGATATTAGAAAAGTATATTATATGAGCAAGGTTCGAGAGTTGTTGCAAATATGACGAGTGTCTTTCCATCTTAACAGAAAGGAAAGTAGATTGCATGTGATTCATGTACTTACAATAAAATAGACTTGTGTGTTGTATGATGACATCTTTCGAATGTTTTCCTATGTATCTACCTTTATTAACCCACCACAATGATTTCTTATCTTAAGATGTCTTTTGCTTAGCATACTTTTGTCAGTTACACTTGATCTGAATGCATACCTATTGCAAGGTCTTTGTAGTTACTTGCTAAAGTGATCTCACTCTAACCTGAGTCTATATCCGTTCTGCAGGTTGCGGAAATTACCCCAGAGGAGCGAGACTTTTCTGGCACGCCACATGTCCCTGTATACGTTATGATGCCAGTGAGTTTTTTCAATATTTTCTGTTTATTGCCTCTGAAAACACTTGTGACTTGTATCCCCTATTATTGCATCTTTTGTAAGACATCTCTCTATTTTTGGGTAGAGATTGTTGAATGTAATGTACGATTTGGACTAGAAACCTAATAAGATATAGTAAGCACTCTAGCAATGTATCAGCTAATTGTTTCTGATATAATATCCTGACACAAATGTGCAAATATTAAGTGGTGTTTTTTATGTCGTTTTAGTTGGGGATCATTAATATGGAGTGTGAGTTGGTTGATTCCGATGATCTGAAGAATCAGCTAAGGATGTTGAAGTCGATTAATGTTGATGGTGTTATGGTTGACGCCTGGTGCGGAATTGTGGAGGCCAACAATCCCCAACAGTACAACTGGAAAGGCTATAGGAAACTCTTTGAGATAGTGCGTGAATTAGATCTGAAATTACAGGTTTGTATTACAAAATTCCATCTATCTCTGGTTTATTTAGAAAGCATGGTAATAATCACTGCGACTTGCTATCAGGTTGTTATGTCGTTTCATGAATGTGGAGGGAATGTGGGTGATGATGTTCATATTCCATTACCCAAGTGGATACTAGAACTTGGTAAAGAAAACCCCGACATATATTTCACAGACCGAGATGGAAGACGTAATCCTGCAAGCCTTACGTGGGGAATTGACAAGGAACGTGTTTTGAGAGGCCGCACCGCTGTTGAGGTATTAACTCTGGTTATTATTGGTAGATGGTGTATGCATACATAGTTCAATGTGACATTTAACAAGATAAATGTTGTTCTGTGCATGCTATCTGCAGGTGTACTTTGAGTATATGAGAAGCTTCAGGGTTGAATTTAATGAATTCTTCGAGGATGGAAGCATAACCGAGATAGAAATTGGTTTAGGTGCTTGTGGTAAGATGAATTACCCATCTTACCCTGCAAAACATGGTTGGAAATATCCTGGTATCGGTGAATTTCAGGTACTTATATATAGAAAAGTATTTCACTAATAGGTAGTCTGATATGACTTGATTATGAACTCTGTTTAGAGATGGAAATTTCATCTGATTTTCTCTTAAATAGATCACTTTGGGTTATGTGTGATCTCTAACGGGTGGCTAAAGTTAGCTCAAAAGGAAACATGTGAAACAAGTCGAATGTCACCGAAAGTGTAGTAATATACTTTTTGTAATTATATTTGACACTTATATATTTATTAAAATCATAGAAGTTTCTGGACAAGAAGAGATCTGTTTCATCCCAGCCCCACTGGTTTCGACTGGTTACCCAACCTGCCCATTTTGCCAAAAAATTAACTTACTATCAATTGCGTTTCTTATTTACAATATGATTTTTTTTACAGTGCTATGATAAGTACCTAGCAAAGTGTCTTCAGAAAGCAGCAGATGCAAGGGGACATTCATTTTGGGGCAGACCTCCTGATCATGCAGGCTCTTATAACTCCCAACCTCAAGATACTAAATTCTTTTGTGATGGGGGTGATTACGATAGTGCCTATGGCCGGTTTTTTCTTAATTGGTACTCCCAATATCTCATTGAGCATGGGGACAGGGTACTAGCCATGGCCAATTTGGCGTTTGAAGGTACTCCCACTTCTGTAAAGGTAAGTCAACTAGTCAACATTAATGATCAAAGTTTAACCAGTTGGGTTTTTAACATTTGTTATATATTCACTTGAAATTCTCATGGATGATCAGCTATCGGGTATTCATTGGTGGTACAAAACTACCAGCCATGCTGCTGAACTGACTGCAGGCCTTTACAATCGGGCCAACAGGGATGGCTATAGTCCAATTACTTCGATGTTAAAGAAGCATGACACTGCTTTAAACTTTACATGTGTTGAGTTATGTACAGTGGACCATCAAGAGGGCTTTCCTGAAGCAATGGGAGACCCTGAAGGGTTAGTTTGGCAGGTAACTTGATAGACGACACACTAGTAACATGAGATGAGTCTATTTTGCTTTCCCCATTGATGCAAGTTCATTAGTTAAAATGATTAAAGGCGTTAGTTAAAGATTGATTTGGGATCAAATACCTTCCATTTGCTGGTGTAATAGCAAGTCGGGTGGGTTGGGTAAATGGTCAGCGCAACAGTATAAGGGTCACAATGGGTTGGGTTGGTTGACTCACTAACATTTTTTGTCCAGATATCTGAACTTTATATTAACTGATTAAATATGATTACGAGACCTATATTATAAAGGATAATCTAATCTTCTGAATAAAGTGATTTAAGTGGGTGTATGCATTTGTATACGCTTTGGGCTTAAACCCATTTGAACCCTTTGAATATTAGTCGAGTTTCGATTTGAACCTGTGTGTCCCGTTGGAGGTAAATATATACAAAAGCGTCCCATTTTTAGGTACATGTACCAAAGATTGCCAACTTAAACAGTACTGCTATAAAAAATGATTATACCCATTTCGGTATACAATATTCCCTTTAGTGTCATATTTAACTTTAGCAACTTTAGTAAACCTGGCTGATAGTCAAACATGGTCTAAACCATGTTTGCCAGCCATAGACAACAACTTTCTCAAGTATATTTACTCGCTGATATCGTCAAGGTCAATGTTTTTTTTTTTTACTCCAAAAAAGGTTGAAAAAATTTATTATCATTGTCCTTACAAAGTATTAGTCCTATTTCTTTGAATTGGTAAGATTTTCCTAATCCGCCAAAGTCTAAAACATTTCATTGAATCATATGTTGAGTCAAATGTAGTTAATTCCGTGACCACTGATCGTTATTTTGCGGTTCTTTTTGTCTCACCTGTACTAATCTCTCCCTTTTTAGGTACTGAATGCTGCATGGGATGCTGATATACTAGTTGCAAGCGAAAATGCTGTTCCTTGCTATGGCAGACAAGGATACAACAAGATATTGGAACTTGCTAAGCCAAGGAACGATCCAGATGGTAGACATTTATCTGCTTTTACCTATCTTAGGCTCAATCAAACTCTCCTTGAAGAAAATAACTTAGGGGAGTTTCACCTGTTTGTCAAGAGAATGCACGGTACATATCATCCCCTCCCAATTATTAACTTCCATTTGATACTTGTTACTTGTGGATTTCGCATATTAAAATCTAAGTACGATTTAGTTTTGCTTGGGCCACCCACAAAAGTTTATGAGTAAGCAAGTTTACAATGTATTCCGGGCAGGTAGAGTAACAGGTCAGGTGTTGCTTGGGCCACCCACACTTTTTTGCCTTTCTTTAAAGTTACGATTACTTAACAGTTTCAAGATGATCAAGTACTTTAGTAATAAAGTATATATTGCTTTTTCTTTTAAAATAAAGTGATCTATTTGGTTGTATACTTGTATGCATTTGACGTTTTGCTTCTTCAACTCATATTACTTGTTTGCCTTTTTGCTATTCAAGTTTACCTGCATGACCTATTAGCATTAGAGATATCACATTCACATAAAGCGATAATAGAATGCAATGCGAATTAACAGTTATTATATGGGCAAATCGCACAAAAATGTACCCAACTTTACCCAATTTCAATCTAAGGTACTCCAATTATTTTTTCTCAATTTAGTAGTGTACCCAACTTTTTTTTAGTTGCAATGTTAGACGATTTATAGGTTACCACCACCATACTTCATCTTCTCCGACCAAATTCTAGCCAATTTCTGATTTAAATTATGGAATATTTGACTAGAACTATTAAAAGAAGAGAAAAACGCACTGTTGTTTGTGTTTATGAAAACCGAAAGGTGAGTGAATCAGCTTCTAGTTACTAATTTCATGATTTCCCATTTTAGCTAATAAATACATTTTGGAATCGAGATCATGCAGTTGTGCAAATCTCTGTCAAACTCACCAAAAGTAGACATAAGCCGGAAGTTGGCCGGAATTTGGTTGGAGAAGATAAAGTATGGCGGTGGTAACCTGGTAACCTATAAATCATCTAACATTGCAACTAAAAAAAGTTGGGTTCACTATTTTGAGAAAAAAATAATTGGAGTCCTTGGATTGAAATTGGGTATAAGTTGGGTAAATTGTTGTGTGATTTGCCCTTTTTATATACCCTAATGCATGATAGAGTTAGGATCAAATGAGAAGAAAAATTAAAATAAGAATGATAAGAAGAAACCGCAACCACTTATTTCGGATGCACCTGCAAAACTGTATGCATCACCCCTTAAAATTCTCCCTTTTATTTGAAATGTGTGGCTAGAAATTCTTCTTATTTTAATTTTTATTCTTACCGGATCCCTTCCCATGCATGATAGTATAATTTTGTTAAATTCTGATGCATCGGTTATTACAATCTCACTTAAATGTTACAGCTCAAATGTGTTGCTGATCTTAATTTCGAAATCCGTGTGTTTCCTCAAACAGGTGAAACCGGTGGAGGGCCATTTGCAATGGATCTGAATCAACAAATGATGTCTTTAACTTAGACTAGGCTTTGTATCAAGTTTAAGTTGACAAAATTACGGTGACATAAGTAAATAAGTTTTATGTTAAGAGGTAGTAGCTTTTGTTGTGTATATCATCTTTAACTTTTCAATTATATCGTCGAATAATAATCCCGTTGAATACTTTTGATTTGGAGAAACTAAATAGTTACTGAGTAATTAACGAACAAATGAATGATTCTCCGTTTTAGAGGTCTCTGGACTAAAGAGTTTTCAATCGTTCATCATAGCGAATATCATATTTATTTCTTTACTGAAATGCATTTGCCCTGCGGAGTTAGGATCAAATAAGAAGAATAACAAAAATAAGAAAGATAAAAACTAATTACAACCACACATTTTAGATGCATCTACAAAAATGGATGCATCTCTATTCAAATTTTCCCTTTCAAATTAAAATATGATGCTACAATTACTCTTTTTCTTATTGAATCACTTCTCTTGGCGTGTGGGGCCTTCCAGTTTGCAACTTTTATTAAAACACAACTTTATTTTATCACATGAATCTTAAGGGGTGTTTCTTTTTATTGTTAATGTGTCTTAATGAGGAGATAGTGGTGGAGGTCACACATATAATATGTTTGTTTTTTTTTTGTTAAATGGTCTATATGGTAGTGGAAGCAAAAGGTGTTTCTCCTCATTAAGATTCATTAATAAAAAGGGACCCACCCACTTAATCCAGAAAAAAAAAAAGAAACAATCCCTTAGTCTAATGTCATAAAAAAACAACACGACCTTAATTATCTAACTATCTATAAAACAAAAATGGTTAAAGTAAAAAATGAAAGTCAAAAAAATGAAATGCGGAAAAAATTAAAAATGAAATGTTGAAACAATTAATTATGAGTAATTTCAACTATTAATACATATGTTTCAAAATAAAACTATTAATGTACATCGAAAATAGGGTTGATACGGGACGCTTCAAACCCGACAGGCCGTTTTTTTACCTAACCCATCGGGTTGGCCCGGTTTATATTGACTCATTTTTCGATCGGAACGGTTTAATCGGTTAAACCTCCCGGGTCGAACCGGGTTTCAAAACATTATGTTTAACCCTCAAATCCTCAAACTTTTATTATTTTCGTTTATAACCCATGAACATGTTTTTTGTCACTAAAACTATCTACCGCTATAAAATCTCGTTGCTATGCACAGGTACTCATCTAGTATCTAAAATTAGAATAAACTTTGCAGTATAGGTACAATCGTTTAAACGATTAGATGACATTTAATTAAATAACTCTCAAATTTCTTTCGTTAGATTTTCCCAAATTATGGGTATCAGTTATATCATTAGCAAACATATTCACTTCAAAATTTATCCTGCACTTATGGTTGTTCGAAATATATCAATTATAAGCTTAAAGCTTTGGTAAATGCTAATGATAGTACAATGCTATGGTTGAGACTTGAGAGGATGTTTTGCTCCTCACCATTATTCTTGCTTGCTCAAATCTTTCTAATGGCCGGACTCAGAGACGGATCTTTAGTGTAACTATGGGGGCCGGTGCCCCTCATGGCTAGCCGAAAAAGTTAAAATTTTAGTGTAATTTTTTTAAAATTTTGACCTTTTTTCAAAAATGACCCCCACCCAAAACTCAAATTGCCCCCCACCCACATAATAAAACCTAACATTCAACGCTCTAAAGCCTTAAAAATCCTTCATCTCTAAGTAAAAATACTCGATTTATCATTACAATCTTATTTTTTTCCCCGCATTTTGTTGTTATTGTAAAAAAAAAAAAAAAAAAAATTTGCCCCCCACATTCATTTTTTCTGGGTCCGTCACTGGCTGGACTTAATGATTCTTAACACGAACTGTCAATGCCTCTTGTTGATTAGCTATTATGCATGAATGGAACACGACAATTAAAGTTTAATAAAAATAAGAGTAAACTTCAAAATATAACTTTGTGGTTTGTCAAATTTCATAGTTTACATCCATGTCAAATAAGTTGGGCCATATACATCCTCCGTCAGCAAACATTAGACAATATACATCTTTAGGGATGAACGATGCAAACATTTTCCTGTTATCTGCTAACACGGGTCTCACATGAGGGGTGTTTTCGTATTTTTGCTTGTCACATGTGAGGGCATTATTGTCATTTTAATCCACAAACTAATTATAATCTAACCAAAACACCCCTCTTCTCCTTCCTCTTGTCTTTTATTAAATCCGATCACCACTGCGGACCGCTACCAACACCGCCGACCCCCACCATCACAACCGAACGTTGCCACTACTACATCTTCTTCAACCACAAAATTCTTTCATTTCACACTCAATCCAAAACCCATTTCGTAAAAACCTTTCAAATCTAAAACACTTAACTCTCAATCCATAACCCACTGAATCCAAAATATGTCATCCCTAACTTTAACCCTCTACCAACCCCAGTCGTCGCTACTACTTCCGCCCACCACCAGCCATCAGTGTTGCTATTACGAGTCAGCGTTGCCACCACCGCCCACCACCATCCGTCGCTGGTGATTTTTGTTTTTGTTGATGAATTTACGTTATTTTCGTGTTTATGTATGTTTGTCTTTGCCGCCACTGATCACCACTACACACCACTGCAAGATGCATTCCTGTAACAAGCAAAAAGACAAAAACACCTATCTTGTTACACACATGTTAAAAAATAATAGAAAACCCACCATCCATTTAGTTTGATCTAATGGTGGTGATTAACCGATTAACCTAAGATTAAAGGGCTAATGGCTTGTAAATCAGTAAATGTATTCAAGTTGACATTTTTTGTTGTTCTATGTAGCCAACTTTTTTATTTCTTATTAAAACAAAATCTTTTCAAATTTCGTCTATTGAGTGAATTTTGTGACTATTCAGCCTGAAGCGTGGAAATCGCAACAGGCTTTACCTCTCGAGAGATCTCGAGAAGCTTACAACCCCCACCAGGCAGTGTACCTGATCGTTGTAGTATAGTATAGTGACAAGTACCGGGGGATTGATCGTTCAGCTTAGGAATAGTGTCGCTAGGATTAGAAAACCTAATTACTAGTGCTAAAGGTGAGGGATGATTATTTTTGTATTTTTATATTTTTTTAGAAAGCAATTAAAATCTCGGGTTTGAAGGATTTGGCCGGAATTAGTTGCTATTCAACTAACCCAATACTAAGATGCAATCAAAATAAAATACTAAAAATGAAAATAAGCTAAATTATACTAAAGTTGTGAGCAGTAATTGGAGAAAATGTGTTTACTTAAATTTCACTACTCCCTAGACATCTTTTATACGTTAATTACTTGTTATAATTGCATGGATGACGGATCGTATTCCTTAATACCATTCATGGGGTGGCACACATAACTCCCCAATTCTATGAGCTCTTATCTCCTCCTACACCATGCCCAGCACAACTATAGGGATTGTAAACAGTGGCTCATGCATTAAATACAACCAATAAAGACCTAGTGCGCCTCGGTTCATATTTCTTAAGACGTTCAAGCATGTTACCAAGTGGAGATCTGCCAGTTTTCTTAAGCCTAACATATAAATCACTCATCCAAGACAAAGATAAACAAGTAATCAACACATAATTAACATCTAGGTTTCATTAGATCTAAGCAAACACATGATAGATCTAGCCTAGCATAATGGAATTAAGATAAGAACATGATATAGACAACCAACACATAGACATATTGATTGAATTAAAGGAACACTTATCTCAATTACAATGCAAGGTATCAAGGGTTTGGAACCCTTGAAAAACCTGTAAAAGTTGCACCAAAATCGTACTTAGGGTTTCTCCAAAACTTCTCCTTTTTAATGTGTGAAAATTAGAAAACTATATATAGAAAAATAGGTTTGACGGCGTCAAGAATAAACTTGTGACGCCGTCACCTCGCCGCCAAAACTCTCCTCGGACTGCCTAGATCTAATTCTGACGCCGTCAAGACTTATACACTTCCAGGCCGTCATGACTCTTTTACTCTTGACGCCCTTCCTACGTGACGCCGTCAAATCTGTTCTGGGTCGTCATGGAAATTCATGAAATTTGCTCTTGACGCCGTCACCTACTGTTCCCAGCATGGAAAATTAAGACTTTGGCGTTTTCTTCACTTTTATGCTCCAAAAACGTCCGAATTGCTTCCTTTTCCAGATTTCTCTCCCAAAGTACCTAAAATCACAAAAGAAACGATTTAGGGCAATATTTGATCAAATAAATTCAGATTCGGGCTTAAATGACCCCCTAAAAACGAATCATTTTTCGCCTTAAACTAATCTAATGACTCGAATTAAGAAAATTAAAACACTTGGAGCACTTTTAAGATTAACGTACATATGGGGGTAATAAATGATGTTCTTCCCCATTACTCCATAAAATAAGTACTTACCCATGAGTCCCAATCGTCCCAAAACAATATGTACAAGGATATGACTCGACTTAGCAACCATGTAATCAATTAGAAAGTTAACTTAGGGTTTAACAAATAACAATAATGCACTAAAAATGAGCGCATACACGGAAGGCTAAGGCGATTTGGGTGTACATTTAAGTGGGGTGTAACAAATTCTTCCTTTAAGTAAGATGCTTAAAGTTAGAAACGAAAAGATAGGCTCGGAGGGGTGTACTAGGGGTTTCGTGTACTAAATATGAGTACAACGCTAAGGGTGTGGGAAAAATTAGTTGACTTAACTAGCCAAGTAATATGACTTAAATGGTCAAGTAATCATAATACGGGTTTAACACAAGGGTGATCCTAATGCCTCTTATCATGTAGTAAATCCTACCACACGAATGTAGTCTCACTAGCGGTCTCGGAATGCATCACTAACGCAAGTTCTAGAATCTAAATGCTACCGGTACACTCATAAGCACTAATAGTAAATGCTTTTCCTATCAAATCTAAAGGCGAACCTCACATATTTGGGTGGAAAATTTTTCTGAATATACGGTTATGTGCTAGTCATACAATCTCCTATCCATGAGACGCTTGCTACGGCTAAAATTTAACTCCTAAGTGTTGTAAAAAATTTTAAATTTGGCGCTAAAATTGCACTAACAAGTATTTCTCATAGTTTTATTATACATCTACCATCAAACAAAACAAACTCAAGCGAAAGTGCATATGTAAGGTATCATCTTTTTACCCTCCCCTTACACTTAAGATGAACATTGTTCCCAATGTTCAAGTAAAGAATGTAAAAGTGAAAAAGTAAAGAGAATGAAATCAAATACTCCCCTGATTCGCTCGGTATGGATAATAGGATGGTCAGGTTAAATCTTCCTCCAAGAAAATGAACAATCAAAGCTTCCCTTCCAGAATATAAATCATCTTCTTGTCATACATAACCTGTAAAACCTGATAAAATAGACAAGACAACCTCGCGTAAAATCGGCGGCATTCTATATAAGTTACTAAATCCTAGAAAACAAGATAAGATATAATGCTTGTGGAATGAAGTTTGCAGATTTCCTGGAGATTATAAAACTTAATAATTCACAAAAACCATAAGACTCCGTTAAAAAAACAAAACCGGTAAAATTTCCAGATTTTAACTCCTGACGCCGTCAAGAGTAAACCCCTGACGCCGTCAGAATTGACCTGCAGAAATCCTTATGTTAAGTTTCCGGAAAATTTCTGGAAAAACTTGGTCCTACTTCCTGGAAAATCCTACAAAACTTCATTATAACTCAATACAAGCATTTGACTCTAACAAATATGAATATACATGTTCATTTAATATTGTGGAGAATCATGATCGGTTTGTTTCTTAAAAACATATTTGGGGTTTCCCCTTACACTTATCTTTTGCAAAAATACTTTTAGGCGGAGTTAAGACTAGGCCAAAACAACAAAGTAAAGTATTTCCACTATTTAGTTTAGAAACATGATCAACCAACAATAAAAATTAAGCATGCATACGGAAGCAAATAACAATCAAACAAATAAAATCACACAAAACATGGGTTGCCTCCCAAGAAGCGCTTTTCTTTATTTACGAGTCTTGTAGCTAGACTCAAGGTCATGGGTTACTACGTGATCTCATCATTGGTTCCACTCTCTAGGTCGTCTTCTAAACCAGTTTTGTATTCCGGACCTAGTTGCAAGCACTCTTTGTAGAAACCAAGTATCCTATTTCTCACATACTCTACTCCTCTACGTCTATCCTCCTCATTCCTATAATAAGCCGCTTGCTTGTGTTCCTTTTCGAAATTAGAGAGAAGGCGGTATTGCTCAATCTTGTAGGGCATTTGATAAGCAACCTCATCATTCTCTTTCTTGAATCTAACTATCCCTAAAGTTGGATCATAACTCATCCTAATGGCCTCAACAAATGGTTTCCCAAATATTATTTGGCTTAGGCAAGCATCTATCACCGGACGAGTGTCCTCAACTATCATAAAATCGATCTCATAGGTGAGATTCCCTACAATCACATGCAATCCTTTCACTCTTCCCGCAAAATTACTTATCATGTTCTTATTAGGCATCATCCTAAAATTAAGTTGCTTCTTCATCACCCAATTGTAGTAAGTCCTAATCATGATGTTCACGGGGGATCTAGGGTCGATGTAAGCTTTCCATATATGCATGTGCCCGATATTGCATGGGATGTTAATGTTAGAGGGGTCTCCCATTTTGATAAGGGGGTCGCCAAAGATATATGTTCTCTCGGGACTATCGAATAAATCCTTATGGTACTCCCGTTCTTCCTTGGTTGGCAACTTATCAAAGTATTCTTCTATAGGCTCTACTTCCTCTAATTCCTCTCTACTATCAACCTCAACTTCCCTATTCGCATCCTTAGTCTCGACTTCTATCCTAACTTCATTCTTGTCACTCTCTTCTATCTCCTTATCTATTGGCTTAATAGTGACAACATTAACAAAGTGGACATGTTTAGATGATGAGGGATCCTTAATATGGTTTCCGTTATTGGTGTCTCTAGTGTCCTTCCTAGGTGTGATTAACGCTTGGTTGTTGAAGGCTTTCAACAAGTTGTCAATCTTGTTGGTCATCTCCGTTTGTTGTTGGTTGAATTCGGTTTCGAACCTAGATATGCGAGCCTCTTGAGATGCCATAAACTTTGACATCAATCCTTCAAGATTGTTGGTACTACCATAGTTGTTAGAAGGATTGTTGTTGAAAGTACGGTTGGATGGTGGACCGGTTGGTTGGTAACGGTTAGGCGGATTGGAAGAATTGGGTTGATTTTGTTTCCACCTAAGGTTTGGGTGATTTTTCCATGAGGGGTTGTATGAATCACCGTATGTGTTTGGCTCGGGCTTGAAAGTCTACTACTTATCTCCCGCTTCGTCGGTACGCGTGGATGCGTAGTCCGCAAAAGCTGTTCCGGGGAGTTCCACACAATCACGAGTGTCGTGGGGACCACTACATAATTCGCATGAAGAAGTGATTTTGTTCACTTGGCTTGAAAGCTTAGGAGCTTCGTAAGATTTCATGAGAAACTTGACTTGGTCCTCAAGTTCCATGATCCTACGGTCGGGAGTGCTAGAATTGTTCGAAGGCAAAGATATTGCCTTGACCGTTTTGTTCAAGTCACGGGGATCATTCCAACTTTCGTTGTCATAGAGAGCAAGATCTTCTATGAGTTCCCATGATTGTTCCGCACTTAGATCACGTAGCTTACCACCGGCCGATTGGTCAATGGCTCGCCTCGTGGAGATGTCGATATGGTCATAAAAAATTTGGACTTGGAGCCAAAGATCTATGCCATGATGAGGGACTTTTTGGAGTAAGTCTTTGAAACGAGTCCATGCTTCATAAAGAGATTCATTTTGACGTTGTTGGAACATCAAGATGTCATTTCTAAGCTTAGTAGTTCTCCCCGGTGGGAAAAATTGAGCAAGGAAACGAGTGGTGAGATCATCCCATGTGGTGATGGATCCCGCGGGTAAACGCTCAAGCCATTGACTAGCCTGATCCCGTAGAGAGAATTGGAATAGGCGTAATCGGGTAGTCTCTCTAGTTGCAACATCCAGGTCTATGGAATCTACGATTTTGAGGAAGTCCTTAAGATGTTGGTTTGGATCTTCGGAACGAAGTCCATGGAATGCGCATCCGCTTTGCACCAACCGGATGGTGTCGGATCGCAAGGGGGTCACATTGGCTCCGGTGAGCTCAATGGTGTTTCGGTAGCCTTGGTGGCTAGGTCGGGAATACTCTCCTAAGGTTTGGGGCCTAAGGGGTTCTAATGGTGGGTTTTGTTGTGGTGGGATGACGGGTTCAAAGATGTTCCCGTTGTCCATGGTGTCGGGTGGTTACGAACAAAGGCACAAAGAAGTAGATAGACTAAAGAAAACCTAAAAAATAAAAATAAAATCTTACTAGAAAGGAATCTAGCAAGTAGACCTAATAAAAAGAAATTCTAACCTAGACAATAACTATTTCCCGGGCTGCGGCGCCAAAAACTTGATGCGTGGGAATTGCAACAGGCTTTACCTCTCGAGGGATCTCGAGAAGCTTACAACCCCCACCAGGCAGTGTACCTGATCGTTGTAGTATAGTATAGTGACAAGTACCGGGGGATTGATCGTTCAACTTAGGAATAGTGTCGCTAGGATTAGAAAACCTAATTACTAGTGCTAAAGGTGAGGGATGATTATTTTTGTATTTTTATATTTTTTAGAAAGCAATTAAAATCTCGGGTTTGAAGGATTTGGCCGGAATTAGTTGCTATTCAACTAACCCAATACTAAGATGCAATCAAAATAAAATACTAAAAATGAAAATAAGCTAAATTATACTAAAATTGTGAGCAGTAATTGGAGAAAATGTGTTTACTTAGATTTCACTACTCCCTAGACATCTTTTACACGTTAATTACTTGTTATAATTGCATGGATGACGGATCGTATTCCTTAATACTATTCATGGGGTGGCACACATAACTCCCCAATTCTATGAGCTCTTATCTCCTCCTACACCATGCCCAACACAACTATAGAGATTGTAAACAGTGACTCATGCATTAAATACAACCAATAAAGACCTAGTGCGCCTCGGTTCATGTTTCTTAAGACGTTCAAGCATGTTACCAAGTGGAGATCTGCCAGTTTTCTTAAGCCTAACATATAAATCACTCATCCAAGACAAAGATAAACAAGTAATCAACACATAATTAATATCTAGGTTTCATTAGATCTAAGCAAACACAAGATAGATCTAGCCTAGCATAATGGAATTAAGATAAGAACATGATATAGACAACCAACACATAAACATATTGATTGAATTAAAGGAACACTTATCTCAATTACAATGCAAGGTATCAAGGGTTTGGAACCCTTGAAAAACCTGTAAAAGTTGCACCAAAATCGTACTTAGGGTTTCTCCAAAACTTCTCCTTTTTAATGTGTGAAAATTAGAAAACTATATATAGAAAAATAGGTTTGACGGCGTCAAGAATAAACTTGTGACGCCGTCACCTCGCCGCCAAAACTCTCCTCGGACTGCCTAGATCTAATTCTGATGCCGTCAAGACTTATACACTTCCAGGCCGTCATGACTCTTTTACTCTTGACGCCCTTCCTACGTGACGCCGTCAAATCTGTTCTGGGTCGTCATGGAAATTCATGAAATTTGCTCTTGACGCCGTCACCTACTGTTCCCAGCATGGAAAATTAAGACTTTGGCGTTTTCTTCACTTTTATGCTCCAAAAACGTCCGAATTGCTTCCTTTTCTAGATTTCTCTCCCAAAGTACCTAAAATCACAAAAGGAACGATTTAGGGCAATATTTGATCAAATAAATTCAGATTCGGGCTTAAATGACCCCCTAAAAACGAATCATTTTTCGCCTTATCACAGCCATGTAAAATGACAAAAGTATGGGTAAAATGGTCACAAAATACACGAAATAGACGAAATTTGAAAAGATTGTGTTTTAATAAGGAAAAAAAAAAGTTGGCTACATAAAACAACAAAAAATGTCAACTCAAGTACATTTACAAAACATTAGCCAAGATTAAATATGAAAACCTAAGTTATTTTATTTATTTATTTATTTATTGTCTTTTTTATTATTATTTTTTTAGTGCTACACACCAATGCCACCAAATGAAAACCATGAAAATTTGTGATGGTAAAAATATCTTTATAAGTGTTACCTAACATAATAAATTACTAGTTTAAAATCATATGCTACAAGCCCAAATTGCATGAAAGACAAAAGATGAACAAGTTGTTATCAATTTGGAGTTTAAGAGTGTTGCTAGTAATTCGCATGATAATACTAGCTAATACACATACACATGCAATCCTCATGGACCCACACTTTTGGCACGCACAAATCGTGTGAGACTCACTCAACTCACACGCTTCATTTCATATCCTCCACACACACCCACTAATCCCAACCATCCTTCACACGCGCGTACCATTAACCCTAACCCTCACCGGAAATTCATCCCATCTTCACCGGCGCCGGTTTTTCTCCGGCGGATCCTCAATTCCGGCCAAATCGGTTCCATAGTTCTATCAGAATAGATCAGACTGTTTAATTTGTATAAAAGATGTTCAATTATGATAATTTCACGGTGAGTTGATGCTCAATTTTGATTATTTTGTTAATTTTGTTACAATTTTGTTCAAAATTTTGATGCTTTGATGGTAAAAATGTGAAATTTATTTGCTTTTTTTTGTTGTTGTTGATAATGTGATTAGTTATGTGAAGAATTTAGTGAATATTTTTTAAGTTTTATATATTTTTTGTTGAAAATGTTGATAAATTAATACTTTTGAGTTTACAGGATATATAAAGTTTATAGCTTTTTGAAGAATTAGGGGGGGGGGGGGGGGGGGGGGGGGGGGTGTTTCAGCTAATACGTGGGCTTATGAGCTTATTGGATTTCGGCTTATATTCTATAAGTTTAAAATTTTTAGCTTATTTTGAGACTTGTGGGCTTATTATGATAAGCTTTTTTATGTCATAATAAGCCCATGAGTCTCAAAATAAGCCAAAATTTTCGGGCTTATGAAACAACCGCCTCCTTAATGAAAATTTGGTTGCAGAATTATTAGAACCTGCTGAAAAATGTGAAATTAATCGCAACATTGTTGCTAAATTTAATAATTTGATTAAAGTTTGTAGCTTTTTGAAGAATTCGGGGTTGTTTGTTTAAGCTAATACGTGGGCTTATGAGCTTATTGGATTTCGGCTTATATTCTATAAGCTCAAAAATTTCTAGCTTATTTTGAGACTTGTGGGCTTATATATGCTTTTTATATCATTATAAACTTATATAAGCTCATGAGTCTCAAAGTAAGCCAAACAAATTTGGCCTTATGAGCTTATTCAATTTCGGCTTATATTCTATAAGCTCAAAGTTTCTAGCTTATTTTGAGACTTGTGGGATTATATAAGCTTTCAATATCATAATAAGCCAACGAGTCTCAAAATAAGACAAATTTTGGTTCTGAAATTAAAGCCGAAATCAAATAAGCTCGAACAATCACCTCCTTAATGAAAACTTGGTTGCAGAAAATGTGAAATTCATCTTTGCTAAATTTAATGCTTTGATTAAAAGTGATGCTTTAGTTTGTTTGCAGTTGAAAATTTGTATAGTTTATTATCGAAGGTTGATGAATTTTAGGTTTGTTGTTGAGAAATGTGGATTTAACATGATAAGCTATATTAAAAGTTGTTACTTTTTAATATTTAGGATATAAATTATATAGCTTTTGGAAGAATTAATGATAATATGGTTGCAGAATTAATTAAACGTACCAAAAACATGTGCAATTTTTAATGCCAGCAACGTGACTTAATGTTGTGCATCAGTAAGGTGTTTTCAATAGTTTGCATATATTTATTTTTTTTGTATAAACTGAAATATTTAGTTGTATAGAATATGGATAGATTTTGCTCGTGTTATGGAATCAAATTGTGACATGGGATTGTAACATGTGGACAGAGTTTATGGGAGATAGCGATTCTTCAATATATAGATTATTGAGGCGTTAGATATTACACTCCCAATCTGTGTAATTCAATGGCAAGTGAAATGCAGAGATTCGGGACAAGTGAAGATGATGACGACGAAATGGGGTTGGATGTTAAAGAAGAAGGCGAAAACGACGAAGATGATGACGAAAAGAGCGCAACAATGTCAGATGGTGTCGATGGAGGAGTTGTTAGACCGAGGAGAAGTAACAAGGGGTTTCAGCGTCAACAACAGTTTCATGATCAGTTTCAAGATCAGATGAGTCCGCAAGGAGGTGGTGGTGGTGGTGGTAGAAGGTGCAGACCTAGTGAAGAAAAGGAAAGAACGAAGCTTCGAGAGCGACAACGGAGGGCTATTACTGCAAAGATATTGGCGGGTCTTAGGAGGCATGGAAACTATAATCTTAGAGTTAGAGCGGATATTAATGATGTGATTGCAGCTTTGGCGAGGGAAGCTGGTTGGGTTGTTCTTCCTGATGGAACCACCTTTCCGTCAAGATCACAGGTAGTATCGATGTTTCTGCTATTTTTGCTTAGGGATAATTGATTGTAAATGTATAAGTTGCCACGTTTTACTATGTTGCGTAACATTCTTTTTATTTTTCCTATTAAATGTGCAAAAGTTTCTAATTATCCTATTGTGTGTACTAAATGAGCTGATTAACTAAAAGTGATGACATGGCACACTTAATCACCTCAAAACACATATAACCACATCCAAAAACCCTTTCAACATATATTTAACACCAACCATATCATATCACTACACAAACACCCTCCTTTCTACCTCCCAATCCCCACCAACCACCCCACCCCAACCACAACAGGAAACAACGCCAAATAAGCCCATGGCGTAACCAACGACGGCCATGTAAACTCATCCACTCAAAAAAATACAAACAACACATAACCAACCCCTCTTCCTCACCCATCAGACTCAACACTTCAACACACCCTCTCACTCATAAACCCCTAAAACCTCACCCAATGTCACATTTTCAGCCAAATTTTTCGCAAGCTCAATAACACCATCTAGACACCTTTCTTCAAATTCCTTTCTGGTTTTGCTCCTGACCCAGATTCACCACCCGGGTCGGCTTCACATTCGGATTTTATCAAACTTTTCCCATTTTCAAGAACTCCATCTCCACTAAAAACACGCCTTTGTTCAAAAACCTTTTTGGATTTTGTTCCTGACCCGGATTCATCATCTAGGTCAGGTTCAGAATCGGATTTTAAGGCCGGAGCAAGGTGCCATGAAGTTCGCCGGTTTTTTTTGTAAGGTGAATTTGCCTTCAGTTTGAGGATCTTTTTCAGGGTTTTGGTTAGATGTTTGAGACTTGAAGAATTTGTGAATTGGGTCTGTGATTATTTCATCTTATTTGAAAATATGTGTTGGTGGTCGCTTGTGGCGGAGCAGTGGTGGCGGTTGGAGTGGGGGTGGTTGGAGGTAGAAGAAAGGCGGTTGTTTTGTGTAGGGATATTATATGGTTGGTGTTAAATATATGTTGAAAGGGTGTTTGGATGTGGTTAAATGTGTTTTAAGGTGATTAAGTGTGCCATGTCATCACTTTTTGTTAATCAACTCGTTTACTACACACAATAGGATAATTAGCAACTTCTGCACGTTTAATTGGAAAAATGAAAGAATGTTACGCAACATAGTAAAAAGTGGCAACTTGGATACATTTACAATCAATTATCCCTTTTACTTATCAACAAGTATGATATGATATACCACTGTTCGTCATCCACATGGAGCATAAGATGATTATGTCTTGCTGGATGTTACTATCATGTAGTATTAAATTCCTCTTTAAGAGCAATACTGCATATACATGTCTAGTTTGCTACACATGCATTAATTTATACAACTAACATTCTGAATTGTGTGATTCATAAAGAATAGAATCAATTGTTGATACTTTAATATCAAAGTATATGCCATACTTGATTCTTTATGCATGTTTTAAATGTGTAGGGTGCGAGACCTGCTGCTGGTGGATCAACTGCAGTGTTAACTTCACCGACCTCACTGCCACCGCAGCAGAACCAAGCTGCTTCTCTTAGAGGGATTTCTTCTGCCTGCCAAATTGGGATAGATGACGAGGCATGCCAAATGAAAGGTCTATTTGTTCCTTCTTCTTCTTCAGCTTATGATGTCTCATCAAGTGGTCGTTCACAGTCTCCTAATATGCTGGGAGTTGAGATTGATGGTCATGACGATCCCCTTATGGGAGTTTCTGTAGATACCATTGATGCTAGGCAGGTCAGAGATTCATTCATTTCTTTGGTTTACGATTTCCGTACATGATCTTTTTCCAAATAATTTTAAGAAATTCGTATTTGTATCGTGTTTTTGTTAAAAAACAATATTAAAGAAAATAAGAAGTATAACATTCAGTTATTCACAAGATGTTCTCGTACATCTGTTTAGGTTGTTGACATGCCTTCAAACTTACAAGAACGAGATTTTGCCGGTACTCCTTATGTTCCTGTTTATGTTTTGCTTCCTGTAAGTCCATACTCTTTCGATATAGTTCTGCTAAAGGACTTATTACTTATTATACTTTCTAAATTTTGAACTCTAAACATGGTGCCAATAGTTTTGAGGTGTTTGAATATGATTCAAATTGACCTGCAGTTGGGAGTAATTAATATGAAGTGTGAACTTGCTGATCCGGACGGCCTTCTAAAGCAGTTAAGAGTTTTGAAGTCGATCAATGTCGATGGTGTAATGGTTGATTGTTGGTGGGGTATAGTTGAAGCACATGAGCCCCAAGTGTATAATTGGAAGGGATATAAAAAACTATTTCAGATGGTGCGCGAGCTTAAACTCAAGTTACAGGTATGATTTATTAAATATTTTACTAAATATGCTCCCGTGTCAATTTAGGGGTGTAAATGAGACGAGACATAGCTATTCGAGATCGACTCGTAAAATACTCGAAATCGACTCGATTTAAACGAGTCAAGCTCAAGCTACTCGAGTATACTTTCAAGTCGAGTTCGAGCTTCAAAATACTCAGCTCGTGAGGCTCGCGAGCATTATAGAGCTTCAAAATTACACTTCTAATCTTTTACATACATGTAATTACTTGATTTTCATAAACATCGAGCTTCAATATAATTACACTTTTACCCTTTTATATACATGTAATTATTTAATTTTCATAAAAATCGAGTCTAGTCGAGCTTGATATACTGATTCTTTATCGAGTTCGAGCTTTAAATCTGGAAATAAGTGAGCTCGAGTTTTAGATGACAGTCGAGCTCGAGCTTGAAATCTAAAGCTCGGCCGAGCTCGAGTTGAGTTTCGAGCTCGAGTTTTTGCTGTCGAGTCGAGTTTGAGCTTGACAATACTCGGCTCGAAACGGCTCGTTTATACCCCAACGCGTCATCATGTATTTCTGATTACTAGTATAAAAATATGGTTTTTGTATATTAAAATACTTGATTCTTTATCGAGTTTGAGCTTTAAATCTGGAAATAATTGAGCTCGAGTTTTTGCTGTCGAGTCGAGTTTGAGCTTGACAATACTCGGATCGAAACGGCTCGTTTATACCCCTAGCGTCATCATGTATTTCTGATTACTAGTATAAAAATATGGTTTTTGTATATTAAAATAAATTAGTGATTATCACATGAATTGTTACAGGTAGTCATGTCTTTCCATGAGTGTGGGGGAGATGTGGGTGATGATGTGTGTATACCCCTACCATATTGGGTGGCTGAGATTGGTCGAAGTAATCCAGATATATATTTCACTGATAGATCAGGAAGACGCAACCCAGAATGCCTATCATGGGGGATTGACAAAGAACGTATTCTAAGAGGCCGTACTGCTTCAGAGGTACTGTTTTCTGATCTCTGGTTATATTATATATTTACGATATGCTAGTGTGCAGCTTGCAAATTGTAGTTCCGTTTATATGTCGCATGTTAATGCTGTCAAAATTGATGTAGGTTTACTTCGACTACATGAGAAGCTTTCGAGTTGAGTTTGATGAGTTCTTTGTTGATGGAGTCATCTTGATGATTGGAATTGGATTGGGTCCATGTGGGGAACTCAGATACCCTTCCAATCCTGTCAAGCATGGTTGGAGATATCCGGGAGTTGGCGAATTTCAGGTATGTCTGGATATAACTTTCTCAAATAACAGTGATGTCCAATGTTATAAGATGTGAAAGTCGCCCAAGGTCCATTATAATGCATACAACTTTTTAAATCGTTTTATTCGAAGACTCAGTTTAGTATTTCTCTTATTATGTTTTTTATAATTGTAATTAATTCAAAACTAATTTCGAAAACAATTCCAAAGATGGGCAAAATTGTTTGTGGGCCAAGCTAAACCGGACTTGCCTGTTTCTGACTGTGCTAGAAAGAACATGTTTCAAATCGAACCCATTTGACTGTTTACGCAATCTGTGTCCCCATCTTGCCACCTTTAGTATATAAAATTTTATGGCTAGTCGAAAGCAAATACTAGGAAGAAATATGCTTAAGACTGAATGAACCATGTTTGTAATATAAATATTTAACTGTTAAATGTTCAGTGTTATGATCAATATATGTTGAAGAGCTTGACTAAGGCGGCTGAAGCACGGGGGCACTCGTTCTGGGCCAGAGGACCAGAAAATGGAGGATCCTATAATTCCAGGCCGCATGAAACAGGTTTCTTTTGTGATGGAGGCGATTATGATAGCTATTATGGTAGATTCTTTCTTGATTGGTATTCTCAACTGTTGATCAACCATGGTGACCGTGTTCTTACTCTGGCCAAACTTGCTTTTGAGGGAATTTGCATTACTACAAAGGTTAGTCTGTTTAAGCACTTTTTCTTCTGCAAAGTGTTTTACTAGAAAGTATAGCAATCAACCACCGCCATTATATCTTGATTCGGTGTTTATAATTTTATTTTGTTCCTCAAGTTGTTGTCTGATGTTATGTACTTGTTTGGTAAAAGTTTGACATCTATCTCTTTACGTTCCCTTAGGGGAGCTATTAAAATATGTAGTACACAATCTTGCTCCATAACTATATCTAGAGTAGCGAAATCGACCCATTTACATATGGATGTATTGATTTGAGCTGTGTTTATCTCAAATTTGGTCAAATTAAATATTTAGGTTAAAGGGGATCAAACGTGTTTAAAGTCTCCTAAATGCACACAACCTGCTAAAGCATTTTATTTTCAAGGATTAAGATTACTGCAGCTATATTGTTGTGTTGGTATTCAAGATAATAGGCACATTAGAATAGTGGAGAAATTAGTGTGTGTGGGTCATCCAGATCATGCGATATCTACATATATTTTTTTCGTTTTAAGCTGAATTCTTGTTGATCCTTCATTCATCAACCAAACCACCTGACCTTCGGTCTTTTCTCCTATAACTATATTTGTATCGATGTTAGTTGAGGATGTGTATTATATGTCTCTATCATTGGTTGATCGAGTGTGTTTTTTCTAATATCTTAGTTCGTGGCAGCTATCAGGTTTTCATTGGTGGTACAAGACTGCAAGTCATGCCGCTGAGTTAACTGCTGGCTTTTACAACCCATCCAACCGTGACGGGTATACTGCAATTATGCAAATGTTAAAGAAGCACGGGGTGACCTTAAACTTCAGGTCGGCTCAAATGAGCATCTCAGATCCACATATGGACTCAGAAGCATTTGGAGATCCTGATGGTTTGGCTTGGCAAGTAAGAATCTGTATACATCTGTATACATTGTTATATGAACTTTTCTGCGTATTAGCTAAGTTTCTTAAATGCCCCCAGGTTACAACAAACTTAGAATCGTGTGAACCAAAGTTAGTAGCACCTATAGGTGGCAAGATGGGTGGGGCGGGCGGTTGAGGTAATAGTTAATACTTCATTTATATGGAAAAAAAACCCTCCATTTCTTAGAATTTCCATATAACTAAAGTATTAACTATTTTATTAAAAAAAAAAAAAAAAAATACTATTAGAGTTTGCAATTTTGCATACTTGTATATACATTACAATGGAACTTTGAGCGAGTTCAACCCTTTTGATGTGTTCCCCTTTCAATGATTTGACCTTCGAGATAATTTACAGTCCAATTTGAACTAAATGGGTTGAAGTTTCCAACTAACATCAATAAACTGTAACTTAGGCTAATGAGCTAATAGTTAAATGCACACTGAAATCTGACCAAACGGGGAAATAAATACAAATCAACTTCGCAAGGATGATGATTTTGGGAAAAAAACTGTCTGCTATGGGTACTTCTTGCATTTACATCTCCAAACATTATCGAAAGTTGCTAATTTTGGCAAATGTTAATGTATTTCTGTAGCAATTTTAAAGAATGAGAGTGTTTTTAAAGCAAATACGAGTACGATTGTCTCAGTAACTCCATAATCTGTTTTCTGGTTAAAACATGTCTAACAAGCTTCTTGCAAATCAGGTGATGAATGCCGCTTGGGATTCTTGTATACCTATCACAAGTGAGAACGATCTTCCTTGCCTTGACAAAGTAAGTTATAACCACCTACTCGAGAAGGCCAAGCCGCCAAACGATCCAGACGGAAGGCATTACTCTGCTTTTACGTACCTGAGACTTGGTCCACATCTCATGGAACCTCATAATATCATGGAGTTTGAACGATTCGTCAAGAAAATGCATGGTAAACTTCATTCATTTCTCGTTAAAGTTATAGAATATGTGGTATGATCATTCGACATTTCGTTCTATCAGGTCCCATCAATATGTTTTTGATATATGTGATCATAGGTCTGAATCCGTTATCCATTTCATAGGTTATGACAATCTAGCATTGAAGCATGATATACTCTTCTTTTGTGTTGCTTTCTGTTGTTTTTCTGCTTATACTTTATGGTTTCCAAACTTATGGGGGGAAGAACAGAGCTTTCATATTTGCTTGTTACAAAACTATTTTTCCTGCGAAAATGGCAAAAATATATAACCTGGTTTGCAAGAATGAGTCTTTTTGGTCAAATGTAAAATGACGACAGAAAAAAACAGTGTGTTAGTCACATTTTTTCCAAAATCATTCATTCATGCAAGGTGTGGTATACTTCATTTGGATTTTCGCAAGAGCGTTGGTTTTCTTGGGATGAAAAGCCAGTATGATGGTTAACATAGATCATTTTATGAGTACTTGTGCATTTGGCACCTATAATGGAGTGGTCAACTTTGGAACCATTCAACTTAGCAATTCACGAGCATGTGTTTGAATAGTCTAATCACTTTCCACAAAATAGATGCTAGCTTGTTCATTTAGAGTTTGACAATTATTCTTTCTTTTAATGGTTATCTGACTATTGTTTGCTGGGCTTGCTTGCAGGAGAGGCAGTTTTTGAGATTCATGCATAGGCCAAGGCGACATCGGTTGGAACTCGGGATGTGCATTATTATTTATACTAACCAAATCCTATTGGGAAACAACTCAGGGTCATATTTAGTATTACTGTAAATTGTTAATACAAGTCTAGAAATCCAGGCCCAATTGAAGAAACAAAAGGTAATTTAATTTAGTCTGTAGAGGGGCTCAATTAATGATATCGATATTTGTGATCATTTGTTTGATACACATGGAAATTTGCAGAAATCAAATGAGATTTTAGCTAGTTTTGTATTCTCTACTTTATGCTTACACGAGATATTTTCTGGGTTAGAACCTCATTTTGCAGACATAAATGATAGTTAATTAGTAGCATAATTGATTGTGAAATTATCTAGAAACCATTTACGGCATGTGGTATAGTTTTCCCTTGGTCGGTGGGTGGTGATGGTTGAAACCGCTGGGGGTTGGGCAGGAGTGGCGGGACCTGTGTGCTTAAGTGTGTTTCACTCCTTGTTGGAAGTCCCAAAGAGATGGAGGATTGTGGTGGGGCTGCCTGTACGGAACAACCGCTGGGTAGGACCTGCGTGTGCCTTGTGTGGCTACTCGGCAGTGTGGTCTAAGCCTCTAATGTCAGTTTGCATGTGTCATGTCAAAAAGAGTACACGAGAGATTTTACTAAAGCTATACTGTAAATACAATTGTAGAAATTGACCCAACTCCGATATCTATTAAATAAAATTCACCTTTAACGTGTGAATCTCAAACTCTATAAAAAAAAAAAACCCAATCCAACATAACCCTTGGCCGGCGCAGCCGTCTGGACCTCCTTCTCTCATCCTTTCTTCAGTTCTTGTACTTTTCTCCTTTCTACAATAAAAGCCTTCCCACAGATATGTCATCTCCCATCTTCGCCGCTGCCGTTGTAGTCGCTGCCGCCGTCGCTGTCTTCTGCTCAGATCCGTTACCATCCGTTCTCTTCTGCTCAGATCTGTTGTGGTCCATCATCGATGGCTTGCTGCTGCCTTGGGTTTCGACTTTAGATCTGTTTGGTTTAGGTCTGGCTCCTTTAAGGATGTTTAGTTTTATCTTCTATGTATGTTTTATGTACTTTGTGTACTTTTGTCAAGCTACATCTTCATATGGTTGTGTCTACCAAAAGCTCACTTTGGTGATTCCCCCACCCTTGTATGGTGTTGCTGTAGTCTGTCACAACTATTATGTACTTTGTGTAACTTGTTACCTTGTGTATTTTGTTTGGCAAGTCGGTTTCGATTTTGCCCATTATATTCGATGTAACTTGTTGTGTTCAAATTACCTCCATTTGTATTTGTGAGAAGTGAAATATAATCTCTGTTCAAAAAAATAAAAATAAAAATAAAAATAAAAAATAATAAAAATAAAATCATGTTATCTATTAAAATAATATTTGTAGTTTTAACAATGTCGAGTATCCTAAAATTTATTCACACCAAGTGTGAAGAATTCTAAAATTCTCACAGTTAAAAAGTGTAGAAATCAATTTGCCACACTTATTTTCTTCACGTATGAGAAAATTAGATGTGACAAATGATTTATAACGGATAATTAGTAACATTTTATGCGCAAATCAATAAACCCACCCACCAAAACCCCTATGCCCACCATAATTACATAGACCTATTGAAAAACCAAATCCAAACAGAAAAAACCTCATTTACTGAAAATCCAAGACGAAATCCAAGCCTTCATTTTTCATAACTCACCATGTCTTTTGGACGGAATGTTATGAATGACATGCCGAATTATATTAGCAACATGCCGGATAACATTATCACCAATATTTTGAACCGTTTGCCACTCAAAGAGGCGGTGACGACATCCAGTTTAGCAACAAACTGGAGGTTTAAGTAGACGTTGCTTACCTATGTCATACTTGATGAGGATTTCTTTTATTTTTTGACAAATAAGTTTGAAGGGATGCATGTTACTAGATTGCTGCTTCAGCTCAAAGGTCCCATAAGAAGGTTTGTCTTCTCTGTAGAGCTTAAACCCTTGTCTGGACAAGATTACTTCAATTATGAAGAGATTCATGATTGGCTGTTGTTGTTGGGTCAGCGAGGAATTGAGGAGCTCCTTATACATAACTGGTCCTTCAAACCAGTTATCTTGCCAACCCAAATGTACACTCGTTTGGAGTTGAAACATCTGGAACTTCATTGGTGTACGTTACCTAGTTTGGTATCCTTTGAAGGTTTCCCAAATCCATTGACCTTAGAATTGTTATCTGTCGAATTTCTGACCGGTACAATTTGGGACTTTGTTCCTGGTTGTCCATTACTTGAGTCTCTTAAAATCAATCGTACTGATACAAAAGAGATGAGACTATTGGATATTGCATAACTTGGGAATTTGAAGAAGTTGTATTTGGTATTCGGTCTTTTGAACCAGGTCACCACAATCACAACTTACAATGTATATCAGCTTAGAAGTCTTCCCAAACTTGAGTCCCCTACATTGGATTTTCAGGAGTGCAAGGTAAGACCAATTTGAGTTTCACACTTCAAATGCAATCTTTAAAAATTCTGAAAATTCTACATGTTGTAGTTATTGGCAGAAGGTAGCTCATGGATGAATGTACCTGTGGCATTTGTATCCCTCAAGAATCTAAATCTATCCGGAGTCGATTTTCGGAACAATGTAATGGTAGGATTCATCATTCAAATGATTCGTGGAGCTCCAAGATTGCAAATGCTAGAAACCAGAGTAAGTCGAATGCAATATATATTATGCTTCACATCAACCTAAATTGCCATGGTTGTGCATCTCAATACTATCTCAATTTGCAGGCTTCATTCGAAAGTGATCTACCTTTGGAAAGTTATTCATTACATTTAGGAAGCAACAGAATGGGGTCAGGCCAGCTCGAGAGTGTGGTGTTTCGATCTTTTCCTATATCAGTTAATGAATTAACAATAATAAAGTTTGTACTTGCTTGTTCCCCCTTGCTGAAGAAACTTTATATCAAGCTTTGCACTCTAAATCATGATCATGCTGAAAATGAGGTGATGAATTGAGAGTTGGCTAGGGAGCTGTTGAAACTCCACCGAGCTTCCCCCACAGCCGAAGTGGAATTCTTCTAGTTTTTTTATGTTTATTCTATGGTTTGTTTAATGTTTAGCTTGTACCCTATGATAATTAACGACGTATTTTGCTGTTCCTGTTTCATTCTATGGCTTGTTTAATGTTTAGCTTATAATTACCCTAAATGGTGTTGTTTGAAATATTGTAGGTGTGTTGTGGATATGGAAATTTGACTTTTGAAAGTCAAAGTTACATATAGCACTTCAACTTGGTATTAGAAAGTGCAGGTTGAAACTAGCATATACATTATGATCCATAGAAAACAACATTTCAATTAATGAGTCAATTGGTAAATGACAATTTCTATTTGAAGTTTCACTATCGAAAGTCATAATTAAAATTCCATGAGTCAAATAACCCCTTTTAACTAATAAAGTCAACACATACAACACGAAGTGTTACTAATTATCCGTTATAAAACCTAAAGTTAAGCATACATATATTGCATCATACTTACAAAATTGTGTATGGACAAACCCATATGGTTTATCATATCCTACACATATAGTTTACAAAACAATTGTCTAAGCATTGTCAAGTTGATTTGTGCCCACAAATCCACCATACACACGAACTACAAAATTTGTTTACATAATATTATTCATCCAACTTTAAAGCTCCATCAGCACACATCAAAATGTAAAACTCTTTGTGACCTGTTAGTTTCATCACCTAGAAAGAAGCGAACCATTGAACCTTGACCAGAATGTGCTTCTGCCCTCAATTGCCTGAAACTAGATAATGAAACAATAGCCACTTGCCTCTTGACCTTCCCTTGACCAACTTGAAGTGTCATCTCACGAACTTCAAACTCTTTCTCTATGCTTTTATGCTTCACAACCACTCTAGAGAACCCATACAAGTTGTACTTCTTAACAATTCTTGATGGAATGGACTGATAAAAAATGTACAAAACTTATCATTAGTTTGTCATGAGATACTTCTAATACACATTATGATCCATCAATCTTTATATCAGACACACAATATATGATACAAATGACATTCATATATCTTACTAAGCAACTTTGTCACTAGACTTACAAGTCGGCCGTCTCTCCAGAAGGATGCAGTCATCTTCCTGTAGAATGCCCTTTCTTCTTGGTCATGGGCTGTGTGGTGTTCTCAATTACACATCCAGTTCATCCGAGGGGCTTCAAAATCTGAATTTAATATTACATATAATCAAATAACTTACACTGCTGTGAGATACTTGGTGTAGTTAAAGTTAAAAAACTAAAACATACCATAGTCAGTTGGTTGGTGACAAAGGGAATTCATGGCTATGTTGGTGTTGTATGTCTCCACTGTTGTGATGGCCCCTCCATCATGGTCAAACAACATGACATTATACTCCTCCCCCGGGACAACCTGAGTAAACACCATTTTTTGACCAGGTGACATATTCAAGTCTTGGGCCAGTTTTTCCCAACCACATCCCCACATGGCCGTGTGGACATATCATACCAATCTTGTGTAACCTCCAGCTCTACTTGGTAATCAGTGGTGTTACTAGTAACCATGACCGACTCTGTAGCTGCTGGACCATGCAGATATGGTAGAAAATCTTCTGGCATTGGCTGGATAAGATGAGATGTGTCTGTCACATCAACCATACATCTCCAAAACTGATCATGGACTGGTTCATAATTATGCAACTCCTACCCATACTTATTGTAGGTAGCTACATAAAACACATCCTCACCCTCTTCTATAAAATGTAAGTAAGCAACATCCGAACAGGTGATGTTGTGCATCGCAAAATCATTCCATCTTGCTCCCTCAACAACACACACTAATTGTGATACTCTTCTTACACTAACTCTCCATCTAGTCCCCGCATAGTTAACTAAGTAAATATACCGATTCCCATGATAGGATCCTCCTAACACGAAATCATGATGCACTTCCTGTATATCAATATTAAGTTTTAAGCATTGTCAATTTCTTACAACTACTTTTTTAGAGATATAACAGTTAATTCTTATATGGTGTTAACTTACAAACTCATCCAAAACCTCTTCAGGATCGTCCAAAGCGCAAATAAGTTGATTCCCATACATACCTTCTGCATTAACGATTGACATTATCACAAATAACGTTATGAATAAACATAAATTAATAAATATTGTTACCTCGTATGTGTGTTGTTTGATTTTGAAAGGCTTGCAAGTTCCGATTGTTTGTGGGTGTGTGATTAGATGGGATTCGATAAGATAGAATATGGGTACATTGTTGAGGGTTGTGTTGGGTTGAGGTTGTATGTGACAATGTGTGTGGTAGATGATCGGGTTTTACTCAACTGTCAATGGTTGGGTGTGGGTTTATTGATTCCCGCGAAAACATTAATATGTGTATCACAGAAGATACGGTAAAGTTACATAGTTAATGTGTGACTACACCGATGGTCCCTCAAGTTGTGTCTCTGGTTTAGCTTGGGTTAACTACTGGTTATAACATGATTGGACTATTATGCCCCTAATATAATAACAAAAAAGTACATTGACCGAGCCAAAACTGGTCAAGGGACGCAATCGGCCTAAAATACACAAGGTTTGGACACCTGGCGACCCTTTTAAAAGCTAGGGTGCCATGCGATGTTTTGTGAAAAGTTCAGGGACCATCGATGTATTTTTGTCTATAAATAATCTGTTTGTTGTCTATATCAAAATAAAAATTGTCTTTATTTTGATATAATTAATCTGTGTCAACATAAATCAAACATATATAATCATCATATAAACAACAAACAAAATATTTATATCAAAAGTTACAACAAACATAATAAGAGAACATATCTAAACTAATATAGAAAATTTTCAGTGTAAAAGATATACTAAAGGATTCACATTTAGTTGTTGATTAGCCATGGAAATAAAGAGCTTGATCAAAATTCGTCTAAAAATGAGGCAAATTTTAGGGTTTGTGTAATTTATTGGTTGTCTACAGGTTTAGGCTGGGCTTGGTTGTCGACAGGTTTGGGTTTACTCGGTGGTTTTTATGATATTAAAGATTTATATGTTTAATCTTTCTTTAGTGATTTACTCGTTTAATAATATTTAATTTTACTTTTAGTCACAAATGAAAATCATTCATGTATTTGTTAAGGGTGTGTTTGGTATCCCACTATGGGAATGAGGCTATGACTATGAAAGTTATTCAAGGTGTTTGTTTAAGATGATGGGGCACACTACTATTGTAATGAATGATAAATATAATCTATACTCCATATACATCAAGAGACATAGGTATGGATCTTTCATAGGTGAGGGACCCACCACTACTATCAAACTCATACCCATTTTCATTCATGCGAGCATACCAAACGCACCCTAATTTTGTTTTATGAGCAAAGCATGTGATAAAAATTCACACGGGAGGGTAAAACAGGAATTTACACTTCTAGGGTGCAATAGAAAAACCTAGGGTGCTATTCTATGAGAAACAAGACCCAACCCACAATTTTAGTATAGTATTAGACGAATGAATTAGGGTGAAGAATCTATTAGATTTCTAACTCATATTCGAGGGTATTTTTTAAAGCTTATATGTAAGTTTATGAGCTTGTATGATTTCGACATATATATCTTAAGCCCCAAGTTTCTGGCTTACTTTTTGAGACTTACTAGCTTATTTATATACTATAAGCCATAACAAGATTATATAAGTCCATAAGTCTCAAAATAAGCGGAAAATTAGGGTTTATAAAATATAAGCTGACATCAATAAGCTCGTAAGCCCAAATATAAGCTTAAACAAATAAGCTCATTGTTCAATTGGCATTTCCAAGCGAATAAAGGCGCATTTTAATATGTTATAATGCTTTGAAGGCAAAATCATAATTTGAATAATGTTATCAAGTGGAGTGTTAATTTATGCTTCAACAATATACTACGGGGGAAACACTAGCAGGTTAGCTTGAGGTTGTGACTCTCCGTTGATTTTGAGGACTGGTCCAATGATCATGTCAGCGAATGATCATGACACAACTGTTGTCTTCCTTTTGATGTGCCTTATGCACTTATTTAGCTCTTGTCTATTATGAAGAAAGAGTAGCAGTTTGATCACCTGCTCTTCTACAACGAAAAAATGCCACATAATGCAAATCCATAGGATGATAATATTTTTGGCTATCGTAGTTGCTGATATGGGGGGCACAGTGCTCTAAGTTACCACGGGAGAGGAAAAATGATACGACTCGGTTAGGGGTTGTATTAGGATAGGGCACCACTTCAAGTGGGCGCGAGCTCCTTAAGAATATTAGAGAAGAAAACTAGAGATATTTTTATTAGACAAATCATACCTTTCATTAATGGATGACGCGGTATATAAATATCGAATAAACCCTAACTTGTATCACATGTCGATACAAAATAAACTCACAAAATAAAAGATACTTTCCTAAATAATAACTCACATGACTCTTTCCTAATATGACTCGAATACGACTACTAAAAGATAGTTATCCAAAGGCTTATCATTCCCCACTCCTTTGGAAATCACCTTGTCCTCAAGGTGTTACTTCAAAATCTCGCCTCATGTAGTTCCAAGATCCCACACCTTCACTTGTAGTTCACCCTCTTTTGGATTATAAGAAAACAACATAAAGTGCATCAAAAAGCTTTGCCAAGGTTGTCCATAATTTACATGACTGGTGTTCAAATTCAGCCCGCCATATACAACTTTATTCTGCCCAACTTAATCACAACATAAAACTTTGATTTCATCCACACGAGAGGCACCTCATCTCTTTTCTTTCTCTTAATGGTTTCCAGTAGAGGTGGTTCAACAATAGTTTTGGGTGGCGTTGTCAACAAAGGTAGTTTAACGACGGTTGTAGGTTTCTGGTTTTACGATCCGTTGTTACTACTACTCACTTTGTTGCTAAAAAAGATGACCGTTGATCCTCAAAATGTGCTTCTATTATGTGGGCCAAGGGTAAGGCTTCTTCCAAAGTTGTAGGATTCAACCTTAACAGTTCCCAAAGTTGTAGGTCCGTGAAGCGTGCTTCCGTTGCATGAGCTAATAAAAAAGCTTCGCCTAAAGTTGTGGGGTTTGACCTTAAGAGTGCGCATTGTAGAGCTGGTTTAAGTCCAGAGATACAAAACGATTTAAGTAAGTTTTCAGAGATTCCCGTTACTCCATTTATAAGTACCTTAAACTCACTCTGATATTCGGCCACGGTACCCATTTGCAAGAGCTTAGATAGTGCGTCCTTATCGCTGCTACCCGATGCCATGAACAATATCTCGAAGAAGAAAAAAAAATTCTGATGAACAGTAACTCGTGAACAGTAGCCGTGAATAGTGATCGATAAACAGTACTCCGGGATGAATAGTGTTGATGAACAGTATTTTTTTTAATTGGAACCCTAATTTGGTAGCCCTCTCAACGAGGACTCTCAATGAAAGCACCAATTGATACGACACGGTTAGGGGTTGTATCAGGATCACTTCAAGCGGGCGCGAGCTCCTTAAGAATATTAGAGAAGAAAACTAGAGATATTTTTATTAGACAAATCATACCTTTCATTAATGGATGACGCGGTATATAAATACCGAATAAACCCTAACTTGTATCACATGTCGATACAAAATAAACTCACAAAATAAAAGATACTTTCCTAAATAATAACTCACATGACTCTTTCCTAATATGACTCGAATACGACTACTAAAAGATAGTTATCCAAAGGCTTATCATTCCCCACTCCTTTGGAAATCACCTTGTCCTCAAGGTGTTACTTCAAAATCTCGCCTCATGTAGTTCCAAGATCCCACACCTTCACTTGTAGTTCACCCTCTTTTGGATTATAAGAAAACAACATAAAGTGCATCAAAAAGCTTTGCCAAGGTTGTCCATAATTTACATGACTGGTGTTCAAATTCAGCCCGCCATATACAACTTTATTCTGCCCAACTTAATCACAACATAAAACTTTGATTTCATCCACACGAGAGGCACCTCATCTCTTTTCTTTCTCTTAATGGTTTCCAGTAGAGGTGGTTCAACAATAGTTTTGGGTGGCGTTGTCAACAAAGGTAGTTTAACGACGGTTGTAGGTTTCTGGTTTTACGATCCGTTGTTACTACTACTCACTTTGTTGCTAAAAAAGATGACTGTTGATCCTCAAAATGTGCTTCTATTATGTGGGCCAAGGGTAAGGCTTCTTCCAAAGTTGTAGGATTCAACCTTAACAGTTCCCAAAGTTGTAGGTCCGTGAAGCGTGCTTCCGTTGCATGAGCTAATAAAAAAGCTTCGCCTAAAGTTGTGGGGTTTGACCTTAAGAGTGCGCATTGTAGAGCTGGTTTAAGTCCAGAGATACAAAACGATTTAAGTAAGTTTTCAGAGATTCCCGTTACTCCATTTATAAGTACCTCAAACTCACTCTGATATTCGGCCACGGTACCCATTTGCAAGAGCTTAGATAGTGCGTCCTTATCGCTGCTACCCGATGCCATGAACAATATCTCGAAGAAGAAAAAAAAATTCTGATGAACAGTAACTCGTGAACAGTAGCCGTGAATAGTGATCGATAAACAGTACTCCGGGATGAATAGTGTTGATGAACAGTATTTTTTTTAATTGGAACCCTAATTTGGTAGCCCTCTCAACGAGGACTCTCAATGAAAGCACCAATTGATACGACACGGTTAGGGGTTGTATCAGGATCACTTCAAGCGGGCGCGAGCTCCTTAAGAATATTAGAGAAGAAAACTAGAGATATTTTTATTAGACAAATCATACATTTCATTAATGAATGACGCGGTATATACATACCGAATAAACCCTAACTTGTATCACAAGTCGATACAAGATAACTCACAAAATAAAAAAAATACTTTCTTAGATAATGACTCACATTACTCTTTTCTAATATGACTCGAATACAACTAACTAAAAGGCATATCACAAAACCTCTTATGATATGATCACCCTAGTCTCTAGTTAATGTCGCAATTCACACCCCATATGCAAGTGAGTGCTTTGATTCAGATGGTGGTTCAGGTCTATAAAGCATTAAGATAGTCGATATACTCCCTGAGTATGATATGTAATGGTAAAATTACAAACCAGAAGGCAATATACTTTATGTTGAAGTTGTGGGGAAAGTTAAAAGGTAACGATATACTCGTATTATATTTTCGGGATGGTGGTAATGAGTAAATTTCGAGATTGTGCAACCAAGGAGGAGAATATGCTTTATCATCGCCCGCCTGGGGTGAAGGAGGAGGAAATTTTACCTGTAAAGAACACCCATACGTACAATGTGCTTGAGAGATATGAAGTTTAGATGCTGATAGGTGGGTCTGGATATGAAGTCTCACGTTTCTAGCCGATATTATTGTAAAGAGCACCAACACAGTGTGCTTGAGAGATAAACAGTTCTCTCGAGTGGGTTTGGAACTATTTAGTTACCTGGTGGTCTCTTACCTTGATTCCATATTTATAAGCCATGTAATTATTTGAAATGTAGCAAAGTTTAGTGTCGTTCGTATAAGCAGTTGACAACTGTATCTATATAGCAGTGAAATGCATGATATATGTTGATACAAAAGTTGGGCGTTCCTAGTTTGGGCTCTTGCTCTCGTACCAATTCGCTTCTTAATGCTTGAAACCTGCGCACTAAGAAAGTAAACAACACCGTTAGGCTTATCGTGGGATTGTCTCCCACGATTAGACTCCGGCGTGAGAGTAAGTAATCGGTTTTAGGGTTTTGTTTAAGAGTTAGGGATTGTGAATCGTACCTTTAATGAGAATTATGTCATTCCTTATATAGGCGCAGAATCCTTGTAGGTTTCGTGCTCCTTACATTTCGCACACGTGGTGCTTATCCGGGTTAAGGATATCTATTCCATAGATAGAAGATCCTTATCTAAACCGTATATATTTTAGTTGGGATTGGGCTTTCGTGAGCCCATTCCCATTATTGATGCGGCCCAAGTTATAATAGCCCACGCATGGTGGTTTTGGGCCTTAGTAATGTTTATCATTTGAGCTCGTGGCCCAAATATAGACTATACGTCATCATGTCCCCCCAGTCTAGTGTGCGCGGCTCGTAGCCGCAGATGCTAGACTAGTCAGAACACCGGTAAGCGTGGCGGGAGGAATTTTGAATATTGCCGCCCAATATTGAGAACTATGTATCTAGTCCAAGATATTTCAAAGAAATGCCTCGAAATTCGGGGGTTGTGCCCACGTGTCCCTTGGAAAACGAGAAAAAGTGCTTGTACCTTTCGTATTCTAGCCACACATTTTGTTAGTGGGATCCACGTGGCCTTCATATAGGGTTTTTTGATTACCTATATAAGAGTCACCGCCTCCTTTTATCAAAAACACACAGTAAAAACACACATTCACCATTGCACATTTCTTCAAAGCATTTTTCAAAGAAAGCAAGTGTTCTATTAGGTAATTCCGTGTGCGTATTCTAGTAGATACTGTAAAAATGGTTGCCCAATTAAAGGAGTTTTGCTCTGCGATGGATGAGGATGACGTGCGTCAGTTCTCATCTGATTACTTCATTCCTCTGGATGTGCATCCAGAGGCCCCAGACGTCGATGTGTGTATTGCCCATTTCCCCGAAGGGAAGATAGGGCTATACACGCGCTTTTTTGAGTACGCTAATTATCGCGTACCAATATCCATATTCTTGAGCAATGTGCTCAATTTCTATCGCCTTCATATCTCACAGCTGCACTGTATAGGTGCGGCAAAGATATCAAATTTTGAAGTAAACTGTCGTTTACTTGCGATAGACCCAACCCTCAACCTATTCCGTGTGTTTTACCACACAACGTGGTCGCATGGATGGGTATCCTTTGCGAAGCGTGCGGGGAGCCTTCAGTGCTATACTGAGAAGGTAGATTCCCTAAGGCATTGGAGGGGGTATTTTTTCTGGGTGGATGATGAGGCGAAAAATGAACCACTTTTAGGGGGTCATTTAAGCCCGGAATTGAATTTATTTGATCAAATATTGCCCTAAATCATTCCTTTTGTAATTTTAGGTACTTTGGGAATGAAATCTGGAAAAGGAAGCAATTCGGACGTTTTTGGAGCATAAAAGTGAAGAAAACGCCAAAGACTTAATTTTCCAAGCTGGGAACAGTAGGTGACGGCGTCAAGAGTATCATCCTGACGGCGTCAAGAGTAAATTGCATGACGGCCCAGTGCAAACATGAAGGCGTCACAAGGAAGAGCGTCAAGAGTTAACACGTGACGGCCTGGAAGAACCTAACACATGACGGCGCCAGATGTAGATCAAGGCAGTCCGAGAATTATTTTGGCGGCGAGATGACGGCGTCACCTATTTGGTCTTGACACCGTCAGCCTCAATTTCCTATATATAGTTTTCTAATTTTCATTCAAAAAAAAGAGGAGAAGTTTGGAGAAACCCTAAGGCCGAACCTATTACGAATTTTACAGGTTTTTCAAGGGTTTTCAGCCCTTTAACCCTTTCATGTGTAATTGAGATAAGTGTTCTTCTAATTCAATCAATATGTCTATGTGTTGGTTGTCTATATCTTGTGCTTGTATTAATTCCACCATGCTAGGCTAGATTTATCTTGTGTTTGCTTAGATCTAATGAAACCTAGATGTTGATTATGTGTTGATTACTTGTTTATGGTTGTATTGGATGAATGATTTCGATGTTAGGCTTAAGAAAACTGGCAGATCTCCAAATGGTAACATGCTTGAACGTCTTAGGAAACATGAACCAATGTGCACTAGGTTTTATTGGTTGTATTTAATGCATGAGTAAATTCTAATGATCCCATGTTAGGAGCTTCTTAGCCGGCTCGACATAGGAGTGAAGTAGGCACTCATAGGATTGGGGAATTAAGTGCGCCACCCCATGAATGATATTAAGGAATACAATCTGTCATCCACGCAACTATAACAAATAATTAATGTGTAAAAGATATCTAGGGAGTAGTGAAATCCAAGTAAACACAATTTCTCTACTTATTGCTCACAACCTTAGTTTAATTTAGTTTATTTTCATTTCTAGTATTTTATTTTGATTGCATCTTTAGTATTGGGTTAGTTGACTAGCAACTAATTCCGCCCAAATCCTTCAAACCCGAGATATTTAATTGCTTTCTAAAAAATATAAAAATACAAAAATAATCATCCATCATCTTTAGAACTAGTATTTAGGTTTTCTAATCTTAGCGACACTATTCCTAGCTAAACGATCAATCCCCCAGTACTTGTCACTATACTATACTACAACGATCAGGTACACTGCCTGGTGGGGGTTGTAAGCTTCTCGAGATCCCTTGAGAGGTAAAGCCTGGTGCAATCCCCAAGCATCAAGTTTTTGGCGCCGCAGCCCGGGGAATAGTTATTGTCTAGGTTAGAATTTCTTGTTATTAGGTCTACTTGCTAGATTCCTTTCTAGCAAGATTTTATTTTTATTTTTAGGTTTCCTTTAGTCTATCTTTTCTTTGTGTCGTTGTTCGTAAAAACCTTTCCATTGACTTTTCCGTTCACCATTATGGAGAACGCGAATCCGCCAAACTTTTCATCCAATCGACCAAACCCACTACAAAATCTACCCTTTTCACTTCAAAATGACATCTTGATGTTTCGACAACATCATGATGAATCTTTTCCCGATGCATGGACTCGTTTCAAATACTTACTACAGAAAGTCCTTCACTGTGGTCTTGATTTATTGCCTCTACTTCAATTATTTCACACTTGTATCGACTACGAAACCCAAATGAGGCTTGACTATGTAACAGATGGGGAGTTTTGGGAGTATGATGTCAAAAACGCGTGGGAAAACTTTGAGATACATGCCCAATACAGGAGTGGAACATGGGACCCAAAAAACGTAAGTGTAGACCTATTTTCAATTTGGAAGGCTCAATCAAAAAGTTTGTTTAGGGATAAAAAGATTAAAGTTGAGACACCTAGGTGCATGTCATGGTTAGGCACTACCTTAATATAAGATGAACACATAGGTGATCTTGATAAGATGGAGGATAGAGTATAAAATCTAAGCCCACCAAGTACCCCACAAGTCCTACCATCATTTGAGGCATACACACCGCCCGTGACTTATCCGGAAGAAGTAGAAGAGACTTTAGGAACCCCAATAGAGGTAGAACCTTTGAACCAAACACAACTAGAGGATATAGGTTTGAATACTTATAATGATAACCTTACTCTTAGTTCCAGGGAAGTTCCTAGTTTTGATGAATCGGAGCCTCAACCAAAACCGTTACCTAATCTTCCATCCTTGGATGAAAATTTAGGAATTGAAATAGGTTCCGATCTACCCATCAAACCATATAGTCCGGGTAGTCTTAGGATAAAGGTAGTGGACTCTAACCCTTGTAGAGAGGAAACCAATATAGGAGTGAAAAATGACCTTACATGCTTACATCACCCATTTATGATTGATCACAAGAAACATTATGGGTTTAAACCAGGTTTATTAGGTCAAGATGGATCCCCAACTAGTAGTCTCTTGGATTTGATAGAAAATGATCCCTTTCTAGGAGAAAATCTTAATCCACCCATTAACCAGATTGAATTTGTTAAGGTTATGATGATAGGAGCACACCCCTTTGAGCATATAATTCATCCACCGCTCTTACCTCACGTGGCATATTTTCACCCTAAGGGTGTGTATCGCTACTTCCACCCGCACTTAATCCTAAGTGTAGGGAACACCTCCCCTATTTCCGTTAAAAAAGGGTAGAGTCAGGCTCGTGACTCGAACAAATACAAGCGCTTCTTGGGAGGCAACCCATGTTTTGTGTGATTGTTATTTTTTTTGTTTGTATTTTGCTTCCGTATGCATGCTTTATTTTTATTGTTGGTAGATCATGTTTCTAAACTAAAAAGTGGAAATACTTTACTTTGTTGTTTAGCCTAGTCTTAACTCCACCTAAAAGTATTTTTGCAAAAGATAAGTGTAAGGGGAAACCCCAAATATGTTTTTAAGAAACAAACCGATCATGATTCTCCACAATATTAAGTGAACATGTATATTCGTATTTATTAGAGTCAAATGCTTGTATTGAGTCATAATGAAGTTTTGCAGGATTTTCCAGGAAGTAGGACCAACTTTTTCCAGAAATTTTCCAGAAACTTAACATAAGAATTTCTGCAGGTCACTTCTGACGGCGTCACGAGTTTACTCTTGACGGCGTCACGTGTAAAAATCTGGAAATTTTACCGGTTTTGTTTTTCTAACGGAGTCTTAAAGTTTTTGTTGAATTATTAAGTTTTATAATCTCCAGAAAATCTGCAAACTTCATTCCACAAGCATTATATCTTACTTTGTTTTCTAGGATTTAGTAACTTATATAGATTGCCGCCGATTTTATGCGAGGTTGCTTTGTTTGTTTTCTCAGGATTTACAGGTTATGTATGACAAGAAGATGATTTATTATTCTGGAAGGGAAGCTTTGATTGTTCATTTTCTTGGAGGAAGATTTAACCTGGCCACCTAATTATCCATACCGAGCGAATCAGGGGAGTATTTGATTTCATTCTTTTTACTTTTTCACTTTTACATTCTTTACTTAAACATTGGGGACAATGTTCGTCTTAAGTGTAAGTGGAGGGTAAAATGATGATACCTTACAGATACACTTTCGCTTGAATTTGTTTGTTTGATGGTAGATGTGTAATAAAACTATGATAAATACTTGTTAGTGCAATTTTAGCGCCAAATTTAAAATTTTTTACAACATTTAGGAGTGAAACTTTAGCCATAGCAAGCGTCTCATGGATAGGAGATTGTATGACTAGCACATAACCGTATCATTCAGAAAAAAATTTTCCACCCAAATATGTGAGGTTCGCCTTTATATTTGATAGGAAAAACATTTACTATTAGTGCTTATGAGTGTACCGGTAGCATTTAGATTCTAGAACTTGCGTTAGTGATGCATCCCGAGACCGCTAGTGAGACTACATTCGTGTAGTAGGATTTACTACATGATAAGAGGCATTATGATCACCCTTGTGTTAAACCCGTATCATAATTACTTGACCATTTAAGTCATATTACTTGGCTAGTTAAGTCAACTAATTTTTCCCACACCTTAGCGTTGTACTCATTTTTAGTACACGAATCCCCTAGTATACCCCTCCGAGCCTATCTTTTCGCTTCTAACTTTAAGTATCTTACTTAAAGGAAGAATTTGTTACACCCCACTTAAATGTATACCCAAATCGCCTTAGCCTTCCGTGTATGCGCTCATTTTTAGTGCATTATTGTTATTTGTTAAACCCTAAGTTAACTATCTAATTGATTACATGGTTGCTAAGTCGAGTCATATCCGTGTACATATTGTTTTGGGACTATTGGGACTCATGGGTAAGTACTTATTTTATGGAGTAATGGGGAAGAACATCATTTATTACCCCCATATGTACGTTAATCTTAAAAGTGCTCCAAGTGTTTTGATTTTCTTAATTCGAGTCATTAGAATAGTTGATTGTAAAGTATGTAAAAATTCAAGTGTAAGAGGAATTTTCATTCCCTGTGATGTATTATTTTGGATGGTAGGGTAAGAGTGTATAAAAAAAAAAAAAAAAAAAAAAAATCGAAAAATCAAGAAAAAAAGAAAAAAAAAAAAGAAATAGAAAAAAAAAAAAAAAAAACATATGGACTACCATCCCGTTTCATTCTATGTTCATTTTATGTTTTTTGTTATTTTTCATTTATTAGCTTAAGTCGAGTCTAGTCTTGGCTTAGCAACGCCATTGTACATGTAATTGACCAAGATTGTTAACTCGCCACCAGTAAAAACTTCCTTTATCCAACAAAAAAGTGTATTTCATATCCCTACACCTAACGTTACAACCCTTTAAAAGACCTCTTTGATAGTTTATCCTAGGTGCTTACGCCATGTGGTGGAGGTTTGATCCTTTCCCAAGCCTATGGTAATCTATTTTGCTATGACAGGTAGTGAGAGATATCTTCCGTTTCCATATTGTAATTTATATTTTATTACACCCGAGAGATGTGAGTATCTAAACACTATTTGTGAGGTGCTAGTGTATGACCTCCGTGCTTGTCTTTGGTCTTTATTGGAACGATTATTTGTTGTAATTACTTTTATATTAGTGTTAAATGACCCCTAACTTGTATTTTGAATAGAATAAAAGCGCATTTGCTTAAGGACAAGCAAATCTCAAGTGTAAGGGTATATGATGAGGCGAAAAATGAACCACTTTTAGGGGGTCATTTAAGCCCTAAATTGAATTTATTTGATCAAATATTGCCCTAAATCGTTCCTTTTGTGATTTTAAGTACTTTGAGAATGAAATCTGGAAAAGGAAGCAATTCGGACGTTTTTGGAGCATAAAAGTAAAGAAAACGCCAAAGACTTAATTTTCCAAGCTGGGAACAGTAGGTGACAGCGTCAAGAGTATCATCCTGACGGCGTCAAGAGTAAATTGCATGACGGCCCAGTGCAAACATGAAGGCGTCACAAGGAAGAGCGTCAAGAGTTAACACGTGACGGCCTGGAAGAACCTAACACATCCGGCGTCAGATGTAGATCAAGGCAGTCCGAGAATTATTTTGGCGGCGAGATGACGGCGTCACCTATTTGGCCTTGACGCCGTCAGCCTCAATTTCCTATATATAGTTTTCTAATTTTCATTCAAAAAAAAGATGAGAAGTTTGGAGAAACCCTAAGGCCGAATCTATTACGAATTTTACAGGTTTTTCAAGGGTTTTCAGCCCTTTAACCCTTTCATGTGTAATTGAGATAAGTGTTCTTCTAATTCAATCAATATGTCTATGTGTTGGTTGTCTATATCTTGTGCTTGTCTTAATTCCACTATGCTAGGCTAGATTTATCTTGTGTTTGCTTAGATCTAATGAAACCTAGATGTTGATTATGTGTTGATTACTTGTTTATGGTTGTATCGGATGAATGATTTCGATGTTAGGCTTAAGAAAACTGGCAGATCTCCAAATGGTAACATGCTTGAACGTCTTAGGAAACATGAACCGATGTGCACTAGGTTTTATTGGTTATATTTAATGCATGAGTAAATTCTAATGATCCCATGTTAGGAGCTTCTTAGCCGGCTCGACATAGGAGTGAAGTAGGCACTCATAGGATTGGGAAATTAAGTGCGCCACCCCATGAATGATATTAAGGAATACAATCCGTCATCCACGCAACTATAACAAGTAATTAATGTGTAAAAGATATTTAGGGAGTAGTGAAATCCAAGTAAACACAATTTCTCCACTTATTGCTCACAACCTTAGTTTAATTTAGTTTATTTTCATTTCTAGTATTTTATTTTGATTGCATCTTTAGTATTGGGTTAGTTGACTAGCAACTAATTCCGCCCAAATCCTTCAAACCCGAGATATTTAATTGCTTTCTAAAAAATATAAAAATACAAAAATAATCATCCATCATCTTTAGAACTAGTATTTAGGTTTTCAAATCCTAGCGACACTATTCCTAGCTGAACGATCAATCCCCCGGTACTTGTCACTATACTATACTACAACGATCAGGTACACTGCCTGGTGGGGGTTGTAAGCTTCTCGAGATCCCTTGAGAGGTAAAGCCTGGTGCAATCCCAACGCATCAGTGGATGATGTGGTATTTCCATCACCATTTGAGTTTTATACTCAAGAGACGTTGCCGAGGGATGGGCGCCCCGCACCCGGTTCATATAGTTTGGCAGGTGCGCAGACTATTGATGCCAACCGCATCCCCATTAACCCTTATCCTGAGGAGTTTTTGGTGCACGTGGGGTTGAGTCGCAGCTATTTCCTTGGTGCTGACTAGGTGCCAACCTTCATTGATGAGGAAGGCCGGGGTGGGTGTTCATCCCTTTTTATTGTTCGCTTCCAATAATATAAGTTGTTCTGTATGCGCACTTTTACTAACTAATCTCTGTTTTGTTGTTTGTTCCTGTGTTGCGTAGAGATGGATTTGTTTGCGGTGGTAAATTTGGAGAAACCGAAGCAGGTGACCGTTGGTGTGCGTCCTCTGAGGGAGAAGGAGCAACCGCTTTTAGAAGCGACTGCGGGTCATCTGACTGTATTGGGGCCAATTGCTCATGAAGATTCGCCCCTCTTCTTGTGACGCCAGTGCAGAGCGTGGCTCCGACTGTGGAGTCTGCGCATGTGGAGGAAGTGCAAGCTAAATCTTCTGACAGCGTACAGGTATTGAAGCCTGAAGAGGTAGCGCAGAATCTAAAGCGCAAAGGAGAGGCTGGTGGCAGCGGTACTTCCAAGAGGAGGCGCCATCTGATCGCGGCATGTAGAGTCATCTGCTGAGGAGGATACATCTGCTTCTGGCGCGGATAAGGAGGCTGCAAAGGCCTCTCCACTTCTGTAAGTGATCTTCCTCATGCTTTGTATTTTATTATTACTTGTCGTAATATGTGCTAACTGTTTTCCTTATTCATTGTAGTGACTATGCTGCGAAGGATGATGCGGCCTTTGTGGAGACTGTGGTCCCTCCTCAGAATGAAAACAAGGAGGAGGGAGTGAAGGTGGGTGAGGACGTATCTGCGCAGCAGTTGTTGGTGGAGTTGGCTGCTACTGCTGAGCGTCAAACTGAGCTAGTTGCTCAGTTGAAGACGAGGTACGTCGGGGAGAGTAGCACTCTTGCCCAAAAGGATGAGGAGATAGCTCTTCTCCGTGCGCAGCTGGCTGAAGTGCAAGCGGAGGTGGGGTCCTTCAAGGCGCAAGCAGACAAGGTCACTAACGAGAAGTTGACCGCGATGGCTGAGCTGCAGCAAGCGCGCGGGGATCTTCATCAGTTTAGGGCTAACCTTACCTGGGCGGTAAGGTATCTTGAGGAGAAGAAGGAGGAGCATTTTGCGAACATTAATGAGTTCAAGGTACACATGGAGAATATTATTCAGGTGCAGGAGGAAAAGCTGCGTGGCCTGAGCATAGACTATGATGAGGAATTATACCCTCATCTGATGTCTACCATAGCTGAGCGCAGGTACGTCCTTACATATTTTCCTGCAATGTTGCCTTATTATATTTTTTGTTTTTTCTAATGCAAGTTGTTCTTGTTGATGTAGGTGGTTGATCAGTCATGGGCTGCGCTTGGCTGCTATGGGTACCTTGGAGTCTCCAGAAGTGTTGGGGACTTTTGGAAAGGTGGTGCAGTGCGCCGTGGAACGTGGGAGGGCGCAAGCTATGGAGGAGCTCCATGAGGCCAAGGCGTTAAATGTGGCACTGACTGAGGTGCCCGGCTACAACGCAAGTGCTTATGATGAGCTGATGCAGGCCATGTAGGGGATGAAGCTTCTTGAGCTTCCGCATATTGCACAGCTGGAGCGCGACCAGGATAACCCCATAAAGGTAATTATGGAGGGGTTGACCCTGGGGCGCCATATCTTGGAGGATGCAGAAGCGCAGCCAGACTACTTCCTCAAGCCTGAAGAGTCGCAGTTGCAGGTTCCTGTTTTTGCACAGCCACGCCACATGCTGAATCCGTTTGCTCTTGAGAAGGAGATTCCTCTAAAGGAGGTGTTGGAGCGACACGCAGAGAGAGCTGCCCAGAAAAAGGGTATTAAGGGTAAGGCCGTCTTATGCGGTGTAGGGGCTGCACATATTCCCAGGTATGATGGGATTCCTGTTAGTGTGGCGACTGTATCGCCTAAAGATGCGTTGCTCTTGCGAAAGCTTCAAGAGGCAGGAAGCTCCGCTGCTCCAGAAGATAGTCCTGAGCATCGTCATAGCGTATAGGCTTTTTGTGACTTGTATATTTATTGCAAAGTATATCTTTTGCGTGTTATGGTAGTTGTCTTTTTATGTAAAAAGATTAAATAAGATACTCTTTTATGTTTAAATTAAGTGCGTGACTTAAGATAAATTATATGAATGAAAATAAACTTGCATTAATTTTTGCAAAGTTTTATTATGTGTCCAAGAGTCTTGGCTCGTTATTTGCTAAGCTTTGTACAGTGTACTTGATATTTGTGCATCCTTCGTGGGACGCGCAAGGGAAACTTACCTCAACGTCTCAAAAGTAAGGCGCTTAGCAAGGATGCGTGATCCAATGTTGATGGGTTTGCAACCCTCTTACTCAACGAGTGAATTAGTAGCTTTACTCATCCTTTATGCCTTCGTGGGTCTTAATAAGTGCATGCACGCCATGTAGGCAAAAATAGAATACAACAATATTGACATATATAAGAATTTACGCAATAAAGTGAAATGCGTTATGGAGTTAGCTAGAAACCATAACATTTTATTGATACTTGCAAGTTTTCGAAAAAGTAAAAGACAATTCCTAACGAAGAAAAGAAAACACAAACAATTATTGGGCACGTACTAAAGTGCAACGTTGTCTGTTTATGGGCCGTAGCCTCTCCTAAAGATAGCATCTTTTGAGATTGCAGATATTCCAGGTGCGCGCTAGGTCGTGACCTTCCATATCGCCCAACCTGTATGCACCATTGCCTAGCGCATCGGTGACCTCGTAGGGTCCTTCCCATTTGGGTCCGAGCTTGCCTGTCTCTTCTGCGTGGCTTGCGTCATTGGCGCGGTATACAAAGTCTCCTAGCCTGAAGGAAGTGTGTTTGACCTTTGTATCATAATACTTCTTCATTTTTGCCTTAGCCTTTGCTTCGCGTATAGCTGCGCGTTCACGTCTTTCTTCCAGTAAGTCCAAGTCTATGCGCCGCTCCTCGTCATTTGTTGTGATGTTGACCTCTGCTGTTCGTATAGTTGGCATTCCTATCTCAGCTGGTATGACGGCTTCTGTTCCGTAGACAAAGGAGAATGGTGTGTCTCCAGTACTGGTTTTGATTTTGGTGCGATGCGCCCATAAGACATGTGATAGCTCGTCCACCACTTTCCTTTATGTCTGTCAAGACGCGCTTTTATTCCTTCACCTAGACTGCGATTCGCGCGCTCAACTAAACCATTGGTTTGTGGGTGTTTTACTGAAGCGAAGTGTTGTGTGATGTTCAATTGCGCGCACCAATCTTTGAATGGGTTGTCGCAGAATTGCTTCCCATTGTCTTATATGATCTCTCCAGGTAGTCCGAAGCGACAGACAATGTTATCCCATACAAAGCATTTGACCTGGTTGCCCATGATACTCACCACCGCCTTTGCTTCAATCTACTTCGTAAAGTAGTCTATGGCTACGATGAGGAATTTTAGCCCTCTTGCTGCAACTGGAAAAGGTCCTGCGATGTCAATGCCCCATTTGTAGAATGGCCATGGTGAGGTAATGGGTGTTAGCTCTTGTTGTGGTTGGCGCGGAATTGGCCTGTGTACTTGGCAATTGCTGCATTTCTTTATCATATCTCGCGCGTCGCGGTGCATAGTTGGCCAATAATACCCCGACCGTAGAGCGCGCGCTACAACAGATCGTGGCCCTGAGTGCATGCTACATGATCCAGCGTGGATTTCTCGGAGTACATAGTCTGCTTGAAGAGGTCCAATACATCAGAGCCAAGGTTGCAAGAAAGAACGTCGATAGAGGATGTTGTCCCGTAGTTCGAATCGCTGCGCTGTGCGCCGCACTCTTCGAGCGTCCGTGGTAAGACTCCTTTGCTAATGAATTCGATGATAGGTGTCATCCATGTAGGATCTTGTTCTTCTATCACTGTGGATACTTCCATCTCCGAGATTGACTTGTTTTGTAAGGTTTCTACCAATACCTGTTTGGATAAATGCGCAAAGCTTGTAGATGCAATCTTGCTAAGCGGATCAGCTTTCCTGTTGTCCCCTCTAGGTACTTGTTTTATTGTGAACCTATCAAAGTTCTGAATTAAGGACTTGATCTTATCCAGGTATTGGATCATGTGTTCATCCTTGGCTTCATATTCACCTAGCACATGGTTAGCGACTAGCCTAGAATCTACGTTTGCCTCTAGGTTGCGTACACCCATTTGGATTGCAATACGCAGTCCAGCGAGTAGGGCTTCGTATTCTGCCTCATTGTTTGTGGCTGTGAATTCGAAGCGCAGCGCATATGTGAATTCCATACCTTCTGGATTAGTAAGAATGAGGCCTGCGCCTGATCCATCCACGCATGAGGATCCATCTGTGAACAGAATCCAGGGTTCCCGTAGATCTGTTTTTGTAACAATTCACATTTTTCAGGTTAATTACCATTCCCGGAAAATTTCACTATTCACTTTTACTATTCATTTTTTTCCCGAAACTTTCCCGAAAGTTGATTTTTATTTGATTTTATCGAGTGATAAATCATTTCCATGGCAAATTAAAAGTTTAACTTTCATAAGCTCATTTTCGTGAAAGTTATTAAGGAATTACACGTTTTAGGGTAAAACGTCATTCAGAAATTCTACATACAACGAAACTCGACCGCGTTAAGTGACCCCGCATCGGAAAAATGTTTGACACACTCATGATTTATTTGAGAATTAATCGTGACTGAGAAAAACATGACCAAAAACTTCCCAGCAGGTCACCCATGCCTGTACTACTCTCGCATGAGCACGCTTAACCATTTGGGCGATTAACCGTGAGACCACAAAACGCGTTTCTAAGACTTTTTGAGTTTTCAACTTATTATAAAAAGTCAACATATTTTTCCCTCCTCCATTGACCAAAAATCATCCCTTGATGTTATAAGTCATTCCTTGATTTTTAGGCTTACGGTTTGATGTCTAAAAGACATTTAATACCAACCGACACTAGACTGAGCCCAGTCTAGATATTATAAGTCATTTTAAATCATTTTTATCACATTAGAAAAGTAACATTTTACTTTTCTCAATTTTACGCAATATTCGTACGTTTTACGTATTACGCGTTTTAGACCCGTGTTTCCAGCTTTTAGCAGGGTTTTACCACCCAAATGGAACCTACCACTCATTTTATATTTTATTATGGAGTATTTTGACATGTTTAACCATTCTTCCAAGTTTCATAATTTTACGACACCCGGTTTTACGTTTTGAGGCTTAATCATTTACGATTGGCATTTCCCGTAGTCAAAACTAACCAAGTATCTTGGATAATACCAAGAAAAGTCCACACCCTTGCTCTCCAAGTTCATGAACCGCCTCAAGGAGGGGGGATTCACACTATGTGGCTCAATCTCATGCTAGGAGGCCTTAGATGAGAACATGTGTAGAACTTGGTGAACAAGTGTTGACTAGTCAAGGAAAGTAACCTCCTCATTGAGCTATAAAAGCCCCTCTCCCCTCCCTTGTTGCCGTCCACTTCCATACACACCAACACCATTCCATTTGCTAATTCTCTTCCAAGTTTCATGCATGATTCAAGTGATTCTTCAAGGTTGAAACCCTAGATAGGTTATCATTCATCAAACACTTCCATAACCTCATATACTTGGTGATTTCTCTTGAGTTTAAATCCACTCAAGTCACCTAAACCTTCATCATCCATCTTTCAAGAATACCAAGGGTAGAAAGATTGCATGAAGTGAAGTGGGTTGAAGCAAGTCTATCAAAGTCCTATCCTTACATGTTAACTTCCTTTCATCTTTGAAAGCCAAAAGTTGTGAGCCAAACCCTAACTTGATTCTTGTTAAATAATCATGTTCATGTTATTTACATATTATTTGTGCTATATATTGTCTTGTTATCATGTCCATGATGTATAAAAGTGAGTAAAACAAGTATTGATACATATATGTAACTTATGTTATTCAAACAAGTAAACTAGTGATTTTCTTGGAAAACCACGACCAAAATGGTAAAATTATGATATTGGATCATTACATATTACAGTAGAGGACTTAACAAGGAAACCATAGCAATTTGAACCACCTAAAACGAGTATACGAGTCAAAAGTTACGCCCATTTGAAGTTACCAAAGATTTCCGGCAAAACTGCCTAAACCTTCCTGAATCGCATTCTGACTTTTTGAAAGTCCCACTTCTGGTCCGATTCATCAAAAAGTTAAAACACGAAAGTTGTCCGGAACGACGTTTTCGTTCAGGAACAAAGAGGCTCGAGCCTTGAAAACACTTTCTGAGTAAGATATTTCACAATTTCTTAACAGCTATTTACATATAATAAGTCACTAAGTTATGGTTATACTTTAAAAGGAACAAGAGTTATTATGACCTATAAACAAGACCACCACCATGGCTAGAGCCAAGGTTGTGTCTCATGACCTTGGAACAAGGACCAAAGGTCATGGCTAGGCCATGACGAAATGACCATACCAACTTACATAGGCGTAAACATGAAACAATGAATTAGACGATAACTTGAACAAGCAATTTGGATCTACTTCACTTAAAAAGGAACCATGAGATTTTACCAATAGAAAATGGTCATTCAAGACTTATGAAACTACCCCTAATAACAATCTTCATGTACAAATAAACTTTCATAAGTTTATTCAAATATCGGACATGTAACCTTTCGGATCAAAACTTATATCTATATATTTCATCAACTACTACAATAGTAGGGAGCCTCATGTGAGGAGTTCATTATGTAAGCCGTCGAGTTGAGTTGTGGATTTACGAGTTAAAGTGTCCTGGCTCCTCGAACGCTTACTAACATGACTTCTGAATTATGTCGGCCCGAACGGTAGTAAACGATATATAAACATACATGTTTCATGAATCATTTCTTTCAAAGACTTACATTATACATCATACCACATCATGGACTAAATGCAAGATATATATATATATATATATATATATATATATATATATATATATATATATAGGCACTACTTCATATTCTTTACTCCAATCCTAAGTCGCGACATTCTATTATAGGTTGCTCATAGAACCTTCACGATTCGACCGTTACATTCATTACTTGCTATCTTACTTAAGGTGAGTTCATAGCCCCACTTTCGATTACTTAATTGTTTTACAAACCCTTGGGGGGAATACATGCTATTTATAACCGAGCACAATGTTTTTAAATTGTATGCTTACCTGATTGTTTTATTATCACTAAGTACCAACCTTGCTAAACCGAGATCCTTTATTATGAACCATTTAGTCACTAGCAATAGTGAGCGCGAATATTATTAATAGGCCTATTGGGATTGACGAATCCCATTTGTATTGACTAAGTTCAAACAAATGCAATAATATTTGAGATTTAGGTATGTTAGCAAAGTACCTACCGGGATAAATCTGCCGATCGATATTGGTACACGTTAACGTTATGGTGTCATAAGCTTAGTGTATAATACATGTTCCGGGCGTATAATAACGTAGCCTACCTGTTTTGTTTTCCAAACATTGGTGTGAGCCTATAACTCACACTACCAACATATTGTGTTCAATCGATTTAACAAACTCTATGAATATCACTCAACCTTTGTGTTGACCTCTCAAGCATGTATTTCAGGTTCATGACGATCAAGGATGGCACGGAAGGACACGGATACTCAAGAGGGCTATAAATTTTATTATCATTCAAAACTCATTTATTATACATTGTAAACATGGAACCAATTGGGACCTCATTTTGAAATCTCTGATATTTATATAATTTGAATGATACATCTTTTAAAACGACTCAATTGGAGTTCGTTTTCTATTATTGTGACTATTGTGCCGTCGAGTAACACCCAGTTTGAATTCCGCTGCATCCATGAATTGGGGGTGTTACAGTTTTGGTTGTTGAGGTTAGACTATCAGTATCTGGCTTCTCAACAATGAAATCGGCTAATATCTGTCCCTTGATTGCAGTGCGTGGTCTATACGAGATGTTATGTTCGCTTAACAAGACACTTCACTTTTGTAGCCACCCTGATGCGTCAGGTTTAGAGATAACTTGTTGGATTGGCTGGTCTGTGATTACGGCTATTGGGTGTGCCTGAAAGTATATGCGCAGTCTTTTAGCTGCAAATACTAGAGCCAAGACCAGCTTTTCCATGGCGCTGTAGTTAGTCTCTGTTTTCTTTAATGCTTTGCTTACGAAGTATATGGGTGTCTGGACGGAGTTTCTATCTGTCAATAGTACTGCGCTAACTGCTCCGTGAGTGGCAGATAAATACATGATCAACTCTTCCCCTGGTCTCGGTGCGACAAGTTTGGGGAGTGATGTCAGATGTTGTTTTAGCTGCTGGAAAGCTTCATCTGCTTCTTCAGTCCAACGAAAGTCTCCCTTTTTGGTGCACTTCGTGCATGTTTTAAAGGGGGGGGGGGGGGGTAATTTGTCTGCTGATTTAGATAAGAAACGGTTTAGCCCAGCTAGCTTTTCGTTTAATGACTGGACTTCCTTGAGTGTGCGCGGTGAGGGAAGATCGATAACAGCTTTTGTTTTTTCTGGGCAAGGTTTGATTCCATCGGGTTCTATTAAGTATCCGAGGAACATGCCTTCTGTTGCGCCAAAGGTGCACTTCTTGGGATTTAACTTCATGTTTATTTTTCCCAATGTTTTGAACGTTTCCTCGATGTCGCGCACCAATTCATCCTCTGTGTGGCTCTTGATGACAAGGTCGTCGACGTAGACTTCCAAGTTTCGACCTACTTGTTTTTCAAAAGCTGTGTCCACCAGTCGCTGGTATGTTGCGCCTGCGTTTTTTAGACCAAAGGGCATTTTTGTATAGCAATAGACCCCTTGACTTGTGTGGAAAGCTGTTTTCTCTTCGTCCTCTACTGCCATCTGGATTTGATGGTATCCTTTGTATGCGTCTAGGAAGCACTTGAAAAGATATCCGCATAGGGATTCTACTTTCCAGTCTATCTCCGGCAGTGAATAACAGTCCTGTGGGTATGCTTTGTTGAGGTCTGTGAAGTCCATGCACATCCTCCAAATGCCATCACTTTTCTTTACCAATACTGGATTAGAAAGCCAATCGTGATAGTAAACTTCGCGCATGATGCTTGCGTCTACAAGTTTGTGTACTTCTTCCAGAATAGCTTTTGCACGATCTGGGGCCTGGCCGCGCTTCTTCTATCGTATTGGGGGATATCCTTGTCGGATTTGTAGCTTGTGTTCTGTGATAGAGCGTGGCACTCCGGTCATGTGCTTTGGTTCCCATGTGAAGATATCTAGGTTCTTTTGCAAGAGTGCGCACACAGCTGCTTTACCTTTTTCAGATAAAGATCCTCCAATCGAAATTTGTTGATCCGGGTAATCGGGGTGAATAACGACCTTTAAGTTTGGTGTTTTTTCTGTGCGTTGTTCTGTAATACTTTCCACCTCAGTGGTTACTGCGTTGCATTCTTTTGGTGGTACCGTGGTGTTATAGAGGGTGACAATTCCTCCTTCCACTGGAAATTTAAGCATCCCATGTGCTGTGGATGGTACGGCGTGCATGGACGATATTCCAGGTCTCCCAATGATGCCATTGTATGGTAAGGGAGACTTGATTACCATGAAATTTATCCATGTTGCTGTTGAGTGTTGTTCATCGCCTACAACTACTAGCAAGCGCAATTGTCCCATAGGCCAAATCTTTTTTCTCCTGTGAATCCAGTCAATGAAGTTGTGGCCGATATCAATTGACTTTGTATCTCAGGTCGTAGCCTTTTGAAACAATGATCGTATAGGATGTCTGCGGATCCCCCCCCCCCCATCGATGTACATGCGGTGGATATCATGTCCCCCCGTATGTATTTCAATAGTTAGTGGCTCTACTACTGCGTTGTCCGCAGCTAGAGTAGGGAAGGATATCTCTTTTTCTAGGGAGAATTTTTGACTGACTTTTTGTTTTATCTTGCGTTGCCATGACTGTATCATGTAGATGATGTCAGCTTTGTCTTTGGGAGGTTCTTTCTTGCCTCCATTCCTTTGCTTGTCCCTCCCTTCTTTGATGTTTTTTACGAGGTGGTCCATTCTGCCCTCTTTTACTAATTTTTCAATCAGTTGTCGCAGCTGGACACACTCGTTGGTTGTATGGCCTTTTTGGCCATGTTATTCGCAGTATCCATTCCCTATGCGCTTGTCCTCTGCGGTACGCATTGGTGGAGGTTTTGGGAAGTTTGCCCCTTCTGTTACGAATATTTCCCTTGGAGTCTTTGTGAGAGGGGTATATTTGTCATTTTCTCTTCCACTTCGATAATTCCGGCTGCGGTTGCTATTCTGATCGTTGGATTGTCTCCTAGGCTGTTCTTGTTGCCTATAATTTGAGTAGCCTTTTTTGCTGTCCGCAGCGGCTACTTCTCCTTGTATGAAGGATCTTGTGCGCTTCATTAGCTCATCGAAGGTTTGGGGAACCTTGTCGTTTAGCTTCCGAATAAGTTCGGGGTTATTAATCCCATTCATGAACCCTAAAATTTTTAAGACTTCGGGACATGCTTTGACATGTATGCATTCATCTTTAAAGCATTCCACATAAGCACTGGTTGATTCCCCTTGGCGCTGTTTTACTCTGGCTAGTTCAACAGGGTTTTTAGCGCACTTCTTTCTTTGGGTGAAGTTTAAACGGAATGCTTTCCGTAATTCTTCAAACCCACCAATGCTCCGTCGTGGGAGCTTGCTAAACCACGTGCGCGCATTCCCTACTAAGGTGGAATTAAACATATGGCACCACACAGGTTGTGGCCAATTTTCGATGGTAGCGGCCGACTCGAAAATTTTTAGGTGGTCATCCGGGTAACCTGTTCCATCATATGTTTTGACATTAGTGGGCATGCGCCTCCTTTTGTGATCAGAGTAATCGCTGATGCGTCGTGTAAATGCATCAACTTTCTGGTGACGCCACGGAAGAGACATGTCTTCGTCTTCTTATTCGCGACGTCTTTCTCAAGATTTCCAGTGTCCTGTTTCCTTATCCTCGTTATCCGAGGAGTCATTGGAGGAGGAGTAATCTCTTTTGCGGCGCTTGTACCGGCTTTCTTCAGAGGAAGAGCTTGAGGGGCTTTCACTTGGGGATATTCTTCTCCCTATTCTGTCATGAATTCTTTTGCTCTCAGACCTGGAGGAACCCTCGCTTGGTGAGTGTTGAGGTCCTAATCTGTCTTGTATCCCTCGACTACCAAGTCTGGAATGAATATTGGTGCGCCTCTCGCCGTCTTCATATTCCTCTGAATATTGTGAGTCAGATATCGTACCCAGCCTATCATGGATAGTGGTACGTTTTTCGTTGTTTTCGTGTCTTCCTCGTAGGTGGCGCGGTGGTGATGCTTCGCGTTCAGGACCAAAGTTGAGCCGGGCTTGCAGGCTCGTATTCGACCTTCTCCTCACTTCTTCTTGCATAAGGGCGGTTAGAGTTTCGTAATTTTGGGATACAAAATTACTCAGCGTTAAGTCAAGTGCGTCCTCATTCGCTGCAAGAATATCTGCCTCAGTATTGGGTACCCTATCCCTGTTAGGTGCGCCCGACGGCACAGTGTTGTCCACTGTAGGTGCCGTCTGGTGAGGAGTATTGAAGAGGGTGCGCTGGAGTTCTTCAACGCTTGGGACTACGGTGGTGACGGGGGTAGTCCTTACAGGCAGTTCCACCACTGGGAGAGGTTGGGTAGGTCCCGTTTCTTGGTGACCAGTCGCACTCGTTGTCCCAGAAGCCTGCCTAGGGGTTGAATCTTGTTGATTCTTCCTCTGGGGGTCACGTGTTTTTTCCACCTGCAGAGTTCGCTGGCTTGAATTTTTACTCTTTGTCATTCTAGTTCCTTGATTCTTGGTGTGGGTCCCACGGATGGCGCCACTTGTTGATACAAAAGTTGGGCGTTCCTAGTTTGGGCTCTTGCTCTCGTACCAATTCGCTTCTTAATGCTTGAAACCTGCGCACTAAGAAAGTAAACAACACCGTTAGGCTTATCGTGGGATTGTCTCCCACGATTAGACTCCGGCGTGAGAGTAAGTAATCGGTTTTAGGGTTTTGTTTAAGAGTTAGGGATTGTGAATCGTACCTTTAATGAGAATTATGTCATTCCTTATATAGGCGCAGAATCCTTGTAGGTTTCGTGCTCCTTACGTTTCGCACACGTGGTGCTTATCCGGGTTAAGGATATCTATTCCATAGATAGAAGATCCTTATCTAAACCGTATATATTTTAGTTGGGCTTGGGCTTTCGTGAGCCCATTCCCATTATTGATGCGGCCCAAGTTATAATAGCCCACGCATGGTGGTTTTGGCCTTAGTAATGTTTATCATTTGGGCTCGTGGCCCAAATATAGACTATACGTCATCAATATAATATATATATGTGATTACTTGATATTTTTGTCGCCGAGCAACTGCATAGTGTTCACTGGTGGTACAAGGTAACGATTCCTGATTTAACTAGTTAATTTTTCAACCCATCCAACCTTGATATGATGCAATTTTAGAAATATTAGAGAAGCATGTATGCAGTTGCCTTGATTGCCCTCATGTGACCAACAAATTACAGGTAAAAAAACAGAAGTTACAAACACAAATAAAAGGGGTGCACGCCACACATTTGAGCTTTACGGTATTACAAAGACATGTGATAATTAACAGTAACGTGAGACCATTAGAACTCTAAGTAAGATGGAGTAAGCGGTTTTAAAACCTTGCTTCCCTTGGTCTCGACCAAGTCCAAATGCTTTTGAAGGAGATGTACATAAACTATCCAATCCCCATTCTTCCTCACGTTTGGCATTGGCATCACGTAACCGGTTTGCCCACCCCACGGAAAGTGATACGATCCAAAATCTGGCTTACCCCATCCAAAGTTAATGCTTTCAACAGGGAATCGCTGTCCGGATGACACAACCACGGCTTCATCATCAGTTTCTTTCATCTTTGTGTATATCTTTGCAACTGCTGGTGCGGGTCGCTGCAATTCTACCCAATCAATGAGTCCTCTAAAATGTTCCTCACTCAATGCTGGACACACAAACTCATGGACCATGTCAGCTACTAGGCTGAGTGGCATTTCTTTAAGTGCACTTGAATTCGCCTTGCCATAAGGGATAGAAAGTACATTTCCAAAGTAGTTTTGCATCGAAAAAGACTCGGTATTTGACAAAGAGATTTTGTCTAAGTTAATCTTATTATCTAGCCTTTCTCTCCCATCGACTACAACGCCCATCTTGCACGTATCGTGCCCATCATTACACTCTGCTATTATCTTCCATAGAAAGGCAATGAAGGACACAAGCTTACTTTTTTTCGGGTTTCCATTTAAACTTGAATTTAATTGGAGGTGATTGATATCTTTAGATTCGATGTAGTATATGCGGCTAACGAGGGGATTGACTGGCAAATTAGACCCTGGTGGAGGAAGGGTCGATATAGGGACGTATAAGGTATCGAAGATGGTGTTCATAACAGGTGGGCGTCTTGGGTTAAGCATGGAACGCCTAAAAGATGGAAGACATGAAATTTGTTTCGATTGAGCAATTTCTGCCCATGCAGTCAAGAACATGTTTATTGAATATGCATCGGCTACTCGATGATCAAATGAGCATCCAATTACTAAACCTCCACAGTTCAGCTCCGTGACCTATATCCAGGCAAATGAATGTATAAGATTTATGATAAAATCAGAAACTATTATCAAAAGATTGAGCAATCTCATTAGTTCTCATACTCTCAATTGTTTTTCTTAGTTGTCACCTAGCATGTGTTTTCATCCAATACATAAATAAATGATTGGAATTTTAAAATTCTTAAAAGGTAGTTGAGTTGTGTACTTTCCCAATCAACTCATGTCTTTTATATCTTGTCTTTTTTCCGGTCGATATAACCACGTGGAAGATTAAATGCAATATGTATATATGTTACGTATAATGATTTTGGCCCTCCAAAAATATTAAAATTATATAATTACTCGGTGACTAATGCCTCTCCTTCATGTACTGTGAGATTTTCTTTAGTGAGAGAAGCAGGATTTTCCAAAAAATTACTGCATCTTTCCCACTCCGTTTGAATACAAAACTTTCTGTAAAAGAGTCAGTGTTATAGCGACACAAATTGAAGATCGAGTATGGGAATAGATTTTGGTGCTAGCAACTCCGTATTTGTTAGTGTCAACTAAATATAATGCAAATATTGTTTCCGCCCAATGTTTTAAAACTCGGGGAACCGAATTAGTGACTGTTTTTTTCCATGTTTTAAAACCAGATCAAACCATCAAACAATCAGGTTTTAGTCAATCCGGTTAAATAAATTTGTCGAAATTTGCCACACCAGTAGTTGTACTGTGTTTATATTATAGTTCTAAAACATGGCTACTTCACAAGAGCTTGTTAATTTGACTAATAATTAATAAAACATAATAAACAATTCTTAGATTAGATGGTTTGTGAATGCATGAAGTTTATTTGACTTGATTTGGTCTTTGAGATATCAATTGTGCATTGTAACTGAACCAATTTCAAACAACCATAGCTAAAGTTGAAAAATGCGTCCCTGAGTGTGCATGTTAGTAATAGTTTGCAGATCAACTTTTTTAGACTTTCTTATAAAAAATATTGTGGTTAAATGGCCTATTTAAGTTTTCGCTCCAAAGGTGAAGAATGATGGGGTCACTCTGATCCCATGCATCCTAAGGATGCCAACCGGACCTTCCTCCATGGACCCGGCCCGAGGCAATGAGCACCTGTCCCAGTCAGGCTTATTTAAGTTTTGTATGTGTACATGATCGATAATCGTTAAATCAGCATCACAAATTAGTTGTCCTTGAACGATAGCTATTAGAAAACTGGTTCGACTTGACGGTTCAGCCGGTTGAACCAATGACCCGGTGAACATGCGACTCGACCCCAGACATTTTTTTTTTTTTTTTTGGGTACTAAACTTGATTTTTTGGGCATTTTTGTGTACTTTATGACCATTTTGCCTCATTTTATTAACATGAGAGGGGCAAAATAGTCATAAAGTACACACAAATACCCAAAAAATCAAGTTAGTATACATAATAGCAAAAAAAATTGTTCGATACATATAGAAGGAAATGATGACAAGTATGATACATTTAAAGGCCATTAGCCCTTATCCTTTTGTTGCTAATCTTTTAACTAATTTTCTTTTTAGTTTGATTGTCAGATATTCTTTAAGAACCAACTAATTAAATATACCTGAACCGTAAGAACTCCTTGTTTTTTAACTGGAACAAGTTTTCTTTCTACAGAATCATCAGGGTGGTAGAGATCAATGCTTTTAAGCTCCATATCAGCATATGCATGAATGAAATCCACGCCACGGTTGTTACACAGCAACTCAGGTTCACCAAGGTTGTTTTGGACAACTTCTCCAGCGAACGGATAAAATAGAGCCAGTGCTTGTGCCAATGATTTATTGACTATGTTCACACTCTCGTCAAAAGGCAAAGCTTTCTTATAGCAGAAGAAAACTCCGACATCAATTGGCGGAAGGAGAAGGTCTAGATTTGACATGGGTAGCCAATGGTCCTGCACGGGCAGTGCAGCCGCAATGATGCCCTTATGCTTCACACTTTCCAAAACTCCACATGAACCCATTGTGTAGGACTGGAAGGTGTTCTTAAGAAAATGGTGTGTTAAGTTTACGTGAGAGTAGATTAGAAATTATGAGTGAGGATGGTTGATTGGTAGTGGTCTTTATATAATAATTTGAGTATGTTTTTTTCTTGCTAAAAAATATAATTAACCTAAGACGGTCTTTGTTCAAAAATAACTAGGAGGGTAGGGTACTAGGTTGAATCTTTCTTGCTTGCTTTCTATTGGTTGCATAAACAAAACCACATAATAAACGAAACCAATCATTATTCATCGTTTATTAATTTTTTTTTATCATTTTTCTGTTACTACGTATTAAATATCCGGTCGGCATTAGCAGTTCAACCACAACATATGCAAGACTTTTAATCTCAACCGCTTGTGCTGGCCGTCTTACAATCAATTTTTTATTTATATATATACTCAATAGGTAGGTCTGGATTTGACGTCTCAACTCTCAAGTGGGTTAGGAACAATTTAGTTACCTGGTGGTCTCTTCACTCTTATCTTGATTTCATAAAAGCATGTAACTATTTTACATGCATCAAAGTTTAGTTTCGTTCGTATAAGCAGTTGACAACTATATCCATATAGTAGTAGATAAATGCATGGTATATATGTGATTACTTGATATTTTTGTTCCCAAGCAAGTACACGGTGTTCATTGGTGGTATAAGATAACAATTCCCGAGTTTACGGTATAAGATAGGGGGAATACTACAAAAACAAATTCACAAAATCATCCACAAAATAAGGTGTCACTTCTTGATTGATTTAATTTTTTTCAGTTTCTCTCTCTTCTCTCTAAATCAGCCAATCAAAGAGTGACAACTCCTTTTGTGAATGATTTTATGGATTTGTTTTTGTGGGTCTATCATTCCCCATAAGATAGCAACTACGAGTACTTGATTTTTCAACCCATCAAACCTTTTTTAGAAATATTAGAGAAGCATATATGCAGTTGCCTTGATTGCCCTCATGTGACCAACAAATTACAGGTAAAAAAACAGAAGTTACAAACACAAATAAAACGGGTGCACGCCACACATTTGAGCTTTACGGTATTACAATCACATGTGATAATTAACAGTAACATGAGACCATTAGAACTCTAAGTAAGATGGAGTAAGTGGTTTTAAAACCTTGCTTCCCTTGGTCTCGACCAAGTCCAAATGCTTTTGAAGGAGATGCACATAAACTATCCAATCTCCATTCTTCCTCACGTTTGGCATTGGCATAACGTAACCGGTTTGCCCACCCCACGGAAAATGATACGATCCAAAATCTGGCTTACCCCATCCAAAGTTAATGCTTTCAACAGGGAATCGCTGTCCGGATGACACAACCACGGCTTCATCATCAGTTTCTTTCATCTTTGTGTATATCTTTGCCACTGCTGGTGCGGGTCGCTGCAATTCTACCCAATCAATGAGTCCTCTAAAATGTTCCTCACTCAATGCTGGACACACAAACTCATGGACCATGTCAGCTACTAGGCTGAGTGGCATTTCTTTAAGTGCACTTGAATTCGCCTTGCCATAAGGGATAGAAAGTACATTTCCAAAGTAGTTTTGCATCGAAAAAGACTCGGTATTTGACAAAGAGATTTTGTCTAAGTTAATCTTATTATCTAGCCTTTCTCTCCCATCGACTACAACGCCCATCTTGCACGTATCGTGCCCATCATTACACTCTGCTATTATCTTCCATAGAAAGGCAATGAAAGACACAAGCTTACTTTTTTTTGGGTTTCCATTTAAACTTGAATTTGATTGGAGGTGATTGATGTCTTTAGATTCAATGTAGTATATGCGGCTAACGAGGGGATTTGCTGGCAAATTAGACTGTGGTGGAGGAAGAGTCGATATAGGGACATATAAGGTATCGAAGATGGTGTTCATAACAGGTGGGCGTCTTGGGTTAAGCATGGAACGCCTAAAAGATGGAAGACATGAAATTTGTTTCGATTGAGCAATTTCTGCCCATGCAGTCAAGAACATGTTTATTGAATATGCATCGGCTATTCGATGATCAAATGAGCATCCAATTACTAAGCCTCCACAGTTCAGCTCCGTGACCTATATCCAGGCAAATGAATGTATTAGATTTATGATAAAATCAGAAACTATGATGAAAAGATTGAGCAATCTCATTAGTTCTCCATATTCTCAATTGTTTTTCTTAGTTGTCACCTAGCATGTGTTTTCATCTAATATATAAATGATTGAAAATTTAAAATTCTTAATCAACTGGCTTTTATATCTTGTCTTTTTGAATCTAATATATAAAAGGTGGTCGAGTTGATCGAATTGTGTCCTTTCCCAATCAACTCATGTCTTTTATATCTTGTCTTTTTTCCGGTCGATATAACCACGTGGAAGATTGAATGCTATATGTATGTTACGTATATTTACACTATAATGATTTTGGCCCTCCAAAAATATTAAAATTCTGCCACGATCGACGTTACCAAATTATTTTCAAAAATTATATAATTACTGGGTGACTAATGCCCCAAGCTAGTCTCCTTCATGTACTGTGAGATTTTCTTTAGTGAGAGAAGCAGGATTTTCCAAAGAATTACTGCATCTTTCACACTCCGTTTGATTGCAAAACTTTCTGTAAAAGAGTCAGTGTTATAGTGACACAAATTGAAGATAGAGTATGGGAATTGATTTTGGTGCTAGCTAGCTAGCAACTCCGTATTTGTTAGTGTCAACTAAATATAATGCAAATATTGTTTCCACCCAATGTTTTAAAGACACCAGATCCCTTAGAAAGGGAAACAAATTTAAAATGTATAAAAAGTAACCAGCAAGCGACACGTGTCCCCAACATATTTTATTTAAAATATCCGTTTAGGGGCAAAATCGTAATTTTACTCGTTTTTTACTTTTCCACATCAATTTTCAAACGCAAATATCTTTCAAACGACAAACTTTTACGAAAAACCGATTTCACCATAATTTTTAAAATTTAATCCTCTTTAAATTGGTATAAATCTTGTTAAATATTTCAAACCTTTTTTTTTTTTTTTTTTTACATATCAAATGGTTAGTGATTTTCTTGTTTTTCTTGATTTTTTTGTCATTTTCGGCCCTATTTTTTACCCTCATAAATGCCGAATCGTTAAAAACTTAAAACACGAAAGTTTTTTATTTTGATTCACTCTTTACACAGGTTTTTGAATCACTCAAATCCGATGTCATACGAGTAAGATATCACACGTTAAAGAGGGTGTTTAACTCATATTTGTTGCACACAATGTGTTTGATGAAATGTCTAGCTTAGAATTTTAGTGTTAAAATTGCGTTAAATGCATTAATTTTTGTTTCTCATTGCATTATTAATCATTTTATTAATGTAAGACTCAAAAAGTAAAGTTTTTTAATCATTATATTTTTAAAATATACATTTAGTTCATCAGTTAGGTTATTAGGTTCATTAGTTAGTCATTTTATTAATGTAAGAATCAAAAAATTTTGTTTTTTTTAACTGATGAACCTTATTAACTGATTTAATAAGTTCATCAGTTAATAAGGTTTATCAGTTAATAAGTTCATCAGTTAATATAGTTCAACCAGTTAATAAGGCTGATGAACCTTATTAACTGATTTAATAAGTTCATTAGTTAATAAGTTCATCAGTTAATATAGTTCAACGAGTTAATAAGGCTGATGAACCTTATTAACTGATGAACCTTATTAACTGATTTAATAAGTTCATCAGTTAATAAGGATTTTTAACTGATGAACCTTATTAACTGATTTAATAAGTTCATCAGTTAATATAGTTCAACCAGTTAATAAGGCTGATGAACCTTATTAACTGATTTAATAAGTTCATCAGTTAATAAGGTTCATCAGTTAATAAGGCTCTTTAACACGCGATATGTCTTTTTTAAAAATCAGTTAATAAGGTTCATCAGTTAATAAGGTTCATCAGTTAATAAGTTCAACCAAAGTAACTGATGAACGAAATGTCTTTTTTAAAAATTAGTTAATAAGGTTTATCAGTTAAAAAAAACAACAAAAAAACAAGAAAAAACAAAACTTTTTGAATCTTACATTAATAAAATAACTAAAGGTGCATTGTTGTACAAAAATTAGTGCATTTAACTCTATTTTAAGACTAAAAATCTAAGCTAAACATTTCATCAAACACGTTGTGTGCAACAAATATGACTAAAACGTCATCTTTAACATACGATATCTCACTCATATCATATTGGATTTGAGTGATTCAAATTTCTGGGTAAAGAATGGCCAAGAAGCTACAACTTTCGTGTTTTAAGTTTTGCAAAATTCGGCATTTAAACTAGACAAAATTAGAGCCGAAAATGCTAAAATTTTCAAGAAAATCATGACCCAATAAATATGTCAAAAAAAAAGTTTCGAAAAAATTAAAAAGATTTATACCAAATTAAAGAGGATTAAATTTTAAAAATTATGGTGAAATCGGTTTTTTGTAAAAATTTGTCGTTTGAAAGTTATTTGCATTTGAAATTTAAGGTGGAATTAAAGAAATGAGTCAAATGACCAAAATGTCCTTTAACCGAAAATATTAAAGAAAAAAGGGAGGGAGTGGGTGGGGGACACATGACACTAGCTTAGTGGCTAGAAACACTTTTTAGCCTTTTTAATTTTTGATCCTTTGTAGGGGATCGCAACTCATGTTTTAAAACCCTGGTTGAACCGGGAACAGAATTAGTGACCGGGCCAGGTTTAATAATTCCGATCGGTTCAAGCATATTTAAAAGAATAAAATTTAAAGCCTTCTTTTTTCCAGTAGAACTCATTGAATTTGTTGAAATTTGCCACACCAGTAGTTGTCGATGTGTTTATATTATAGTTCTAAAACAAGGCTACTTCACAAGAGTTTGTGAACTAATAATTATTCAAGCATACTACATTACTACGTAATAAACAATTCTTAGATTTAGATGATTTGTGAATACATGGAGTTTATTCGACTTGATTTGGTGTTTGAGATATCAATTGTGCATTGTAACTGAACCAATTTAAAACAACCATAGCTAAAGTTGAAAAATGCGTCCCTGAGTATGCATGTTATTACGTAATAGTGTGCAGATCAACTATTTTTAGTCTTTCTTTCAAAAATATTGTGGTTAAATGGCCTATTTAAGTTTTGTATGTGTACATGATAATCGTTAAATCAGCATCACCAATAATTAGTTGTCCTCGAACAATAGCTAGTAGAAAACTGGTTCGACCATCAGCCGGTGAACCTGCAACTCGACTAGATTGATTATATAATCGGTTTTTAAAACATTGTTTCCACATTATAGCTAGTATGAGTCAATAAAAAAGGTGTTTTGCTTGTTGTTGCTAATCTTTTAATTATTTTTTTATTTTATTTATTTATTTATTATTATTATTTTTTTTTTGCCAAAGGTGAACTAATATATTAATCTCCAAACAAATATACAACATAAGCAAATATACCTGAACCATAAGAACTCCTTGTTTTTTAACTGGAACAAGTTTTCTTTCTACAGAATCATCAGGGTGGTAGAGATCAATGTTTTTAAGCTCCATATCAGCATATGCATGAATGAAATCCACGCCACGGTTGTTACACAGCAACTCAGGTTCACCAAGGTTGTTTTGGACAACTTCTCCAGCGAACGGATAAAATAGAGCCAGTGCTTGTGCCAATGATTTCTTGACTATGTTCACACTCTCGTCGAAAGGCAAAGCTTTCTTATAGCAGAAGAAAACTCCGACATCAATTGGCGGAAGGAGAAGGTCTAGATTTGACATGGGTAGCCAATGGTCCTGCACGGGCAATGCAGCCGCAATGATGCCCTTATGCTTCACACTTTCCAAAACTCCACATGAACCCATTGTGTAGGACTGGAAGGTGTTCTCAAGAAAATGGCGTGTTAGGTTTACGTGAGAGTAGATTAGAAATTATGAGTGAGGACGGTTGATTGGTAGTGGTCTTTATATAATTAAACTAAGAGGGTCGGGTTCGTTGAACCTTTTTGCTTGCTTCTATTAGGCTCTTTCTTGCTTGCTTCTATTAGGCCAGCACAATTGACTCATATTATAAGGCAGAAACTCTTCCAAACCTATGTATCTAGTATTCTCGTTCTATGCTTACCTTTTGTCCTTTTCCTCCAAATTTTGCAATGAGTTTAGGACCCATGATTGTCGTGTAGCAAATTCGGAATACACATTTTTGTTTTTTTGATTCTTTTTTCTTTTTCTTTTTTTCTTTTTTTCCCTCCAAATTTTTTTATTATCCTTTTATAATACATTTATTGTACGTTGAGTTACAAAATAGGTATTATACGAGTTCTCTTTCATTCATCTAATTACTTTAACATTCTATATTTCTCATTATCTATACTTATTGTTTTCATTAAATTGGGTCGCCTATATTCTCACATAAAGTAGAAAGCAACATTATTTAATTATCACTGTAACAAATTCACCTGAAAAATAATTGTCCCAGCTGATTTTTATATTGCTCATAACAAGCTTTTATCTTTTTTACATTCCTTTCAATTTGCAACAAAATTATCCATACCAATTAATAATTTCTCATGCAAACACATACCTTATGGCTTCGACACAAGATGATAACACAAGTTTCCTTGATCTTCTACGTAGCTTCACAAGTCCAAACACACAGTCACTGCCCGTAATTGATAGAAATGAGACTTATATTCAAGTCCAAACACATACCTTATAATGGGTTTGCCGAGCAAGAAGACTTACATTCAAGTGAAGATGAAAGTGATGCTTCAAGTAAAAGTGGAGAAGATTCTGATGAAGGCTTAGGTGAAAACCGGTGGAATTTCACTCATAAAGTGAAGGAGTGATGAAGTTTATGAACGACGTTGGAGATTATAATGATGATGATGATGATGATGATAGACACGTCCATGAAGACAAAATTCACATTGATTTTTGGAATGAATCAAGGAATGAAATTAGGCTTGGTATGCGATTTGAAAGCAAATCACAGCTAAAAAAAAGCCATAACATTGTGGACCGTTGCACAAAAAAAAAAAAAAAAAAAAAAAAAAAAAAAAAAAAAAAAAAAAAAGCCATAACATTGTGAAATGGTTTCATCACGCACACAGCTCATCAAATGCAATGACATTCAAATATGTTTTTTGGGCCTTTGGACAAGCGATCCATGCGTTTCACTTGTGTAGGCCTATTATTAGCGTTGATGGCACATTTTTAAAAGGTAAATATAAGGGGAAAATGCTTGTTGCCATATCAAAAGATGCTAACAATCACATATTACCGGTGGCATATGTGATAGTTGACGAAGAGACGGTTCATAGTTGGTATTAGTTTTTTCAACAATTCGGGTATTATGTTGCACAAGATAAACAGCTATGTGTTATCTCAGATAGACATCGGAGAATAATTCATACAATGAACACTCAAGAAAGAAAGTTCTTTAGATATAAGAAAGCGATACAAGCAATCAATCCAAATGCTTGGCGATATCTAGAGGAAAATGATAAAAGTAAATGGTGTATTGCATTTGATGAAAATTGGCGATGGGGTTCTCTGACAACAAATATATCCGAGAGCTTTAAAAATGTCTTACGAGGTGCTAGACAATTGCCCATTAGAGCATGTATTGATCTGACATTTAAGAGAACAATTACATTGTTCAAAAATTATTGTGTGACTGCTTCGAACTGCAATACTTATTCACCAAACATATGGAAGATATTTAGGAAAGTTGATATGTGTGCTCAAGGACATCACGTCCAAGAGTTCGACTACACAAAGGCGGTGTACCAGATTATTACAGCTAGAAAAATAAATGGTCAAGGTGAAAAAATGTTCAAACTGTCTATTATCATGAATAAAAGTGCACATGTGGTAAATGGCAAACCCACAGATTTTCTTGTTCTCGTGCAATTGCAGTTTGTCGATATAGAAGAGACAATTCAATCACTCTTGTGAATGAGATTTACACTACTTTAACTTTTAGAAGTCAATACGATTCCGATTTTCAACCTCTTCTTCATGTTGATTTTTGGACAAATCCTAGTTGGAAAATTAAAGCTTATTACTCAAAACTTTCTATTAGTCGTGGTAGAAGACATGAATAAATTATGCAAAATGAGATGGGTTAACGTTATCACGAAGAACCAAAGAAGTGTGGAATATGTCGCAAAAGCAAACATAACAAGAGGAAGTGTTCAACATCCTAATCTAGAAATATGTATTTTTCTTTTTATTATTTTTTTTTTGGTAATGAATGTAATGATTTAATGTTTTTAGTGTAATGTTAGTTTTATGTGTTGTGTTTTAAAAAATTAAGTGCACTGTATGCTTTACGAATTTCAACGCTATAAATCATAGACTTAATTGTTTGTTGCATGCACATCGGTTTTGTCTCATGTCAGCGAACAAGTACATAGGTCCTAAACTCATTGCAATAAAAATTTGGAGGAAAAGGACAAAAGGTAAGCATAGAATGAGAATATTAAATATAAGCAAGCATACGTTTGCAAGAGTTTTAAAAAGTAAGCATAAAAACCGATAAAACTCCGTTTTCTATGATCAGATTAAATGATGACTTTTTGGTGTTATGAATTAAATAATCAAAGTAGATGGACTTCAATCAAAATAAAATCAGAATAATGAGTTAAGGAAATAAAAAAGTACCTAGACGCCCCCATTAGTAACAATGTACAACCATATTTAGTTAAATATATACTTGAAAGAATCTCTAGGTTCCCTTGACTTTGATTGTACACTTGTGCAATTAGGTGTAACCAATATTACATAATATGAAGGTTAATATATTGGAAAATGATTTGGAAGCTTAAAAATGTGACTAATTGTGTACCTAAATAAATGTGTCAATAAGATTGGTTTGTGAGGAAGCGAGTCTCATTGTTGTCACCAACATCACCAATATGATGCTGACACATAAGTTTATGCATATAATTAGGCACATGCCAATCAATGCTCTAATATATTTATGAGGGGTATACAAAACACGATGTCCTATGCTAGTTACGGGTATAGATTGACCATTGCTAACAATTATAGAGGAATAAATGGTACCATATTATTAAATATCGGTCGGCATTTGCAGTTCAAGCACAACAAATGCAAAACTTTTTATCCCGACCGCTTGTGCGGGTCGTCTCACAATCAATTTTTATATATATACTCAACAGGCACAATATGGCCGGCCAGCCCAACAGGTTATCCAACCGGCCCAACAACTAGTTCAACAAGGCCAACTACCGATGGTCCAGCTGGCCCCACAACAATTTATTACTGTTCCAAGGGTCATCTGTATGCTTCTCTCGCTTACTTCCTGACTCATATCACTATACTTCAGCAGACGTCCTAAACTATGACATTTCATGACCCAGCTTGACATATGAAAACCGGTGCCTCATCACATCTAGCGAGCAACCAAGTACTTTCACTAATATTTGTGAACATAGACTAGTTTCAAAGCCCAAATTAATACAAGCTCGCTATTAAACCTAAACTACCTATGTTATGTAATGATTAAAAAAATGCATTTGACAATTGAATGAATAGATACGACAGTTTGACAATTCGAGATCATCACATGATGAATGGCAGTTTGTGAACTGTGATTGAGAGTCAAATTGGAAGCGAATCAACAATTAAGGGATTAAACGAGTCAGCCCTTCATCTTTTCTTCTTCTCATCAATTTGATCAGATGATACTATTCCATACTTATTTATTTGATTTTAGCATAATGTTGTATAGTTTACACTCATAAGTACAATGCTCAAAATAGGAGGTGAAAGAAAATTCAATAAGAATATGAGTGAACTCAACATGGTTCTATGGAGGGGTATGTTGATGATGAGATTAAGTTTATGATAATCTTAAAAATAATAAAAATATAAAAAAAGATGAGGTTAACGTTAATGTAGATAATGAAATCCATGAATAATGAAAATATAGAAAATGATGAGGTTAAAGTTAATAAAGATAATGAAAATCTTATAACTAATGACAAAGTAATTAATGTTTTAATTCAAGAAACGCACATAAACATAGTTTTAGGTGATCTATGTTAAACTTGGTATTTGGACTTTAGCTTATCATATTGTAGCGTTATATTTAATAAATTAAAATCGGCATGGAGATGAGCCGTGTGACTTGTCTATGTTCTAAACCCATTAAAAAAATAAAAATAAAAAATAATTGTGTTGCTTGTTTAGAACATACATATTTCATCCGGTTCGCACAGGGCATCTAAAAACTTAGGACCAGCCTGATAGTCAGGTAGGTTTGAGATGTATAACAATTTCATCTAAAGGCAGGATATTTTTTTTGCTATATTCATATTTATTTATATTTTATGAAAGCAAATAAAAACCAGATTTTGAGGAAATTTGTTTTAAGCTTATATTAACCTAAATGTGAGAAAAATAAAATAACAAGATAAAAGTAAATATGGTGTGAACAATAGGAGGGAAAGACGTATTTATTTATCTCTGTGCTAACTATTCAATTCTACTTGCTGATTTCTAAGGCTTTGATAAAATGAATGCATGGAATTCTTAATTACCAATTGTTGTGAAACTTAATCATAAACCTATGCTACAAAGAGCCTAATGTGCCTCGGTATAGATAGATTCGACACACCAATAAATATCCAGCACGCATGAAATAACAAGTTCTAACTAAAGGGACGTGTGGATTTACCTCACAGTATGGGCGGATAATTAATCTATTACTCAAGTATTTAGTTAGTTTGTTTTAGGTGATTAACTTGAGGGACATGTATTAACCAATATCTTAAATTTTAATCGTAACTTAGTGATAGTCATTATTCATTATCATACTAGTTCTCATTTTTAAGAATTGAGATCATCTCAAGTTGTGTTTAACATCACTCATAATATTGGAAAACTTTTATCTATTTTACTTATGAAAAATGATTATTGTGCATACTAATTATGCCTACAAATGTATCTAATGATTTGATTGGTTGATTTTAAAAAATGATTGGTGAGAATTTGGAGAAAGAAAATACATAATACAATTGTACAAGTGATTTATGTATAGGTCTAAATAGCACTACTCGATCTTTACTTATTTTTTTTATTGGTTAACATGACGAGGGTTGATTTGCAGACAACTTTTTTATACTTTCACCATACTCTGTGCATTACAGTATTGTACGGGGTGTGCTATACAACTTGTACAAAATGGTGTTTTTACCAAAAAATTTGATGTACAAATCAACCCCTAACATGATAGGTCATCTTAAAACCAACTTAAGAGAATCTCAATATTTTTTTATTCCTTTTCACAATCACATTATTAGCAGATAATTAGGCACAAAAGTATACTGATTTATCATTTGTCTATTTTAGTGTAACAGATGCCATTCATATTCCGTATATAAATTTTCCAGATTTTACGTTTTATAAATCAAGAGAAAACAAGCTAAACTGTGTCATGTTTATGTTTATTTTTAGCTTAGATTAGAAAAGATTTGAGTTTTAAATTGACTGTATTTTTTTTTTCAACGCATAGGTCAACTGCACAGGTTAAAAGGAATCAACAAATTTAATTACTCTACATTGTATAGTACTATACAATATACATAACCAAACCACCAACAGTTTTATTTTTTATTTTATTTTTTATTTTTTTTCCCTCTCTCTCTCCAGATATTATAATGTTTGTCATTTTTCCATTTTAAATGGATTATGTCATGATAGGTATTGTTATTTTTACCAATCACAGCCTTGACATGGTATATTTGTGTCATTTACGTTTTATGTCTTATTTTCAACATGTTTGAGTTTCAAAAGTAAATAATTAAATGTCATCCATTCCTAATAAAGTACTAATTATGCAACCATGCAAGCAAAACTAATCGAACGTGTACTACTAGTAATTCGAGTAAAAGCACTAGAGCATGTATGATGTATGATCAGGCTCGATCATTTTGTTTTACGAGACATCATGTTCACCATAAAGAATCTTCAGTTTTGCAAGGTTTATGTGTATTAAGTTATTATATGCTTAGTTTTGATTGGAGGTACTCGACTAAATAAACGAAGTTTGTTTAAGTAAGCTTTTGTAAATAGAATTGTTTCACGAAAAAAGGTATTAAACACATGACCCACTTTCATCATTGTATCGCAAAACATGTTATTTCAAACAAATGGTTTATGATACGCACAACTCATGTCTTTTCTTTTGTCTCTTACACCTAAACTAATGTAACAAGCGTTGTTATATCTTCAATTGGCACCGGTTGATTTAGACAGCCTGTAAATAAAATAGGTAACCAAGTATCAAAAAGCTGATATATTTATAGAACGTTATCCGAAAATTAATTGTATTTATATAAGTTTTAAAGATATTGGATTGTTATTGGGGTATACCGGTCTATGATATAAAAACATTAGTTAACTACTACTATAAATTTAGTAAAATTAGTTAAGTATAATAGTTAATTACATAAATGGTCCTGTAGTTTGTCGAGTTTTACAGATTTAGTCCCTAGACTCTTTTTTGGCGGATCTTCTTCATGTGGTTTTTGCCCATTACGGGTTTAGTCCCTAAAAATGCATCATACTGTAATGAGTTTGAGCGTATAAGAAAAGCATTCCAAGTTTTCATGAAAACATATGTTCCAACCCGAATGATAAATTGAGAAAACTTAGCAGTGAAATATTTTTGTGACTTCCATGACATATCTAGGAATTTGTACGAGTATGCAATATCAACATCAGTAGTTGCAATATGTTTTATTCAATTTTTGAAAACCGGGTTTTTAATCGACCCGGTCGAGTCACCGAGTCACCGGTTCGACCATTGGATCAAATCGGTTTTTTATTAAAAAATATATTTTTTTAACCGGGTCAATCTGGTCGACCACCGGGTCAACCCGGTTAAAATGAAAAAAAAACTAAACCAAACCGGGTTTCGAGAACCGGGTTGGCCCGGGTCACTTAAAACCCGGCGGGTCTAACTTGTGTATTTGACAATAGTTTTGATGGGGCTTGTTTGCAGCAGGGGTAGTGATTCTTGAATCCATGCATATGCCTATGCAATCTGTTGTTTGGAACACGAGATATTAGTACCATCTATACTAACCAAATTTTTGGCTAAACTCGGGTTGTGATCATATTTGCAATCATTTGTCTGATACACTTCTGAACAATTCGCCAAATCTACAAAACATGTGTTGCAGCTAGATTGCTTATCGATGTTCCTGGATGCTAATATGTTTTCTTCAATAATTATGAATATTTGGACCAACTAAGATACATAAAACAAACATGGCAATGGGTTTTCTTATGGTTCATGCTTGTGAGTATTTGGACTAACTAAGATAGTTGTTAACCAGTTTGACTTGTTTGGACTAAACGAAGAAGTAAATAAATAACTTGGATAACGAAGTAAAATAGTGCGGTGAAAGGGTTATAAACATTATCTTAATGACCCGTTTCTACTTGAATGATTCTGTATTACGGGTCTTATTTTTTATGTATTGCCCACAAGAATAGGATACGCAAAATGAAAACGAGCTAGCCACAATACAGCGAGATCAACAAGCCGCAAAGTGACCAAGAAACTATACAGATACATGTATCAAAAGAATGGTGATTGCTGAATACATACATATTCCTCTAAAATCTATTTATAGAACCTTACGAAGACCACTACTTCAATACACATTGGTCTTTAGCACCATTTGACCCGATTCATCAGTCTCAAAAAGCCGAACAGCTAACTCATCCCAGCTTTCTCTACTCCTTGATGACCCAAGTGTTTCTGTCAATAATTTGTCAGAGTCATCTCCACCTTGAGCATTCCGGAAGGTACCATATTCACTAGGCGAGTACGATTCAGGAACATCTAGTGCAGCCGCTCTTGCTAATGCTGCTTTGTGTTCCACCGAGTGCTCAATGGCTAGTGATGAACTTCTCTCCATTCTTTGTTGTGGTGGGATATCCAGTACTCTATCTTTTTCCTTCAATGTCTGAACTATCACAAGAATAAAAGCTTTAGGCTCCTATAGTATTCCATTTGTTCAATAAAAGAGGGAATCACCGACTATTGAGGTCAAACTGACAGATTTTCAAATTCAAATTTTGATACAGTATAAATTTTCTAATAAAACTGACATCAACTTGTTGGTATTTGCAGTATTATCTATAAAGATGTATCCTGGAAAAAAAAAGTTAGAATTTTTTTTTCCATAAAATCAACATGAAGTTTAAAGTTAAAAAGTAATCCATTCGACAACAAAATCAAACCATATACTTCTTTAACAACTGGAAGGAGTATTAACAGGGGAGGTGCAATATTGTTCTAGATAACATGATGAGAGAGAGTTGAGGTGACGTACGTCGAGGGCATTTGAAAACTCACGTTCCATGAGAGCAATAGAATGATCAGTAAGAACATGGCACGAGATAACCATGTGCTCAAATCTACCGTCAACGGGCACTGCTGTCTTTACAACAGGGGATATTCTTCCAACCCTACAACAAATTCAACAGTCCAACAAATGTTTGAGATCCTTGGATTGAAATCAATACCGACCGTGAGATGAAATGTGATAAACGTAGATGAAAAGATGTTGTGATATACCCGAATGGCTTCCTAACGATAACATGATAAAGGCGGCCAGGTGCATATAAACGCCTCGGATCTTGCAGCATCTGCTGCTGTAGTGTAAATGTTTCCATTATGCAAGTGCCACACAATATGCATGGGAAGCTGTGCAAACAAAAAAGCGGATACGTCTCACGTGATGAGATTAGATCATTCTAATAGAACTTTGGGGAGATTTTCAATCTAAAACTCGTAAGTTAACTCATTGAAATAAGGCTATAATTAAACAAATTACAGTCTTCAATCTATATGTTTCTCGTTACTCCTACTGTGTGTGTGATTATCGATTCTAACACTATAAAAAAGGACTTATTTAGTTATTTAGCTTTTATAAGTAGCAATCACTGAGGCATGAATATTGTTCAATGCAAATGAAACAATACGAAAATATGACCAAGAGTTTAGGAGCATACCAGCAAAGAAACTTGAATAGTACTTCCAACGCCACACTTGTTCTTGGCATGAAATCATCCTGATTTATCGGAATAAGTCTATTAGAAACAAACACTATTCCATATCAAACGGTCAGATAATGCAAATTGGCATTACAAAAGTGAAGCCACAACTGATATTACAACGGACCCCTAAAGATATTCATTTGCATTGTAAACAACTTGCCTCCATTCTCGGTTCTTAATTAGGTAGGCAACCAGGCATCATATACAATTCTTATAAACCAAGAAACCGGGCCCAGAATCAGATATGCATGCCTCCTCACACCATATGGCAATTTGTTAAATTCCTTAACCGAATAAAACCAAGATCTTGGATGAATATAGAACATGATTGTGAAATTGTCTCAGATGCTATAAATTTTGCAAAACATAATATACGGTCTAGTATTCTTATAAGAAACGCTCTCTCTCTTTAATAAACGTGCTATCAAAAACTAACATGATATAAAGTATAAACAGAATTGTATTATGTTAACAAATTGTTGAACCAGGTAAGTACTATGTTTCATTCAATTGCAATAGTATGTATGTTTGTGTGCTTAATGGGTCAAATGGGTCAACTAAAATAGTTTGCTAAGAAGAAGCTAGCCAAACTAAATACAAGTGAGTCAGAGCCGTTTTGACATGTAATAAAACTCTACCTCTTTTGACCCAATACCTAACCTGCCAACCCAATGACCCACCCATTTTTCCATCTATAACAAGAAGTAACCATAAGAAAGCAGTGCCGAGTATAGTAAATGTGAATAAGACAATTTTTTACCTGGAGAACGACAGAGTTGATCACGTCAGCATATCTCACGGCTAAATTTAGCGACACACACCTAGCGGGAGCAATGGCAAAACATTTAATCCTTTTCCTATCGATATTCCCAATCCTTTCCCGGTTTTTGACCACCAACATGGTCAGCAAAGTGACCACGCCCGCCCCTAACGAATGACCAGCAAAAGTCAACGTATAATCCTCATACTTCTCAACCAACTCTTTCAAAACCTCACATTCGTTTTCAAACACCCATTGAGCCGCCTTTAACAACCCGTTATGAACATACCCTCCATCAAACTTCGTCTGCCCCAATTTATCATCAAGCAACAACAAATAATCACTTTCTTTCGCCAAATTAAGACCACTGATTAGCAAAAGTATCTCCCGATTATCCTTATCAATATAAATCATATACGGAGACACTTTCCCTTGATTTTCGTCATAATCTTTTTTCAAAACCACTTGATCCGGATCAATCCCATATCCACCCGGCGGGGCCCAAAGAGGGTTACGGATATCAAACTCATAAACAGCTAAAATATATCTACAAATTCTAGGCACAGGTTCAAATTCACTCGCAGTTGCGTGACCCCAATTCTCACTTTCTCTACCCGCAGTATAAAGACATTTCTTCCACGCCCAACGAGCACATCCCAAACAGTATACACATTCAAGAATCGGACAACAACAAAACACAGACATTTTTCCTTACACTTCCTTAAACTACCCAAAGATCACTACTTTACCATCAAAACCGCAACGAAACAACCTTAAAACAGACCCTAACTACAAAAAGGCAACAAATTTAGGGAAAACAATGAATAATCCGAACTGGGTATGTGCTAAAACTTAATGGGCATGGATAAAAATGTGAACTTGATACTAATTACAGCTTATAAGATAAGTAAACTAATGACAACTAATAAACAGCATAAAGGGTAGTAAAACAAAGAGATGAAACATGTGGAATTGAGTAGGGTTTAAGAAAGAAAATATTACCTGATTAAAATTGGTAGAGTAAAACCCTAAAATTGGGGGAAAACAGAACAGTTGGGGTTTGGTTGGGTTTGTAGCAGGTAATGATTTTGAGAAGAATCTTGAAGGGTTGATAGATTCTACAGCAATAAGCATATGCTAGAAAGAAATTCTAACATTGGTCTTTTTATATTATATAAAAGAGGATTTTATTTTTGGTCTTTTTAAAAAAAGTAAAAATAAAATTTTATTTTTATAAAAAATTTAAATAGTTGATTATGACTATGAGGGAAATGGATATTTTAATGAATGGGATTGTGTTTAGAGTTTAAAACGTTTTTATAACAAAGATGGTGTTTAGATTGATATGGATTTTGTATTAGAAAAAGTTTGATATAGATTGTGCAGTGGTGGCGGTGATTAACATCAGCAAGCCCCAATTTAGTATACACCCATTAAGATATATAGTTTTATATATAAACGTTTTGAATTTTTAGTGTCTTTGTTAAATATTATGAAAGTTGAACCGGCCACATGCAAAAAATAGAAGACAAACTTTTGGCCATATACAAAAAGAGTGAAAGACTTGTATTATAGGGGCCTTATTTGTGATTTCGCACCGGGTCTCCCAAATCAATAACGGCTCTCAGATTTTTATATAAATAGCTAAAACTAAATTTCATGTCATTTTACAAATATGAATTACAATATTTGTGCTATTTATAGATTGTATCATGTATATTAAACATGACACAGCTAACTATTGTTTAATGACATTAATCTAAGAAATAAATGTGGTTGGTTTGAAGAATTTATAAAGTATGATAAAATAAAATTTTAAAAGAAACAAATTCTTTTGTCTTAAAATACTCTGTAATTGTTTATTTTGAAATTGCACAAAATTTTAAAAATTTTGTTAAGAATATTTTTCATCAATCAAATATTATCTCTGACTACTAAAGTTTTCTCATTGATTAAAACATTAAGTTGACATTTATTTTGAAATATATTAAAATAACAACATATATACTTATTTTAGGACGAAGGACTAAATGATAAATATTTCTAATTTCTTTAGGAAAGATTTAGTTTTACTGATTAGGAGTTTTTGTTCATTATGTTTATTTCCTTTAGGTCCATCCTTATTTAATTATTCCGATTAGGGTTTTGTTTTAAACATACATTAATTAAAATTTTTATATTAAATGAACACTAAACATTCCAAGTTTAATACTCCCTCCGTCTCAATTTATTTGTCCACTTTTGATTTTTAAAGTCTTTGTTTGTCAACTTTGACCTTAAATATATATGTTTGTGTTATTTGATATTTGATGCAAAATATATGAATAGATTGAGTTTTAAGTGTATTTTTAATTTGTATAATTTTCATCAAGTATTATATAACACAAATAAAAATATTTACGGTCAAAGTTGACAAAGAAAGACTCAAAAAATCAAAACTGGACAAATAAATTGGGACGGAGGTAGTATCACTTTCCATGTTTAAAATGAAAAAATATGTATAATTATAGAATATACTAGTTCATTTAATGTAAATTTTTTAATTATAGTATCTTTAAACACAACCCCATGGGGTTATGGTTAACAAAACCCGTTTATTTAATAGAGGTGGGGCGCCTTATTTTGTATTTTGGTTTTCGTCCGAGGTTTTATATAATATGTTGACTTTCTATAAAAATAATGATAAATATTTTTTTTGGGTAAAAAATGTAAAAAAACTTGAATTAATCAGATCATCCGGTCTTTTCATTTTAATCACATTTTTATTGACTTGTGGGATTGCTTTTTGTGTTTGGATTTTCATGTGGTATTTTTTCCATCTCCTAGCAGCCTAGCTGGAAATTTAGGTAGGTGGCGTTTTTGTTTGTATTTTTGTTTCCTGTATTTCTTTCCTATGTGGGCCCTTTCCCAAAGGAATTGATGGTGTTTTGGGTGTAACGTGTGAACGTATCAGCCAGTTCCATACATGTCTACGTTTACTACATAGCAATTAGTCGTCTTTACCATTTAACTATGTACTAAACACTATATATCACACATAACATACAAGAGAGAAACAGAATACACCCTCAAATGGACCACCGATTGCACACAAAACTTGTTCTTCACGCGTGATATTGAAAAACAAATTTCACGCATGGTGCTAAGCCTTTATCCCCCTTAACATCTTCACCATGGACGGATCCACATTGGTGCCGGGTGTGGCACGGGCTACACCCTTTTTTAGGTCACAAAGTGCAAATTATTTTTGAAAATTGTCATTTCTTGATATGTGAAAACCCCGATTTTTTTTTTTTTTTTTTTTTTTTTTTTTGTTTGGTGCAACTTTAGTTAGTTTGACAATTCTTTATGGTTCACTTTTTATTTAGTCCAATAATATAATTGTAAAAAATACAAAGCCTAATGATTAGTAAACCCATTAATTTGTATTGAAGATGGAAGAAATTTGTATTGCTAAAAGAAACCGAGTAGTTAGCACCGACACTATTTTGCAATTGATATATTCAACACAGTTTTGGATATGCAAATACAAGAGTTTGGTGAGATAAGCACCGACTTGCTTATTAATATGTTAGCTTTGAGTCCATGTGATTCATTTACAATGTTTGATGCATCAAAGCTAATCACTTTAACTACGTTTTATCAAGATGATTTTACGGATGCGGATAGCTTTTCTCTTAGGCGGGAACTTAACCTTTACTATGAGACTGTGATTCATGATGCAGACTTTATGAAGTTGAAAGGAATTGCCGAGCTTGCTATGTTGATGGTGACACGAATAAGCGTATTTCTTTTCCTTTGATTTATAAGTTACTAAAGCTTTCTTTAGTCTTGCCTATGGCAACTGCAACCATAGAAAGATGTTTTTTGGCAATGAAATTGATAAAGACAAATCTTTCAACATAATGCGTGACAATTATATGAACCACGCTTTAACTTGTAACATAAAAAAAGAACTATTTGCTAAGGTTACAAATAAAGACGTGATAAAGCACTTTAAACGCTCGAATCGTCAAAGAGGTTATTAATAATAGACAAGGTATTTTATTGACTAGTTTTTCATTTTTAATTCAATAATAATGGACAAGGTACTTTAATGACTAGTTTTTCATTTTTACAATTTATAGAACGTTGAAATTTTTTTATGGGTACTTATTAAAAAAAAAGAAAAAAATTTGTGGAACACCCTTTTGAAAATTCTGGATCCGTCCTTGATCTTGACACCTATTTACTATGCCCAGTCTAAAAGCTAACGTTTCTAAAAAAATGGGAAGTTTGTGGTAAGGAATAGGAAAAATACGTAGTAATTAAAGTGTATTCTTGTTGGTCATATTTTAGGACAACCTTTTAAGTTTTAACCTAAAGTTGTTACCAGATGCAACACATTTAACTCTTCATTTGGAATTTCCATGCTGCTATAAGGGGGTTGGCAACACTTGTGGCATCACACCACAATCTCTCACTCCCAACCAATCCCTTTATGCCACATCATTCACCCATTTTTCCCATCCCTCACCCTTTTTTTTGTTGGCATCACTTGTGGCACCACACCACCATCCCTCACTTCATTTTTTTTTCTTTTTTTTTTTTAAATTCCTTTAAAATAAAAATAAAAACTAAAATTCCATTAAAATTAATAAAACATTACATAAAATTCTTAAAAACATAAAATAACTAAATTTCCATTAAAAACCTAAAAAACACTAAATCCTACAAACTACATGGCCAACCGTATTTGGCGCATATCTCGCGTTTCCTTTTGATGACAAAGTCCTTAAAAACCGGGTCTGGGATATGGTCGTGCGGGTCCATAACAAATTTCATGTCACGATTGTAGGTCTCCCCATCAAGAAACTTCAAATACTCTTCATCCTTTTTCTTTTGAGCCTCCATCTGCGCTTGCAATAAACTTTGCTTTTCGGCCGTGTAAGTTGCAAGGGTATCACGAATCGAACTTCGGCTTGACTCTTCAGAATTCGTCTTTTTTTTGCCTTTCGATGGTCGTGATGGAGTTGGGTTCTCATTGAGGTTCGGTAAGTCACAGTTGAAATCTTCCACGTTTATTGGCGTCTCGTTTGTTTGCGTTTGAGCGCTACTTGACTCCGACGACTTTCTTTTCTTGCTCGATCCTGTGGATTCTTGAGTCTGACTAGCCGACGCTTGTGCTTTCCACTTTTCTTGATCTTTGAGAATGTGCCACGCTTTATTGTGCGCGAAAGCTTTCCTAAATTGTTTTTCAAAATCAAGTTGGGCTCTCTCGTAAACTTGAAGATCGTCACACCCACTTTCTTTCAAGCGCACCTACAAAAAATATAAACGTACGTAAGTAAAAAAAAAAAAAAAAAAAAAAAAAAAAAAAAAAAAAAAAAAAAAAAAAAAACTTATGTACGTAAGTAAAAAAAAAATACGTAAGTAAAAATTATATATATACGTAAGTAAAAAAATATGTACGGATGTAAAAAAAATATGTACGTATGTAAAAAAAAAATACCGCTTGTATGTAGTATGCGTTGAACGCCGTGATATGCGCATTCATAGGAGTCCACTTCGAGTTCAATTGATCTTTGGTGCGTTCGGTTCTTGGAATAAGGCTTTTAAAATGCTTTAGAACTCGTTTCCAAAAACCTTCCTTTGTTTGACGGTCCCCAACTTGTTTGTCCACCGAAATTTTGATCCAAGCCTTAGCTAACGCCTCCTCCTCATCTGGCGTCCAAATCTTAGCGGGTTTTCTTTGACTTTGACGCGGTACCTCAACCTCTTCGACCTCTTCCTCAACCTCGTCATTCATCGGTTGTGTCTCGGGCACCAAATTAACATTATCATAATCTTCATCATCCTCGCTATCATCACGAACGGGTAACGGACCGCTCTCCGTTTCACGTCTTTTATGTTGGGTGTATCTCGGCTCAAACGGGTTGAAATTTTGAGGCAATTGTGGGAGGGGTTGTTGGGGAACGAAAAATTGTGGAGATGGAGCTTGGACAAATTCGGGGCGGTAAACATCTTGTGATTGAGAAAATGATTGAACTCGAGGACGACTTGCACCCCTCGCTACTCGGTTTCCTTTTCTTGAATCTCTATTTTTTTTTGGTTCCATGTTTTTTTGTTGCTCGGTATTTTTTTTGGGGGGGGACAGAATACTTTTTTTTTTTAAACTATTGTTTGTTGTTGATTGTTGTTGGTGGAAGACTGCTAGCATACTACATATATACATAAATATACAACGGTCAAAAAAAAAATACATTTCAAGAGCCAAACGGTCATAATGCAACGGTACAAAGCCTCAAACGGTCGAATTTTGCTTTCCTTCCCGTGCCAGAAAAGACCCCGTGCCTTAAGCTTGCCGTGCGGTATCGCAAGGAAGGCGGCGGTGTTCCCGCACGGTAGGGCGGTACCGCGGCCTCCATACCGTGAGCAATGCCGACCCCCTAAGGGTGGGGGAGTGCATCACTCACTCATCTCCCCTTCACTCACTCACAACCAATCCCCTTGCGCCACATCATCTCCCACTTTTTCCTTCACTCACTTCATTTTTGGAGGCGGCATCTTCACTCACTCTTCACTCACTTTTTTTTCTATTCTTTTTTTCTTTTTTTAAATTATATTAAAAAATGTATTTGAAAACAAAAATTCCATTAAAATTTAATTAACATTACATAATATTATTAAAAACCATAAAATAACTAAAGTTACATTAAAATTTAAAAACTTAAAACTTAAACATTAAATCCTACAAACCACATGGCCAACCGTATTTGGCGCATAGCTCGCGTTTCCTGTTGATGACGAAATCTTTGAAAGTCGGTATCAAATGGAATGGGTAACGGTTCACTAACCCGTTCACGCCTTTTTTCTTGGGTATAACGCGGCGCATACGGGTTGAAGTTAGGATTTGGCGGTGGAGATTGTTGAGTATAGTTCGACTCAAACGGGTCGAAGTTTGTGGGAATTTGCGGGAGGGGTTGTTGTTGGGAGAAAAAAATTTGTGGAGATTGAGGATACATTTGGGGGTGATAAGGTTGTGCTAGAGACGATGGTTCGGGACCGGGTTGTGATTGAATCCGAGGATGAATTGTGCCTCTCGATCCACCTCTCAATCCGCCTCTCGATCCACCTCTTCTTGAATCTCTATTTTTACCACGTTCCATATTTTTTGAATGAGATTGTTTTTTTTTTTTTTTTTTTTTTTTTTTTTTTTTTTTTTTTTTGGCTTTCGAATTGCAGCAGTGAAGGTAGCAAGAGGGAAGGAAGGATTGTTTTTTTTTTTTTTTTTTGCTATTTCCCTTTGGTTCTGCTGGTTAAAAAAAAAAAAAAAAATAGCCGTTTTTTTTTGCAACGTACACCTCCAACGTCTCTTTTCTTCCTCTCCCCGCATGCGTGATATTTCCCCGATTTTCACCTCCCCGTGCGGGGTTCCCCGCGAGGCGGCGGTGTTCCCGTGCGGGGTTCCACCTTCCCCGCATTCTCCCCGCACCCACTCCCTCTCCTCTAAGCCTATAATAAATATGAACCAGTTTTGTACAATGCATACTGAGTTTGATTTTTGGATCTGCAAAACAACATACCAGTACATGACTTGTCGTGAGACAACTTAAAAGTTGCAAATTTTTTTTGAACAAAAAAGTTGCAAATTTAAAGAGTTGAAGACCTATGTAAGATTTTGTATAGCTATAGGAAGACATTATATCAATATAAATATTTCTTGTAAGATTTTTCAATGTTGATGCAGCATGAGCACACCTTCGATATACAGAATATTGTTTTAAAAGCTACCGAGTTTCATGAACAAATGATTTTAGAACCGAAAAGTGTAAAGCGCATCTCATAACGGATCTTATTACATTACCTTTCAGTTAGAAAAATTAATAAATGAATAAATAAATAAATAACGATAAGGATCTGAACAAAAACAAGAATCCGCTTTGATGATAGCTTCACTTTAAATATAGTAATGTGATAACACAAACAACAAATCAGAGTGGCGCAGCGGAAGCGTGGTGGGCCCATAACCCACAGGTCCCAGGATCGAAACCTGGCTCTGATAGAGTGGCTTCCGAACATGTTTTTTTCCCTTCTGCTAGTGTTTATTTGATCTTTTTTAATTTTCACAATCGATCACCCCCTCGTACAAAAGTGTAGTTTGTTTCTTAACCAGAACCAGCTACTCGATCAAACAAGTGTTTGCAGCATTGGAACCGTGGAGGTATATAACATTCAACACACCACATAAACAGCCTTCAAAGAAGCGAATTCCTGTAAACAGTTTCTAAAACTGTCATATTATCGACAAACAAACACGCATACTTTCACTTCTCTGGATTATCGGCACAAAGGCCTAAAAACTTTCCAAATATATAGGTAGTTTGATGTTGTAAACAACTATCATAACCACTTAGATTTTATATCTTCATACTCCTCGATCGTCCTAACCCACTCACCATCAAACTTCCAAGGCCCCACAGGCATACATCATGAACAAACTTCCAAGGTTTTGAAGCGTATTTTACAGCTGCAACAACAATAACTTAAATGATCAAACATTTAACCTGTTACAGTGAACAGTAATTATGAGCAAACGTCAAACGATCACCAGTGTTCATTGCAGTTGCAGTAGACAGTTAACATGTATGTTTGGAAACTGGAAGTAGTATGAAGTTTCAAACCTTAAGTAGTAGAGTACTTGGTTACCCTCTACAAACTAGAAGAATGGACAGTAAAACTTCACACATAGATTGTGGTTCTATCAGGGGAAACAAATGACTCGACACTCCCCAGTAACAAAAATCTTTGTAACTCGAGAAACAAATTCTACAATCTTAATTTAAGAAAAACGTTTCAATTCATCGGAATGATAAACAATGACACAAGTCCAAAATCAACGATAAAAGCCATAACCATCAAGTGTTTAGCTTTAATGATGTAGAGATTATCCAAATCCCCCACTTAAAAATATAAATTGATACAAACAAACACTTCACATGTAAGGTACCTCACATGAAGCAACCTTATGAGATGATCTTTCTTCTTTTAAAAGCAGGATGGATATCATTGTTGAAGAAGTCCAGTTTGTTAATTCTTGACGTACAATTTTTCGTTCTCTTCAAAAGTGGCAACATTAAGCATTGCTGCATATTTGCTGTTTGATAGTTTGTACTTTTTCAGTGTGCACGGGGTCATATTCTACCAGTGCTCCACTCTCTGAATCGCAAATTAGGCAACAAGTCAATCCTTATAAGTCATTGCAACTTTATGACTTGTGAATTCAAAACTAAAAAGAAATCTCACTACATAATGGTAGCAGTTATATGAACACCACAGAAAAAGGCGAAACGTAACCTTATAGTCCCCGAGTCCCCATGAACACCGCAACCTTCCTTTATTTGGCAAGTTTCCAACCTATTTGCCAAATGCTATTATGACACTAGCTGATGATATTAGCCTTGGTTCATAAGGATTTTATGTTCATTATGAAGGACATCTAAGATGTCTGAAAAACGGTCAAGAACTTGCATAAACTTATGTGTCTAGTCATCCAGTAACCTATACTGATAGGCAAAAGTTGTATAACTCATACAGCCTAGGCACAGTCTGCCACTAGAAAACATAGATGTTTTTGTACACTCAGTCATATACACATATCTACTAAATCAATTAAACCGAACAATTCAAACATTTCCTAACTGTCTATGTTCAACAAGGTTTACTATCACTATGGTTTAGTAACATACACACTTCCTAATTACCAGACCTATCTCGAATACGAGCTCTCCTCTCCAATCAAACGCACTTATATTTCGACATACACACTTCCTAATTACCCTTGTTTTACAACACTGACACTAGCTGATGAATTTGACCTTTGCTCACAAGGCCTTTCATGTTCATTATGACCAAAATTTAAATTTTTGAAAATGGTCAAGAACTTGCATAAAACTGTGTCTAGTCAAACATTGTAGATTTCACAATACTAAGTAAACATCTATAGTGTTATTTTTCATTACTTGTTCTCATTTGTATATTTCATTTACTGAGCTGCAGGTTACAAAGATACAGTATCATTAACAAACACATATCTTTCAGTTTAAAAAGAGATTGATAAACCAGCTTTACTTTAAATATCGTAATGTGATACAACAAAAAACAAATCAGAGTGGCGCAGCGGAAGCGTGGTGGGCCCATAACCCACAGGTCCCAGGATCGAAACCTGGCTCTGATATACAATTAGAGTGGCTTCCGAGCATTTTTTTTTTTTTTTTTCCCTTTTGCAGTCTAGTGTCTACACTCTTATTACAAAAGTGTAGTTTGTTTCTTAACCAAAACCAGCTACTCGATCAAACAAGTGTTTGCAGTATTGGAACTTTGGAGGTATATAACTGTAATAACTTTGATTGTCACTCGATCTATTCATGAAACAATGTGACCAGTATGTAACAAAAACAGTCCAACAACATTGAACACACCACATAAACATAAAGTTGGTCATATTTTTATAATCTTCTTGTTGGTCGTATTTTTAGGACCACTTTTTAACATAAAGTTGTTACCAGACACAACACATTCAACTCTTCATTTGGAATTTCCATGCTGCTATAAGCCTATAACCAAAGATATGAATGAGTTTTGTACAATGCATACTGATTCTGAATAATGAGATCTCCAAAACAACATACCAGTACATGACTCGTCGTGAGACAACTTAAAAGTTGCAAATTTAAAGAGTTGAAGACTTACGTAAGATTTTGTATAGCTATAAGAAGACATCATGTCAATCCAAATATTTCTTGTAAGATTTTTCAATGTTGATGCAGCATGAGCACACCTTCGATATGCAGAATATTGTTTTAAAAGCTACCGATCTAGTTTCATGAACAAATGATTTAGAATCGAAAAGTGTTAAGTGCATGGCTCATATTCTCATAACGAGATCCTATTAAGAGACTGCTAAACTAGCTTCAATATAAATAACGTAAGTGATAAAACAAACAACAAATCAGAGTGGCGCAGCGGAAGCGTGGTGGGCCCATAACCCACAGGTCCCAGGATCGAAACCTGGCTCTGATATAAGAGTGGCTTCCGAACATTTTTTTCCTTTTGAAGTCTAGTGTCTGCACTCTTATTACATCTTCTTTTTGATTTTCACAATTCGATCACCCCTCAGTATGAAAGTGTACTCGATCAAACAAAGTGTTTGCAGCATTGGAACCGTGGAGGTACATAACTGGAATAACTTTGATAGAAAAATCCGATAATAAACCTTATAGAACTGGGAATACTGTATTGCAAGTTTCGAAAGCACACGTACCTCTATCAATCGCGTCTGATTTGATTGTCACTCAATTTAGGAAACAATGGGACCAGTATGTAACAAACAAACACTAAACATTAACACATGTAAGGTACCTCACATGAAGCAATCTTATGAGATGAACTTTCTTCTTTTAAGAGCAGGATGGATTTCATTGTTGAAGGAGCTCAGTTTGTTAATTCTTGACGTACAATTTTTCGTTCTCTTCAAAAGTGGCGACATTGCAGAAGCATTTCTGCGTATTTGCTGTTTGATAGTTTGTACTTTTTCAGTTTGCACAAGGTCATATTCTATCAATGCTCCTCTCTCTGAATCGCAAATTAGGCAACAAGTCAATCCTTATAAGTCATTGCAACTTTATGACTTGTGAATTCAAACCTAAAAAGAAATCTCACTACATAATGGTAGCAGTTATTTGAACACCACAGCAAAAGGCGAAAACGTAACCTTATAGTCCCCGAGTCCCATGAACACCGCAACCTTCCTTTATTTGGCAAGTTTCCAATCTATTTGCCAAATGCAATTATGACACTAGCTGATGATATTAGCCTTGGTTCATAAGGATTTTTATGTTCATTATGAAGGACATCTTATGACTGAAAAACAGTCAAGAACTTGTATAAACTTATGTGTCTAGTCATCCAGTAACCTATACTGATAGGAAAAAGTTATATAACTCATACAGCCTAGACAGTCTGCGACTAGAAAACATAGATGTTTTTGTACACTCAGTCGTATACACATATCTACTAAATCAATTAAACCGAACAATTCAAACATTTCCTGACTGTCTATGTTCAATAAGGTTTACTATCACTATGGTTTAGTAACATATACACACTTCCTAATTACCAGACCTATCTCGAATATGAGCTCTCCTCTCCAACCAAACACAATTATATTTCAACATACACACTTCCTAATTACCCTTGTTTTACAACACTGACACTAGCTGATGAATTTGACCTTTGCTCACAAGGCCTTTTATGTTCATTATGACCGAAATTTAAATTTTTGAAAATGGTCAAGAACTTGCATAAAGCTGTGTCTAGTCAAACATTGTAAATTTCACAATACTAAGTAAACATCTATAGTGTTATTCACTTATTTGTCATTACTTGTTCTCATTTGTATATTTCATTTACTGAGCTGCAGGTTACAAAGATACAGTATCATTCACAAACACATATCTTTCAGTTTAAAAAGAGATTGCTAAACTAGCTTCAATATAAATAACGTAATGTGATGAACCAAACAACAAATCAGAGTGGCGCAGCGGAAGCGTGGTGGGCCCATAACCCACAGGTCCCAGGATCCAAACCTGGCTCTGATATATACTTAGAGTGGCTTCCAAACATTTTTTTTTCCTTTTACAGTCTAGTGTCTGCACTCTTATTACATCTTTTTTAATTTTCACAATTCGATCACCCCTCGTACGAAAGTGTACTTGATCAAACAAAGTGTTTGCGGCCTTGGAACCGTGGAGGTGTATAACTGGAATAACTTTGATAGAAAAATCCCATAATAAACCTTATAGAACTGGGAATAAGTATTGCAGCCTTTTGTTGCAAGGTTTTGAAAACACACGTACCTCTATCAATCGCGTCGGATTTGATTGTCACTCTATTTAGGAAACAATGTGACCAGTATGTAACAAAAACAGTCCAACAACATTGAACACACCACATAAACAGCCTTCACAGAACCGAATTCGTGTAAACAGGTTCTAAAACTGTCATATTGTCGACAAACAAACACGCATGCTTTCACTTCTCTGGATTATCGACACAAGGGCCTAAAAACTTTCCAAATATATAGGCACCCAAGGCATTTGATGTTGTAAACAAGGATCATAACCACTTGGATTTTATATCTTCATACTCCTCGATACATCATGAACAAACTTCCAAGGCTTTTAAGTGTATTTTACAGCTGCAACAACAATTGTTGGAAAATTTAGTGAAAAAACGAGTTTTTCATTGACTTTGGACATAGATAATTATTAGTGAATATAATTATTATGATTGAGGCCTTATAAGGTTACGTAGTCCTTTATGAGTGCTTCGTAACGAGCCATTATATGTCCAAAACGAAGTTAGTGTGAATGAGATATCGAGTCTCAAAGTACGATCTTTGGAATGGAACTTAAGGAATAATATGTGCAACTTAGTATCCTGGACAAATTTAGTTTTGCTCCAGAATTTGTTTTGACCCGTTTATGACTCAAAGTTCAAACTTTCAGTTTCAATTGCAAGTTTAAAATGCCAATTGTAACAGCATGTTATAAAGTGGCTGTTATCATTTCTTTTAATGGCATTGTAAAGAGTGCATTCTGTAACATCCCAATTTTTAAATAAAGTAGTAACGGCTATATCTATTATTTTAGCGGGTTGAATAGAAAAGTCCACTTTGACGGTATGAATAATATAGCAAGTGGGGACTTGATATGTAAACAAGATATGATCTATTTTGCAAGATATTCTACTACAAGGGACTAATTGTGTTCAAGTGAAAAAGTAGTGGAAAAAGACATATATACCCTTTTAGCCTTATCAACATAAGTCGGTTTAGGAGATAAAAATCTCCCTCCCTCCTTGTTTATCCAGACCACGACTCACAAAAAAAAGAGAAGCAGAAGAAGGTTTCTTCACCATGAAGAATTCACTAAAAATCATAACCCTTATCAAGATTTAGCAAGGATTAACAAGAATTAATAAGGGTTATCAAGGATTCAATAGTTATGATGAATCAAAGAGCCTCAAAGGTTTTATATATTCATCCCCAATAACAAGTAAGTAGTTAATTATATCTTAAATCATGATTTCAAGTTATGGGATACATGGGGTTATGTTTGCTAAGCTTATTTTGTGATTTAGATGATGAATTCATGGTTTATGATTCAAGGGTTATGCATATGATTGTTAGGGTTCATGGTGGGATTATGTTAATGATCATGTTAGAATGTTTAGGAGGTGTTTATGTTGATTATTTAGTTGAACCAAACACCCCTTTATATGATATATGATGTTAAACAAGTTGCTGAATTTTTCAGCAATGATTAGTCATGTTTGAAAAATCATATAAAATCGATAGTAGCTCGTATTGAATCATGGCCAGACTTTCTGGAAAGCCTAATGAGTATACTTCAGTTCTATGCTTTAAGTTTTGGCATATTTAGTACTTAAATTGGTCTCAAATGCGATTTAGTACAGCAAGGGCTGATCCTAAAATGTGCAGCAAACCAAACTTTAAAAATTCATACCGGATAGACCGTAGCTCTGTTGGGAGCGTGCCATACCTTTTCGGAAAGGGAAAATAGTATACTTTCAAGGAAAATTATCCTCATGACCTGGTTATGTAGTTAAGTCGGTCAAAATGATGTGTTTATAGGCTGCTGCAGAAAAATCAGCAAACACTTAGTTAAGTGTTTTGATAATTACAACATGATAAGATGTTTTTGCATGTCCCGGGTGATTATAGGCTATGATAGCTTATGTTCTCAGCCAATATGATTATAATTCATGTTATGAAACTATAGAACCAAATGACAAGACTTGGTTAGCTTAGCTCGAGTTCGCGAGCATAGTAATTCATGTTTGGCGAGATTTATGCCATAACTAGTTTATGAGTTTATGAATTATAGTTAGTTTATTTGTGCTTAGTTGCACTTATATTTGGACTATCATGTTATATTCATGCCTAGTTGTTACGTGTTAACATTATACGTATGCATCTATCATGATATAGGTGTTCGAGGCATATTCAGAATCATTCATCTTGCATTATACGGCCCAGGTGAGTAACGGATTTTCAGTTAACATGTTTAGTAGATTAAGCGTGTTTAGTATATATATGCCTTGCTATATCTCAAGTACTATGCAAGTTATGTATCATGTTGACCCGTGAGGTCATGTTAGTATCATGTTGACCCGTGAGGTCATATTAGTATCATGTTGACCCGTGTGGTCATATTCAGTGTCATGTTGACCCGTGTGGTCATGTTCAGTATCATGTTGACCCGTGTGGTCATAGTTAGTATCATGTCGACCCGTGAGGTCATATTAGTATCATGTTGACCCGTGAGGTCATATTAGTATCAAGTTGACCCGTTGGGCCATATTTAGTATCATGTTGACATGTTTGGTCATATGAAGCATCAAGTTGACCCAAGTTGACCCGTTTGGTCATATTAAGCATAAGTTGACCCGTTTGGTCGTATTAAGCATCAAGTTGACCTGTTTGGTCATATTAAATGTCATGTTGATCCGTTTGGTCATATTCAACTGTCATGTTGATATGTTTGTCATATTAATTGTCATGTTGACCTGTTTGGTCATATTCATTATCATGTTGACCTGTTTGGCCATATTCAGTATAAAGTAGACTTGATTGGTCTTATTCAGTAGTATGTCGTGGCTCAACCTCGGTATATGCCATAGCGATAGCGATCTCAACATTATACTTATAGTAGTTCAGCTTTATATTATAGTACAGCTGTAGTATATTAAGTTATATCTCAGCCTTGTTTTATGTTATAGTACAATTTTAGTAATTAATTCAGTTTTAGTATCATGTCTTAGTTTAACCTTATGACCATATTATTGCTCAGTTTCTATATTCAGCTTGGTCTCAGCTCTAGCTCAGCTTAGTATCATGTTGTAGTCAAGCACAAGTATTTAGCTTAATCTTAATTTATACATGAATGTTAGATGTGTTTAGTAATGTGTGCAAGGTGCTTTATGCACTTTTGGCCTGCGATGCATTATATATGCATGTCATTCTATAAGTATATAGTCAGTTATGTGATCACACATGTGTTCCAGACAATGTTGGGACTTAGACCTCCTTAGTGGAGAATTGAGCCTTAGAATATTAAATGTTCCAAAATCGAAACTCAGACATCCTGTATGGATGATTAACATGTTTATATGGCTCGTCAGCTATGTATTCAGTCAGTTATGCATTCAGCCAGTATGTGCTTATGCACTCAGCCAGTATAGTACTATAAGTACTCAGCCAGTATGTGCTTATGCACTCAGTTAGTATATGTTTTACACACTCAGTATGCTTATGTACTCGGTCAGTAACATGGTGTATCATGTATTTAATCAGTTATTGTCGGGCTTATGCACTTGGTCAATATTATGATTCATGTAGTCAGAATAGTACTATATATACTTATTCAGCATCATGCTTATGTTCAGTTTATGATTTAATACAGTTCCGTTATCTCACTAAGTCTTATAGACTTACCGTTCTCAGTTTATATTTTTGTAGGTATGCAAGATGAGACCATGTACATGCTAAATTGGGCATAATGGGTTAAAATGGTGTAGCTCGCGGGTTAGGTAACGAGCTTCTCATGTCCATCATTTGTTATCAGTTTGGAATGCCCCTAAATCAAGAACCAGCTTCTTTACCAAGTTTAAAAAGTCACTGTTATGTATTTTGCAAGTTTAGTATTTTAACGGGACGTTTGGAATAAACCCGTATGATGATGAAAATACGCTTCCGCTAGTTTTATCAATGTATACAGTTTACAGATTTATTAAAAAAAAAAAAAAAAAAAAAAAAAGAAAAAAAAAAATCTGGGCGTTTCAAGTTGGTATCAGAGCGATGGTTTGAGAGATTTAAGTATCCACCATTAGTAGGGGATGCTTAGACTTGAACCTCTGCTCGGTAATTGCTTTTAGAGTTAAATTGCATCGCACATTTATACATTTATCAGTTATTCAACCATGTTATTCAGTATGTTGTTCATATTATCAGATTATCAGTACATGTATAGCGATGCATACCAGTTTATGTGATTAGCACAGATTATATGAAATTACATGTATAGTCATGTAGTGCATAATGCATTTTCAGATTTCAGATAAAGTTGCAGACCGTGAATCAGATATTCACGATATAGTAAGTATATAGAATTAGTATGCATTATTAGTATAGCAGTATATAGTCAGCACTCACATCAGATTATGTGCGGTAGATGATATGTTTTGCTTTAGTGACTTGGGGTAGACTGTGATAACGATGAGTTCATGATTATATGGTGTGACTATTATGACGCCTGATCAACGTGATAATATTCACATGATATGGCATGAATTTATCGAGATCATGAGATACCTTAGGGAGCTTGCTAAACGGTTATGTGTTAAATGAATCATGAATATTGCATTAGATCATGTACAGCAACATAGACAGTTATTATAAAAGGGCATAGTTTACGTACTCCGTCATTTTCAGAATAGATTCAGCACTCAGAAAAAGATTATGACTTAGAAATGCTACAGAATCTGACGGAATAGATATGACATATCGTTTCAGCATTTCTAGATTTGTGCAGTTTAACGAAAAAGGGCAAAAGAATTGAAATGAAAACGTGTCAGAACGGATATGGATCCTTCAATAAGAGAGATTACATATCAGAGTTATGAAACAGAATTTCAGGATAGGGCATTTTAGTGAATATTATGCGAATTCAGGTAAATAAATCCTTTCTTTTAATGCCAACTTATGAAATTTTTAGATATTTTCAGAAAATAGTCAGGATGAACTTCAAGACTACAGATGATTACGAACCTCTTGAGTTAATTTTAGAGGATAATCAAGAAAATCTCCAAGTTCATATGATCAGGAGAAAGGATTTTAACATGGATAACAGGTACCTATTATAAACCTGTTGATAATTTGATTCATATATTGAGGAAATGAATCCTAGTCTGACCCTTATTAGTGCATTATCAGTTTTATATTAGAATATAGACATGATATAAGTCCAAGTGGGGGAGTACTTACATGTGATCCTGTGTAATTTAGAGGATAATTTTAGTTATAACAACAGTAGTTCGTGAGGACACGAACAGTCCAAGCAGGGGAGAGTTGTAACATCCCAATTTTTAAATAAAGTAGTAACGGCTATATCTATTATTTTAGCGGGTTGAATAGAAAAGTCCACTTTGACGGTATGAATAATATAGCAAGTGGGGACTTGATATGTAAACAAGATATGATCTATTTTGCAAGATATTCTACTACAAGGGACTAATTGTGTTCAAGTGAAAAAGTAGTGGAAAAAGACATATATACCCTTTTAGCCTTATCAACATAAGTCGGTTTAGGAGATAAAAATCTCCCTCCCTCCTTGTTTATCCAGACCACGACTCACAAAAAAAAGAGAAGCAGAAGAAGGTTTCTTCACCATGAAGAATTCACTAAAAATCATAACCCTTATCAAGATTTAGCAAGGATTAACAAGAATTAATAAGGGTTATCAAGGATTCAATAGTTATGATGAATCAAAGAGCCTCAAAGGTTTTATATATTCATCCCCAATAACAAGTAAGTAGTTAATTATATCTTAAATCATGATTTCAAGTTATGGGATACATGGGGTTATGTTTGCTAAGCTTATTTTGTGATTTAGATGATGAATTCATGGTTTATGATTCAAGGGTTATGCATATGATTGTTAGGGTTCATGGTGGGATTATGTTAATGATCATGTTAGAATGTTTAGGAGGTGTTTATGTTGATTATTTAGTTGAACCAAACACCCCTTTATATGATATATGATGTTAAACAAGTTGCTGAATTTTTCAGCAATGATTAGTCATGTTTGAAAAATCATATAAAATCGATAGTAGCTCGTATTGAATCATGGCCAGACTTTCTGGAAAGCCTAATGAGTATACTTCAGTTCTATGCTTTAAGTTTTGGCATATTTAGTACTTAAATTGGTCTCAAATGCGATTTAGTACAGCAAGGGCTGATCCTAAAATGTGCAGCAAACCAAACTTTAAAAATTCATACCGGATAGACCGTAGCTCTGTTGGGAGCGTGCCATACCTTTTCGGAAAGGGAAAATAGTATACTTTCAAGGAAAATTATCCTCATGACCTGGTTATGTAGTTAAGTCGGTCAAAATGATGTGTTTATAGGCTGCTGCAGAAAAATCAGCAAACACTTAGTTAAGTGTTTTGATAATTACAACATGATAAGATGTTTTTGCATGTCCCGGGTGATTATAGGCTATGATAGCTTATGTTCTCAGCCAATATGATTATAATTCATGTTATGAAACTATAGAACCAAATGACAAGACTTGGTTAGCTTAGCTCGAGTTCGCGAGCATAGTAATTCATGTTTGGCGAGATTTATGCCATAACTAGTTTATGAGTTTATGAATTATAGTTAGTTTATTTGTGCTTAGTTGCACTTATATTTGGACTATCATGTTATATTCATGCCTAGTTGTTACGTGTTAACATTATACGTATGCATCTATCATGATATAGGTGTTCGAGGCATATTCAGAATCATTCATCTTGCATTATACGGCCCAGGTGAGTAACGGATTTTCAGTTAACATGTTTAGTAGATTAAGCGTGTTTAGTATATATATGCCTTGCTATATCTCAAGTACTATGCAAGTTATGTATCATGTTGACCCGTGAGGTCATGTTAGTATCATGTTGACCCGTGAGGTCATATTAGTATCATGTTGACCCGTGTGGTCATATTCAGTGTCATGTTGACCCGTGTGGTCATGTTCAGTATCATGTTGACCCGTGTGGTCATAGTTAGTATCATGTCGACCCGTGAGGTCATATTAGTATCATGTTGACCCGTGAGGTCATATTAGTATCAAGTTGACCCGTTGGGCCATATTTAGTATCATGTTGACATGTTTGGTCATATGAAGCATCAAGTTGACCCAAGTTGACCCGTTTGGTCATATTAAGCATAAGTTGACCCGTTTGGTCGTATTAAGCATCAAGTTGACCTGTTTGGTCATATTAAATGTCATGTTGATCCGTTTGGTCATATTCAACTGTCATGTTGATATGTTTGTCATATTAATTGTCATGTTGACCTGTTTGGTCATATTCATTATCATGTTGACCTGTTTGGCCATATTCAGTATAAAGTAGACTTGATTGGTCTTATTCAGTAGTATGTCGTGGCTCAACCTCGGTATATGCCATAGCGATAGCGATCTCAACATTATACTTATAGTAGTTCAGCTTTATATTATAGTACAGCTGTAGTATATTAAGTTATATCTCAGCCTTGTTTTATGTTATAGTACAATTTTAGTAATTAATTCAGTTTTAGTATCATGTCTTAGTTTAACCTTATGACCATATTATTGCTCAGTTTCTATATTCAGCTTGGTCTCAGCTCTAGCTCAGCTTAGTATCATGTTGTAGTCAAGCACAAGTATTTAGCTTAATCTTAATTTATACATGAATGTTAGATGTGTTTAGTAATGTGTGCAAGGTGCTTTATGCACTTTTGGCCTGCGATGCATTATATATGCATGTCATTCTATAAGTATATAGTCAGTTATGTGATCACACATGTGTTCCAGACAATGTTGGGACTTAGACCTCCTTAGTGGAGAATTGAGCCTTAGAATATTAAATGTTCCAAAATCGAAACTCAGACATCCTGTATGGATGATTAACATGTTTATATGGCTCGTCAGCTATGTATTCAGTCAGTTATGCATTCAGCCAGTATGTGCTTATGCACTCAGCCAGTATAGTACTATAAGTACTCAGCCAGTATGTGCTTATGCACTCAGCCAGTATAGTACTATAAGTACTCAGCCAGTATGTGCTTATGCACTCAGTTAGTATATGTTTTACACACTCAGTATGCTTATGTACTCGGTCAGTAACATGGTGTATCATGTATTTAATCAGTTATTGTCGGGCTTATGCACTTGGTCAATATTATGATTCATGTAGTCAGAATAGTACTATATATACTTATTCAGCATCATGCTTATGTTCAGTTTATGATTTAATACAGTTCCGTTATCTCACTAAGTCTTATAGACTTACCGTTCTCAGTTTATATTTTTGTAGGTATGCAAGATGAGACCATGTACATGCTAAATTGGGCATAATGGGTTAAAATGGTGTAGCTCGCGGGTTAGGTAACGAGCTTCTCATGTCCATCATTTGTTATCAGTTTGGAATGCCCCTAAATCAAGAACCAGCTTCTTTACCAAGTTTAAAAAGTCACTGTTATGTATTTTGCAAGTTTAGTATTTTAACGGGACGTTTGGAATAAACCCGTATGATGATGAAAATACGCTTCCGCTAGTTTTATCAATGTATACAGTTTACAGATTTATTAAAAAAAAAAAAAAAAAAAAAAAAAAAAAAAGAAAAAAAAAAATCTGGGCGTTTCACATTCATTCCATGAGTTCTTATGAGCAGTATAAATGGCAGCCTCATTTTTAGCTCCAAGACACACTAAACATACATCTTTACTCCTTTCTCACCTAGGACACTCACAAGAATTCTAGCAGATTTTCGGGCAATTTGTCAATTCTGGCAGTACTCCTGCTCCGGCCATTGTACCCTGGGAAACACCCGTGGTAATTAACATGGAGTTGTTTTAAGGGAATTGTGTTCAACATGAGACTCGGCCTACTTGTTTATTGATTCTGTGTAAGAGTTCAGATTTAGGTGCTTCTCATTTTTATTTTAATTCCATTGTTGAAACGGTAATCAGTAATTACAACAATAACTTAAATGTTCAAACATTTAACCTGTTACAATGAACAGTAATTAACTTAAATGATCAGCTTTTGGACTCTTGACAATGATCATATCTTGAAATTTTTTAGTATCTCACTAGGTAGCGTAAAATAGCTTTTGCAACCCTTAGAATTTTTGTCATTAACATCCCACGTAATCACGTTCGACTTCACACATAGTAAGATTGGGATGTTATGTCCATCACCTGAAGAAATAATGGAGCAGAGGCCATAAAAAGGCTTTAATTAGGACTGTAAGATTTTGCTTTGATGAGTCATGAGCCTATGTGGAAGAGATTGCTAAACTAGCTTCACGTTAAATAAAATAATGTGATAAATCAGAGTGGCGCAGCGGAAGCGTGGTGGGCCCATAACCCACAGGTCCCAGGATCGAAACCTGGCTCTGATATACACAGAGTGTGGCTTCCGACCATTTTTTTTTCTTTTTTATTTTTCACAATTTGACACCCCTCGTACAAAAGTGTAGTTTGTTTCTTAACCAGAACCAGATACTCGATCAAACAAGTGTTTGCAGCATTGGAACTGTGGAGGTATATAACTGGAATACCTTTGATTGTCACTCTATTTAGGAAACAATGTGACCAGTATGTAACAAAAACAGTCCAACAACATTGAACACACCACATAAACAGCCTTCACAGAACCGAATTCCTGTAAACAGGTTCTAAAACTGTCGTATTGTAGACAAACAAACACGCATGCTTTCACTTCTAACACAAGGCATTTGATCTTGTAAACAAGGATCATAAGTCATAACCACTTAGATTTTATATCTTCATACTCCTCGATCATTCTAACCCACTCACCGCGCGTCAAACCTTAAATAGTAGAGTACTTGTTGGATATTTTCTGTTTGACAGTTTGTACTTAGGCAACAAATCAGTCCTTATATGATAAGTTACAACTTAATGACTTGTTAGTTCAATATGCTGGCAAAAATAACTAAAATAAAAAAAGGCAAAACAAAACCTAATAATCTCAGTCCCATGAGATCTGCGACATTCCTCTATATGGAAAGTTTCCAATCAAACAGTTACTGATACCAACTGATGAAATTGGACATGGTTCACAAAGTCTTTCATATTGTCATTATGAAGGACATTTAAGATGTTCTGAAACTAGTCAAGAACTTGCATAGAATTAATTACATGTTTGTTCAAACATTGTGAATTTCATGGCACAAAGTGAAACATACAAAGACGTAAAAGGAGGGCTTCGTCCACATGAATAACATCATTCCACGCACAATCAAGGCTGGAAAACAAACGAGCATATACTTAATAAAACAGAGAAGTTTCTTGCACCAAAAGCATATTTTATATCATATGTTCTGCATCAAAGTTTTTATATTTTATATCTTACTGTTCTCATTTGTATCTCGTAAACACGTACCTACCTAAATTGCCAGAATCCGTAACCAACACTGATAAGTAAAAATTCTATAACTCATACAACTACGCAGAGTCTACCGCAAGAAAACATAAATGTTTTTGTACACTCATCATATACACATATCTATAGAATCAATAAAACAGAACATATCACAAGGTCACAACGCAGCAGATCATGTAGATACATTCGTTGGCATGACATCCACACCACAAATATCATCACTAGGATAAAATATCTTTACTCAACCCAAGCTTATTTAAGCATCCAAGGAATAACGCTGCTTTACAGTCACAAAATGTATGTTACTATGACTACGGTTTCATAACATACATATCCAAGTTACTAGACATATCTCAAATACATACGAGTATCTGATTAAAACACGATCTGAGTACCCATGATAAGTCCTAAACTAACTGAAACAACACATAAAATACTTGTCTTCGTATTCTACCAATATCAACTAACATCCCTACAATATCAACTAACATCCCTACAATATCAACTAACAACCATATCTGAATCCATAACAAACGATAAATTACATTTTTACTAGAAGATCCGGGAACATAATTAGAATGGTTTAAATGGACACGTACAATACTATGACGATGCTTTGGTGACATAAGCATACTTTTTTTTTTTTTTTTTTTTTTTTGGACGAAAAATTTTTACAACCTACATCACCTATCTCACATATGTCTCAGACGATACTTGAACTCACAACCTCCAGGTTGTTGGGCCACTCACATAACGCTGGGCTAAGAGGCCTTTGGTTAACCGTACTATTGATTGAAACACGAGCTAACTATGCCACCCCAAACTCACTTATCTTTCGACATACATACAAGGATTATTTTATGATAATAAGAAAAAATCACCTGCATTAGCCCTAAAACTAACTTAAAAAACAGTACACATTTGGTCATCCCAAATGCGTGGTAGCGGGGAATCTGGTTAGCGTTTACAAATTAAATGATTTATAATCCAATAAGCTTAGTATATATCTGTTGATATTGATTAAGTAACACAAAAGGGTCCATAGCTCAGTGGTAGAGCAATTGACTGCAGATCAATAGGTCACCGGTTCGAACCCGGTTGGGCCCTTACTTCTTTTTCTTTTTTATGTATTGAATCAAGTGTAAAGTTGTTTGGTGAAAATCTAATTTGATATGCTATTTACTTTGCTTTTAATATACGCAATTTTGGCAGTCTCATAAGTCATAATCATGTGAGTATAATTTATTTTTCTTAATCTTTTGGCCAACTAATCCATGACGTTAGAATTCATGATCATATAAACTCAAACCAGTTAAAACCTTCTTATATTTTCAAAGGTTGGTGTAACTATTTCGAAGTTATTTGCACCAAGCTTGATTTGAAGTTGAATTATTTCACATATATAAACAAGTTTTCCTCACTTAGCCAGCTCTGTGTGGTTTTATTATTCATCTCTCGTGTTCTCAAGATGAAGTAGTTGAAATAAAAAGGAACAAGAACCGTAGATCACATAATAATACTTTATATAGTAAGTAGAAGTAAAGAGGTAGAGTATATGAGACGAGCAAGTGCCATTTATTGTTATTTTTCATTTTCTCGAGTTGAAGATAACATTCAAGAAACAAAAAAGTTGAAAAAACAAGTTAAAACATAAAGATATGCTCTTCATGTTCTTTAGTGGAAGAAAAAAAAGTGACTAATTTTACAGTTATAAGTTTACATATGTCATGTATATCTTCTCGCTTTTTATGATCTTCGTTAAAATTTGTCATGTGCCTTTATCATATATTGTTATTAGGTTCATTTTTTACGCCTACAAATCATTTCATCCTTCTTAATAAAACTCGAATACACATTTGAGAGAGTACATACTAGGCGATTAAGAGAATGGTTGACGGGTCGTGACTGGTGAACCTATTTTCGGTTACATATGCTGATATGCATGGATCAAATGTTCCCTTGGAGTGTAAAATGTTATGTGGTTTACCCTTCAAAGCCAAGAAAAAAACCTAAAGTCGAGCCTTTTGAATTAAGCATATACAAAGCGTGACTAGCATACAAGCGGTAACAATGAGGGAAATCTATAAAAGATGGTTAAAACTAATAACGTCTTGTAGGATGATGAATGACCACATGTGGAGACTCCTCGACAACTAATAAGGACTTTTGATTCTCAATGTTGTATTGGTTTTCCAACTTGTAACAAAAGCAAAATAATGCTTGTGTTTTGGAATCAAGGTACTTCCAGAAATTGGCAGCGATATGATGTGCTCGTTCAATCAAAGTCTCAATCCTTTGGTTGAACGAGCACCATTTGGCTTATTTGAAGGTTTGGTAATGAAGTTATCTTCTCATCCCAACGACTAAAGAAACAGCTTTTCTTTAACAACACCAACATGTACTTATCTACTTGGATTTCGACTAGGGCCAAAATTCTCTAAATTGGATCGAGTGGTTTAATGACACTTGTAAGTCGTAATGCTCTTTTCGCTTCCTTGTGACTTGTTTTACTAGCGTCTAGCTAGTTTTGTTCTATAAAATTATAACCCGTTATAAAAGAAAGAAGTCTTTTAGCCCATTTTCATTAGATTCAATTTTGTTTTACTTGAGACGCTACATAACTTCAGTCGGTCCTGGCGAATACAATGTTCAATCAAGACACTGTCTACATACCGATTTCTTATGTGACAACACAACTTTTGGACATGGTGGCGTAGCCTTGTACTGAGTAATTTTTATTGGACTGTAGGGATACTTCCATTATCAATTTCTGGATGATAAATTTGCCCGAGTACTTCAAAAGATCTGTTTGTACTCTACCTATACTAATAGAGTGATCACTGATCATTCATAAAATCATATAGTTTATAGTAGTGTATGCACTAATGCACATCTTTAATAACGCAAATGGGTCCATAGCTCAGTGGTAGAGCAATTGACTGCAGATCAATAGGTCACCGGTTCGAACCCGGTTGGGCCCTTTCTTTAATTTCTTTTTTACTTGAAGAGTCCATGGATTCTAATGCGTTTGAAAATTTATTGTATTTTATTATATTATATAGTTGGCTTGTGTCATGTACTCATGTCTGGTTCATCTTACCAGAGAACCTACCAAATATGCTAAATGAAGAAGGCGGAAGAAATCTCAAGCAACTCGGGTCAAGTTTTCGACATTTAAGCCAATCGATGGTTGATGTTTATGGGGTGGCTCAAGAGTTGGAGAGTTGTAACTTTAGTGAAACCACCGATTTAGGGCATCCACACTCCATTGAATATTTTTGAGTTCAATGCCTCGCCACATCAACGTTATACAATGTATTGTTTGAATGTGCAGAAAGACACCCCTTTTACACGTACGGGGTGATGTTGCACTATTACAGTGGATTGTTCGCATAAAATAACCCTCTTTGAGCACTGCCAGTCGTAACATTAGGGATAGCCTTAAGAATGGAGAGGGTACTCGTCACAATTGACTGTTTGAAAAAAAAAAAAAAAAAAAAAAAAGTGTTTGTGTGTGTGTGTGTGTGTGTGTGTGTGTGGGGGGGGGGGGGGGGGGGGGGGGGGGCTCAGATAATGAAATTTCTAACAAACTTAATATTCATTCTAAGATCCCAACAATTTAGCTCAATTAGTATGCAACAGATTAAAAAGGTTAAATCACATGTTTATTGATATAGTGAGATATCGGTTTATTAATGCAACCATGATACTAAGTACTAACCACATTTGTCGGTACTACAAGGTGTGATCATTCGTATCAGTCTTGAGCTTTTCTCTAAAACCATCCTCTATAGCTTAAATCACTTTGACAAATAATCATACAAGTATATCTTTGTGCACATGTGAGGTAATTATAGCTTCGATGCAGTAGAAGAACTAGGCAGTGTCTTTAATGGTCTTACAACACCCACCTGCATTGCTGACAAAACAAGCTGCAACACGAAAATTGATTAGTCAAAAGAACGTCATACTTCAAAGTCAACATCGCCCTACTCTTATCAATGCTGTATATATTTCTTGGTTTATAGTGTAGACGTAAAATCTGAATGCATTTGGCCATACCCCACCCAGCCCATTGTAGTATCAATATACCTTGTGGTATAGTCGGCCATTTCCAACATTGTATACGAAAAAGGGGTCAATTTGGGTCATTTTTTATTGATAACAAGTCAAACGGGTAAAATAAGAAAAATGAGTTATAGAGGAAACACGTCTAACTGGTTTATAAGTGAATTGTTTAAAGCCTCAGAAAGTATTCTTAAATTCTTATATAATCCTAAACCATTGAAAAAATTATTAATATCTGAATAACAGTTTTGAGCAATCATTTCAATACATTGATCATCTATAAATTTTATAAGATGGATAAAATGATCAACACAATGGCCGAACCTGACCCAGCCGGTTCTGATATGCACTTGCAAATCACCTAATTCGACCCAAACCCGTTTTTACTAGTTCCCTAACCAGCCAGCATTGTCACTTATACGTTATAGTAAAACATGCATGAAGTTAAGATGTGGTTACCTCTCCCTTTCTGTTAAACATTTGACCACGAGAAAAGCCTCGTGCATTATAAGCAGTAGGACTGTCGATCTGTAAAATAAACAAAAACTGCATGATTAACTGATTAAGAGGAAAGCTATGACAATCTAATTTCCATTATGAAGATAAATAATGTTTATAAATTAGCATGTTTGATCTAGAAAAAGTAAGGCGGAAAGTATATGATACTTACCACGTATAACAACCAATCGTCTGCTCTAAAATCTCTATGAAACCACATCCTGAAAAGGCAAAAACACAGGTAATTTGGAATTTGGACCACGAACAAGCCAACAAAACAACGTTTAACCATACATGGTTTTATAATTATACAAGTCTATGACCATTTGTCAAAAATCTTAGTATACTTTCGTTATGGACAAGATAAAGTCAAATTGTGGGCAATGAACAAGAATTCCAATTTTTAAGTAATAACATTTGGCAAATAGTGTAGCTTCGAGTTTGTAACTTACAAAATTATAAAAGGAAATACTGCAATATTTGTATTATGTGAACAGAGCTTCCCCTCTAACCAATGGAAGTTGCAACATTTATATTAATGGAATTGGGCAATATAAAACCCCATACCCGATTCGGCAGGAATAAGTATGTTGTTGTAGTTGGGTAATATGAAAATTTTAGCTTGAAGGAAAACTGATTGGTCCAATGTGTGTTGAAATAATATAACTTATGTAACCAAATTTAATACACCAAATCATTTAAGTTTTGGACAAAAATTGTTCAAGGCAACATAACTGAGCGACATACACACTTTGTCACTTCTAATTAAAAGGTATAAGATTAACAGTAAAAATCAACAAAATGTCAAAATCCAAATCAAACACAGTTAAATGTTGTAGAACTATAAAGCGTGTATTCACTTACGAATGATCCAGACTAATAGAGCTTGGGATTACGCCCTCTCTTCGGTGTGGATTCAGACTGATTTGAATAAATAGCATATCGGAAAAGTATGCCCCTACACATCTGTTTTTTGCAATAAAAGTACATACAATTACAAGAAGCCTACAAAACCTCCTTTGTTGTTGTTCGTTCCACTCTAGTTTTATCAAGCTTGCAAATTTATTCAAAAATGTGACCAACTTTACTATCCTCTCACCTGTGAAAAGTCTGATCATCAGGTAGCCTACCTTTTGCTCTCAGCCAATAACTGATACTGCAATATGTTTACATACAGCCAAAACGTTAACATGCAACGCAAGCATTTCCAAGAAGTAAAATCTTTCTGTAAAAAATAAGAACTAGGAACAACCTTGGAGAGCGTTTAGTGTGAGTGGAATGATTTTGAGCATCCACAGGTCTGATTTCTGTGGGCCACGGGACAGACGTTGAGGTGGAAGATTCAATCGTCCTGATCAATTTCCATAATTCAAGAACTTTAACACAATCACGATTTATGGGCTATGAAAAAACAGGACATGTTCCTCGTAAAGCTCATATGTTTAAAGCAGATTCTAAAGTCTAAACCTTTATGACCAACTTTTATATATACTTGAGTTTAGTTGCCATAGCCTATTGACCTAAAGGTTTCAACACAAAACATGAGAGTAGCTTGTGAGTTAAGGATACATAATCTAACCTGGGATGATTACGAGGAAACTTAACACCCTCCTCTAACCCATGCTTTGGCATAAGCTGCAACAGTAGGAATTCAGAAATCATAACAGCACATGACTATATTAAAAGATCATCCAAAGCACAAAGTATTTGGTTACTGTTTCTGGGTCAGGCACTGAAGGCATTGTCGGTTCTTGGTGATCAAATCCTTCCTCTTCCCTCTGCAAGCATAGTAAATGGAAAGCGTTAACCACGACTCAGTCAAGTCAAATAAATTTAAATACAATAATACTACAAACACGTATCATCTGACAATTTGTAGTTGAAAATGAAAAAAGAAACCTCTTTTCAAGAAGAATAATCAGCTATGCTCATTGAACGCTTACATGAAAAGAAACAATCAGAAAGAAGACAATTCGCTCTTTTTGTACTGCATTTACCCTTCTTGTAGCAAAATTAGGCACATCACGTAGCCGGTCAACTTGATATATAATTGGAACTGCATATGTAACACTGTATATATCAGCGTTGGAAATTGTGTCACAGTGTATAAGGAAGTGTATATAGTTCTGAATGGGGTACGTATTATCACTATAGGTTTGGAAGGATCAAGTGCATATATCTTGTTGGAAAATAGAACAGTAAAAAATACAGATAATTGAAAAAAGGACTATCATATATGGAATTTATTTATATAAAAAATGACTTACTATTTACGTCCCCAGCAAGAAGGAAGTGAGCATGAAAGCTATGCAAGGTCTTAAGAAAGTTAACAGTTTTGGATGCCGCAGACAAAGCCTGAACATTATTGAACGTCTAGATATGTAAGTATGTAAAGAGAATCTCATTGTGTTACGTAATTCAGGATGAAAAACTTAATTTTGAAAAACAAAAGTTACAAGGCATTAATATAATATCATGTCCCATTGATATATGATATATCCACACAAATCTACTAACCTAGAAGTCAAAACTGATAAATGTCATAAGCTAGGAGCTAGGGTGAACCAAGTAAGACCACATGTAGCTCAGATAAATGATAAGACTACCACCATGTTGTATGAAGCATCTTTAATACATTATCATACACAGAGTGCATAATACCTAGCAAATTCAGAATGAAAAACATAGAAACTTCATACCTGTCCCATAAACTGCCCTCCGTACACTTTATTAGATTTTGGAGCTCCTTTCAACGTGATTCCTCTGAATGTGTTCACCTTCAAACAAAGCAGATAAAGTTCTCAAATTTGAACAGAAAGTCAAAAAACAATCACCCAAACTTAAGAAATCATGTAAGTAAATAACTCATGTAGATAAATACTCTAACCAAGATTACATTAATACACAAACGGTTCGTAATATATCTCAATCGTTAAGATTTTTATGTGTAAAAGACTAAAAGCTAATGAAAATATCAAATACAGTTTACATGCATGCACAGGATCATGTTGGGTTATAAAAGGGATGGGATATGTGCTTATCTGAAGTCTGAACATCAAGAAAATGTTGCAGTCTACATGCTATACAATGTAAGGAATATATGTATCATTAGTCATTACCGGTGTCTACTGATTGATCAAAGAAGAGTTTAAGAGACTAAAAACAAGCCTAATAGAGAATGTAAACTTCAAAGTCATTGACTCATTTCTAAAGTTAAGGTTCAGCATCCTATAGTTTCAAAAATTTTAAGTTATAAAGCTATTGGAAATAGACATAGTAATAACGAGTTAGATAGTTTCCAAGGTAGCAAAATGAAAGAAAAATATGCATCTAAAGTTTCGACAGCAATTTGTCAAAAGGTATCTATTGGTCTGATGATATAAAAACAAAAGAACATAACACTGAAGTATTGATAGACGTAAGATGACTAATTTGAGTCAGCAGTGCTCACATACATCCAGTGGTTCCAAGGACAATATGTGCTCCACGGGTGCGATGGTCTCAAGATTCACATCATGACTCCAAATTGACTTCGGATGCATTAAGTGACTATATTTTTGAGGTAGCAATAAGCACGTCAACTGTAACCATAATATAAAGTGTTATACAAGAGCATCTTCTGCGCAAACCAGCATGCCATAAAGATTATGAATACGTAAAGTAGAACAACTACCTTAGTTAATGCAATTATAACTTCCTGGCCAACAGATTCACCTGCAAAATAGCCTCGGATCATGTTTCATATATACTCTAAGGCCATTTTCTTCTTATTCTCTATTGAGTTAAATTTGAAAAAAAAAAAAAAAAAAAAAAAAAAGTGAAATGGGTAAGAACAGTATGGCCGCTCACTTTGTGTGAAGTGATCATACTTTTTCCACTGGAAGACTTGACAATCTTGGTTATCTGTATGAAATGAACGAGAGACTTCCACCTGCAAATGTAGATGCCATCAAATAAACAATGAATTACCTAAGGCTATGTATGTCATTATTAATTAATTAACCTTATAATTACAGGATGAAAGTCAAAAAAAGCTACCTCACCCTCCAAAATAAAGTAAATTCCACCCTCATTTTCCCCTTCTTGAAAAACATGCTCTCCAGAATCTTCAAAAAAAGCATCCGTGCAATCATATTAATACATTATCTGATGTAACAGTGTGTGAAACTGTGAGAACTTTTTTTAATGCATCTATAATGTAAAGCACATATTAACAGCTGAATGATGAGCACTTGTTTCTATCCATAACGAAACTACATTTTGCTTCTAAACATTTAAGTAGTTAACCAAATTCAAATTCAACTAATATTCAACATAAGCTATTCAATTGGTGATAACATTGCTGTAACATATTCTCAAGAACTTCAGAATCCATAAAAAACCGGAACTCAAAAAGTAACGTCTGCTTAGTTTTTAAAAGTCAAAGTGAGCTTTGTTATGAAAAGTAGTACCACACTACCACCCGCTCCCCCAGGCCCACTTTCCCTATATGCGGCTTAAATTGACAATTCACCCTCACTCAAAATTGGGGACCGACCAAACCATTTGGTCATTACTACGAGTGGTCTAAGAGGCAAATTTAAGACTTAAAAGCTACAGTACATTATTCATTTTTAGATACAGACATAAAGTAAGAAAGCAACCACAACCAAATGGGGCCTAGTGGTAAGTCATTTGACCTCCTCACAAGAAAGTATGTGATCCGTGTTTTACATACAGTAAAAAAGTATTTGATCCCCAACTAATTCCGACACTAACTAAACTACATCCTTAACACACAACCCATTTATCCGAAAGACGACAGAGCTGCACTTTACACTTCACCTACCAAACTTAGGGGGTGTTTCGATTATCTAATATTTTCAGGCTATCAGAAGGGGGTGTTTGTTTAAGCTTATATAGCGGGCTTATAGCTTATTTGGTTTTCAGCTTATGTTTCATAAGCTCACTTTTTGTAGCTTATTTAAAAGCTTTTCAGCTTATATAAGCTTTTTATGAGATGATAAGCTTATATAACCCCATAATTCCCAAAATAAGCCAAAAAGTAAGCCGAAAACCAAATAAGCCATAAGCCCACTATATAAGCTTAAACAAACACCCCCTGAATTTCTCTACCAAGTTTTTCCAATTTCAAATAAGCCCAACTCAATTTATCTAACAAGCTTTATCACCTAAATGTATATTGAATAAACATCCAAACTCAAACTGAAATCAAGAAAATACAATAATCACAGAATTTGAAAACAATATAAAAAATTCCAGGTAGAGCATAAATAGTACTGTAATGTTTAATGATAACATGTTGAGCAATCTTCCTGATTGAGGAGCTTGGAAGCCTCTGAAGCACAGGCACATCACCAAGAAACTCAATCACTGCAAAAACATAGTAAAACATAATTATACATATATGGTTTTTTTGTATAATTAAGGTTGTTTAATGAAGTAAAATTTACCTGGTTGAACATCCATGTTTTGAAATGGAATGGAAGAATTAACAAAAGAAGAAGGTCACACGCACAGGCTTTTATTAATATTGGCTTTTTATATACAGCATTCATTGGGAACTCATTTTGACTTCATACTGCTACAGTGTTTTTGTTTTCTTTAAATTTTAAAATCAATCAAAAAAATTTACGGTAAATTACATAAATCGTCTTTGTGACTTTGGCTATGTTTGTTAGGGGCTTAAATGGAGCTTATCAGGGCTTGGGCTTTTAAAATAATCAGGCTAATAAAATATGTCTCGTTTGTCAACACAAAGGTGGGTATGAGTCTGTATTGTCAACACAAGAATATATTAGAAAAGTTGTTGAGGATGTGGTCAAGGATAATGATTTTAAGCGTGGTTCTTGGGTTAGTACGATTGAGTATATGAATGATAATGGTGCATTGTGAGTAGGTGTCTAGGAGATATCAAGAAGTTTCTCAAGAATGGGAAATTTGACCAAGTTGTTGCAATAGTCAAGTCTTGTACACCGAATGTGCTTGGCGATGTTACAGTAAGTCTCAAAGACCTCTCAAGTATAATAGGTGGTTCAATACATCACAAAGTCAGGGGGGGTATGGAAATGATATTACTGTAGGAGCTGTTTTAATTCTTGCTAATGTTTCAGTTTTTTTTTTTTTTTTTTTTTTTCTCCTAAACCATTAATATTTAATACATTACCTTAACATTACAATGAGAAACGTAGTTAAGGTTTTCCACAAAGATACAGTTCTTGGTAATGGCAATGGTATAGGTGGGAGTGGAATGTTAGAAGAAGAAGAAGAAGAAGAAATAATGAAACTGGTAGAAGAAGAAGAAGAAGAAGAAATGGTTGAATTGGAGTTGCAAGTTAGTGGAAATGTTACTGTTGAGGAACATCAACTAAGATTAGATGAAGAAGCATTAAACCTTGTATTAGAAGAAGAAGCAATGGCTAAACAATAGTGGCTGGCCAAATGTAGGCAAGAACAAGAAATGGAGGAAGAGCATGAGAGACAGCTATAGGGCTTGTATGTGTAACTTAACTAATGGGATTCTATCAGGAACACGAATTTGTATTGTAATCCTTATGTTGTATCACTTTATGTCCTTTTAATGCATTACGGTTCATAACATTTTGAGTATTAGGCCTAATTGCTAACCAAAAACCAAAAATAGTTTGAGTCAAAACAATAAAGTTTCATTATGCAACAGTCATAACCAACACTCCTGTAATTGCAGTCAAAATAATGAAATTATTAACCCTTGTATCGCAGTCAAACATTGCAGTTTGGTTATGGCACAGTCATATACAAACAACCTTTTATCCAAGGCAGTCAAAACTCTCATTTAACATTTGTAGTTCAACTTTATAAAGTCAAACTGCAAATGCCGAATGACATGAGTTTCTAAAGTCAAGCTGCAAATGCTAAATGGCATGAGTCAAACTGCAAATGCAAATACAATCAAATTTATCCAATTTGTAAATGGTATTTTTGTATAGATATGCAGCTTGCAAATCATATCCAAACACCCATTTATCCAAATTGGAAATAGGATTAGGCATGCCCAATCAGGTATAGTATGTGAATTGTGAAGTGTTGCAAGGATAGTCCTTGTGGTATTATTGTACGTGAAGTGACAAAGTGTCCTGACGTTAGTCTTAGTTCATGTCCAATTGGCTGATTAAAAGGTCAAAGGATCGGTCAACTCAATTAGGACAACCACAGGGACCATTGGTGTAATTTTTTACGTTCTATGATGAAACATGCAATTTTGCTACAACTACAAGGACGATTTATGTAATTTACTCAAAATTTTATTTATTTATTTATTTTTTCCATGATATTCAAAAACACAAATTTTTTTATGCACTTCATTTTCTTTACATTCCTTCTTTAAGTGATACTCAAGAATGCAATATAAGCTAAAAAATAAATAAATAAATAAATAAAATTAAAAAAATAAAAATAAAAAAAAAGTGTTACATGTATTAGTAAACTTTTTTTGGGCTTAGATTACGGTTCATAAACGCATATAATTTATCATGTTATAATAAGCTTATATAAGCTCACGAGTTTAAAAGAAAATCGAAAAAATAAACTTAAAAAACATGTGCCGAAAACACAAAGTCATAAGCTTAACGGAGGGCCCTTAACATTAATATACGCAGTGAGTATATCTTAAATGGTGAAGGAAACAATGCCGTGCAGCTACAGTGCTTGTTATTAATAGAATTAATACTCGGCATTAAATTATCTGTTTATTCCAATATGACGATTTAACAATCATTTAATTACTCGAGTGTTAATTTGGTAATTTAGTCTGAGCCTTCTTTTAAAATAAATTGCAAACAAAACAAAACTACTTTTTTAAATTTGACATTAATCAGTATCGTTTCTAAGAGATCAAATGTAAATTATATTTTTTATTTTTTTGCAAGAAGTTTTGCGATTAATATATATAAATTGTTAGACGCTTGGTCAAATCAGACTAATCATATAAATGATTTTTGAAGTGGAATCTTTCTTGTGTGGTCCGCAATTTGACTTGCCAACAAATCACCCCCCATACTAAATTAACCAACTAGCAAGTCAAATAGATGTAGTCTCATAATCATATCATTTTTATTATAGTCTCTAGCAAAAGTAACAATTTTTACTACCTTAATTGATAGTAATTCTGTTTTTATCTACATATCGATATTATAAAGATTAAAGGTTGTAATTATCCTTTTTGAGACTGTTGGAGCAAGGTTGGTTGTCATTATTGGGCTATAGCTTTCAAGTTAGTTGGTCATTTGGTCAATATGAGGTGTGCTATACCCACATAAAGTTTACAAAATTTCACCCACTCGCTGACGTAGCAGAGTGCTGATTGGTTGATTTTCTGTGGCCCACTGAAAACCAACCAATCAGCACTCTGCCACGTCAGCGAGTGGGTGAAATTTTGTAAATCTTAGGTGGATCTAGTATTTTTCGGTCAATATTGGGGTGTTGTATTAGGTGTTAATTGTCTACAAGTGGTTTTAATAAATGTTTTTTAATCGCTAATTGTGTTTGATTGCTTAAAAAGAATACGAGATTTTTTGAATGGGGAAATGATCCCTGCTGTTAGCAGCAGGTAACTTAGCTGGTACAGCAGTTATTTTTTTTTTATTATTTAATTATTATTATTATTATTATTATTATTATTATTATTATTATTATTATTATTATTGACAGCCTATTCACCCATTCATGTTTGCTTCCCTATTCTTTCAAAAAAAGGCAAAAATCCTTGCTACAACATCTATCATTTCCCTTTTTAAATATCCGATAAACAAATTCCGACCACTCATTTTTTATCAAACAAAATAAACTCACTTTAATCCGTTTTTTAAAAATTAAACACACAAATTGTTAATCGTTACGAGAAAAGAATCATATCATCGCGACAAGAATTAAATCATTTTTCTGTAGAGCGACACTTCTATATACTTTCGATGAACTTTTTTTTCGACGTTTTTTGTGAGTACTGAAATTTATGCCTAAAAAAATCATATGTAATTTGCGAAATCACACGTGATTTTAAAAATAACAGATCACATGTGATCTGTTTGTTCCGCTGCATCACAAGGAGCAATTGTGAGAAATAGACATTCTAGAACAATCATTTGATCTGTTTCGTTCTTTGACTGCTCTGCTCCCCAAAAAATGGGTTCTTGCTCTTCCAATTCAGGAAGACTGATTTCGCTGGTTGGTCCAACCAAGAAAGACATGGGAATTTCAGGCGTCGGATTCTTCCAGAGGAAATATTAACACTAAAACAGAACTCGAAAAAAATGTCGAAAGTATTTCATAATGCACGTCTATTGAAAGATAAAAAAAAAAATTCTTGTTACGATGATATATTTGTTGTCGCTTAATGATTTACCGTTTGCAAGATATTTTATTTTCTAAAAAAATGTGAAAATTTGGTTTTTTTTTTCTTTTTCTTTTTTTCATAATTTTGATGAAAAAAATGAATGACACTGATTTGTTCATTAAATATTTAGAGAATTTGGGATATATATTGAAATCAACTCAAATGAATACAAGTTCTCAGTAAAACTATCAATTTATAAAAATTTTCCTTGCTCGACTAAACTTTAACACTTTGTTCTTTAATTTTAATCTGTGAAGAAAAGAAAAGAAGTGAAAAAGAAACTAAAATAACGTTGCATTCCTAAGTTTACTTTTTTTAGAAGAAAGAAATTATGTCAAAATTTCTTTCTTAATTTTCTTCTTAAATTAGAATAATTTGAAGGGTAATTGATTTTAAAGCATTTTTAGCTTACATCTTTCATTTCTCTTCGATTTAGAAACACATGATTATTTTATTTATTATTTTTTTTTTTCCTCTTTATCTTTTTTTCCCCTATCTACTTCTTTTACTTTTGTTTTATGCTTGGAATCTGATGACGTATAGTCTATATATGGGCCATGAGCCCAAATGATAAACATTACTCGGCCCAAACCCACTATGAGTGGGCTATCATAACGAATGACGGGCCATAATAATAACGGCTTGGGCTCACGAAGCCCAAAGCCCAACTAAACCAACCGGGCATGTGATAAGGATCTTCTATTTACGGAATAGATATTCTTACCCCGATAAGCACCACGAGTGCGAAGAGTAAGGAGCAAGAAACCTACGCGGTTTCAGCCCCTATATAAGGAATGACATCTCTCATTCAAAGGTACGACATACAAACTCTAACTCTTAACGAGAACCCTAAATCGATTACTTACTCTCACACCGGAGTCTAATCGGGGGAGACAATCCCTCGATAAGCCTAACGGTGTTGTTTATTTTCTTAGTGCGCAGGTAACAAGTACTAAGAAGCGAATTGGTACGAAAGCAAGATCCCATAATCAGGAACGCCCAACTTTTGTATCAACAAGTGGCGCCATCCGTGGGACCCTACTAATAACTAAAGACTAGGATGACAAAGAATAAGAATTCAAGCCAGCGGACTCCGCAATCGGAAAAACGTGACCATCAGAGGAGGAATCAACAAGATCCGACCTCTAGACAGGTTGCTGGAACAACAAGCGCACCTGGCCACCAAGAGGCGGGAACAACCCAACCTCTTCCAGAGGTAGAACTACCAGTAAGGACTACCCAAATCATCCCAGTTGTCCCAAGCGCTGATGAACTTCAGCGCACTCTTTTCACCACTCCTCACCAAACCATTCCCGCAGTGAACAACACTATGCCACCAGATGCGCCTAACCGAGATAGGGTGCCGAATACTGAGACAGGCATTCTTGCAACAACCGAAGACGCACCCAATCTCACTTTGGGAAACTTTGTATCCCAAAATTATGAAACCTTGACCGCCCTCATGCAGGAAGAAGCTAGGAAAAGGGCAAGTACGAGTCTACAGGCTCGATTGAATTTTGGTCCTGAACGCGAACCATCACCGCTGCGCCACCCACGAAGAAGACGCGCCGAACGTACCACTATCCATGATAGGCTAGGTACGACATCTGAGTCACAGTACTCGGAAGATAGTGAGAGGCGCACTAATGTTCACTCCAGACTTGGCAGTCGCGGGGTACAAGACCGATTGGGACCTCAACATTCGCCAAGCCAAGGATCCTCCAAACCTGGAAGTAAGAGGATCCAAGACAGATTGGGAAGAAGAAGATCCCCAAGCAGAGATCCCTCAAGCTCTTCCTCTGAAAGAAGTCGGCGCAAGCGCCGAAGAAGAGACTACCCTTCTTCCAGTGACTCCTCCGACAACGAGGATAGAGAGACAGGACACTGGAAGTCAAGAGGGAGGCGTCGCGACGAAGAGAACGAAGATATGTCTCTCCCATGGGGTCACCAGAAAGTTGACGCGTTTACACGGCGCATCAGCGATTACTCAGATCGCAAACGTAGGCGCATGCCTGCTAACGTAAAAATATATGATGGAACAGGTGATCCGGATGATCACCTAAAAATTTTCGAATCAGCCGCCACCATCGAAAACTGGCCACAGCCAGTGTGGTGCCACATGTTCAATTCCACGTTAGTAGGGAACGCGCGCACATGGTTTAGCAAACTCCCACGTAGGAGCATCGGTGGGTTCGAGGAATTACGAAAGGCATTCTGTCTCAACTTTACCCAGCGAAAGAAGTGCGCTAAAAACCCTGTTGAGCTAGCAAGAGTGAAACAGCGCCAAGGAGAATCAACCAGCGCTTTCATGGAACGCTTCAAGGATGAGTGCATATAAGTAAAAGCGTGTCCTGAAATCCTAAAAATTTCAGGATTTATGAATGGGATTAATAACCCAGAACTCATCCGAAAGCTAAACGACAAAGTTCCACAAACTTTTGATGAGCTAACAAAGCGCACTAGATCCTTTATACAAGGAGAGGCAGCCGTTGCGGACAGTAAAAATATTCGAACTATAGGCAGCAAGAGCAGCCTCGGAGACAATCCAATGATCAGAATAACAACCGCAGCAGGAATTACCGCAATGGAAGGGACAATGACAAATATACCCCTCTTACAAAAACCCCAAGGGAAATATTTGTAACAGAGGGCGCAAACTTCCCAAAACCGCCACCAATGCGCGCTGCAGAAGAAAAGCGCATAGGAAACGGATACTGCGAGTACCATGGTCAAAAAGGCCATACAACTAATGAGTGCGTCCAGCTAAAACAACTAATTGAAAAGTTAGTAAGAGAAGGCAGAATGGACCACCTTGTAAAAAACATCAAAGAAGGGAAAGACAAACAAAGGGGCGGAGGTAAGAAAGAGCCCCCCAAAGAAAAAGCTGATACCATATACATGATACAATCATGGCAGCGCAAGATAAAGCAAAAGGTCAGCCAGAAATTTTCTCCTGAAAAAGAGATATCTTTCCCTACTTTAGCTGCGGACAACGCAGTGGTGGAACCTCTAACTATTGAAATACATACGGGAGGACATGATATCCACCGCATGTACATTGACGGAGGAGCATCCGCAGATATCATGTACGAGCACTGTTTCAAAAGACTGCGACCTGAAATCCAAAGTCAATTGATACCAGCAACAACGTCATTAACAGGATTCACAGGAGAAAAGATCTGGCCCATGGGGCAGTTACGCTTGTTGGTGGTCGTAGGAGATGAACAACACTCAACCGCAACATGGATAAACTTTATGGTAATAAAATCCCCTTCACCATACAATGGTATCATTGGGAGACCGGGAATATCATCCATGCGCGCTGTACCATCCACAGTGCACGGAATGCTTAAGTTTCCAGTGGAAGGAGGAGTTGTCACTCTCTATAACACAACAGTACCACCAAGAGAATGCAATGCGGTAACAACCGAAGCAGAGACTATTCCAGAACAGCGCATAGAGAAAACGCCAAATCTAAAAGTCGCTATTCATCCCGATTACCCGGAACAACAAGTTTCGATTGGGGGATCTTTATCTGACAAAGGTAAAGCAGCCGTATGCGCACTCTTGCAAAAGAACATAGACATCTTTGCATGGGAACCTAAACATATGACTGGAGTACCGCGCTCTATTACAGAGTATAAGCTACAAATCCGACAAGGATATCCTTCAATACGACAAAAGAAGCGCGGCCAGGCCCCAGATCGCGCAAAGGCTATTCTGGAAGAAGTACATAAGCTCGTAGACGCAGGCATCATGCGCGAAGTGTACTACCATGACTGGCTTTCTAACCCAGTTATGGTAAAGAAGAGCGATGGCAGTTGGAGAATGTGCGTGGACTTCACGGACCTCAACAAAGCATGTCCACAGGACTGCTATCCACTGCTAGAGATAGACTGGAAGGTAGAATCCCTGTGCGGATACCCTTTCAAATGCTTCTTAGATGCATATAAAGGGTATCATCAAATCCAGATGGCAGTTGAAGATGAAGAAAAAACAGCTTTCCACACCAGTCAAGGAGTGTACTGCTACACAAAAATGCCTTTTGGCCTGAAGAACGCAGGCGCGACATACCAATGATTGGTGGACACGGCTTTTGAAAAACAAGTAGGCCGCAACTTGGAAGTCTACGTTGACGACCTTGTCATCAAAAGCCACACAGAGGATGAATTGGTGCACGACATCGAGGAGACATTCAGAACATTGGGGCGAATAAACATGAAGTTAAATCCCAAGAAGTGCACCTTTGGCGCAACCGAGGGTATGTTCCTTGGATACTTGATAGAACCCGATGGTATCAAGCCTTGCCCAGAAAAAACAAAGGCTGTTATTGATCTCCCCTCATCGCGCACACTCAAAGAAGTCCAGTCATTGAATGGAAAGTTAGCAGGGCTAAACCATTTCTTATCTAAGTCAGCAGACAAATCCCTTCCTCTCTTTAAAACACTCACGAAGTGTACCAAAAAGGGAGACTCTCGCTGGACTAAAGAAGCAGAGGAAGCTTTCCAACAACTTAAACACCATCTGGCATCTCTTCCCAAACTTGTCGCACCACGACCAGGGGAAGAACTAATCATGTACTTCTCGGTAACTCACGGAGCAGTTAGCGCAGTGCTATTGACAGATAGGAACTCCGTCCAGACACCCATATACATTGTAAGCAAAGCCCTAAAGAAAACAGAGACTAACTACAGTGCTATGGAAAAGCTGGTCTTAGCTTTAGTATTCGCAGCCAAAAGGCTGCGCAGATACTTTCAAGCGCACCCAATAGCTGTAATCACTGATCAGCCAATCAAACAAGTTATCTCTAAGCCTGACGCATCAGGACGCTTACAGAAGTGGAGTGTACTGTTAAGTGAGTATAACATCTCATACAGACCGCACACTGCAATCAAAGGACAAGTACTAGCCGATTTCATCGTGGAGAAGCCAGATAGCGACAGCCCGACATCTGTAACTAAAACAGATCTACAGGAACCCTGGATTCTATTCACAGATGGGTCCTCATGTGTAGATGGATCAGGTGCAGGTCTTATTCTTACAAATCCAGAAGGTATGGAATTCACCTATGCGCTACGCTTTGAATTCACAGCCACAAACAATGAGGCAGAATACGAAGCCTTGCTAGCCGGACTATGCATCGCAATCCAAATGGGTGTACGCAACCTGGAAGCAAACGTAGATTCGCGGCTAGTCGCTAACCACGTGCTAGGCGAATATGAAGCCAAGGATGAACACATGGTCCAATACCTGGAAAAGACAAAATCCTTAAACAAAAACTTTGACAGGTTCACAATAAAACTGGGGAAGAACTAATCATGTACTTTTAGGCGGACGCACTCAGCAAGATCGCATCCACAAGCTTTGTGCACCTATCAAAACAGGTATTGGTAGAAACCCTAAAAAACAAGTCAATCTTGGAAATGGAGATATCCACAGTGATAGATGAACAAGATCCTACATGGATGACGCCTATCATTGAATTCATCAGCAAGGGAATCTTACCACAAGATCATAAGGACGCTCGAAGAGTGCGGCGCACGGCGCAACAGTTTGAACTACGAGACAACATACTCTATCGACGCTCTTTCTTACAACCCTGGCTCAGATGTGTTGGACCTCTTCAAGCAGACTACATACTCAGAGAAATCCACGCGGGATCATGTAGTATGCACTCAGGGCCGCGATCTGTGGTGGCCAGCGCTCTAAGGTCAGGGTATTATTGGCCAACTATGCATCGCGACGCACGCAATCTGATAAAGAAATGCAGCAACTGTCAAGTACATAGGCCAATCCCGCGCCGACCACAACAAGAGCTAACACCTATTACCTCACCATGGCCATTTTATAAATAGGGCATTGACATCGCAGGACCCTTTCCTGTAGCAGCAGGAGGAGTAAAATTCCTCATCGTAGTCATAGACTACTTTACGAAGTGGATTGAAGCGAAAGCGGTGGTGAGCATCACGGGAAACCAAGTCAAACGCTTTGTCTGGGACAACATTGTCTGTCGCTTCGGACTACCAGGAGAGATCATATCAGACAATGGAAAACAATTCTGTGATAACCCATTCAAAGATTGGTGCGCGCAATTGAACATCACGCAACACTTCGCTTCAGTGAAACACCCACAAACTAATGGCCTAGTTGAGCGCGCAAACCGCAGCCTAGGCGAAGGAATAAAAGCACGCCTCGACAGACATAAAGGAAGGTGGGTGGATGAGCTCTCGCATGTCTTATGGGCGCATCGCACAACAATCAAAACCAGTACTGGCGACACGCCATTCTCCCTAGTCTATGGAACAGAAGCCGTCATACCAGCTGATATAGGAATGCCAACTATACGCACAGCAGAGGTCAACGTCATAACAAACGACGAGGAGTGACGCATAGATTTAGATTTACTGGAAGAAAGGCGTGAACGCGCAGCCATACGCGAAGCAAAGGCTAAGGCAAAAATGAAGAAGTATTATGATGCAAAGGTCAAACACACTTCATTCAGACGGGGAGACTTTGTTTACCGCGCCAATGACGCGAGCCACGCAGAAGACACAGGCAAGCTCGGACCAAAATGGGAAGGACCTTACGAGGTCACAGATGCGCTTGGCAACGGCGCATACAGACTGCGCGACATGGAAGGTCACGACCTAGCGCGCACTTGGAACATCTGCAATCTAAAAAGATGCTACTTTTAGGCTACGGCCATTACACAGACACATTTGCACCCTACGAGGTGCCCAAGAAGTGTTTGTTTTTCTTTTCTTTCCTAGGAATTGTATTTTTATTTTTTCTAAAAACTTGCAAGTATCAATAAAATGTTATGGTTTCTAGCTAACTCCATAGTGCATTTTAGTTTATTGCACACATACTAATATATGTCAATATCGTTATCTTATATTTTTACTGCCTACATGGCGTGCATGCACCAATTAAAGACCCACGAAGGCATAAAGGATGAGTTAACCTACTAATTCACTCATTGAGTAAGAGGGTTGCAAACCCATCAACATTGGATCACGCATCCTTGCTAAGCGCCTTACTTTTGAGACGTCGAGGTAAGTTTCACATGCACATCCCACGACGGGTGCGCATAAACTAAGTACACCGTACAAGCTTAGCAAATAACGAGCCAAGACACTTGGTCAAATACTAAAACTTCGTAAACAATGCAAGTATCTCTTAAAGTCACGCACTTAAAACACTTGGTTAAATAATTTGGCAAACAATGCAAGTATATTTTAAGTCACGAACTTAAACAACGAAAAGGTATCTTATTCATAATTTATTCACAAAAATTACAAGGAAAGGTACATCATACAAAAAAGCCTATATGCTATGACGATGCTCAGGGCTCTCCTCCGGGCCAGCAGAACTCCCCGCCTCCTGCAGCTTCCTCAAAGTTAAAGCATCCTTCATAGATACGGTAGGAACACTTACAGGCACACCATCCGACCTGGGGATGTGTGCAGCGCCAATGCCACACATCACTGCCTTACCCTTGATGCTCTTCTTCTGAGCAGCCCTCTGCTCGTGACGCTCCAGAACCTCTTTCAAGGGAATCTCCCTTTCAAGAGCGAAGGGTTTGAGGATGTCGCGAGGCTGTGCGAACACGGGAATCTGCAGCTGCGACACATCAGGCTTCAGATAGTAATCTGATTGCCCTTCCTCATTCTCTCCAAGGTGGCGCTGCAATGTCAACCCCGCCATAAGTACATCTATGGGGTCGTCTTGGTCGCGCTCCAACCTCCCAATGTGCGGTAGCTCGAGGACCTTCAACCCCACCATAGCCTGCATCAGCTCATCATACGCAGTAGCACTATACCCAGGGACTTCCGCCAAGTCCTTCTTCAGCAGCTTGGCCTCATGGAGATCCTCCATAGCCTGCGATCTCCCACGAGCTACCGTGCATTGAACAACCTTCCCAAAGGCCTCTAATGCCTCTTGGGACTCAAGAGTACCCATTGCTGCCAGGCGCAGCCCGTGGCTAATCAACTACCTACATCAACAAAGATACATTGTGTTAGTAACAAGCATAGCAACAACAGGTATTACGAAGGAGAAAAGCATAAAAAGAAATACCTGCGCTCAGCAATGGTCGACATCAAGTGAGGATATAGCTCCTCATCATACTCGATGCTGAGACCGCGCAGCTTGTCCTCCTGCAACTGGATGATCTTCAGCATGTCCTCCTTACACTTGGCAATATTGGCAAAATGTTCCACCTTCTTCTCCTCCAAGAAACGCACAGCCCAAGTTAAGTCGGACTTATAATGATGCGGTTCCCCACGCGCCTTCTCCACCTCAGCCATGGCGGACAATTTCTCGTGGGTGATCTTCTCAGTATACACCCGCGAGGCCTCCAACTCCACCTGCGCATCAGCCAACTGCGCACGGAGCCTCGCTAACTCCTCATTCTTTTGGGCGAGAGTACTGCTCTCCCCGACATACTTCTCCCTCAACTGAGCCACCAGCTCAGCCTGGCGTGCAGCAGTCGCAGCTAGCTCATCCATCAACTGCTGCGCCTCTCCACCCTCATCAACCTTGGCTTTCCCTTCCATGTTTTCATTCTGTGGAGAGGAAACCTCATCAACGAAGACCCCATCATTCTTCGCAGCATTATCCCTACAAGCGATAAAGACAACAGTTAATAAATATTGCGACAAGTAATATTCGAGAAACATAAAGACGCAGACACTTACAGAGACGGGGAGACTTCAGCATCCTTTTTATCCGCGCTAGGAGCAGATGTCTTCTCCTCCGCAGATGACTCCGCATCCCTAATGATATGGCGTCGTCTCTTCCTGGTACCACTCGTCCCAGCCTCCCCCTTGCGCTTAATGTTCTGCGCCACTTCTTCCTTCAGCACCTCCTCTGGCTTTAGGATCTCCACGCTGTCAGACGATTCAGCACGCCCCACCTCCTCCTCTTGCACCACCTCCTCCGGCGCCACGCTCTGCACAGGCGTCACCTGGAGCGGTGGTGTATTCTCTGGGGCAATCTCCGGCAGCACGGTCAATCGACCCTCGGTCGCCTCCAGTATCGGCTGCTCACCTTCTCTCAGGGGGCGCACGCCTATGGTCACCTGCTTCGGTTTCTCCAGCTTAACGACGGCGAACAGATCCATTTCTGCACACATTAACAAGACAACAAAGAAGAAAGGATTAGTTAAGTAAAGATGCGCATACAAAAAAGACTTACAGAATTTGAAGTAGAAGGGACGAACACCCACCCCGGCCGTCCTCACTAATAAAAGTTGGCACCTCGTCCGCAGCGCCGTAATAATTGCGACTCAACCCCATGTGAACCAAAAACGCCTCCGGATAAGGGTTAATGGCCAGGCGGTTGGCATCAAGAGTCTGCGCATCAGTCAGCCTATAGGAACCGGGTGCGGGGCGCCCATCCCTTGGCAATGTATCCTGAGTATAAAACTCGTAGGGCGATGGAAAGACTACATCATCAACCCAGAAAAAATGCTCCCTCCAATGTCTAAGGGAGTCTACTTTCTCAGTGTAACACTTAAGCGCCCCCAGGCGCTTCGCAAAAGACACCCACCCATTTGACCACGTCGTGTGGTAAAATGAGCGGAAGAGGGATATGGTAGGTTCTATCGCAAGTAAACGGCAATTTACTTCAAAATTCGACACCTTAGCCGCACCTATACAGTGCAGCTGGGAGATGTGGAGGCGATAGTGGTTGAGCAAATCGCTCAGAAAGATGGATATTGGTACGCGGTAATTCGCGTACTCAAAGAATTTTGTGTATAGCCCTATTTTCCCTTCGGGAAAATCAGCTATACACGCGTCCACATCTGGAGCCTCTGGACGGACATCTAGAGGCACGAAGTAGTCAGACGTAAAGTGGATAACATCCTCAACAGTCATCGCAGAGCGAAAGTCCTCTAACTGGGCAACCATCTTCATTAATTTACGAATAAAACGCACAAAAATTACCTACGAAAATGAGTATTTTCTTTTCAAAAAGCTTTCAAGGAAAGTGAATAATTGTGAGTGTGTGTTTTACTGTGTGATCGTAAAAAATGGGGCGGTGACTCTCATATAGGGAGTAAAAAACCCTAGATCATCTCCACGTGGATCCCACTAACGAAAATGTGTGGCTGGAACTGAACCGGTACATGCATTTTTTCCCGATTTACGAAGGCCACGTGGACACTACCCCCAATTTTCGAGGTATACGTTTGAAATACCTATGACTAGGTGCATTGCACTTTAAATGGGCGGCAATATTTCAATGTTTTCCCGCTACGCTTACCGCTGTTAATATTAGTCTAGTATCCGTGGCTACGAGCCGTGCACACTAGACTGGGGGGACATGATGACGTATAGTCTATATATGGGCCATGAGCCCAAATGATAAACATTACTCGGCCCAAACCCACTATGAGTGGGCTATCATAACGAATGACGGGCCATAATAATAACGGCTTGGGCTCACGAAGCCCAAAGCCCAACTAAACCAACCGGGCATGTGATAAGGATCTTCTATTTACGGAATAGATATCCTTACCCCCCATAAGCACCACGAGTGCGAAGAGTAAGGAGCAAGAAACCTACGCGGTTTCAGCCCCTATATAAGGAATGACATCTCTCATTCAAAGGTACGACATACAAACCCTAACTCTTAACGAGAACCCTAAATCGATTACTTACTCTCACGCCGGAGTCTAATCGGGGGAGACAATCCCTCGATAAGCCTAACGGTGTTGTTTATTTTCTTAGTGCGCAGGTAACAAGTACTAAGAAGCGAATTGGTACGAAAGCAAGATCCCATAATCAGGAACGCCCAACTTTTGTATCAACAGAATCATAGTGTAATATGTCATAATGCCATTGCTAGTTTAGAGACAATTTAGGGTGTGTTTACTTTTAGGGTTTGTCTAACGAGTGTCTTCAGGGCATTAGTTTAAATGATTAAATAAGGAAACTATAAGTTTATTAATTACAAAATCAGAATTAATTAAGGTAAATTATAAGATTAATTAATATGTATTAAATGCAAATTTTAATTTAAAAGGAAAGTTCGAGATGAATTAATGCACACTAACCGATGCCCTATAGAAAAGAGTATGAGTTTTTTATATCGAGGATACGCTTTAGAAATTCTACAAGCATGTTTAAAGGATAATGTATTTTCGAATTTGAAAAAGAAAAAATAAATGGAGAAGGTGAGGTTGAGTTACAAAGGCAATAAAAGAACATCAATGACCTGTGTTGTAATAGGAAGACTATTCTCTAAAGTTTAGCATAACTTGAATGATCAAGTTACAATTATCAAACATTGGATAAAATTCAATGGCTCAAATTTGATTTGAGACATTGAATTTTATCTAATGATTGATATTTGTCTAACTTGATCAATTAAGTTATCTTTAACTTTAGAGGACCTTTTCCCGATTTAATGTTCATCATTAAATTAAAAATGAAGATTCTCTATTTAAAAAAATAAATAAATAAAAAAACAATAATCTAGAAAAAAATTGATTTACTTACATTTTTTTTATTATTATTATTTTTTTTGCACAAAACATTTTATACAAAATTTTGATTTAATCACAATATAACATTGTTATTGTCTTTTGCTGTTTCTTTCTCTATCAAGCTGTTTAGTTTTCTTGTCATCATGTAATAAACTAACTATTAGCTAACCTGCCTTTTAAAGTACAAAATTTCTATAACTATGATAGTATCGTATATGGTTGATGTTTCTCTTTAACATAAAATAAGCAAGTAAAATGGAATGCTTGGGGACCTCAATCAGTTGTTCAAATAATGATGGTCTCATCACTAAATTTTGCGAACGATAGATACCACCAAATGTTGTTTGGTGCTTGGAAAACTTCTTTTCAAAAGATTAATGATAATTTCCATCTACACCTCTTATTTTTTTAATTTTCTGATTTCCCGCAAGCTAATTTTGAATCTATGATATCATATTCTAATGAAGTAAAGCAACAAAGCCATTGGTCTTGTTCTAAACATGTACGAAGTATCTAGTCTTCTTGCTAGTGTTTTTAATAAAATCTCCGTTGTTCAAAAAAAAAATAAATAAATAAACAAAGTATCTAGTCTTCTAAATTATATTGGTAACATGTCGATACCACCAGACGCCAGTCACTATACCATTTGGTACTTAAGAGTTATGAAACCGAACATATCATTTGTAGCGCTTGGCAAACTAATACATTACTACTTTATTTTAAGGATGTGATTTGCACACGTCAAATTTTTTTATTGACACATTTCAATATACAAGTACGGTAAACATCCTATAATATATGTACCACTAGCACTCAACAAACTAATAATACATTACTATTTTATTTTAAGGATGTGATTTGCACACTTCAAATTTTTATTGCAAATTTCAATGAACAAGTACGGTAATCATCCTATGATATATGTACTACTGTTTAATGCAAGAAATGGAGTGTCTCACTCAAAATTTGGTGTGTGCGAATCACCTCCATTTATTTTATGGTATGCTTACGAATAAAATAACAGAAAATATGATTATATATAATTATATATAGCGCTCAACAACCACCTGATAGACCATATGACAATATGATTATATATCATTAGTAAAACGTTTAAATGATGAGTTGGACAAGTTAAACAAAATGATAAAATATGCTTGGGTCGAACTCGATATTATCTTACACGAATCGAATGATAGTTAGTTAGTGACATACTCACATAGTCACATACCTCTCATTTTCTGCTTAATATTTGCCCACTAATGAATCCATGTGCATTGTATACAGTTGGACTTGACATCCACATGAACAATGCTACAAAGAGATGTTTTTTTAATTAAAGACTAGTTATAATGCTCGCGCACGTGCGCTTTTTTTTTTTTTTTTTTTTTTTTTTTTTTTTTTTTTGAAATAATTATTTAAAATTTTTAATCTCATTGTTAATTGCATCTTATTTATATTCTTTGTATTTATCTTCTACTTGTGTTGTAGATAAATATAAAATAATTTTTTTTTTAATATCTTATCTATATTTTTGTATTTATCTTCTATACTTGTGTTATGGATAAATATAAAATATTACCTAATAAGAAAATAATATTTTTTTTTTAATAAAATTATTACTAAATAAGGTATTAATTGATTTTTTTAAAATGTAAAATTCCCAATAGGGGTTTTATTTTATTATATAAAAGATATAGAATGAATAAGCCAAACACCATGTAAAGCAAAATAATAATAATAATAATAATAATAATAATAATAATAATAATAAAAGTTGTGATTAATAATAATAAAATAATAATAATAATAATAATAATAATAATAAATAAATAAAATAAAAAAAAATAGACTTCGGGGCAAAAGTAGTCGCAACACCATGAAAAGCAAAATTTGAATTCGGGATGAAAGTAGTTGCATCGTATAAGGCAAATATCAAAGTGGTTTTCGTGTTCTAATGTTTATAAACACATTAGATGTTTGGACAACTACAAATGCGGGACAAAATTCATTTTCATTTTCTTTTCTGCAACATTTCTTTCATTTTCCTTACTTTAAGAAAAAAAAAAAAAAAATCATATTCGTATCAACCTCGATCTTGGCACGATCATTGCAAAGTTTTCTATAAAGGAAATACAAATCTTCACAAACTTCTAATTAATTATATAAATGATACATAGTTTTGAACTTTGAAGGTGTATTCTAATGAATATGTTAGCCAAAAGAAGTGTTTTAAAGAGAACAGATTTGATCAACGACAAAGAGAGCACTGAGCACATCCAAAGGTAACACGATACACGTACTCCATAATTCATATATTTCATAGTGGAGCAAAAGAATGATATGTCAAAGGCTCACTATTGTGAGGCGTTTTTTGGGCCTTTTGCGCGTGACCCATGATGATCACATCAGTGTCGCGTGACTTTTCACCCTCATCGGCTCACTTACTAGTCACTACCCGGATACGTGTAGTCTTATATTTTGTTTCGTTTGCACTATAGGTGGCCCATGTTATTGGGAGATGTTATTTCTCTCAGTGGACCTGGCCACTTATGTTGCAGTGTGTCTTGCAATGTGGTTGTGATATATTGTTTAAAAGTATAAGTTAGTATGCTATCAAAGTATAAATAGTTGTGTGAGTGAAGTATGTTGCGGTGTTTCTTTTAATTATCTTGTTTAATCAAGGAAGGATGCCTTGTATTGTATTTTTCTCCATTTTTTGTGTTATTTATATATTGCTGTCTTTCTAAAAAAAATGTTACCGTCGTTATGTTGATTAGGAAAATTAAAAAGTTAAGCTAAAAATACGAAGGGTTGGCTGGGTTTAAAGAGACAATGTTATGTGTATTGTTTCAAAATTATATCAAGATGCATGTGTTCTTTCTAGGACTCGAGTGAGTTTAAGTTACAGTTTCGATCAAACATGAGAAGGAGGTGTACAGGCTTAATTATCTTTATTTTATTTATTTATTAATTTTTTTTTAATGATGACCGGCTTAATTATCAAAGCCTTCTTGAGTGATGGATGCAACAAGCTGAAGCAAACATGGATGATGATGTTTTGTGGAGTACGCTTAAAATCAAATTTTCCGACAATACCTTGATGATTGCTATAGGGTTTTCCGGCCACCCCTCGCCTCACTGGTAATGAGGTAAATTTTTTTTTTTAAAAGATTCTTTAGCATCATTGTACACGAATGATAGTGACATACTGGCATACGTCTCATTTTCTGCTTAACATTTGCTCACTATTCACTAACCAATCCATGTGCATTGTATACGCTTGGACTTGACATCTACACGAATTAAACTGCGAGTGATTTTTATTTATTTATTTATTTATTTATTTATAGATAGAATGCATTGCCAAACACCCGTACAAAGCAAAAAAAATTTTGAACTCGGGCAAAAGTAGTCACAACAAATTTGAATGCGCCATATAAGCAGACATCAAATGGTTTTCGTGTTTCAATATCATTAGAAACGATACATTAAAACGTCTACATCATATATCGCAATACACTAAAACTCTCAAATTTTATTTATAAATACATCAAATTTTTGTACACCCACTGATATGGGACAAAATGTTAGAGTTTGACAATCAATAATCACATTATGCGGAAGCTAGGATCAATTATAACACGTATAAAGATTAACTAAAACATAAATAGGAACGTACCCGATGCACTTCAATAAACCTTGAACTTGTGTAAATTAGATCAATGATAAACCCCTTACCGTTTTGTTTATCGATCTCTTGATAATTACTATAGTGAGTAATTACCTCGTTTTTGTACACACAAACTACCAACGAATAAAGGTTTATGCAAGTAAACGTAAACACTTGTTTTAGCTTTGGAAAAATCGACCCAAAACCCTAGGTGGGGTTGTGTGCCGATCGGCCAAGAAAGAAAGAGAGGAAGAAAAGCTTTTAGGGTTTTGTGTGTGTGCACAAAAGATGTGAATGACTAACTCTTGGCCTTGTATTTATACTAGATGTAATTCTTGGGGAACAAGCAAGGGTGGATCGACCCTATTGGGTTGGGTCGACCGGCCATGCCCCTTCCAAAGGGATTCCGGATCCTTCTTGTCCTCCAAATTACATTCTAGTCCTCGTTCTTTCGTTACTAGTAATAGTTAATACTTACATTTAATAATTAACGCTTATTTAGTCCCTCAAGTGTTTATAAATATATATATATATATATATATATATATATATATATATATATATATATATATATATATACACGATACATATAACATATATATATTTATTTTACTTTATTCTCGTTTGTAATGTGTGCAATCTCGAGGTCTCGGGTTCGATACTAGTCATTTACTTATTAATATTTATACGTAACTTTTAACAGCTCCCACTCGTATATCTATTAATAGTAAAATGACATTGGTTGGCGTCTTGCAACACTCCAATGCCCCCAGTTCGACCCGAGCTAGGTTTCCTGGAAAATCTTTAATGATTCATCATTAATATTATCCTTTCGCTTCTAATACTACATTAATAAAGATGTGAGGTTCTTTATTAAATTCTGTTTCTCGTCTCTTTATGATTGAACAAAATTACCAAAACATCTGAACGTCTTCCAGATAGACTTTGGGCGTGGCCACGCAAACATTTTGTCAATCCTATGAGGTAAAGGCTTCGTAAATTGATCAGCTAAGTTTTCATCTGTGTGAACTTTGAGCATTTCGATTTCACCTATTTCGACTTATTCTCGAACATAGTGATGCTTAATCGGGAAATGTCTGGTGCCTTTCATGATTCCAGGTTCATTGGCAAATGTAATTGCAGCTGAGTTGTCGCAATACATTTTTATAGGTCGTCGAATCGAAGGCATAATCCAAGCCCTGACACAAACTTCCTAATCCAAACAGCTTCCATTGCAACTTCTGAAGCAGCTATATACTCACTTTCTGTAGCAGACATCGCTAGTACACTCTGCTTTCTGCTCCTCCAATCCACAGCTCCTCCATTAATGACAAAACATAACCAGTCTGAGACTTCGTATCATCTTTATCACCTTTCCAAGAAGCATCGCAGTAACCTGTAACATCAAGTTCTGCAGATGGAGTACCCCCATAAACTAAGAACATCTCTTTAGTAGCCCTAAGGTACTTAAGAATATTCTTAACAGCAGTCCAGTGTTTTTCACCTGGATTCTGCTGATATCGACTGGTTAAATTCTGAGCAAACGCCACATCAGGCCTTGTGCTTTTCACCGCATACATAATAGATCCCACAGCCGAAGCATAAGGGACTCTCTTCATGCGTTGCACCTCTTCAGGTGTTGAAGCACAAACTTTCTCGCTCAAGCCATGTTGCTCTTGCATCGGCAAATATCCTTTCTTGGAATTTTGCATATTGAATCTCTTCAATATTTTATCAATGTAAGCACTTTGACTTAATCCAATTAATCGCTGAGATCTATCTCGATATATCTTGATTCCCAGAATAAATGCAGCTTCCCCTAAATCTTTCATAGAAAAACAACTTCCAAGATATGCCTTAACCTTTTGCAAACTTGGAATGTCGTTCCCCATGATCAATATGTCATTGACATATAATATAAGGAAAACTACATTACTCCCACTAGCTTTGTGATATACACATGGCTCATCAAGATTTTGAGTGAATCAATACTTCTTAATCTTACTATCAAATCTCTTATTCCATTGTCGTGATGCTTGCTTCAATCCATAAATGGATCTTTTAAGCTTGCATACACGATCTGGGAATTCTGGATTCACAAACCCCTCAGACTGCGCCATATAGATGTCTTCATCTAGGCGACCATTTAAGAAGGCTGTTTTGACATCCATTTGCCAAATCTCATAGTCATAGTAAGCGGCTATGGCTATAAGAATCCTAATAGCCCTTATGTCAGCTACAGGAGAAAAGGTCTCCTCATAGTCAACACCAAAAGTTTGAGTATAGCCTTTAGCTACCAAACGGGCCTTATAGGTGTGTACAATGCCATCCATATCAGTCTTTTTCTTGTAGAGCCATTTACTCCCAACTAACTTGGCACCCGGAGGTAGGTCTACTTCTTCCCAGACTTCATTGTCTTTCATGGATTGCATTTCCCCATTCATAGCTCCCTGTCATTTTTCTTTTTCAGGACTATTCATGGCAGCTTTATAACTTGTAGGTTCATCAAGATCCCCTATTAAGTTGTCATCACACTCCATGTTAAGACATAGACGTGTAGGAGCCTTCACAGATCTAGATGACCTGCGAACGGGAACCGCTTCAACTTCAGGTGGAGGACTTAAACTTTCAGGTTCCACAGGAAGTTGGCTAGTGTTTTCAGAAGGTACTACATCTTCATGATCGTCTTCCAGATCATATACTCTCCCACTGAATTCTTGAGATATGAGCTCCTTTTCTAAGAAGTCTCCATACCTTGCAACAAAAACTTTGTTTTCAGTTGGGTAATAAAAGTAGTAACCCATAGTTTCCTTAGGGTATCCTACGAAGATGCACTTTACAGATCTTTGTTGGAGTTTGTCTGCTGAGTCACGTTTAACATACGCCTCACAACCCCAGACCTTTAGATAAGACAAGTTAGGAGCTTTTCCAGTCCATAACTCATATGGAATCTTATCAACCTTCTTTGTTGGAACCATATTAAGAATGCGAACCGCGGATTCTAAGGCATAATCCCAAAATGAGTAAGGAAGAGTTGTTAGATTAAACATAGATCGTATCATGTCTTGCAATGTACGATTTCTTCTCTCAAATACACCATTTTGTTGTGGAGTATATGGAGAAGTAAGGTGCTGGACAATTCCTTCCTTTGCAAAGTAATCTATAAACTCTTAACTCAGGTATTCACTACCTCTATCAGATCGAAGAGCTTTAATCTTCTTTCCAAGTTGCAACTCTACTTCTGCTTTAAACACTTTGAATGTTTCAAGCACCTCATGTTTTTGTTTAAGTAAATAAACATAACCATAACGGCTGTAATCATCCGTAAATGTTAAGAAGTAGCTAACACCTCTCCTTGACACATGTCTAAGTGGTCCACACACATCTGTGTGAATAAGACCAAGTAGATCATTAGCCCTGTCAATCCTGTTTTTAAAGGGTTTCTTAGTCATCTTCCCAGCAATACAAGATTCGCACTTATCAAATGATTCATCATTGATCTTTTCTAAAAGCCCATCATGTTGCAGCTTTTTCATGCGATCCTTGCCAATGTGAGCAAGTCAACAATGCCAAAGATAAAATGAATCCAGACCTTTCTTGATTCTTTTATTGTTGATGCTATACATTGAATTATTTTTAACAAAAGCATTATCATTATGATTCATATCAACTTCAAACACACCATTCACAGCAATAGCATTAAAATAAAAAACACCATTTAAAGAAACTGAAATTCCATTGCTAGAAACAGTATGATGAAAACCAAGGTTCAACAAACATGAAAATGAAATTACACCTCTAACAATTGACGGTGCATAATGACAATTATTTAAAGATAGTACTAAGCCCGAAGGCAACACTAAATCATAAACTTCTATAGCTTCAACTCCTGCATGCGCTCCGTTACCAACGTGCAAGAATTGTTGTCCATAGGCCAGCTTTCTCTCAACTCTAAACCCCTGCAAGGTATTGCAAATATGAATGCCACATCCCATATCATATACCCATGAATTCAATTTAGGAGTAAGAGTGAATAATTCAATCATAAAGAACGCACCTGATGAACTGGGGTTACCGGCTTCATTCCCCTGCTTCTTGAGTCGCAAGTCATGAATGTAGAGAGGGCAATTGCGCTTCCAATGGCCCTTTTCATGACAATGGTGACAAGCCTGATCCTTCTTGTTTGGCGGATTCACCTTGTTCTGCTTAGGCTGACTTTTCTTCACCTTGGGTTGAGGTTGATAGGCCATGACCTGCTTGCCTTTATCACCTTTTCCCTTGCCTTTGTTCACATGCGATTTCTTCTGGATTCTCCCCCCATGAATTGCCAACACTTGCGGGGTAGGAGCCTTGACCTTGGCTGGTAGACTTTTCTCATAATCAACAAGCAATGCGAGTAATTCTGAGACTGTCTTCCCCGAGCAGTGCATGTTGAAATTCTGTACAAAACCAGCAAAGTCCTTATTAAGGGCCCTGTTGATCAAGTGCACTTGCACATTCTCGGGGTAACCAAATCCAATTCTGTGAAGCTGGTCAAAAGATTCCTTCATCTCAGTCACATAATCTTCAACTGGTTTACCATCACCATGCTTGCAGTTGTGTAGCTTGTCTAGTTCATCATACAATTCAACTGCGAGAGGTTTCTCATAAGATTGCCGAAGTACTTCTGGCATATCTTTTGGGAAAAAGTACTCAAACTTCTTTTGTAACTGAGCACTCATGCTAGTGAGCATTAAACAAGCAACCTCATTAAACTTAGCATGTTTCTCCTTCCACGCCGCCCTAATTGCTTCTGGTTCAGTAGCAGCAGGCTCAGCTGGGCATTCATCGGTCAAGTAATTGAGCTTACCGGCCGCCCTCAAGACAAATCTAAGCAAACGGTGCCAATCATTGAAATTCTTTCCAGTCAATTTTTCTCTCTCAAGATGACTCTTGAAAGAAGAAATCACAGTTGGGTTATCGGGTTGAGCCATATCTACAAATAAAAGTTCATACATTAGTATTTTCGATAATAAATATCTTCAAGAAAATAAAATACCCATAGGCTATATTAATATAACTACCAAAATTTTTTTGAAAACCTAGGATCCAACTTTACATAGTTCCACCACATCAGTTGATCTGCTAGTGGTGAAAGTACAAAAGATGGTAATCTGTCGAACAATAATTGGCAAACAAGATTTCCAATTCCTAGATCATTATGGGATTTACATCAAATTGATTCATCAATTTGCCTTGTAAGCATGTTTCATCCCATCTCATGCCTTAAGTTCTAGGTCTCACGCACAACTTAATTAAGTCGTCTACCTTAGAAACTGTAAAATTACAATTATGGTCTCACGCGCTAAAAGAATTTTACCTTGTTATAATAATTTAGCCTAGGTCTCACGTTTACTAAATTAAAATTTCAAGTGTTCTTTATAGATAGATGGCATGTAACTTAAATTCTAAGGGTATTCAATTTTTGATATGTGAATCAAAATATGTACAAAGATGCATGCACTCATCTTTATAGCATAAGTTTTCAAAAACTTTTTATTACCAATTCGTTAAATTAATACACAAAGTTTTACTTGAGGTTTAAAAAAAAAAAAAAAAACCTAAGATGACTTTCTACAATTATGATTTTAAAAGTAATTCGTTTAAGACATATTCAAGATTGTGATAACCAAGGCAGACTCTAAGACTCTTTTCTAAGCCTTCAAATCACGGTTATGAATGTCGTCTTAAAGGACTTAATTTTAAAAGCATATTTGTACAAAACATCAATCAAGCAAAAGTTTATGGATTCAATCTCAAAATCATGTAATAAAGATTCAATCTTTATCACTTAGGGTTTCACCATTATTAGTTCATATTATTTTCTTTTATGAAAATCACCCTTTTTATTGCTTACAACAAGTCCAACAATTAAGAAAAAGTCCAACAATTAAGAAACAATAAAAAGACAAGTAATTTAAAGAAAAAACATAACAACTAATAATAATAATAGTGAAACAATTAGCCACATGCAAACCTTGTTAAAAAGATCATAATATAATCAATTCTAGATATAATAACGCATGTAATCAACTAAGGCCTTCTCCTCTTGATGGAGGAGAGCCACATGCATTGACGAATCAATTGCGTAGGCCAAAGTCAATATACACACCACATAGCATATAAATTGATTTTAATATATGAATTGGAGTCTTCCCCAATTTTAGATCTATATAAAAACATGTGACAAATAAAACAAACAAGATCCATGACTAACATGCATGTTTCGTCATGGATTAACCTAACAATTAGCACATAGGTCACAAGTACGTTCACATAACCGGTTAAAGACCTAGGGTTTCTAGTGATTACAAATTAATCAAGTTAAACCACAAACCCTAATTAGGGTTTTTATGTGGAAATCGCCCCCCCCCCCCCCCCCCCCCCCCAAAACTAGGGTTAGGGTTTAAACTTTAAAAAAAAAAATAAAGAAAAAACCCTAGATAAAAAACATGTATCTAAAACAATTAAAGATCCGATTTTTATTACGTTTTAGTAATCAATTACATGTTATACATGGCTCGTGATGCCACTGTTAGAGTTTGACAATCAATAATCACATTATGCGGAAGCTAGGATCAATTATAGCACGTATAAAGATTAACTAAAACATAAATAGGAACGTACCCGATGCACTTCAATAAACCTTGAACTTGTGTAAATTAGATCAATGATAAACCCCTTACCGTTTTGTTTATCGATCTCTTGATAATTACTATAGTGAGTAATTACCTCGTTTTTGTACACACAAACTACCAACGAATAAAGGTTTATGCAAGTAAACGTAAACACTTGTTTTAGCTTTGGAAAAATCAACCCAAAACCCTAGGTGGGGTTGTGTGCCGATCGGCCAAGAAAGAAAGAGAGGAAGAAAAGCTTTTAGGGTTTTGTGTGTGTGCACAAAAGATGTGAATGACTAACTCTTGGCCTTGTATTTATACTAGATGTAATTCTTGGGGAACAAGCAAGGGTGGATCGACCCTATTGGGTTGGGTCGACCGGCCATGCCCCTTCCAAGGGGATTCCGGATCCTTCTTGTCCTCCAAATTACATTCTAGTCCTCGTTCTTTCGTTACTAATAATAGTTAATACTTACATTTAACAATTAACGATTATTTAGTCTCTCAAGTGTTTATAAATATATTTATACGATACATATAACATATATATATATATTTATTTTACTTTATTCTCGTTTGTAATGTGTGCAATCCCGAAGTTTTGGGTTCGATACTAGTCATTTACTTATTAATATTTATACGTAACTTTTAACACAAAATCCATTTTCATTTTCTCTCTTTTAGCATTTCTTTTTATTTTCTTCAAAAAAGCAATATCATATTCGCATCAACCTCAATCTTGACACGCGTTAGATCATTGCAAAGTTTTCTATAAAGAAATAAAATTTTTTCACAAACTTCTAATTTTATAGAAAATTACGTATGTATAACAATGTTCATGTTAATTAAAAACAATTTTAACCAACAACTTTCCAACATACCCCAAGTAAATGACTACATGAAGTTTAATTATAGGCGATTTATGAGCCATTTTCCAGTAAGAACTTATACTATTTACGAAATAAGGTTTCAAGTGAAGCTGTAAAGCTTATGTAAAGCATGGAAATTAACATACGTGATAGTTGATGTTTGACTGCTAAAAGCATGCACGCAGCTTTGTTGGACGCATATTATATATATACGGCGCTATATTATACAAGATAATATTCAGTACATATAAATAAAAGGTTATGAAAACTGAAAATACCATTTCGTAGACTAATACATCATTGTTTAATTTTCATTTGTAAAACGTTTCAACGATGAGTTGGGCAAGTTAAATAGCATGACAAAACCATGTTGTTTAACTTTAAAGAGTTGTCCCATTTTCTGCTTAACATTTACCCACCAACGAATTCATATTCATTGTATATGGTTGGATTTGACATCCACACAAACAGTTATGCAAAGTGATGTTTTGTAATTAAAGATAAAATGCATAGGCCAAACACCATGTAAAGCAAAAAATTTGAATTCGGGGAAAAAAGTAGTCGCAACACCATGAAAAACAAAAGTTTGAATTTGGGGCGACAACAAATATTTGAATTCGGAGCAAAAAGGGTCACGGCAAGAAGATATCAAAGTGGTTTCCGTGTTCTAATGTTAGTAGAAACAATACACAAAGACATCTATGAAAAACAAAAGTTTGAATTTGGGGTGACAGAATTCGGGGCAAAAAGAGTCATATCAAGAAGATGTCAAAGCGGTTTTCGTGTTCTAATGTTATTAGAAACAATACACAAAGACATCTACCTCACATGACCCGATACACTAAAACTCTCGTGATTTGTTTATAAACACATTAAATGTTTGGACAACCACCAATGTGGGACAAGATCCATTTTCATTTCATTTTCTGCAACATTTCTTTTATTTTCCTTACTTTAAGAAAAAATATCATATTCGTATCAACCTCAATCTTGACACGATCATTGCGAAGTTTTCTATAAATGAAATACAAATCTTCACAAACTTCTAATTACAAAAATGTTACAAAGTTTTGACCTTCGAAGGTTATTCTAATGAATATGTTAGCTAAAAGAAGTATTTTAAGGAGAACAAATTTGGACAACAATAAACAAAGCAGATCAAAAGGTAAAAAGACATGCGTACTTCATAATTCATATAGTTCATTGTGGAACAAAAGAATGATATGAAAAGAATTTTGGTATACGTACATGTATACTATTTTCTCACTTGGTAACAAGTTTTCTTGTCTTTACAAAGTTAACATTATTTTCTTCTCATACTTATAATCTAGGAAAAATAAGAAAGGCACTTCAAAAACAAAAAGCACATCAACTGCATTCAAGGGGATTAGTTCTTATAAACACCCTCTTAAAATAATATTTGCTACACATATTTAATTGTCCGTTCATTATATTATGCGGTCAAAAGTATTCGTCTAATAATTACTACCTCCGTCCCATAAAAACTGTCCAGTTTGATTTTTCAAAGTCAAACTGCTTCAACTTTGACCTTATTTATTTTTGTGGGTATTATATAATACTTGATAAAAAATATATGAATGGATTGAGTTTTAAGTGTGTTTTTCATTGGTATAATTTTTCATCAAGCATTATATAACAAATAAAAAATATTTAAGGTCAAAGTTAAACCAGTTTGACTCTGAAAAGTCAAACTGGACAGTTTTTATGGGACGGAGGGAGTACAACATAATAGTGCAACTTTACACTTTTGATGCGACATGAAAATGGGTTGTTATGGCTTCTTATTAAGCCCTCTTGACCAGTGTTCTAAAAGGCGCGTTAAGGCGCCGCCAAGGCGCGAGGCGTGACCTCAGCGCCACGAAATGGACCAAGGCGTGAAGTCTAGGCGTCGTGTGAAAATGCGTGGAATAAGGCGCGAAAAGGCTTGCCAAGGCGCGCCTTATCGTATGGCGTGGCGCCATTTTTAGAAGGGGATGACGTGGGCTTAAATTCTGGGCCTAGTAATTTTTAAACATAGTTCAAATTTTCACTTTATTTCTTATGCATATCACTTTTTGTAAGCTCACCTTTTGTAAACTCACATTTTGTAAACTCGATATGCATATAAAATATGATATTATAACATAAATGATAAATATATAAATATTTTTTCGCCGCCTTAGTCACGCCGCAAAAAACGCCATGGCTTCGCCATGGCGCGTAAGGCTTGAGGCGTGGCTTTGCCGCCACGCCACGCCTCACGCCATTTATAACATTGCTCTTGACTGATGGATGCAATAAGCTGAAACAAACATTGTACATAAGATGATGTTATCGTGTGGTGTAACACTTAAAAACAAGTTTTCTCACAATATCTCGATGATTAATTGCTATAGGTTTTCCAATCACCACTTGCATTAGTCGGGCTAAGCTTTAGAGGATCTCAATATATATAATAAAAGTTATGAAAAACGAAAATACCATCTTGGAGAGCCCAACAAACTAATACATTATTATTATTTTATTTTATTTATATCATTGTATAGCGCTCATCAACCATTCGATACTTGATAGTTGATACGACAATTGAAAAAATCGATTACATAAAAGGTTTTGTCACATGTGAAATGTTTATTAAATGATAAACTGGACAGGTTAACAACATGATAAAAACATGTTACAGTCAAATACATTTAGCTTTAAGAGTTGCGCCGTAGTGGATTCAGGTTCGCATTGTATAGAAGCAACATATTTGAAGATGTATCTTTAAACGAGACGAGACAACTCGTGAGCTATTCGAGATCGATTCGTAAATTACTCAAAATCGATTTGACATAAACAAGTCGAGCTCGAGCTACTCGATAAAGTACTTATCAGTCGTTACAAAAGAATGCTTACACAAATGTTTACTAAATTAGATTTATGTTAAAACTTTGTTTGTGTGATTTATGACAAAATTTCATGCACGCAATAAGTCTAAAACTAGTCATCTTTTAAAGATTTTCGCGGGCCAAATTTCATCATACACAAATGATAGTGACATACCTCTCATTTTCTGTTTAAGGTTTGCCCACCAATAAATTCATGTGGATTGTATGCACTAGGATTTGACATTTACACAACAAAATTGCAAGTGATGGTTCTTTAATAAAAGGTAGAATGCATGTTGGCACTCCTCTCGTTCCTCCAGCCCCTCATTAGTTCATACCTTAAGTAGGTTTGATAAAGTCTTTTTGTAGTATATAATTATTCTGAAGAAATACCGGTGAAAGTATGTTCCCCGGGTCGTTCTCCCAACGAAGGTGAAATGGAATCGTGAATAACCGAATCGAGAAATCGTGTCGTGAAAAGCGGGAAAATGAAAGATATGATTTTGGATTTCAAATTATGCTAGGAAATAGTAAAATATGAAGAATTTACAATCTAGGTATGTACGAATGTTAAAAAGTGAAAACGGGAATTCAAACGTAAAAATTAACGTAACGTACGAAATAAAACGCGACTTATATACAAGAAATGATCCTACGAACGTGAAACAAGTTTCTAAAAATCTTAAATGATAAAAGAAAATTTTGAGAAAAAGAAAAATATTTTTTGGACTTTTTATTTAATTTCTAGAATTAATTTCCTATTTATTGAATTAAAAAGTAATTAAAAATAAAAAAAATTATGAAAAATAATGGGAAAATTATAAAAACTATTTTAGAAAATCTAGAATATTATAAAAGAATTTTAAAAACTATTTTTGTATTTTTCAGGGCTTTTTCCTATTTTTTTATGGATTTTTGTAATTTAAAATTGATTTAAAAATGATTTTAAACTAAAAGAAATTAAAAAAAATAGTAAATGAACTCAGAAAATTATGAAAAATTACCAGAAATTCTAAAATAATATAAAAAGATTGCAGAAAATTTTTGGATTAAAAATAATAAGCAGAAGTGCTTATTCAGTGCTCATCAGCTTATGGCAAGTGCTTATTAATAAGCACTTGCCACAAAACTTTACCAAAATGTTTCCACAACTGAATTATACTACTATGAACTCAATGGAACTCAGAAATGAACATATGAAACACAGAAACTCCACAGATTCAAGTTAAAGCTCAATGAATAGGACAATTAAGCTAATTAATAAGCACAAGCTCAAACAGATTAAACTAGCAGTAGCAGACCATAAACTCTACTCATACAACTATAATCCAACTCATATACACTAATGAAACTAGAAAAACAAGCCCAATCAAACAAATATAGCTATTTGCTAAAATCAGAAACTAGCTCAGATCCACTAATTGCAGGCTTTAAAAAGCTATACTAATAAGCTCTACACTATGAAATTATGGGATCAAATTAAAGATTACCATGCAAAGAATCTGTAAATCAAGAATCAGGTTCTAATTCTAACTACAACTAACTTGAATGATATCATGAAAGAGATCCTACACCTGTGGTGCAGGGGAGGTAAGCTCCTACACAGGCTAATACAAGCTAATATTTCAATAAGCTAAAGAGTTCTAAACAAAGATATTAATCCTGATATTGATTAACTACCTACTAGAGAACACAGATTAACAAACCTAAACTATTTCAATTCAATAATGAAACCTACAAATGTTTGTAAAAATCTACAAAAAACTGAGTTCAAGACTATTTTGACTTTTGAAATTACCTCTAAGCTTTGACCAAATCTAAATTTAGCTGTTGATTACTATCACTAATGTTTAATAATAAGCTAATTTTATTCTAATATAAGCAACTATGATCAACTAATGCACTACTGTTACTCTACTACTACTGAATCTCAATAAAGCAAACAGTGAAGGAATAAGAAATCTAATTTTGTCTTTATAGTAGAAAACCTATTGATTTTATTATTCCTAACTCTACTACTATTCTACTGAAGTAAAAATGAAACAGGTAATCAACATAACAACAACTACATCACACAGCAAATGGCCAATCCAAACACCCTCTTAACTGTCAAACTACACTACATCAAACTGATTTAAGCCTTAAGTTCCAAAATTATGATTACTACAATGTTCTAATAATAAACAAAAGTAAATAGAACAATTAACTACTGCATATTACTACTCCAACACAGATTAATCAAATCTACTATTGTATAAACTAGAATGAACAGAACTATGCTACAACTAAGACTGCAATGCAAAAGATCATCCAAACTAAGCTACTCAAATTACACTAACAGATGTATCAATCAACTAAATCATTACAATATAAACTACACAAGCAGTTATGAGAACATGAAAGAAGAAATGAGACTTACAAGTTCAAATTCCTAACTGAAATAGGACAAAACACTCAGACCATAGCCTATCTTTAGATAGGCTTATACAACACCTCTGTAACCAAAGTCTATCATCAATAACCCAGAATCATCATCTCATGAATAACAGTTGACTAGTACTTCATTATCAATTCAAAACAGTAGAAAAGTAAAAGAGATCACTACAAGCTATTTTGACATTTAAATGAACTTTTGAAATCAAATAACATGAACTTGAAAACAGGTTTGAAATTTAAAGTGCTTGGAAATCAAATGACAAAAACTGAAAACTTGAACTGAATTTTATTAATTCTAAAAGAGATTACAATTAAGCTAAATTCAATCAAACTAAAATTTGGCAGAGTGCCTTTATACTAAAACTAGCTACACTACTCCTAATACTAACACTAATTATCTAACCTAACTAACAGTCTTCAAAGCGTGGAGAGGAGGTTCCTTATATAGGAGCTGAGAGGGGAGCTCAGAAGCATCCAGAAATGGTATCTCCAAAGGAATATACCCATTAGATCCCTTGTGACTCGTCCCAACCAATCAGAGGCTTCAAATCCTTGTGGTGACGCGTCTCAGCCACTTACAATCATCCACATGTCATTCCTTGTTGTCAGACTTCTGACAGGGTGTCAGGGGTGTGGGGATTGACTATAGTACCCTTAATACGAGGTTAAATAAAGTGGGAGTTGGGGTAATTTTGGGATTTGGTATTAGGGTTCTTATTTCTGGGGACGGGATTGATTTGGGGGTAAAAAGGGCGCGGGTTGGTTTTTTATATTATTTTGGTTTGTGGACCGGGTATAGATGGTTGACCGGGTATAGATGGTTGACCGGGCTTGGGTACTAGTTTTAGGGAGGTTGGGCTTGGGCTGTAGTATTAGTGGACTTGGACCAGGCTTGGCTTATATAAAAGATTTCAGATTTATTAGTAATAGAAAGCACAAGGACCACATATGTAATATTCTGAAATTTCAAGGGTAATTTCTGCCATTCTTCAAAAATGCTTCCAAGGGTCATTCTTAACATATGATGATTCTTCAAGGCTTAATTTAGCACTTTGAGCTTGATTATTGATCCGGACTTTGAAAAAATGCTTCCTGGCTTCGGCTCTTTGACCAATCTTCTACTCTCGTGCCCGTTTTTGTTCGTTTTTCATAATATCCGTACCTGCACTTTTCAAACATATAAACACGTGTTTTCTTGGCATTTGTTAGCTCAAATAGTCGTTTTTGGGTCGATAATTGGTAATAAAAAGGTGTGTAATTAATACACACCAAAATCCCCCCGACTAAAGTATTGTCGTGTCCTCACGCAATGTGATCAATTCACGCTCTTGGGATAAATAATTTTGATACTCTTTCTACTAACTTTGTAAAGTAGCAAGGAGGTTCAAAAGAGATTACAAAATCATTTATTCCCGAAAACGCTCCGTTTTCCAAAATTTTTCCTTTTATTCCTTTATTCCACTTACACTTTCTATTTTTTAACTTTTCCATACTTCAAACTTGTGACGGTTTGTTGAACTTTCATTATTATGCAATAATTATTAGGGTCGACAAGTAGAAACACTTCTAATTAAGAAGCGACCAAACGGTTAAAATTCGTCATCCTTGATTTTTCACAAGTCCCCAAACTAAGCCTACAAACGAGATCACAGCTTATCTATAAATTAGATGCTAACACTACTCATAACAGTTACTTGTGAAAACTTCTTACTCCCATTTCCTAGGTTTTGTATCTCAATATTTTATTTTGTTGAGAAATGAATTGCTTCATATTTTCTCGTTTCGATAATTTTTAAGTCCGATAGTGATACCTAAGTTAAAACGATAAGTAGTTAGTCATTTTCTCTTAAGAACCACTGCAATAGAAATTCGGTCCATTTCAAGGAATTAGGGGTACATACAATATAAATGATATAAGTTGCGGAGTACGATCACGTGCACCTCATGTGACTGATTACTAATCACTTATCACATGCACCTCACGCACCAACAACTTATTGATACATACATAGCTCTTATTCAACAATACTTCAACTTTCATTTTTTTCATTTTTCACTTTTTTCATACTTTTGATATTTTTTTCTTTCTTTCTTGACTTTTTTTTCTCAACATTAATGGAAGCTTATCGGGTAGCTCCAAAACCACATAGATAATCAACTTTTGACTTTTGACTTTTTTCACTTTTTCGCTCTTATTTTTGATGTTCCTTGATATGTACCCAATTTCTAAAGCAAAAATTCTCTTAAGAAAACAAAAAACTAAATATTATTCAAACCGAAATACCACTAATTAACCTAGAACATCTATTTATATATTGGTGACGTTTCTGATGGGAGTAAAAAGCCACAAGTACCTCTCACGAGCTCTAAAGAGAACCACTACTCCACGTTTAGCATCTAACTTCTAAATAAACTCTATCATTTCTCGCTCTTCGCAATTTAAGATTCCAAATAATGAAACCAGCGAATACTTAGCCGATAATCAGCCACGCATATATAAAGTCAGTTACGGAAACTTGCAAATTCTAGAAGAAGAACTCGCGTTTTCTAGCTCCTGATGTAAAAGACTAGCGAAAGCTTTTAAGCTGCGCATGTATAAAGTTAAGTACGGGAACTTGCAAATTCTTAAGAAAGAATTCGCATTTTATAGCTCCTTATGTACAAAACTAGCACAAGCTTATGTGATCATCATTGGTTAAGGGAACAAGCTAGGGCTCAACACGCCCGGTCAAGTCAAAATATTTATTCCTACTCTCGCCAGCAAGAAAGTCAACAAGGTGTCAAAACACTTATTCAAACTTTATAATATTTTTGCACAACTTTTCAACTTTTTCTCATTTTTTTGTGTTTTTTCATTACTTTTTCATCAAAATTTTTGAAATTTTCAATTTTTTCAATTTTTTTATTTTTGGTGGAAAAACGGAGTTGCAAGAGTGCACGACTTGTGAAAATGCAAGGTCAAAATCGAATCGAAGATTCACCCCCCCCCCCCCCCCCGACTAGAACGAAACATTGTCCTCAATGTTTTATGGGTTAAGGTAATCCTAACAAAATTCTAGGCCGTTTATTAATTATGCCAAAGAAAACGTTAGTCGATAAGATTTAACGGATATAGGATTTCCAAGTAGCATCGATGAATGAAACTCCAAGTGAAGAGATAACGAGCACGAGAGTCATCATAAATCACGGACAATCCTGAACAAACATCACAAACAACTACGAAACACAAGAGTAGAAGAGGCACCCCCTCCCCACATTAGGTGTTAGAAAATAGAAAAATAAGAAGATGAAATTGGATAAGCATGGGTTGCCACCCACGAAGCGCTTGTTTTTGTTCACCGAGTCACATTAGCTTGACTCGATCCCCGAATTAATTCGTCCTTGGGGAGAGCAGATAAAATGGCCACTTGGCACAAAAGATAAAGATGCCAGGGTCAAAAACGGTGTCCTCACTCCCGGTGGAGTGGAAAGAAGAAACGGTGGTATAAGAAAAGAATGGTTTAAACACCCGGATAGTATAAACATAGTCGATTTCTGAATCAAGAGTGGGTAAAATATTAAGCTCGGGATGATCATAAATCTCGTCCACCACTCTAACAACAACTTCATTAATATCGAGCTCAAAATCTTCATCGGGTGGTTTCGCGGGTGGACGAGAAGAAGAAGAATCGAAAGAAATATCATTCTCATCATTCTCAATACCCGGTGGTATCGAGTCATCCGCAGCAAGAAATCGATCAACATCCTCTAAAAGAGGGTCACGTAACGGATTATCGGAAATAGGTATAGAATCAATCTCAAAGTGAAAGCACTCATAATCCGGAAGAGAGATATCAGCATGAATAGTGGGATTGCCACTACTCGTCTCTTCGAATCGAAAAATCTCAAGCTCGGGTAAAGAATCACTATCCATAACGGGGATAGGAGAAGAAATCGGAGGATTATTCAATGCCTCAATACGGGAGATAAGAAGATTGACATTTAACAATGTCTCACGTAAAGCTTCATCTTGTATTTCCACATCATCATCTTCTTCATAATCATCGATATCTACACAAGAGTCTTCATCACTCGTAATATACTCATTGTGAGAATCGGAATAACTTTCGACTTCATCATAATCATCATTGTTCATCGGAGGAAGAGAAGTTAACGGTTCCTCATTCAATAACTCTTCAAGTACACGAATATCTTCCTCCGGATCAAAATTAGCATCGTCAACCATTGTCGGAATGGTATCACTAACAAGAAATGCCTCGATCTCATCTGAAACGACATCACTCCCTTCAACCGGTGTGAAAGAAGGATGGAAAGTAGAATCACCGTTAGAATTTTCCCCGGACTCACTTTGGATTGGAACGAGGTTCTCAACACTAGACTTATTGAATTCGTCCGATTCCGTTGCCGGAATAGTGTCAAGATGCCCGTCCCCCATTATTAGAGAGTCCACGGGCTCTACGGAAGTAGAGATAGATTCTTTTTGAGGGTTAAGAACGATTGTAATCATTGAATCATCATCGTCGTCGTACATACAACACTCACAAAATTGGAATTTCCTTTCTTCGGTAAGAGGTTCTTCCATCGATCTCTCATTAGGCTCGGGAGTAGATGTATAACGTCTATTCACCATCTCTTTCAACTCATCCATCATTGATTTAATTTCCAAAATTTGATTAGAAAAAGTGGAAGGTTGTGGGGGTTGGTTAAAACCATGAGAATCGTAACAAAAATTAGGTTCATTATAAGAATTTTCAAACGAACCCCCACAATTTTCAAAACTCGATGTATTTTGAAAATCACCATTGTAGCACGAATTTGGCTCATAAAAATCATTTTGAGGAAAATTATTGAAGCTCGAGTCGTAATCGTAAGACGTATCAGCACTCGGCATATAACACATACAATCGGTGTATCCACATCCATCACAAAAACATCCTCCACACGGCCTTCCTTCTTCGGACGGGTTTCCACAATTATAGCAAGAAAACGACGATGGTGGTGGTGTATAAAAATCGGGAATATTAGACGAATTGTTGAACGAATTTTGATCATATGTATGAGAATTACAATTCAAACAAACGCCATCACGAATATTATCTCCACATTCGTCGCACGTACACCACACACAAAACCCTCCGAAGAACGGTTCTCCACAATTAGAACAAAACGTATCCATAAGAATTAAACGTAAGAGGGTTTAAGAAGAAGAATCAAATTTTAGAGGATAAAAAGATTATTTTCGTTTTTTATTTTTCAATTTTTATATTTTTATAGAAAATATATACAAGATAGTAGAAAAACTTAACGCAACACGATTTTTCAAGACGAATATTCAAAACTCACGTCCACCTTCCCCGGCAGCGGCGCCATTTTGATAAAGTCTTTTTGTAGTATATAATTATTCTGAAGAAATACCGGTGAAAGTATGTTCCCCGGGTCGTTCTCCCAACGAAGGTGAAATGGAATCGTGAATAACCGAATCGAGAAATCGTGTCGTGAAAAGCGGGAAAATGAAAGATATGATTTTGGATTTCAAATTATGCTAGGAAATAGTAAAATATGAAGAATTTACAATCTAGGTATGTACGAATGTTAAAAAGTGAAAACGGGAATTCAAACGTAAAAATTAACGTAACGTACGAAATAAAACGCGACTTATATACAAGAAATGATCCTACGAACGTGAAACAAGTTTCTAAAAATCTTAAATGATAAAAGAAAATTTTGAGAAAAAGAAAAATATTTTTTGGACTTTTTATTTAATTTCTAGAATTAATTTCCTATTTATTGAATTAAAAAGTAATTAAAAATAAAAGAAATTATGAAAAATAATGGGAAAATTATAAAAACTATTTTAGAAAATCTAGAATATTATAAAAGAATTTTAAAAACTATTTTTGTATTTTTCAGGGCTTTTTCCTATTTTTTATGGATTTTTGTAATTTAAAATTGATTTAAAAATGATTTTAAACTAAAAGAAATTAAAAAAAATAGTAAATGAACTCAGAAAATTATGAAAAATTACCAGAAATTCTAAAATAATATAAAAAGATTGCAGAAAAATTTTGGATTAAAAATAATAAGCAGAAGTGCTTATTCAGTGCTAATCAGCTTATGGCAAGTGCTTATTAATAAGCACTTGCCACAAAACTTTACCAAAATGTTTCCACAACTGAATTATACTACTATGAACTCAATGGAACTCAGAAATGAACATATGAAACACAGAAACTCCACAGATTCAAGTTAAAGCTCAATGAATAGGACAATTAAGCTAATTAATAAGCACAAGCTCAAACAGATTAAACTAGCAGTAGCAGACCATAAACTCTACTCATACAACTATAATCCAACTCATATACACTAATGAAACTAGAAAAACAAGCCCAATCAAACAAATATAGCTATTTGCTAAAATCAGAAACTAGCTCAGATCCACTAATTGCAGGCTTTAAAAAGCTATACTAATAAGCTCTACACTATGAAATTATGGGATCAAATTAAAGATTACCATGCAAAGAATCTGTAAATCAAGAATCAGGCTCTAATTCTAACTACAACTAACTTGAATGATATCATGAAAGAAAATAATAAGCAGAAGTGCTTATTTAGTGCTAATCAGCTTATGGCAAGTGCTTATTAATAAGCACTTGCGACAAAACTTTACCAAAATGTTTCCACAACTGAATTATACTACTATGAACTCAATGGAACTCAGAAATGAACATATGAAACACAGAAACTCCACAGATTCAAGTTAAAGCTCAATGAATAGGACAATTAAGCTAATTAATAAGCACAAGCTCAAACAGATTAAACTAGCAGTAGCAGACCATAAACTCTACTCATACAACTATAATCCAACTCATATACACTAATGAAACTAGAAAAACAAGCCCAATCAAACAAATATAGCTATTTGCTAAAATCAGAAACTAGCTCAGATCCACTAATTGCAGGCTTTAAAAAGCTATACTAATAAGCTCTACACTATGAAATTATGGGATCAAATTAAAGATTACCATGCAAAGAATCTGTAAATCAAGAATCAGGTTCTAATTCTAACTACAACTAACTTGAATGATATCATGAAAGAGATCCTAAACCTGTGGTGCAGGGGAGGTAAGCTCCTACACAGGCTAATACAAGCTAATATTTCAATAAGCTAAAGAGTTCTAAACAAAGATATTAATCCTGGTATTGATTAACTACCTACTAGAGAACACAGATTAACAAACCTAAACTATTTCAATTCAATAATGAAACCTACAAATGTTTGTAAAAATCTACAAAAAACTGAGTTCAAGACTATTTTGACTTTTGAAATTACCTCTAAGCTTTGACCAAATCTAAATTTAGCTGTTGATTACTATCACTAATGTTTAATAATAAGCTAATTTTATTCTAATATAAGCAACTATGATCAACTAATGCACTACTGTTACTCTACTACTACTGAATCTCAATAAAGCAAACAGTGAAGGAATAAGAAATCTAATTTTGACTTTATAGTAGAAAACCTATTGATTTTATTATTCCTAACTCTACTACTATTCTACTGAAGTAAAAATGAAACAGGTAATCAACATAACAACAACTACATCACACAGCAAATGGCCAATCCAAACACCCTCTTAACTGTCAAACTACACTACATCAAACTGATTTAAGCCTTAAGTTCCAAAATTATGATTACTACAATGTTCTAATAATAAACAAAAGTAAATAGAACAATTAACTACTGCATATTACTACTCCAACACAGATTAATCAAATCTACTATTGTATAAACTAGAATGAACAGAACTATGCTACAACTAAGACTGCAATGCAAAAGATCATCCAAACTAAGCTACTCAAATTACACTAACAGATGTATCAATCAACTAAATCATTACAATATAAACTACACAAGCAGTTATGAGAACATGAAAGAAGAAATGAGACTTACAAGTTCAAATTCCTAACTGAAATAGGACAAAACACTCAGACCATAGCCTATCTTTAGATAGGCTTATACAACACCTCTGTAACCAAAGTCTATCATCAATAACCCAGAATCATCATCTCATGAATAACAGTTGACTAGTACTTCATTATCAATTCAAAACAGTAGAAAAGTAAAAGAGATCACTACAAGCTATTTTGACATTTAAATGAACTTTTGAAATCAAATAACATGAACTTGAAAACAGGTTTGAAATTTAAAGTGCTTGGAAATCAAATGACAAAAACTGAAAACTTGAACTGAATTTTATTAATTCTTAAAGAGATTACAATTAAGCTAAATTCAATCAAACTAAAATTTGGCAGAGTGCCTTTATACTAAAACTAGCTACACTACTCCTAATACTAACACTAATTATCTAACCTAACTAACAGTCTTCAAAGCGTGGAGAGGAGGTTCCTTATATAGGAGCTGAGAGGGGAGCTCAGAAGCATCCAGAAATGGTATCTCCAAAGGAATATACCCATTAGATCCCTTGTGACTCGTCCCAACCAATCAGAGGCTTCAAATCCTTGTGGTGACGCGTCTCAGCCACTTACAATCATCCACATGTCATTCCTTGTTGTCAGACTTCTGACAGGGTGTCAGGGGTGTGGGGATTGACTATAGTACCCTTAATACGAGGTTAAATAAAGTGGGAGTTGGGGTAATTTTGGGATTTGGTATTAGGGTTCTTATTTCTGGGGACGGGATTGATTTGGGGGTAAAAAGGGCGCGGGTTGGTTTTTTATATTATTTTGGTTTGTGGACCGGGTATAGATGGTTGACCGGGTATAGATGGTTGACCGGGCTTGGGTACTAGTTTTAGGGAGGTTGGGCTTGGGCTGTAGTATTAGTGGACTTGGACCAGGCTTGGCTTATATAAAAGATTTCAGATTTATTAGTAATAGAAAGCACAAGGACCACATATGTAATATTCTGAAACTTCAAGGGTAATTTCTACCATTCTTCAAAAATGCTTCCAAGGGTCATTCTTAACATATGATGATTCTTCAAGGCTTAATTTAGCACTATGAGCTTGATTATTGATCCGGACTTTGAAAAAATGCTTCCCGGCTTCGGCTCTTTGACCAATCTTCTACTCTCGTGCCCGTTTTTGTTCGTTTTTCATAATATCCGTACCTGCACTTCACAAACATATAAACACGTGTTTTCTTGGCATTTGTTAGCTCAAATAGTCGTTTTTGGGTCGATAATTGGTAATAAAAAGGTGTGTAATTAATACACACCAAGGTTTTACCAGGAATAAAAGGAAAAAATTAAATAATTTGGTGTTAAGCGTGAGGAATTTCAAAAAAAAAAAAAAGTTGTACAATTTGAATACAAATCTTTTTGTGTTAATCAAATCTGTAAAATCATTTTTGAATTCATTTAAAGAGTAGAAAACTATTTTTGAAATGGTTCCTCTCTCGTTTCAAAAATAGGAAACACCAATAGCATCTTATGAGGCCGAATACCAACCTATGACAGAACGTAAAGGAGTTCATTACCCTCACGTACATCGGAAAAAGTTCATTTATATTGCCTTCCCTTTTGATTCTAGAATGGTTCGTCGGTGTTGAACTAACGTTTCCACTCGTATATCTCTAACTATCTCATATATTACACACATGACTTAAAACAATAAATCATTTTGATTGAGTAGTTTCTCACACAATATGTTGTACTATTCAAACATCATCTTTTTTGTGCTAATCATATCTTTAAAATAATTTTCTGAATTCCTTTAAAAAGTAGAAAACTCTCTTCAAAATAGTTTCCAATTCGTTTTAAAAATAGGAAAAATAATAGAACCGTATGAGTTTGATGTTGAAGTGACTCTTGCATTCGTATATCACAAGAACACAAATCTTTTGGTGAAGATTAGATCTTTAAATACGCGTTTAAAAACTATAACACGATTTTTAAAACAAAATTAAAAAAAAAAAGTCTTTTGGTGAAGGTTAGATCTTTAAATACACGTTTAAAAACCATAAAACGATTTAAAAAAGTACGATTTTTAAAATTAAAAACTACTACTCCATAATAATTATAACACGATTAAAAAAAAAAAAAAAAGGTCTTTTGGAGAAGATTAGATCTTTAAATACACATTTAAAAACTATAAAACGATTTATTAAAAGAAAAAAAATACTCATATCAGGTGACGCATTTAAAACTATAAAATGATTTATTAAAAGAAAAAAAAAAAAAAATACTCATATCAGGTGATGTAGATCATTTTTGCATTTAAAAACTATAAAACGATTTATTAAAAGAAAAAAAAAATAAAAATACTCATATCAGGTGATGTAGATCATTTAGATTCCTGGAACAATGTACTAAGACATCTACATCACATAATACCAATACACTATGGCTTTCACGATCTAGTTATAAACACATCAAGGATTTGTAGATCCATCAATGTGGGACACGTTTTATAACATTTCTTTATTTTCAACATTTCTTTTTATTTGCATTACTTTAACAATCAATATCCTTTGTCACACCAACTCTAATCTTGACACTTTTTAAATCACTGTGAACTTTTTTTTAAAAGAAATACACAAATCCTCACAGAAATATTAGTTATGTATGAGAATTCCGAAAATCGATTTTTGCCAACGACTTTCCCAACATACCATCAAGCAAATGATTACATGAAGATCCAAAATGAGAGATTGATGAGTTGTTTAACCAGTTATGCTATTCAAGAAACAAGGTTTCAAGTAAGGTTGCATGCTTATGAAAAGGCATGGTAGCATACGTGATGCAATTGATGTTTGAGTGTTAGAACGCACGTAGCTTTATTGAAAATATATATACTCCCCGTCTCCCTACTAAAACTATGAGAAAGAGTTTATTAAAGGCAGTGTATCTATACTGTATTATAATGCATTTGTGATTATTCTATAACTAGAAAGGCTTAAAATTCAATTTTTTTTTATTTTTTTATTTTTTTTTTGCTTATTATGAAAAGATTTCAAAATTAATTTGTTAGGAAGCGGTTGGTTGTTCAAACTAAGATTATTTGGCTTAACCATCTCTAATATCTCTACTTATAAAGCATGAAGACAACTAAACGTGTAAACAAATAACGCAAATTATAATCACATGGTACCCGCCGCCGCATTACGTGGATACTGTTCTAGTTTTTTTTTTTTTTTTTTTTTTTTTTTTTTTTTTTTTTTTTTTTTTAATGCGTTTTACCATCTAAATCATTTTACTTATAAAGTTATATGATTATGGTAATAACATAGTTTGTATATCAAGACATTGAAGAAATAGGTAAATAACAATCATCTTGTGAAGTAGCCCACTCATGTGTAAATGGTAATCAAATTAGATATAAAATTTTAAATTGCTTTCTATATTCGTTTAAAAAAGTTTTGAATCTAGAAAACTTTGAATTCGGAGCAAAAATATCGATGCATACAAGGGACACGTCACTAGAAACAATACAATGAGACGTGACATTAGGACACATTGATACTTATAATAAAACTTTCATGATTCACTTATATAAACACATCAAATGTTTGTACATGTGGGACAAGTTCAACTTTTATTTCCTTTTTATTAGAATTTTTTTTCCTAACTTTAAGAAACAATATCTCATTCACATCATGTTTGTTCTTGACACACTTCATATCATTGCAATTTTTTTTTCAAAGAAAATACAAATCCTTACAAAGATATTACTTACATCTAAGTAAATTGTTTCTTGTTAACCTATCCTGACCCACTAACCAAACCGGGCTATATCGTCACATCTATGTAAAATATTTCATGACCTGACATAGCAACATTTAGTAGAGTAAGTAAACAGAAAGACGCACCAAGCCAGTGTTATAGTCTATTTTAGCATGCATTGATGATTTTATGCTGACTAATGATTGTGAGGGGGCATCAAGATTAGAGACGAAACCAGGACTACTAAATTTGATCGGCGCACAAAAAGAATTGAACACTAATACTAGAAACATAATTCGATAGACCGGGTGCATTTAAGATGACTTTATGAAACATCAATGTTTTTTTCAAAAACTAACACTAGATTGAAAAAATCCATGGGGTGTCCGGGCACCCGCGGAACCCCCTGTCGAGATGCTACTTGGTTCACCTACAGGTGGTACTATTGAGATAATATAGACCGAACATATAGTTAAACTTAGGAATCTTGAGATGACGTTATTGTGTGGTGTACACGTCTCACTCGATGATTGCTATAGTTTTCCAACCAACCCGCTGTGGTTATCCAGGCCCGAGATCTTAGCCCTAGCCCCCCCCCCCCCCCCCCCCCACCCAACCCCACCCTTTTTTTTTTTTTTACATAGTTATCTTTTTCCTGTGTGTTTTCTGTTATATCAAAATAGAACTACATGTGATTCAACATATAATAAACAAATAGTAAATCACATGTAATTTACATTTTTTCCATAACAAAAGAAAACAAAAAATAGAATCACCTGTGATTTACTCATTTCTAGATCAAAAGAGAATCACATTTGATTTAATTTATAACAGCAAAGAGTAAATCACACCTGATTTACATTTTTTCATAACAAATCACAATAAAAACATAATCACATGTGATTTAATCCTTTCTAGATTAAAACAGAATCACATGTGATTTACTCATTTCTAAATCAAAACATAATCACATGTGAAACCACCACCAACAACCATTACATCTTTAAAATTAAAAAAAAAAAAAAAAAAAAAAAAAAAAAAAAAAAAAAAAAAAAAACTACTTAACATCCTCCTCCTACGCCACTAACCACACGTGATTTTGTCCTGTTGTGTTTTGTTATGAAAAAATATAAATCACGCGTAATTTACTCTTTGTTTTTATAAGCTAAATCACATGTGATGTTGTTTTGATCTAAAAATGAGTAAAAATTGTTGGTAAAGAAATTATTAAAAAAAACAAAATTTGAAAGCAATAAATGTTGTTGATGAAGAAAATTAGGTTCTGAAATTTTAAAAATCCTGTTACATATGATTCAAATCCAGATCTAGAAGATGTAGTGTCTGTTCCAAATAAAATCACATGTGATTCTATTTTGTTAATTTTTTTCCATAACAAAACAGATCACACGTGATTGGTTTGTGTGTGTTTTTGTAGAGAGAGAATTATTGTTAAGTGAATTATTTTTTGGTAAAATGAACGTAAGTAGATATTTTGGGTTTTTATATGGTACAAGTTTGCCTTTGGTAAGTGATTTAGTGTTTTGATCATAGCCATTTGATCAAAATGAAATCAAAGGCCAAGATTTGCTTATTTGTTTTTTTAAAGAAAATGTGTTATGTAAGGATCTCACCTCTTACAAGTAATACCCTTCTAATACCCAATTTATTGACTGAAAAGACATTTTTTTTTTTTTTACATTTTTTGTTTTGTATCTTTTGACTTGTCAAACTTTCAAATTTCTGTTCCGCACTTTTTTCGGTAGTTTTACCTAATTTATTAACAAGACAGGATATTTTTTTTATGGTTTTATGCTCCGTATTTTTTGTGTTTCACTACTTTTGACTTATTAAATTTTATAATTTTTTGTTCATTTTTCCGATTTCGCAATTTTATAATATAAACAAAATTATAAAAATAAAAAAAAAAATTATAAAGAGTATTATTTGCAATTTAGAAAGTACCAATAACCAAACCCCTCATCATAAAGGGATAAGTAGAGCTTATTGATGTTATAAATGGTGAAAAACATAGTATAACAAACAAAGTATACAATTTATCACATCTAATTTGCTCTACTTCCTCACATACCTCCTAGTTTTTTAGAACCGGAATACTTTGCTCATTTGTAAAGAAATCACCTGGATCGACCATAGTTTTCACTTTCACCAACCTCTCAAAATTTCCCTTGAAATATTTTTGTCCATACACTTTACCTTCCGCGTAACTTTTGTTCCTGACACTACCAGTACCAATGTCGAGGTCTCTATAATTAAGATATGCTTCTCTTGGGTTCTTTGACACAAAAGGAGTCATGAAATCATAAAGTTGTCTAGTTTGATTAACATAGTAAGCCTCAATCTCGGGTCCTTCTTCATCCCAGTTAACACTATACTCAATTTTAAAAATGTTTCCGGCTCGATGTGGGAACGGGGTCTCCCAATCTTTGATTTCACTCATTCTTCCACCATATGGATTAATAGCTAGTCCCACGACACTTAGTTCAAGCATTTTCCGCATTATAGATTGGATCCCATTTTTAGAAATAGGGATTTGTAGGTAATCTGATTTCCGTTTTTCAAACTTGTCAGAAAAACTTCTTTTTAGCAAAGTCACCAATGGAGCCTTATCGTTGCTTGACCAAAATAACGTGGATTTTATCCAACTCATTTCTTTACAATCATTTTTCTTTACACCTAATTCAGGAAACTCCTTGTCCATCACAGTAACAAGACGATCTGAATCTCCAAGAAAAAAGGCAGTGAAATCGGCTCTAATGGTCTTTCTACCATGATCCGGTTTTAAATTTAATCTTATGAACAAATCATTATCCATCTTGTCCGCTACATATTGCCACCTGTTAAAAATATCAGTGGCGTTTTCTTCCAATGTTTTTATGACTCGAAAAACTGTGACCATTTCAGGAACTCGAACAAGTTGTAGTTTATACGAAAGTACAACTCCAAAACTTGCACCTCCTCCACCTCGTATCGCCCAAAAAAGATCTTCTCCCATTGCTTTTCTATTCATAACATTCGCATTAACATCAACTATTACTGCATCAATAACATTATCTACCGTTAGTCCATATTTTCTCATCAATACACCGTATCCACCTCCACTTATATGCCCACCTATTCCTACAGTTGGGCATACACCAGCTGGGAAAGCATGCACCTTGCTTTTCTCCCAAATTCTATAATAAAGTTCACCAATGGTTGCACCTACTTGAACCATTGCAGTTTGTTCTTCTGTATTGACATCAATAGACCGAAAATTAGACATGTCGAGTAGAACAAAGTTGGTGTTGGAAACATAAGATAGTCCTTCAAAATCATGACCACCACTTCGGGTTCTAAGGTTCATTCCCATGTTCTTGGAGCAAATGATAGTAGACTGGACATGGGTTTCGTATAATGGTGTCACGATGATTACGGGCTTAGGAGTAGTCGATTTATTGAACCTTTGGTTTCTTATGTAGGCTTGTAAAGTTGATGTGTATGATGAATTGTTTGGATTATAGATTAAGGAGGAAACATGATCTGACGAGTTGCGGCTGGACATACAGTTTAGAAAAGTTTCATATACCGAATCATCGGCTTTCGATGTAAGAAATTGGAAAATAAAAGATAGTAAGAGCACGACAAGTAATTGATACGAATGCTTCATTGCATTCATGTAATGCTCTATGAGAATGTGATCTAGAAAAATGATTAGACAAAGTGTCTTTTAAGGTTGTAAATATATACTGAGAAGTAACACTATTCGTCAAAACTTATTCATTGTTATACTATTTTTAGTTTGGCTTATATGAAACATTGTTAAGTCTATAGCGTAGGTATTATCAATGAAGTTGTAGGTTCGATTTTGTCTTGGAGTGTTGTTTTGGATGTGAGCCGACTTATCCAACTACATATAGACCAATGTTATAAATAAAGATTCGGCAAATTGGAATCCTCATTTACATGAATCATACTATATAATAAAGCATGAATGCCTACTATTAATAGAAATACTTAAAATTAAGCAATACAACTTCTAAAGCTATAAGTACAATAACAAATGATACTTATAGAAATTCTCCTCATATTTAATTCTAACATACAATTAATACTAACATTAAATACAATAAATAAATCATTATGTACATTAAATACAATTAATTAACTTGTCAATAAATACAATTAATGCACTTATTAAAACACCATTTACATAAGAAATACAAATTATCAAGTATATTGTACAACCAACTTGAATACAATTCCTGCATTAAATGTCACTAATACAAATAATAAAGCATATTATACAAATATTCAAGCCCGAACGGGCAATGGGTCAAATACAAATTCAGAAACCAAATTTGTAGATGCAGATAGCATATATTTATTGAAAAAAATAGAATTAGTTTTCGGAATACAGGCTACCAAAGGATCCTAAAAATGATGTTGTCGCAGATGCGCAGCGGCATCGTGCAACTTGATTGCACCATCCGAATCCGATGGTCTACAAACCTTTGTCGATAACACACCCCGTGACACACCGTCTGGTAGTAGCAAAGCGCATCGGACTATCCTTTGTTAGTACTTTCTCAATTCTGTCACCACGTTCTATTTGTAAGCTGCTATCGATAGCTTGCAAAAAGTACACACACCACATGATTCAAAATGGAAAAGTAAAATAATATGAGTTTCGAGTTTAAAAAAAAAAAAAGGCTTACCTTCGTTACATAAAACCTCATAACTGAAATGTATTTTTAAACACACTAACCTTTAATCCGCGAATCAACAATATGAAATCAGATACGACTGTAACAACCGTGGTTTTGGCAGGTCAGTTTGACTGATAGTCTTGACTCGGTTGACGTTTGTTTGGTGTGTATTAGGTGTTTGAAGTGATATATGAGTGATATAGGTGAGTTTTAGCACTAAATCCCTTTGCGTAAATGGTTTTATTGTGATTTGGAAAGTTTGGAATTTGGGAAAGTTCATTTTGATCACCTTTGTGGTGTAGAAATAACTTGTGTAGTTTTGGTGTTTTTGTGTTTTTGCGTAACGAGGCTTTGTTCAAGTAATTGAGCGTTAGTAAGTTACGTGGGATTTGTTTTTATGAGTTATATTTCAAAAAGAGTGTGAAATTCTATTTTTGGAAACTTTGTTTTGAAAATGATATTTTTCCGGTTTATCGTAAAATTAAGGTTTATCGCGTAAGACGTTAGGTTTTGTTTTGGGAGTTTATAAAATATGAAAATTATGAGGTTTTGAGTGTAATAAATTAATTTAATAAAAAAAATATAAAAAGATATATACATATGTATAAAAATCGGCTATAGAGGAAAATAAGGGAAAAGGAAACCCAATTTGAGTCCAAATATGACTCTTAGGCCCAAGGAATCCTCATCTAACCCAACCAAGCCTAACCCCTACCCATATAACCAAAACAAACGACCCATAACCCCTTTTTACTGCAATTTAGAGTCGACACATGGAGAATCAAGAGGGGAAAAATTAGGGTTTCATAATTGTCTAGCAAAAATCAAGAATCAAGGTAAAATCTTTAAACCCTATGTTCAATTGTTTGATTAATTAATCTAATTCATGTAATATTAATTATGATGGATCTAGGATTTGTAAACTTTTGTAAATTAATGAAGTAAAACATGTTGGGATGATTAGATGTTAATAATATGGTAATTGGTTAAGAGAATTGAGCGTAAAACATGCTAGTTATTGAGTTAGGGTTTGGACAGATTTGTAAGGCTGTAAAGATGTGAGTGTATATAATAGATGGTGATGAGTTAAGTCATGAATTTTAAGTCTAAATTGAAGTATAATGAAAGAGCTTTCCAAAAAGTCCAGCCACGATCAATTTTGAGGTCGGGAAGTCGGTCTTTTGATTTTTCTTTGTTAAGGTGTCAAAGCTGTCAAACCGGGACAGATTTTGGGTAAAAGTTTGAGGTTGGCATGTGGTTGTAAAAGTGGTATTTTGACTTGGTCTTCTGGAATAGTTAAGTTTTAGGTTATATTAGACTACCACGAAGAGGATTCGCGATAAAAACTTGTGGAAGTAATTATTAAAAATCAAAAGTTTTTGGTGTGCGTTCAGATCCGAATTTGAGTAGTTGTCAAGTTTGAATTTCTTGTGAGTACTTGTGTGTGTTATTGGTCCATGGCCTTCTGGGATTAGCTTCTATGCTTATGAGAGACCATGGTAAATTTTTGGTGTGAGTTGTTGAGCTTTATTTGTCGTGATTTCATGTGAGTGAATGTACTCAAAAATTCTGCGTTTTCTGAGTTTTAGAGTGCAAGGGATTTAGTGAGTGTTAGGTTATGGTGGTGGTTAGTATGGTGTCTAGGAGATCCATGGTGGGTCATATGAGTCTTAGACATCCATCATATGAGTATTACATGGGTTGTAGCCTTTAGCTTGACCTTGTGTAATGTGAATTATTTTTGTGTGCTATAGATTGTGAGTTGTTTTGTGGAAGCTGCGGAGTTTAAGGTGAGTTCATAGTCCCATATTTTCACTTTGTTTTAAACTTGGGATGGGAATGATGCTTGTCTTAAATGTTTTGGTTTACTGTGATTATGTGTGTGGTATTAAAGAGCTTGGACTTATAATGTTATCGTATGTATGCTATGTGTGATTATTTGCTTGTGTGGATATTTTTGGGATCCAATTAGGTTAGCGACCTAATTGATGATATGTTTTTGGGATCCAATTAGGTTAGCGACCTAATTGATGATATGTTTTGGGATCCAATTAGGAGGATGCTTATCCTGTTGCTCGCGCATGCGACCTAATTGATGATATGTTTGATGGGATCCAATTAGGAGGATGCTTATCCTGTTGCTCGCGCATGCGACCTAATTGATGATTATGGGATCGGAGGACACGAACCGTCCTAATGGTTGCCTTATGAGTGTTGTTGCCTTTGTGTGTGGATATTAACTTGCAAATGCATGTGGCTTTATGATAACTATATTTATTTGTCCAGCTATATTTTGTAATCACAGTAAATTCGGTTGCCTAGTGTGTTGAGTCTTAAACCTATGAAACTCACCAACATTATGTTGATGTTTTAAGCATCATTTTCAGGTGAGCTTTCTAAGGATAAGATAGAAGGATGTGGATAGACGAGTCCTTAGTTGCATTGGAAGTGGTTTATCCTCTATGATTGGATTTATGTTTTGGATTTTATTTTGTTTATCTTTGGGTATTGTTACAACACTGTGTGTTGGTACATTTCTCTATTTTTGTGCATGTAGTTGTTCTCTATGTAGACACCAGGTGTTGTGATGATATCCATGAAGTTACACCCGCGCGTTTCCGCCGTGGCGGGGTGTGACAGATTGGTATCAGAGCCTTGGTTATAGAGAATTAGGTGGTTTAACCTAGACTATAGCCTAGGAGTCCCTCATATAGTTGCATTTAGGATCTATGTGTAAGTATAGTATTTTATATGACTATTTTCCTATATTTATAAGATGTTTTATTGTGTTTTGGACGTCTATTCTATCCCCTATACGTAGTATTGTATATATCGACTTTATTATATCATCTTCCGGCGTAAGATGCTTCGTTGGGCTACCGTTGTCGCTATCGGATGCGAGAGAAATGGTCGGATGAAACGGATTAACCACAGAATCCGAGTTCCCGATAGCATGTATCTATGTTCGGACAAGGAGAGGACGTTTATGGGAAACGTTGGTGGAGAAGAAGTGGAGAGGTTAGGAACCACGACGACTTCTGGAGATGGAGCCATTACCAAATACCATTGGTAGTGTCATCACTTCACCTAGGAAGGAGATGTGGTTTAGTCTAAACCTCGTGATTTGTATGCGCTTGTGAATTATGTAGAATTAGAAGAAAAGAATAGAGATGGTTTTGCATGTTGTCGACTACCTCAACATGTAGGAAACATGAATGGTTGGTCGAGTAGAGATGAAAGGGAGTTAGGATGGAATGGTGTGGATTTGGATCTAGAGTCCACAGCGAGTAGTAAGTTGAATTGATCTGAGTGGGGAGATAAGTGCGAGAGTGGAGTTGAGCCATTATGCGACGTGTTTTGTTTTGTGTTATGTTTTGGAATTTGTATATTGTCTTTTTCCGTCTGGAGCCATGTTGGAGCGTGATTACTCTTGGATGCTGGATCGATCTTATCCAAGTGATTCTGATTATAGAGTTTACGTTATCGTTGGAATTGTTCCATGTGAGATGATTGTTGCGACGTCTTTTGTTTTTGTTTGCATGATTGTTTGCATGATGTGTTGTCATAGGAGGGAATACACTTATGAAAGGGGGCATAGATAATTATGGTGGCCAACATAATTATACATGCGTCACAACACAAGTGGACTTGCAAGTATGATAGCATGGATTGCATGGTGTATTAGGTGCTATGTGGTATATGTGCGTTATCATTGAGATGTGTGGTTATGGAAGTAAGTATGCATGTGAAATAGGCTTATAACTATGGTCGCGAACATAATTATAAGGGTATCACACACGTGGACTTGTGACCATTATTGCACTGATTGATGTTTGTTGTTATATGTTGTGGTAGATGGTATGTGATATCATGTTGGTGATGGTTGTATGGTTAGAGAAGTATTCTCTTAACCGTTTGGGCAGTCGTTATACGTTGAGGTGTGTAGGTGGTAAGATTCCGTCCTACCTATCATATGTTGATACCTCAATTATCGGTGGGTATTTATGTTGTGGTATTGGAGTTGATTCGTTTGCTAGACACTCCGTTTGTATACCAAATTCTTTGGTTGGCATTCCTATTCGTACCATGATGGTACATATGCCATATTCTTTCTATTTGACGTCGTAATAGGTGTTGGGTAATCGAATTCGTTTTTTTTTGGATACTGGTTCGTTTCTTTGGTGATTCCATACATTCATTCCTCGGATGAATGTTATGCTATTCTTCAAGTATTGTTGGTTCGTGACGAGTTGGTGTGGATATTTGATTCCTCATTTATACACACCAATTGAATTTTGTGACATGTTTTGTGACCTGTTAGTATCGGTGTTTTTCTATGATTTTGGTTTGATTTTTGTACGAATGAATCTTTGTGTTCTTCGTTTGGTTTTCAATGTATTTGCATGAATGTTCACTGGTATGAGTTCGTTTGAGGATTATTTTGATTACGGAATTATTCAATGTCTTTCGCGTTCGATTAAGAGGTTGTGTTAGAGTCTTTATGGCATTTTACAAATTCGTTTTGGGTATTTGAAGGTAGTTTGATGGAAACTAATATTTTTATGGGAAATGAAGTGTAAAAAAAAATGGTTATGTTGACGTCTTACATAAAATGGTTTATATATATTTTATAAAAATGTATAAGTTTAAGATATGTTTTGTAAAAAAAAAAACGGTGTTCATTTGTTTTTGGGAAGGTCGAGTACGAGAATAAGAACTGTCTATAGTTCTCATTTGCCAAACTTGTTATGTATTTAGTTCATCGAGTGTTTCTTTTGTTAAGGTACGCCTGTGCATTTACTATGGGTACGTGTATTTTATATTTTCTTCGTGTGGGTTTTCATGAATATTTTATCCGTGTCTACTTTTATTGGGGGAAAAATTTCTCATTGTGTTTTTCTAGCTTTGATTTTGATGTTTGTTACTTCGTTAGTCAGTAATTCGTGCCTTTTTTGAGTTCGTTGATATACGTTTTAGTTCGACCGGTTTCATGGTTCGCGTCGTTACTTAGGATAGATTGTCGTTTTGATTATCAATTTGTTCGTTGAAGAAGAAGAGGATGTTTGCCAAGTTGTTCAAGTGAGAGGTTTAGCTTCAAGATGTACGTTCTTTGGATTGCGTGGGCATCGTGGAGGTAGAAGATTCATAAGAGGAACTATGTGATACGTGATTTAGAGTTGGGGAGTAGAATTTGGAGATGATATTTGTATGGAGCAGAAAGTGTTATCTACACAGATCATAAGAATCTTTTACATATATTTGACAAGAGGCTAATATAAGTAGAAGAGAAGTTGGGTGTGGAATTTTTCAGTGACTACGATTGTCTTATTCGCTACCGTTAAGGGAGAGCGGACATCGTAGTAAGAGCGCTGAGCGGGAGTGAATGAGTGAACTTAGATGTTTGTGAGCGATGATTATGATAATTCGGTTCGGAGTTAAGAGGATGATACTGGCAGCCTAGAGAGAGAGGCTCAAGGTTGAGAACATGAAAGAAGAATGATTACTTGGTTTAGACCAGTAAATAGAAAGGAACAAAGATGGATGTTAGGAATACAAATATTCCTGTAAAAGTCTCGGTCACCTAATGATTGTAATAGCATTAAGTTAGCTCGTAGTTAGTTTGTTTATTAGTTAATTAGTATTAGTTTAAGTAACACCGTGGAAGAAGGACGGGTCTTCACCCACTGTATGCCTGATCCACAGCCCGGGAGTGGGCGTTATATTGTAAGTATAAATACCCCTCTCCACATGTGGAGAGGGTTGGACCTTCAATTCAACCTCAATCTAATATTTCTCTTTTTCTTTCAAGGTTCCTTTCTTTCTCTCTTTTCTTTCCTCCTCCTCACTTCTACGCCTCTCACATCACTACTTGAACATGTTTCCTACATAGTTAGTATTCTACAATTGGTATCAAGAGCCAAGGTTTCATCTTAGGGCCTTGTAGAATCAAATTTGATGATGTTTTGAGTGGTTTTGTGAGCTTGGAGTCACTTTCTTGGAAAACATCTTGGTTTAATCTCTCTAGTGTTGTTATACATGTTTGTGATGTACTTTATGTTCATTAGTGTTTGTAGAACATTGTAGTTTAGTTTGTGTTACCATATCATTAAGCTATTTGAAGTTTGGAGTTGATTATGGGCGGATTTCTTGGTTGCGTTTAAGTCCACTGTTGCATTGCTTGGTTGCGGTTAAGTTCTGCTATCTGCGATTAACTTGCTGCGTTTACTATTTCGGGAATACAAACAAAACGCAACGATAGTGACACTTTTGGACCATTGTCACTGCGATTAGTTATCTGCCTGTGTTTAGTTATCTGCGGTTAATCAGTTGCGGTTAACTGTTCTGCGGTTGGGTATTATCTGCGGTTTGGTAGTTTCTGCGGTTAGTGTCCTGCGGTTAGTATCTTTGGTTTGCGGTTTACTTAGGTTGCGATTAGATCAGTCTGCGAGTGGGATTTTTCTGCGGTTTGGTATTATTTGCGGTTAGTGTCCTGCGGTTAGTATCTTTGGCCTGCGGTTTGCTTAGGTTGCACTTAGTTCATTCTGCGGCTGGATTTTGTTGCGGTTTGGTATTTTCTGAGGTTAGTGTACTGCGGTTAGATCAAGTGGTGGTTATACTTTCCTGCGACTAGTACCTTACATTGCGAGTATCTCCATCCCTGTGTTTTGGTAATTTCTAAGTTGTCATGTCGACATCTTCCGATGACATTCAAGCTGCGGGGTCTGACACCCGACCTCCGATGCTGGATAGAACTGACTATGAATCATGGGCTCAAAGGATTCGTTTGTACTGTCTGGGTAAAGATAATGGGGTTAACATCTTGAAATCCATCGATGAGGGACCCTTTCAAATGGGCACTACTAGAGACACGGTTACAGCAGCAACTGACTTACTACCGGCCGTACTTGGTCCTGATAGACCTCGCACTTACGATGAGTTGTCTGATGAAGAAAAGAAACGCTATGATGCAGACATCAGAGCATCAAATATCGTCATTCAAGGGCTTCCCAAAGATGTCTACAAACTTATCAACTACAACACTGAAGCAAAGGCGGTCTGGGATAATGTCAAAATGCTTCTTGCTGGGTCTGAGTTAACTAAAGAAGATCGTGAGTCACAGCTATACGATGAATTTGAGCATTTCAAAATGAATTCAGGTGAAAGCATCACTGACTATTACGTCAGATTTCACAAGCTGGTCAATGATATGAGAGCCATCAAGATGACAATGCCCAACATACAGCTTAATTCCAAATTCGTGAACAACATGGCACCGGAATGGGATAGGTTTGTCACAGCTGTTAAGCTCAACAAGGGTCTCAGGCATACCAATCATGAACAGCTGTATGCATATCTCCAACAACATGAGAAACATGCAGCTTATGATCGGCTAATGCGAGAAAAGCTCAATCCGTCTGCAGCAAATGAATCTCTTGCTTTTGTTTCCAATGTTCAACAACCTAATCAAACCTCTAATGATCAAGTTCAACCATCACAATCATCCTCCAGGTCTACTCCAACAAATAGTCAATCATCAACTCCCTCACCATCTGCTTTGAATACACAACTTGATTCTGGGTATTCTCACACTGACATGATGATTGATAATCTCTCCAACCAAGTTTCTTTACTGGTCCAACAGTTCAGGGCTGCACTCCCATCTACTAACAACCAGCTCATAATCTCATCTAATCCACGTAATCAGGCAGTCATTGAAGATGGTCGGGTAGTGGTGCAGAATGTGCAGGGAAGACAGAACTTCAACCAAAGAAATGCTGGTAGAGAGAATGGGCAGTACAGAGTTGGGAATGCTCTTCAAGCACAAGCTAAGCAGCCGAAATGCTACAACTGTGGAGGGTTGGGCCATATTTCTAGGAATTGCACTCTCCCAAAACGTCCTCAAAACTCTGAGTATTTCAAGGACAAGATGTTGCAAATGCAGGCACAAGAAAATGGGACAGTGTTGGATGAAGAAGCTTTGCTCTTTCTGGCTGGTAATGATGGGAATACCTTTGATGCTGATGTGGATGATCAACCTGTTCAGGACATGGCTCTTAATGACCCGAATATTTTTCAAGTTGAAGAGTGTGATGCATTTGACTCAGATGTGGATGATGAACCTACTGCTCAAACCATCTTCATGGCTAATTTGTCTGCAGCAGCATCCTCTTCACAGCACCCTGATCTATCAATCACATCTCCTATCTCTGAGGTACCAACTTCTTCTAATCATGAACTGAATAATCCTACAATTGAACAAGGGGCATGTGACTCTGTACAACTCAAGAATATTGTCAACACAAACGTCACTCATATGGGTAATACCAATAATATCCCATATGAAATGTATGTGAATGACAATGGACCGCTAGTTGTACCAAGTGACATGCCGTCTATTAACTCTAGTGAACATGAAGTACATGAGCACACGATTTACAATCCTGATGATTCCCTGATCACTAGAATTAATACCCTTAAGGATCAAGTAAATATTTATGAGCAGCGTGCTAAGTTTGAGCTGAATGAACGTGAGCAGAAAATGGAATGGAAACTGCGTACTTACATATCTGAAAACAATTCCAAACAAGAATCATTGAAAAAGGAACTAGTTTCTTTAAAGAACCAATTGGAACAAACCACCAAACAAAAACTAGAGGTTCAAAAGGGTTTGTCTTCAATCAAGCTAGAATTCAAAGAGAAAGAAACTAAACTTCTAAATGATTTCTCAAAACTAAAAATGTTGAAAAATAAATTGGAAGATAAGTTGTACACACAGGGCCAAACCATTCAATCTGCTCAAATGATGGAAAACCATAGGAAACTAAGTGATGAATTTAGTGGACATGATACCTCCAAACCCAAAGCAAGATACCTTAGAATTGGTCTAGGTGCACAACCTGCGTTATATGATGCAACCACTATGCTTGAGCCTAACCATGCCCCTCCTGATACACGATCCTATGACCACATCAATGAGGCAGAGGATAGAACTAGGGTAAAACTTGCTGAACGGTTAAAGGATCCTAAATGCATTGCTAAGAATATTGTGTTTCACTATGATTATGCAAATGACAATCAAACTGCAATTTTTGTTCCTCAAAAGAGAATTCTTCCTGAAAAAGTGTTTTGGAATATTGACATTGAGAAAATGCAAGCTGAAAGAGTTGTAGGTAACACACGCACTATGTTTAGAATTGCTCACCCAACTAATTACCCCCTAAACACACCCAGACACCTTGTACCTTTCACTTTTCCCACACAATGTAATACTCTAATTGGTTTGTATGTGCTAGGTCAATTGTTTAATGACTTTGAGAAACCTGTAAAATAAGAATCACACCTACAGGGATTACAGAAGGGGAAAGAGGTTTTGAGCAAACAAAACAGTGTTACCTAACTGAAGTTATGCCATTTTTTAAACTTCTCAAAGAACATTTTGAGGGCTTTAAAAACACCATTAATGATGATGTGACTCAAATGAAAAAGGTTTTTGATGAAGTGGAAAGTGAGGGTAAACAATTTGCTATTGATCTCAAGTACAGTGAGATTGACAGGAAAAACATTCTCATCATGAATGAAAATTTGATTGCTAATTGCATTGCAAAAGATGTGTTCTATACTGTTACCGACTCTGTATTATCTGCTCGACAATTCCATGAAATGTCGGTTACTTTGAATGTCTTCCAAAATCGTGTGATTGAGCTTGAGGGGGAGAATTACAAACTTACCGAAAAAATTCAAAACGATGATCATGATAACATGGTCAGGAATTTCTCAAAACTAAAAGTTGATAATCTGAACCTACAATTAAAATATCAACATCTAGAAGAAAGTATAAAAATATCAAATGCCAAGATATCTTCGGATGCTCCTGAATTTGATACATGTTTTGAATTAGCCAAAAAGGATGAAGTAATTCAAGCTCACTCAAACACGATTTGGAAGTTGAAGGTCCAAATTGCACAATTAAAATCGAATAGAAGCGATGTGACCAATACCAATTACCAGAAGTCTATGGATTCTCAAAATTTTCAAAAACAGGGCATTATCAATGAATTAGAACATGAAAATGAGTGGCTTCGTGCTGAAATGTATAACGCTAAACAACGTTATAAAGAATTGTTTGAGTCTATCAAAACAACACGTGACCAAAACAATGAGAGAGTCACTTCTTTGTTAAATGAAATTGAGAATCTGAAGACCATGGTGAAGGGTAAAATGCCCGTTGTTTCATGTGATCATGCAATTTCCAATGTGCATGCTTGTAATAAATATGCGTGCGATGCTGTGAATGTTTCTCTTCCCCTTAGGAACAATAAGTTAGTTCATAACAACTATCTTAGAAATCTTAAGGATTGTCTTGCCATACTTAGAGAAACCATTGAAGATGAGAGGATTTCTAAACCACTTGATGATGTTATTATTGGTGCGTGCTTCCTCACTAATAGGGCCCAGGAATTATTAGAATATGCCATAGGATCATGCCCCAAGAATGATACCAAGTCGGATAGGACAACTGCATTGCACCCTCTCAGTGGCAACAAGCATGTCACAGCTGACTTTCCCCAAACCATGTCACAATCCTCCATCTTGATCACCAGTAAACAAGTAGCAACTAATCAGACTAATGTTCCCGCCATTGCTTCTACAGGAATAAAAGGTGTATCTAATGCTAGCAAGGTACAGCCTAAGTGCAATACAAAGAATGATAGGACTTTGCCGGCTAAGAGCTCACTTATGAAGGAAGTAGAAGAATCATCTAGGAACAATAAATTGTTGCTTAGTGAAAGGAATCGAGTTGATTCAAACATTTGTGTGAACAATGATGTAATTAATTCGAATTCTGATGCTATTTGTAAGACGTGTAACAAATGCTTATTTTATGGTAATCATGATGCATGTGTTGTGTCCTTTCTTAAATCCACTATGAAATCTCCAGTTATGAATGTTTCTAGTGTTAAACGGGCAAAACAAGTGTGGAATAAAACAGGAAAAGTTTTCACTAATGTTGGTTATCAATGGAGACCTACTGGAAGGAAATTCACTCTGAGGGAAAAGTACCCAGTGACTAGGATTACTAACTCTAGAGTTGTGCCTATTAGGAAGTGGAGACCTACCGGTAGACTATTTCCAATAGAAGCAATTAATACCACTCCTAGTTCTAGTGCATCAAAATGTGAATACTCCAGTGAGATACCTGTTACTTATGATAATCCAATATTTGTGTGTTCTAACCAAACGGACCCCAATTGTGTGTGGGGCTCCAGCTTTTTCAGTTATCCACGATTGTCTGGTTTCAAATGCAGGTCGTACAAATCGTCCTTTGGTATTTGGACTCAGGCTGCTCAAAACATATGACTGGTGATCGCTCAAGGCTCAAGAATTTCGTGGAAAAGTTTATTGGTACGGTTAGATTTGGGAATGACCATTTTGGTTCTATAATGGGTTATGGTGATTACGTCTTTGGAGACAGTGTTATATCCAGAGTTTACTACGTGGATGGACTTGGGCACAATCTATTTTCTATTGGTCAATTCTGTGACTCAGATCTCGAAGTCGCCTTCAGAAAGCACACCTGTTTTGTTAGAGAATTAGATGGTGTTGATCTTCTCAAGGGGAGTCGGGGCACTAATCTTTACACCATCTCCATCGAAGATATGCTACGGTCCTCTCCAATTTGTCTGCTCTCTAAAGCATCCAAGAACAAGTCATGGTTGTGGCATCGTCGTTTAAACCATTTGAACTTCGGTACCATCAATGAACTTACACGTAAGGATCTTGTTCGAGGCTTGCCCAGACTTAAGTATGAAAAAGACCATCTGTGTTCCGCCTGTCAAATGGGCAAGAGCAAAAAGCATACCCATAAACCCAAAACTGTCAATTCAATCATGGAAGTTCTTCATACTCTTCACATGGATCTTTGTGGACCAATGAGGATTCAAAGTATCAATGGAAAGAAATATGTGCTGGTTATTGTTGATGATTACTCTCGATTCACATGGGTGAAATTTCTACGATCAAAAGATGAAACTCCGGAAACCATCATCAAACTCATCAAGATGTTGCAAGTCCGCCTTAACAAAACAGTTAGAGTCATTCGTACTGATAATGGAACAGAATTTGTGAACAGACAACTTACTCTGTTTTATGAAGGTGTCGGGATTAGTCATCAAAAGAGCATTCCACGAACTCCTCAACAAAATGGAATTGTTGAAAGACGCAATCGCACCTTAGTTGAAGCTGCAAGGACTATGCTCATCTTTTCCAAAGCTCCTCTATTTCTTTGGGCTGAGGCAATTGCCACCGCATGTTACACACATAACAGATCTTTGATACATCCTCTCCACTGCAAGACTCCCTATGAACTGGTTCATGGCAGAAAACCCGATCTTTCGTTTCTTCGAGTTTTTGGTGCACTTTGCTATCCAACCAATGACAGTGAAGACCTTGGGAAACTCAAGGCCAAGGCCGACATTGGTTTCTTCGTTGGCTATGCTCCAGAGCGAAAGGGGTACCGAATCTACAACAAACGTACCAGAGATATAATGGAAACAATCCACGTTACTTTCGATGAGTTGACTGAGCAACCGGTTCCTGGACAATCAAGTTCTGGACCCGTACCTAAACTTTTGTCCCCTGGACCAATTAGTTCCAGGCTTGTACAGAATCCCATCCCTGCTGCTCCTTTTGTACCTCCTACAAGTGAAGATTGGAAGAAACTGTTTGACCCAATGTTTGATGAATACTTTGAACCTCAACAGATGAATGCTCCTGAAGCTACAATGGTTCAACCACCAGATGGGGTGGTGAATGATCAAGATGACAATAACGGTCCATTCACTTCATTGTCATGGGATTCTGAAGCTCCCGCCATCAGTCAATCGGTTAGCACGTCTAATGTCCAACCTTCACTTGCACAGCGAGCGGCAAATGTAGATAATACATCTGAAGTTAATCCTTTTGCTCCACCTGATAATGAGCCGTTTGTTAACATCTTTGCCCCTGAACTATCAAATGATGTAACATCCTCTGACGAATCTAACACGGCTACCTCAGTTCCACATTCTCAACCCCATGAATACCTTCAAAAATGGACCAATGATCATCCTATTGACAACATTATTGGGAACCCTTCACGTCCAGTATCGACCCGCAAGCAACTTGCAACCGACGCATTGTGGTGCTTCTTCAATTCTGTTCTTTCTAAAGCTGAACCAAAAAGCGTCAAGGATGCAATGTCTAAACACTCATGGTTCACTGCAATGGTGGACGAAATTCATGAATTTGACCGACTGGATGTCTGGGAACTAGTACCACCTCCCGAGTGTGCTATGATCATTGCTCTCAAATGGATATTCAAGGTTAAACTTGATGAGCATGGAGATGTTTTGAAAAACAAAGCTAGGCTTGTGGCAAAAGGATATCGACAAGAAGAAGGTATTGACTTTGAAGAATCCTTCGCCCCAGTTGCTAGAATAGAAGCCATAAGGATCTTTCTCGCTAGTGCTGCAAGTCAAAACATGGTGGTTTATCAAATGGATGTCAAGACCGCATTCTTAAATGGGGATCTGAACGAGGTGGTGTACGTATCTCAACCCGAAGGTTTTGTGGATCCAGAACGCCCTAATCACGTGTATCGATTAAAGAAGGCTCTATATGGGCTTAAACAAGCACCCAGGGCATGGTACGACACCTTGTCTAAATTTCTTCTGGCCAACAAATTCTCCAAAGACGTTGTTGATCCTACCCTCTTTACCAGAAAAATGGGCAAAAACCTCCTACATGTATAAATCTATGTTGATGACATCATCTTTGCCTCATCTGATCCCACAGAATGTGATCGTTTCTCTCAAGAGATGAGCTCCGAATTCCAAATGTCTATGATGGGTCAAATGTCATTCTTTCTAGGATTGCAAATTTCTCAAAACCCCAATGGCATATTCATCAATCAATCCAAATACGCCAATGAAATTTTGAAGAAATTTCGATTCGACTCCAGTGATTCAGTTGATACTCCTATGATTGAACGATCAAAACTTGACGAAGATGATGTGGGAATTCCGGTCGACCAAACCATGTATCGAAGCATGATTGGCTCCTTAATGTACCTTACTGCAAGCAGACCCGACCTTCTATTTGCAGTTTGCATTTGTGCCCGGTATCAATCCAAACCCACCAAGAAACATTTGGAAGCTGTCAAGAGAGTCTTTCGATACCTTAAAGGAACAATCCACATGGGCCTTTGGTACCCTAAAGAAACTTCTATGGCACTCACAGCATATTCGGATGCTGATCATGCTGGATGTCAAGACACTCGTCGCAGTACATCTGGGGGTGCACAGTTTTTAGGAAATAAGCTAGTCAGTTGGTCTTCAAAGAAATAAATGAGTACATCTATCTCCTCCACTGAAGCTGAATACATTGCTATGTCATCATGCTGTGCTCAGATCTTCTGGATGCGATCTCAACTTTCTGACTATGGCTTCATGTGCAATAAGATTCCTATGTACTGTGACAACAAAAGTGCAATTGCACTCTGCTGCAACAATGTCCAGCATTCAAGAACTAAACACATTGACATACGTCATCACTTCATCAGGGAGCAAGTTGAGAAAGGAATTGTGGAACTTTACTTTGTGAGGACTGAGTTTCAACTAGCCGATATCTTCACCAAAGCACTTTCTAGGGAACGGTTTAACTTCATCCTCCCACGCCTTGGTTTGAAGAGTCTCACACCTGAGGATCTCAGTTGTCTTCAGGAAGATCAAGAGGAGTAAAGGGGTTGCTTCACATATCCTTGTATAGTATCAAATCAAAAAGAAAATAGAAAAATATAAAACCTATAAAAACCATAAAAATCTGAAAAATCACAAAAACTCAAAAATATTCTTCTCTCGACATGTCTCTTGTATAATCGATATTATGTACTACCTCCGTCCCACAATAAGTGTCCACTTTGAATTTTCAAAGTCTTTCTTATTCAACTTTGACCATAAATATTTTTATTTGTGTTATGTAATACTTGATGAAATATATATGAATGGATTAAGTTTTAAATGTATTTTCATTGATATAATTTTCATTAAGTATTATACAACACAAATAATAATATTTATGGTCAAAGTTGAATGATAAAGACTTTGAAAATTCAAAGTGGACACTTATTGTGGGACGGAGGGAGTACGTTTCTAGAAATGTCATTCAATAATGACACGGAATCATACATATGCTTGAGCAAGAGTTTTTCGGTTTTAAATAAAGTTCTTTTCAAAAACATGTCGTATCTCAAAACGTTCTTAAAAATATGGCTTGTAGTCATTTCAGGCTACAACCCGGACTTCAAAAATATGGTTTGCTATTACTTCAGATAGCAACCCGGTTTTCAAAATTAAGGGAAACACGTCGCCAAATAGACGGTTGTTCCTAACAAAGGGTGCCGTTCATCCGAGCGTGAATTACTTGATATTCATGCACCCTCGATCTAATGTACGTTTCAGTGCATTATTTCTTGATAAAGAAGAGAAGTCTTCTTTGTATCGCCAAATACTTTCCCTTCTATGATTTTTCCGGAAAGTATTTGTGCACAACTTGGTGGTACCATGAGATTTTGACTGAAAATCAAATTGAACTCAAAAGTTTGATAAAATTTTCACTCAATCAATGACTTTTACATTTTGTGAAAATATTTCAGTTTTAACATCCGTCATTGATTGAGGGGGAGAGTGATTTCTCAAAATTTTATGTATCATCAAAACTCCCCACACTTCGTACAAAAAAAAAAAAAAAAAAAAAAAAAAAAAAAAAAAAAAAAAAAAAACTTGCAACAAAATGACTTGTGATGTGTTATGTGTCAGAATGAGTACATTTTAAAGGAGTTTTCGTTAAATCTTCAAATCTTTTTGTAAACTCTTCAAATCTGACACATAACAACCTCCCTCACATATTGAGGGGGAGCAAGAAAAAAAAAGGTTCCTTTTATCAGAAAATATTAAAAATTAACCGCATCTCTCTCCCAAACGTTTTCTAACTTATTTAAATCAATCGAGATCCAAAATCTCAAAAGATTTGAAAATTTTGATCGGGGGAGAGAATGTGATTTAAATATGAAATCTGATAATCAATAAGTGATCTTTTGGACTCAATAAATATGCTCCCACATATGTGCTAAACACTTTCGAATATCGATGCACATATTGAGGGGGAGCAAAAGGCGTTTGTGGAAGTTATACCAAAGACCGACCATTTATCTTTATGCATGGAGTTATAAGGTTGGTTAAGGTTAGGTATGAATTCCCATGATCCACCAGAACCGGAAGGATCTTCCCAGGGACAATTCTCTAGATAGAATAGAAGTCCTTAGGAATGATTGAAAAAAGGAGCAAAGTGAGAAAGGGAAGAGTGCGGACTGAGATAGAGCTAGGACTGGAACAAACCCAACAAGGTTCTAGTGGTGAAGTCTCGGTAAGCACTGAAGGGGTTGAAGAATGAAAAAGAAATATAATGAGAAAGGGTGATAAGAAATAGCCCTCCATATATTCAACCTTAGGGCAGAAACCGGGTTCAATTCATAATCTACTGGCGGTTACTAAGGTAACACCGGTATTGAAGACAAGACGTCATGGACCTAGTGACGCACTGCACCAAACTTCCCAACCACTCAAGTTCTCTTAAAAGAGCTTGTTTCATTCTCACGGGGAACCCTGTGCAATGTATCGACCGCTCATTGCGAGCTATGTTGATACCTAAAACAGGAGACGCCTCCCCAGTCTCCAGGAGCGGATCAAAACGCACTATTGAGTCTAGAGCCATGAGATCATCCATAAATCTCGTTAGGACACATTCCGAATATGCTTATTGTTTCACACAATGTGGAAAATAAGATAAAATACTTAGAGTCCTACGCATTATCCTTGTGGTATTGCCAGAACATCCGAGTGATATGAAAATATTCACAATGATGATGGAAATCCTTCTAGAGCGAACATCTCTCAAGCTCTTGGTAGGTGACATGTGAGATCCATCTTGGATCGATGATCAAGTGAAAACTGGAAAGCAACAATGGTGCGATTCATTATTGAATCAAACTTGTTCCAGGATGTGGATTGACGGATACTTTTGCAAAAACCTTTCAATGTGCTCACAAACTAACTTTTCGAGCACATTGATTGTGTAAAATCTTTCAAACAAAAGTATTTTTTGATGGAAATGTGATTCAAAGTATAAAACTCTTGTCGTGTCTCAAAACATGTTTATCATATGACACGCGAGTGATTTCTATAGATCAATTTCTCATCAATCCGTGAATATCAATTCACCGATTCACTCTATCGTGCTGTCTGCTTTGAGACGTTCCGGTATGAGAACATGCTAAGTATGAAAATTCCGAAGTGGATTCTTTGGAAAATTCATTACTACAAGCTGGAAATTCCTGTCAAGGAGAGTCTTCTTTAAAAGAGACTCTACCTGATCACAGGTCGGTTTTCAGAAAACCGGAGGGTAGTCTGTCCTCGTAGAACGAATGACAAAGCCATATTCGTTCTCTATCTTTATTGCTAATTGTTTTATTTCAGGGACACATATAAAGATGGCGTTGATGGCTCCAGTTTCCAGCTGAATCGGGTCAATCCATACCTCATGCTCACACATCCTCCACACTATCTATGAAGATGAGAGACTTGCTACAACAAATGTTGAGAGACTACTAACAACATTTCCGCAAATCTGATGAAAAGGTCTCCCAATCCACAAACTCCAATGCAACGTCTCCAGATACAGAAGGGTGTGAGCATGATGGTCCTTAGTCACTACATCACATGAAGGCAATACAACTATGGATGAGCTTGGAGATTTACTTTGGGTGATGATCTCAAAGAAGCTCAAAGATCACATATCTCAAAGGAATTCAAATCACAAGTTTGTTTGCTTGAAGTACGAAGTGTGTTGAAAAGTGAAGAATCAGATCCTACGTGCTACAAAGACTAAAGAATGCTTAAAGACCAAAGATCTTAATTTCAAAGGTGACCTCGCTTAGGGGGAGATTGTTAGGAATACAAATATTCCTGTAAAAGTCTCGGTCACCTAATGATTGTAATAGCATTAAGTTAGCTCGTAGTTAGTTTGTTTATTAGTTAATTAGTATTAGTTTAAGTAACACCGTGGAAGAAGGACGGGTCTTCACCCACTGTATGCCTGATCCACAGCCCGGGAGTGGGCGTTATATTGTAAGTATAAATACCCCTCTCCACATGTGGAGAGGGTTGGACCTTCAATTCAACCTCAATCTAATATTTCTCTTTTTCTTTCAAGGTTCCTTTCTTTCTTTCTTTTCTTTCCTCCTCCTCCTCACTTCTACGCCTCTCACATCACTACTTGAACATGTTTCCTACATAGTTAGTATTCTACAATGGAGGAATGTACTTTGCGTTCCAGCTATTGGTTCCATTGAGAGGAAGCGTAAGGACATCAATCATGAAAGGTATTTGATACATCCGAGAATGGATAAGACGTATTATTACCTTAGCAAGTGGTGATACGCTTGAAGGTGAGTGTTGATGTCAATGATTATTATGGTGATGCAATGGTCAGAGATACTTGGAGATTTTGTTGAGAAGGAATTGGTGAGACATTTCATTTGATGAGTTGGTAGAGAGGCGTGGAGTGTCGCGTCAATCAGCTTATATCATGATGAAATACTTACTCCGCGATTGTGGTAAATGTTTTATGGAGCCTTGAGATAGCGTATGAAGATGAGTACGACTTATCATTCTTAAATGAGTGAACTAAGTGAGCGTACAAATCAGGAGATGGATGGTGAGCTGCGAGCATGGGTGTGTTTGATTTTAGAGAAAGCCGGGGTATACATTTATCCTTAGCTGAGTTCTCCTATATCAACAATTATCATTCTAGTATTAAGAATGTGCCGTTTGAAGTATTATATGGAAGGAAATGTAGATTACCTGTTCGATGGGCAGAAGTTGGGATGAGCCAACTGATTGGTCCTGAACTGGTACAAGGGACTACGGATATGGTCTTTCAAATCAAGGAAAGACTTAAGGCAGTGAGAGATTTCCAAAAGAGTTACGCGGATAATCGTTGTAGGTCTTTAGAGTTTGGTGTTGGTGATTTTGTGATGCTGAAAGAGTTTTCTTGGGAAGGTGTTGTGCTTTTCGGTAAGAAAGGCAAGTTAGCACCGAGATACGTAAGATGTTTAAGATTTCGTAAAGAATCGGATTTGTGGCATACCGGTTGAAGTTAGCTGAGGAATTGAGTGGTGTACATGATACGTTTCACGTATCTAATGGAAAGAAGTGGTTGGCGGATGCTAGTCTGCATGTGCTAATAGATGAATGTAAGGTTGACAAGACTCTTTGTTTTGTCGAGAAACCTGTTGAGATTATGGAATCGAGATGTTAAGAGTTTGAAGTGTGGTGAGATAACGTTGGTAAAGGTATGGTGGGATTCTGAGCGTGGTCCTGAGTTTACTTGGGAACGTGAGGATCCGATGAAATTTAAGTACTCAAATTTTGTTGCTGAAGTGGTTGGTGAAGTAGATCGTTTGTAGTTGGATTTTAGATCGTGGAAGTTTGATGCGGGGTATTCATAAATGTTCGTTTTATGGGTATCTGTTATTTGCGAGTGCGTTTTTTTTTGTTATCATTTGGTTTTTCATTTGGTTCGAGAGTATCGTACCCACCTGTGAGAAGTCGTTTGGATTGTTGGTGTTATTGATCGATGTAGTGTATCTATTTTCGTGTATTGTTGGAGTATCGATATGTTTTCTATCGTGTGAATTCGGGTGTAGTTGGTTCACATTTTTGCGATTCTTACTCTTTGAGTTTATGGTGTGGTATTTATCCGCTTAAAAATCCATAAATTTCCTTTTACTTTTGTGAGTGGTGACTATAGTAGTTGAAATCTCGGGACGCGATTTCCCTAAGTGGGGGATGATGTAACAACCGTGGTTTTGGCAGGTCAGTTTGACTGATAGTCTTGACTCGGTTGACGTTTGTTTGGTGTGTATTAGGTGTTTGAAGTGATATATGAGTGATATAGGTGAGTTTTAGCACTAAATCCCTTTGCGTAAATGGTTTTATTGTGATTTGAAAAGTTTGGAATTTGGGAAAGTTCATTTTGATCACCTTTGTGGTGTAGAAATAACTTGTGTAGTTTTGGTGTTTTTGCGTAACGAGGCTTCGTTCAAGTAATTGAGCGTTAGTAAGTTACATGGGATTTGTTTTTATGAGTTATATTTCAAAAAGAGTGTGAAATTCTATTTTTGAAAACTTTGTTTTGAAAATGATATTTTTCCGGTTTATCGTAAAATTAAGGTTTATCGCGTAAGACGTTAGGTTTTGTTTTGGGAGTTTATAAAATATGAAAATTATGAGGTTTTGAGTGTAATAAATTAATTTAATAAAAAAAATATAAAAACATATATACATATGTATAAAAATCGGCTATAGAGAAAAACAAGGGAAAATGAAACCCAATTTGAGTCCAAATATGACTCTTAGGCCCAAGGAATCCTCATCTAACCCAACCAAGCCTAACCCCTACCCATATAACCAAAACAAACGACCCATAACCCCTTTTTACTGCAATTTAGAGTCGACACATGGAGAATCAAGAGGGGAAAAATTAGGGTTTCATAATTGTCTAGCAAAAATCAAGAATCAAGGTAAAATCTTTAAACCCTATGTTCAATTGTTTGATTAATTAATCTAATTCATGTAATATTAATTATGATGGATCTAGGATTTGTAAACTTCTGTAAATTAATGAAGTAAAACATGTTGGGATGATTAGATGTTAATAATATGGTAATTGGTTAAGAGAATTGTTAGGAATACAAATATTCCTGTAAAAGTCTCGGTCACCTGATTATTGTAATAGCATTAAGATAGCTCGTAGTTTGTTTATTAGTTAGTTAGATATTAGTTTAGTTTAAGTAACACCGTGGAAGAAGGAAGGGTCTTTACCCACTGTATGCCTGATCCACAGCCCGGGTGTGGGCGCTTTGTAGGAAACTATAAATACCCCTCTCCACATGTGGAGAGGGTTGGAACTTCTAATCATTCAATTTTCTTTTTCTTTCACTTTCTCTCTCTAAGAGTTCCCAACTCTCTATCTCTCTCTCTCTAAACTCTTACCATGGCTCATCTAATCTTCCATAACCCAAGACCACCTGAACCACATGAATCAAATAATATTTCATATGTTACAATTGGTATCAAGAGCCAAGGTTTCATCTTTGGGATTGCTTATTCTAGGATTTTATCTTGGTTTCTTGTAATTTATGTGGTTCGAATGGTTCTACATTATAACTCTCTTCTTTGATATCATTTAGTGGTTTGTAGTGCATTACTGTTGTGCTTTCATGATTTGGCATGATTGATGAGACTTGTTGTATGGTTACATAACTTGTTCCATTTGCCTAGTAGTGATGTTGAGCTAATTCGAGTAGTATGTGCATTGTTCTTAATTGCGTTTAGCTTTGTTCCTGGTAGCAAGCTGCAAGGTCTAAATCTCAATTTGTTGGTTTGTTAAAACGGGGTAAGAAGACAAACTGAAAAGGATAGTGACTGGTTTGTAATCTTGTGTCCAACTTTTAGCTTTGAATTGCGTTTAGTTCTAAGTTGCGTTTGGCTCTAAATTGCGTTTAACTACAACTTGTGGTCTATATCTCAATTTGTTGGTTTGCTAAAACGGGGTAAGAAGACAAACTGAAAAGGATAGCGACTGGTTTGTAATTTTGTGTTCAACTTTCAGCTCTTAATTGCGGTTAGTTCTAAACTGCGTTTGGCTCTAAATTGTGTTTAGCTCTAAATTGCGGTTAGCTCTAAATTGCGTTCACCTCATACCAAAGTTTAGCTCAAGCTTACGATTAATCAAGAGTAGCGTTTATTTTTTTTGTGTGCTTTGCCTAAACCATACGCTCCCCAAATCTCATCTCAACTGCGATTAACTTCTGCTAACTAATTACAATCCAGTAGACATCTAATCCTACCTCTCATCACCAACAAACCAACAAAGTGTTACTCGAGCAACACTAAGATCTCAGTCTTTTGTCTATCGTGTGGCACAATTTAACCATTGACCTTAACTGATCATAACACGATAAGAACAATTAACCATCATCGATCTAATTTCTTTTGAAGTTGTGCCTTGTTCATTATACGAAAATCAAAAGAAAGACTAAAAAAAATTGTGTCTCATGTCTCTTCTCATTCGGTAAAACAAAACAACAAAAGGAAAAACAAGCCAAACGATCTCAGATTCGTGTTTATTGTTATACAAATAAATCATTAAAGATTGTAACACGATTTTCCATCATTGATCAAAAAAAAAAAAAAAAAAAAAACGTCTATTTAATTTTCGAACATCAAATGAAAGATAAAACTCAATAGTCTCATCTCTTCTTTCATTCGGTTTGAAGAACAATAAAAACAAGAAGCTAAAACCCTACCATGAATCTCCTTTTGGTTACACACAAAAGAAAACACAATCTGGTTTGTGTTTGTGCTCGAATTTATCATCAAGAAACAAAGGGACAGATTTTTAAGGTTGCGTTGTTATTGATAAGAAAAGTTGGGTGAGAGTAGCTTGGTGACTGAGTTTGTTTTTGGAGGCGGATTAAAATGTGATTAGGTTTATAATCATGTGGTGTGTACCTAAATATTAGGGATGGTTTGTATTTGCTATTATGGACCGGGTTTTTGTTGTGCATTTGGTGTGACTGGATCAAAGTGGATTTGGGCTTTTGTGCTCTTAGTTGAAGTGGGCTGGACTTTGATCAAGGTTTAGTCATTTTATCTTGGACTAATAAGTGTTAAATTGTTGCTTTGGGCCGTGTAATACAATAGCAGGATAATTTGTTGTTGAGCGTGACACATATGAGTGATATTGACGTGTAGGCAAGTTTTGTTGAGTTTATTTGCATTACCTTTGGTGGTGTCTTAGTGTGATAAAGGTATTCGGCTCTATTTGATACATACTTGCGTCATGACTTTGAGTAAGGTCTATTGATCCGAGATTGGTTAATAATTTTGGGCCACGGTTTTGTGTGAGCTTCGATAATCCGAGACTGAGTGTTATTTTGAGATTGAGTTTTGAGTTGTGATATTTTTGGGCCTATTGGAGATGACTTCGGGTTTTCGAGCTTATTGGATACAATTTGGGGTATATATATGTCGACGTGATTACAGAGTTTTTAAGTTTGTCTGCATTGTGGATGCCTATGATTTGAGTGAGCCTGCAATTTAATTTTTGCGACTTGAGTTACAGTTGACAACTTGCGATTTGATTAATTGCGGTTCGTCAAATTGCGTTTTGATTTGTTACGACTTGACTGATTGCATTTTGACCAATTGCGATTTGACGTTGCGAGTTAACACTTGCGATTTGACGTATTGCAATTTGGTTGTCTGCAATTTGACTTGTTGCGATTTTTCAAACTGCAACTTGACTTGCTGCAATTTGATCAAGTTGATACTTGACTTCGTTGACTTAAGTTTTGAAGATTAGTATTGCAACTCACCCTTAGATGTTCTTGTTAATTTCGCGGTTCTCTTGATGTTTTTAGAAAATCCCGTGTAAGATTCGATAGGCTGGACTTGGTTTTTGACATATTATAACTTACGGGATCTGACTATTATCTTCGGGATAAGTTTGTGCTTCGAGAACAGCAGGAATTGGGAAATTACTGTGACTTGGTTGGTGTGTTAATTCACGGGTTGGTATACTTAGTGTCACAAACATCTCGGGGTGGATGGACGCACGATGTTTGGTGACCCTTGCTCGAGAGTATTTAAGGTGATTAGACTTGGATGTTCAAGAAGTGGATATATACAATTAAGGATGGAAGGTTGGGTATATATCACTTCCTATATTTAAAGGAGTTATGTTGTTGTGCTCAATATAGGTTCTAAATCACGATTTTAATGCAAGTATAAGTCTCTAACTTGTCCTTTATCATGCTTCATCAAGAGACTGTTGTTTCTCAAGCTTCTAATGGGATTGCAGTACAAGAACTTCTCAAGAGATGGCCAGACTTAAAGACAGGAGGTGATTTGTTTAGAGACGTGCTTTAACCCTTTACTCACTCTATAGTTAAGCACATTTCATCCAGTGGTCTAGCATATTCCGAACTTCAATGAATCATGAATCTGCTAGCAAGGTGTTACTACAAGCATGTCTTTATCACCATCTTCTCTGCAGTAGGTTTATGTGTCTCCTTCCATGTATCTGCTTTGCACATGTCAAATTCACGACTATCACAGACTTTCAGATTTTTTTGGCAAAAAGGTCATTGCATGTCCTTTTTGAGGGGGAGAATTTGCGCAAGCTTCCTAGCGATTCCGTCTCCTGTGGTGTGAATCATTGCATGTCCTTTTTGAGGGGGAGAATTTGCGCAAGCTTCCTAGCGATTCCGTCTCCTGTAGTGTGAATCTTTGCAGTTCCGGCTTCAACAATTCAGGATTCAGTGGGTCACTCTCTAGAGTGCGAATTGTGACTCATCCGGCATCTCTCTCTAAGTTTAACTTGCTGAATATATCTTCCGGTTTCTTTTGTTGACTTTAGTAAAATCCCTAGAAAGAAACATTTCTCGGTTTAAGTCACATAAGTTGTAAAATCCCGTTTGAAGATATTGAGATGTCGACTGTTTCGGATGATATTCAAGCAGCTGGGTCAGACAGCCATGTTTGATTGGACTGACTATGAGTCATGGGCACTCCTAAGAATTTGCGCATGTTTCTTCTCACTTTGATTGCTCAACCGCACAAAATGATCACGAAGCTAATTTGGTATCCCTTGCTTGAGGGTGAAGTTGGATTTCACGAAAGAGTTTACCTATTTTATCTTGAAATCGGGGATGGTTGGATGCAGGATTTCAATGATAACTTGCTTGCGCATATGATGTAAGATGAAGACTTGGGTTATCTAGTTTCCAGAAGTCGGGGTGGATGGTTGAAGACCTGGTTAACTATCACTTAAAGGAGTTACGTTATTGTACTCAGTGTCACACGTAGATGACGTTGTGGATAATCGCAAGAGGTGATGATTGTCTCATACTTTGTCAAGATAGTATTGAGTACTTAGAGATTTGCATGGCTCACAAATTCTCTACACCGTTCTTCCAACAACAATGCAAGCCTAGGTAACAAATTTGAGTAATTCTACTTCATTTTCAAGATTGGTATATCGGGCTCCTTCATCATGTGGTCAAAATTGTTTGTGTTCGAGGTTGGTTAATTGGACAAAGAATTTAAAATTGTGATGTGATCTGTAATTCTCACATGATATTCTTAACCCAAACTGATGTTTGCCATAACCAAATCAGTCATGCCACACTCAACATGTTTCTGTCTCACGGTTTCTTCTTGGTTTTGTAAAATCCCGCGAAAGAACTTATTTCTCGGTTTAAACTATAGATTTGTAAAATCCCGTGATGATGGGCTATGTGCTCTTAACCATGGTCGGGTTAAAACCATTATCAAAGTTCAGCCATAACATCACAAATGGATGGATTGAGGCATTGAATTGACAAGATGTGACTACGGGGTTAGTTCAGTATTATTTATTTGAGACTGAAGTGAAATTTCATGGGTGCGTGTACTTAGTATCTGAAGATATCGGGGAGGTTGGATGAAGATTCTTCGAGATCCTTGTTCGAGCTTTCAATACAACGACAAGGACTTGGATATCCAGTTATTTTTTTCTTTCTCTCTATTACAAAATAACTATCACTTTAAGGAGTCACGTTGTAGTGCTCAGTGTCACACGAAGTTGTGGATATCCAAGAGGTGATGTACATCTTATACTTGATGGTTGGTTGGTTGAAGAGTATAGACTACTTAGGGATTCGATGTTGCACGAAGTCTCTACACCGCTCTTTGTCTCGCATTAGTACAAGTTTAAGTCACAAATTCGGGTCATATGACTTCGATCTCAAGTTCATCATATTGGGTTTCTCTCCATCAGTAGTCACGACATATATCTGACAGAATGATAATGGGGTTGGTAACGAGTTAGCAAGAGAGTAGAAGAAAAGAGAGAGATGACGTTTGTACACTTCAGTGCAGGCCTCGTACTTCAACATTATGGCGTCTGCTGACAACTCTTCAGGCCCCGCTCATCAATGAAAAGAAGGTGTACGATTCAGTGCACTTTATCTTCAAAAGAAGAGGAATCTTCTTATTTATGGCCATTCTCATCAACATGTTCATGCTCTTTCCGTGCTTATACTGTTTTCAAGTGGATCGGCGCATATTGGAGTATTCTATTATTCACTTATTCAACCAAAACTTGCATTCGACAGGCATATGCAATTTTTGAGGGGGGGAAAGGGTGAATAAACAACATGTCAGTCCTCAAGAACCGTCAAGTGGAGCTTGCTACCGTTGATGGTATTCATATTCACTAGTTCAATCATCAAAAATTGCAGTTGGCTGGCATATGCAATTTTTGAGGGGGGGGGGGGGGGGGGAAGGGTGAATATTAATCTACATGTTGGATGATGATTGAGAAATGGTCATACGACTCCTGAATACGTCAGTTCAGGAGTCGTGCAAACCATGGTTCTCCAACACTACATCTTCCTCTCTATCAAGGTGTTGAAGAACATGGTCATGGAATGCTAATCGACATAGTCTCACGGGCTGATTCAATCAGTAACAAAGGGTTTCTAGTCAATGCTTCATGTATACGTCATCAGGCTACATGTACACATAATGATGATGATTCCGATTAATCGTAACCATCATGGGGGAGAGAAATGTGTACGCCAAGGACGCACAAAAGGTTCACGTGATCGGGCTTAATCGTGTATTCCGGTGTTGAAAAGCCGCAGAGATGATCAGTGGTTCAACTTGTCACCTTGGTATTAACGTTTCACTGTTACGTCATGGTATGATTAATCGTAACCATCAGGGGAGAGAGAATGTGTACATCAAGGACGCACAACGGGTCTACGTGATCAGGGCTTAATATCCAAGGATGGATACATTCTATAGATGATCAGTGGTTCAACTTGTTACTTTGGTGTTATACTAAAGACTGAAGAAGGTCGAGTCGTCAGTCTATTCTTTATTCTCGGTTGGGTGTTATCGTCTCATGTGTGCGCTGCGGGCTGATGGGTTATATGTAAGGTTACTGGAAGGCATTTGGTGAGATGAAGATGATTGGTATTCTGTTCCTCCATATTGGGCAATCTTGAAGTAGGTCGTGTCTACTGTCTTCTCTACATTCTCCGCTAGGTGAGTAGAAGACTAAAGACGGCATGTATTTGGTTATCAAAAGACCTCTTCATATTATGGGTGTTCGTCCAAAGTCTTCCTTCTATTGTGGTGTTCATCGGAAAGGTTGTCAGGATTGGGGGAGAGCACTAATTAGGGGAGAGTGTAATGCCTGAATTATTCCCTGGTCAAATGTGCTCACGTTACTCTTCAGCATGTCAAATGATGGAAGCGGAGAAAAGTCTGGAAGCTGAGGAGTAATGATTTTGGTTAATATCCTTTGTACATATTTTAAAAGCCAAAAAGTAAATAGAAAAATATAAAACCTATAAAAAAAAAAACCATAAAAAAAAAAATTCTGAAAAATCATATAAAATACAAAAATATTCTTCTCACGACATGTCTCTTGTGTAATCAATATTATGTACGTTTCTAGAAATGTCATTCAATAATGACACGGAATCATACATATGCTTGAGCAAGAGTTTTTCGGTTTCAAATAAAGTTTTTTTTCTAAAACATGTCGTCTCTCAAAACATTCTTCAAAACTATGGCTTGTAGTCATTTCAGGCTACAACCCGGACTTCAAAATATGGCTTGCAGTCATTTCAGGCTGTAACCCGGACTTCAAATTATGGCTTGTAGTCATTTCAGGCTACAACCCGGTCTTCAAAAATATGGCTTGCTATTACTTTAGATAGCAACCCGTTTTTCAAAATTAAGGAAAACACGTCGCCAAAAAGACGGTTGTTCCTAACAAAGGGTGCCATTCATCCGAGCGTGAATTACTTTATATTCATGCACCCTCGATCTAATGTACGCTTCAGTGCATTATTTCTTGATAAAGAAGAGAAATCTTCTTTTTATCGCCAAATACTTTCCCTTCTATGATTCTTCCGGAAAGTGTTTGTGCAAAACTTGGTGGTACCATGCAATTTTGAATGCAAATCAAATTTGAACTCAAAAGTTTGATAAAATTTTCACTCAATCAATGACGTTAATAGTTTATGATAATATTTATGCTTTAACATCCGTCATTGATTGAGGGGGAGAGTGATTTCTCAAAACTTTATGTATCATCAAAACTCCCCACACTTCGTACATAAAACCTTGCAACAAAAAAGAATTGTGATGGTTATGTGTCAGAATGAGTAAACTTTCCAAGAGTTTTCGTTAAAACTTCGAATATTTTGATAACTTTTCAAATCTGACACATAACAACCTCCCTCACAGTTTGAGGGGGAGCAAGAAAAAGTTCCTTTTATCAGAAAATATTACAAACTAACCGCATTTCTCTCCCAAAAACGTTTTCTAAATTATTTAAATCAATTGAGATCAAAAATCTCAAAAGATTTGAAATCTTTGATCGGGGGAGAGAATGTGATTTAAATATGAAATCTGATAATCATAAGTGATCTTTTGTACTCAATAATAGGCTCCCGCATAAGTGCTAAACACTTTCGAATATCGATGCACATATTGAGGGGGAGCAAAAGGCGTTTGTGGAAGTAATACCTAAGACCGACCATTTACTTTAATGCACGGAGTTATAAGGTTGGTTAAGGTTAGGTATAAGTTCCCATGATCCACCAGAACCGGAAGGATCTTCCCAGGGACAATCCATAGATAGATTAGAAGTCCTTAGGAATGATTGAAAAAAGGAGTAAAGTGAGAAAGGGAAGAGTGCGGACTGAGATAGAGCTAGGACTGGAATAAACCCAACAAGGTTCTAGTGATGAAGTCTCGGTAAGCACTGAAGGGGTTGAAGAATGAAAAAGAAATGAAATGAGAAAGGGTGAAAAGAAATAGCACTCCATATATTCAACCTTAGGGCAGAAACCGGGTTCAATTCATAATCTACTGGCGGTTACTAAGGTAACACCGGTATTGAAGACAAGACGTCATGGACCCAGTGACGCACTGCACTAAAACTTCCCAACCACTCAAGTTCTCTTAAAAGAGCTTGTTTCAATCTCACGGGTAACCCTGTGCAATGTATCGACCGCTCATTGCGAGCTATGTTGATACCTAAAACAGGAGACGCCTCCCCAGTCTCCAGGAGCGGATCAAAACGCACTATTGAGTCTAGAGCCATGAGATCATCCATAAATCTCATTAGGACACATTCCAAATATGCTTATTGTTTCACACAATGTGGAAAATAAGATAAAATAATTAGAGTCCTACGCATTATCCTTGTGGTATTGCCAGAACATCCGAGTGATATGTAAATATTCACAATGACGATGGAAATCCTTCTAGAGCGAAAATCACTCAAGCTCTTGGTAGGTGACATGTGAGATCCATCTTGGATCAATGATCAAGTGACAACTGGAAAGCAACGATGGTGCGATTCATAATTGAATCAAACTTGTTCCAGGATATGGATTGACGGATACTTTTGCTAAAACCTCTCAACGTGCTCACCAACTTATCTTTCGAGCACATTGATTGTGTAATATCTTTCAAACAAAAGTATTTTTGATGGAAATGTGATTCAAAGTTTAAAACTCTCGTTGTGTCTCAAAAATGTTTATCATATGACACGCGAGTGATTTCTATAAATCAATTTCTCATCAATCCGTGAATATCTATTCACCGATTCACTCTATCGTGCTGTCTGCTTTGAGACGTTCCGGTATGAGAACATGCTAAGTATGAAGATTCTAAAGTGGATTCTTTGGAAAATTCATTACTACAAGCTGGAAATTCCTGTCAAGGAGAGTCTTCTTTAAAAGAGACTCTACCTGATCACAGGTCGGTTTTCACAAAACCGGAGGGTAGTCTGTCCTCGCAGAACGAATGACAAAGCCATATTCGTTCTCTATCTTTATTGCTAACTGTTTTATTTCAGGGACACATATAAAGATGGGGTTGATGGCTCCAGTTTCCAGCTGAATCGGGTCAATCCATACCTCATGCTCACACATCCTCCACACTATCAATGAAGATGAGAGACTTGCTACAACAAATGTTGAGAGACTACTAACAACGTTTCCGCAACTCTGATGAAAAGGTCTCCTAATCCACAAACTCCAATGCAACGTCTCCAGATACAGAAGGGTGTGAGCATGATGGTCCTTAGTCACTACATCACATGAAGGCGATACTACTATGGATGAGCTTGGAGATTTACTTTGGCTGATGATCTCAAAGAAGCTCAAAGATCACACATCACAAAGGAACTCTAATCACAAGTTCGATTGCTTAAAGTACGAAGTGTGCTGAAAAGAGAAGAATCAGATCCTACGAGCTACAAAGACTAAAGAATGCTTAAAGACCAAAGATCTTAAGTTCAAAGGTGACCTCGCTTAGGGGGAGATTGTTAGGAATACAAATATTCCTGTAAAAGTCTCGGTCACCTGATTATTGTAATAGCATTAAGATAGCTCGTAGTTTGTTTATTAGTTAGTTAGATATTAGTTTAGTTAAAGTAACACCGTGGAAGAAGGAAGGGTCTTTACCCACTGTATGCCTGATCCACAGCCCGGGTGTGGGCGCTTTGTAGGAAACTATAAATACCCCTCTCCACATGTGGAGAGGGTTGGAACTTCTAATCATTCAATTTTCTTTTTCTTTCACTTTCTCTCTCTAAGAGTTCCCAACTCTCTATCTCTCTCTCTCTAAACTCTTACCATGGCTCATCTAATCTTCCATAACCCAAGACCACCTGAACCACATGAATCAAATAATATTTCATATGTTACAAGAATTGAGCGTAAAACATGCTAGTTATTGAGTTAGGGTTTGGACAGATTTGTAAGGCTGTAAAGATGTGAGTGTATATAATATATGGTGATGAGTTAAGTCACGAATTTTAAGTATAAATTGAAGTATAATGAAAGAGCTTTCCAAAAAGTCCAGCCACGATCAATTTTGAGGTAGGAAGTCGGTCTTTTGATTTTTCTTTGTTAAGGTGTCAAAGCTGTCAAACCGAGACAGATTTTGGGTAAAAGTTTGAGGTTGGCATGTGGTTGTAAAAGTGGTATTTTGACTTGGTCTTCTGGAATAGTTAAGTTTTAGGTTATATTAGACTACCACGAAGAGGATTCGCGATAAAAACTTGTGGAAGTAATTATTAAAAATCAAAACTTTTTGGTGTGCGTTCAGATCCGAATTTGAGTAGTTGTCAAGTTTGAATTTCTTGTGAGTACTTGTGTGTGTTATTGGTCCATGGACTTCTGGGATTAGCTTCTATGCTTATGAGAGACCATGATAAATTTTTGGTGTGAGTTGTTGAGCTTTATTTGTCGTGATTTCATGTGAGTGAATGTACTCAAAAATTCTGCGTTTTCTGAGTTTTAGAGTGCAAGGGATTTAGTGAGTGTTAGGTTATGGTGGTGGTTAGTATGGTATCTAGGAGATCCATGGTGGGTCATATGAGTCTTAGACATCCATCATATGAGTATTACATGGGTTGTAGCCTTTAGCTTGACCTTGTGTAATGTGGATTATTTTTGTGTGCTATAGATTGTGAGTTGTTTTGTGGAAGCTGCGGAGTTTAAGGTGAGTTCATAGTCCCATATTTTTACTTTGTTTTAAACTTGGGATGGGAATGATGCTTGTCTTAAATGTTTTGGTTTACTGTGATTATGTGTGTGGTATTAAAGAGCTTGGACTTATAATGTTATCGTATGTATGCTATGTGTGATTATTTGCTTGTGTGGATATTTTTGGGATCCAATTAGGTTAGCGACCTAATTGATGATATGTTTTTGGGATCCAATTAGGTTAGCGACCTAATTGATGATATGTTTTTGGGATCCAATTAGGTTAGCGACCTAATTGATGATATGTTTTGGGATCCAATTAGGAGGATGCTTATCCTGTTGCTCGCGCATGCGACCTAATTGATGATATGTTTGATGGGATCCAATTAGGAGGATGCTTATCCTGTTGCTCGCGCATGCGACCTAATTGATGATTATGGGATCGGAGGACACGAACCGTCCTAATGGTTGCCTTATGAGTGTTGTTGCCTTTGTGTGTGGATATTAACTTGCAAATGCATGTGGCTTTATGATAACTATATTTATTTGTCCAGCTATATTTTGTAATCACAGTAAATTCGGTTGCCTAGTGTGTTGAGTCTTAAACCTATGAAACTCACCAACATTATGTTGACGTTTTAAGCATCATTTTCAGGTGAGCTTTCTAAGGATAAGATAGAAGGATGTGGATAGACGAGTCCTTAGTTGCATTGGAAGTGGTTTATCCTCTATGATTGGATTTATGTTTTGGATTTTATTTTGTTTATCTTTGGGTATTGTTACAACACTGTGTGTTGGTACATTGCTCTATTTTTGTGCATGTAGTTGTTCTCTATGTAGACACCAGGTGTTGTGATGATATCCATGAAGTTACACCTGCGCGTTTCCACCGTGGCGGGGTGTGACAACGACACTCTAGATGAAGGGCAAAAGTAAAACCTACTCTATAAGTTACAACACAAATCAAAGGGAAAATTTATAAAAGGCTATTAACAAAAAAACGATTAGTCCCTCAATACTTTTATCAAACACCTTAGCAGCACTAGTTCCACTTAGTTCGTTCAACAAAATATTATAGCTCATTTTTATGTGTAACTGATCTTATAAAGTAAACATAAACCTAAAATTTCATATCCCATAAACATAAGCCTAATTCCAAAGCTTAAGATAATACAAAACACACAATTATATCAATTTACAAACAAAAAATACCTTGAATCGATGCAACATCCTTGTCGAATTTCGTTTCAAATTCACAAACAAATCCTTTGGAACTCCTCATCTTTTCTGTTACAAAAGATTATAACACAATAGTAATAAAAATTAAAATTATAAAATCCCACATATCCTAAAACCATTAAAAAAAGAACCTCGGCAAATCTCAAGTAATTCTTAACTAAGTATAAATAATTATGAAAAAAAAGTATATACATATATATATATATATATATATATATATATATATATATATATATATATATATATATATATATATATATATATATATATATTCCTTGTCATAATTTTTCCCAAAATCAATGTGAACATCTAGAACTGGTAATTATTTATCAACAATCCACCATGACTAATAACACATAAAAAACACAATTCGAATTCACTCTAAACATAACTAAATCTCAATTAAAATTCCAAAAATAGCAACATGCTTCTTTCCTACACATTGAATAACAAATAATCAAGTAAACCACAACATACCAACAGACAAATCGCAAACTCGCCAACAAAATTAACCGACCCTTGAGAAGAGTGCGAAGAAGATGAGTATCATGGAGTCGGTTTGGAAGAGAGTAGAAGTGCTATGCTGGGCTAATATTTGGGTCAAAGCATCAGTGGGCTACTGTATCGGCTAAGAAAATGTGGCAGCGTCGGATCTATGGAAATGTGCCAAATAATATTTTTTTTCCTTTTTTCGGGCTGAGTTTGGGCCACTAAGAACAGATAAGAAGAAGAGATAGGCCCACATGCAGTCATGCATCATTTAAAGCCCAAAGACTACCCATGTTATTGTTCTCTCATTGCACACCTTCTATTTTCCTAATATTGACCTTGGGACCCGTTAACTTGTTTACAAAAACCCAGCTACACAAGACACAAGATAAGCAAATGAAACGGCCCAAGAAAACAAATAAGCGACATAGTAAATCCAAAAAGAAAAAGAAAAAAAAATCCCGGAAGCCTATCGGCGATTATATACCGTCAAACGACCAACTGCATAAATCGACGCCAACGCGGCGGACCAGCGCCCATCTCGTATATATAATGCAGCGTCAAGTCCTATGGAAACGTGCCAGAAATTAATAAAAAAACATTTGGGCTCCCAGTCAATCTGCATGTCCATTTTCTATTATTATCTAGCCCAATAGTGTAACATGTGTTGTAAACAGCAATCACTTTAGTTGTAGGGCATACATTTGCAGGCTTAATACCTATAGGGTTAAGCCATGCATAATTTAGTAAGCAAGCACGCAATAGCATATATATCCAGCTTCTTAGTTTGATGTACTATCATGTTCAACCACCTTTGACATCAGGCCCGCTTTCTACTTTAAAAAAATATACCGTGCAATAATCAACGCCTTGAAGCAATGCTCCGCCGCCCACCTCGTTATAGAAAATTACTAGTCATTTCTCCGTAGCAACTTATACCATTCAAGAAATAAGTTTTCAACTTTTTGTATGCTTATGCATGTAAAGCATGAAAACAAACATGTAACACAATTGATGTTTGACTGCTAAAATCGTGTAGCTTTACTGGACTTGTATATACTCTTTTATCTCCCTACTAAAACTATATGTAAAAAGAGATGAGATTGTCATATTTTGGGCTTCATTTCATATAGTGTGTAAAAAAAATAATAATAAATAAAAAATAATTTTATAAAAAAAGGAAATGATTTAGCTTAATTACTATCTTTATTGACATGTATTTGCTGCATTCTTTTTGGCACACAAGCCTTCAGTTTCTCTATATTCGCTGTTTTTGTTACTGAAATTTTAACAGGGTGTTTAGAATTTTCTAAATGGGGTAAAGGCATGGGCCTAGCCCATGATTCAAGGGTAGTCCATTGGGAGTTCGGTAATAAACATTTAGCTATACATACTTTTGTTTAACATTTTTGTTGACGAAACATAATTACAAGAAAAAAAAAATGATGTTTTTTTTAATAATTGGTAGAATGCATAGGCCAAACATATTAGGGAATAAATAGGCTCAAGCCCGGGTTTTGGGAATTGGGGTTTTACTTTTACCATTATAAATAATGGTTATCAATAAAGTTATACATACGGGGAATTATGTAATCCAACATGGTATTGGAGCGGGTCTGATCCTCAGACCTAGGTGGCTATGTTTAGCCGCCTCCTCTAAGCTGCCCCGTCAAACCCTAGCCGTCACTTTTATCTCATTAAAAAAAATAGTTAATATATGTTTGTCGTCTGTTTTGTGTCGATCAACAGCAACTACTGCTACAACTTTTTGACCTTGGTCTACATATTGGTGGTGGTGCTCTTTATGGTGCTTGTGACTTATGACAAATACGAGGATAAGATTGACCACTTGCAGAGAAAGCATGGATTGAAATCAAGAAGCAATACGCCGATCTCGACGCTAATTAAAGTACTATGTAAGATCACGAGATCTATTAAAGAATTGAAAGAGAAGAAAAGGGTTAACGATTTACTGTTTATTTTTTGTTAATAAAAGTGTTGATAATAATAATAATAATAATAATAATAATAATAATAATAATAATAATAATAATAATAATAATAATAATAATAATTATTATTATTATTATTATTATTATTATTATTATTATTATTATTATTATTATTATTATTGTTGTTGTTGTTGAAAAAAAAAATTAAAGTTGTTTTATGTTTGTTTATTAGTCGATTGTTCGTACGGCTTTGTTACCAGTCGACTAAAGTTGATCGTTGGTACCAGTCCCTAAAGTCGACCGTTAGTACGGTGTTGTTACCAGTCGACTTAGCCGACCGTTGGTACCAGTCGACTAAAGTCGACCGTTGGTACGGTTTTGTTACGAGTCGATTAAAGTTATGTTTTTATTATGTTAATGTTTTTCTTTTTCTTGTCTAGTTTATTACTCCAGTTCGAGTTTTCGCGATCGCCGCTCGAACTGCGGGGGAGTATTAGGGAATAAATAGGCCCAAGCCCGGTTTGTGGGTTTTGGGAATTAGAACAAAAAATTTTTGAACGGGAAAAGGGGGTCGCACCGTACGAGCCATATTCAAATTGCCCAAAAGATTCATCATGTGTTTCTTGAGATTCATCATCATCGATCATAAAACCTAGGTCTTTTTGATCAATGTGATCATGTTCGGCTAAATCCTCCATCACATCAAGGTTACCTATGTGTTCATCCTGTATTATGGTAGTGCCTAACCATGACATGCAGCTAGGTGGCTCATATGAAACTATCCTAGGTGAAGGCTCATATGGTGCATAGGTTTCACTAAGTGAGGCATTTTGAGGGGTTGATGGAGCTCCTAAGGTGAATTCTTTAAAAGTCTTATGCACTTGGCCTCTTTTCTCAAGGTACTCAACAAAATCAATATAAGATCTTGTCCTCCTCATTTCATTCCTTTATCCTGGTATATCTAAACTGGTGCAATTATATTTTTTCTTGTAAAACTCTAGTGTCGGACTTGGTGGATTCATGTTCTCCATAATGGTGAACGGAAGAGTCAATGGAAAGGTTTTTACAAACAAAGACACAAAGAAAAGATAGACTACGAGAAAGCTAATAAAAAGAAAAATAAAATCTCACTCGATAGGAATCTAATGAGTAGACCTAATAAAATAAATTCCAACCTAAGCAATAACTATTCCCCGGCAGCGGCGCCAAAAATTTGATACGTGGGAATCGCACCAGGTTTTACCTCTCAAGGGATCTCGAGAAGCTTACAACCCCCACCAGGCAGTGTACTTGATCGTTGTAGTGTAGTATAGTGACAAGTACCGGGGGATTGATCGTTCAACTCAAGAATAGTGTCGCTAGGATTAGAAAGCCTCCTAAACTAGGTCTAGAGGTGAGGGATAATTCTTTTTGTATTTTTATATTTTATAAAAGCAATTAAAATCTCGGGTTTTGGAAGAGTGGGCGGAATTAGTTGCTAACCAACTAACCCAATTAACTAAGATGCAATCAAAATAAAATAATAGAAATGAAAACAAAGCTAATTATACTAATGTGGTGTAAACAATGATGAGGAAAGTTGTGTTTATTTAGGTTTCATTACCCCCTAGATATCTTTTACAGGTTGATAGCTTGTTACAATTGCATGGATGACGGGTCATATTCCTTAATACTAGTCGTAGGGCTGTGTAAAATATTCCCTAACTCTATAGGATCCTACTTCACTCATATGTCGATCCGTTAGAAGCTCCTAGCATGGGATCATTAGAATTCTCCTACGCATTAAATACAACCAAAAATCATAGTACACCTCCGATCATGTTTCTTAAGACGTTCAAACAAGTTACCAATGAAAGTCTGCCAGTTTTCTTAAGCCTAACATCGAATATAATCATTCGTAACAACTATAAACAAACAATCAACCCATAATCAACATCTAGGTTTCACTACATCTAAGCAAAAACAAAAGAAATCTAGCCTAGCATGTCAAATTGAAGACAAGCGTAAGATATAATCAAACAACACATAGACATATTGAATGATTTGAAAGAGTACTTATCTTTAATTGAACATGAAAGATTCAAAGGGTTGGAACCCTTGAAAAAGCTGTAAAATTTGGCCTAGGGTTTTTCCCTCAAAAGTTGCACACTAATGAATGAAATTTGGAAAACGATATATAGATTTTATAGGGTGACAGCGTCATGTATTAAGTTGTGACGCCGTCAACTCGCCGCCATAATAGAAATCGTATTGCCTAGATCTGATTTTGACGCCGTCATGTGTAAATTTCTTCTGGGCCATCACTTATGTTTTGACCCTGACGGCCTTGGTGACGCCGTCAGGTCCTTTAGTTAAAAATCCTCTGGACCGTCACGTGTATCTTCCACATCCACCTCTTTTGTAACTCTTGACGCCGTCATTAAGGAAGTTGTGACGCCGTCAGGTACTATTCCCAGCAAGGAAAATTATGACTTTGCCGTTTTCTTCACTTTTATGCTCCAAAAACGTCCAAAATGCTTCCTTTTCCAGATTTCTCTCCAAAAGTACCTAAAATGACAAAAGAAAGATTTAGAGCAATAATTGATCAAATAATCTCGAATTCGGGCTTAAATGACCCCTTAAAAGTGGTTCATTTTTCGCCGCATCATGCAACGTACCTTGTGTGCAACAAAGATTGAAGATTTTCCGCAAAGGAACAAGATTTTTGATACTAAGTGTGTAATTTAAGACAACATTTGTTCATTGATCATTAATGGTGGAAGTTGTGAAAACCTAGTTTCCAAAGATCTTGTGAAGGCGTTGAAGTTACCAACCGAGAAACATCCTAATCCATATAAGTTAGGATGGATAAAGAAAGGTCCTGAAGTGAAGGTGAATGAGGTTTGCAAGGTTCCAATTGCTATTGGAAATTCTTATCGTGATGAGGTGTTTTGTGATGTCGTGGACTTGGGTGCTAGTCATGTTTTTCTTGGAAGACCGTGGCAACATAATGTGGATGCCATACATAAGGGTAAGAATAACTTTTATGTGGTTAAGTGGTTCGGGAAAAATATAGCTATTCTTCCCAATGGTACAAGACCACCAGATTTGAAGACATTGGAAGCTCAAAAGTGCAAGAACTTGAGGACAAGTTCTTCTAAAGTGAGGGGGAATGATGCGGACAAGATTCCAAGTCAAGACACGTAGATCCTTTTTTTCTACGGCGTAAGCTTGAAGCCTTACTTACGCCGTAGCTTTCTATCATTAAGTTTATTTTTGTAGTCGTGTTTAAGCTACGTTGTAACTCAAGTCTTAAGTTACGCCGTAACTTGTTTTATTTTTTCATAGTAGCTACGGAGTCAAAGTTACGCCGTAACTGGTTTGACCACTTACGACGTAACCCAAGTCGAGGGTCAGTTTCCTTATTTTGTTTTAAGTCGGTTCTAGACGAATCTAGGTTACTTTCTCCCCAAGTTTGGTTTCCCTACAAAATATAGGCTTGGGTTTATTGTTATGTATTCAGAGAATCATTAATAAAAGTTTGTTTTAGAGTCTTTACTCTCTTTTGGGTTTAATTCCCGCAAGGTGTGCCTTGGTTTTCACGCTTAGATTAGGGTTTATCTAAATTCGCTTCCGCGCGTCCTGCGTCATGTTTGCACATGTGGGACAAGTTCAACTTTTATTTCCTTTTTATTAGAATTCTTTTTCCTAAGTATCTCATTCACGTCATGTTTGTTCTTGACACACTTCATATCATTGCAATTTTTTTTCAAAGAAAATACAAATCCTTACAAAGACATTACTTACATCTAAGTAAATTGTTTCTTGTTACCCTATCCTGACCCATTAACCAAACCGGGCGCATCTCCCTCTGTTTTCTCCTCCTTATTTATTCTCGTAAAAAGGTAAGCTATAAAACATCAAGAATGACATTTTGTTAAAGGAAATGGAAGAAACACATTATTTATTTTGTTTAGATCTTATTAATTATTGAATCATTCTTTATTTATAAAACTCGAAGAAAATGGAAGAAAGATGAAGAGAATATAACTTTTTTTTTGACAAATGCACATCCAGGGCTCCGTTGCTTTGCTATAAATCGGACATGTTGATATTCGAAATTAAATGAGCCTAAGTCTTCTTTTTATTAGATTTGCACACTTCATATCGATATCCAATTGATTTGGTCTAACTTGAACATTTTGATAACTTAAAAAGCTGTTAAAATGCGAGCTTCTTCTACTACTTATAAAAAAATAACAAATTTCCCTAAATTAGCAATCCGTCATGTTTTGGGATGTCAAGGGTAAGATATTTATCATCTATCTTTTCCCTTGTTACTCACAGAGAAAGAAATGAGGTGGAACTTCTATAATCTGTAGTGAGCTATACATTTGCTTCTAAGAGGCTGTGCATTATTATAAAGGAGTTAATGACTTGTTTGACAAATAAATGTGGCTAACGAGCATAAAGCTTAATCAAGTCACAATATTAGCGCAAGTCAAAGATGCAACTATTTTGGGATCAAGCAAGTATAATGTCACTTAGACAATGTATCGGGGTTACATGTATTAACTCTCAACATTAAAAGCAATCTATTAATAGGGGATCTGGAAAAATAAAGCTACAAAGTTATATATTCTATAATGTAAGGAAATTTTGATTGTTGCACACTAAAGCTCAGGCATCACTTATTTAAGGTCCACTTGCACCACCTTCACATATAAACTAAAATCGCGAATGCACAGTCATCTTGGTAAAACTTACTCGGTTTTTACCGAAGAAATGGATGAATATACGCCCATAATCATACAATGACAATAACTAACAAGTAGTCAAGATAGACAACGTCACTTAAATGCCAACAGAAGTTGCAGATATCGTACTAGAGGTCTAGAGCCGAATAGGAAGGTACAACCATAACGTAATATGACCAACATATGTCTATGTTCTCTATCAAGTGAGAGTGAAATGAAATGAAAATCAAAAACTAATAACAACCTTAGAACTAGATAACAAACTTTCCCAAATCTACAACATGATTGATTGTTCTTTCATTGAAACATACAAAATAAGACACCAGACATCCTTATTCCATTTTGAACCTAAATATAAAGAAGTTACTATGTTTGCAAAACTACCCGTAGGAGTAATGTTTGTATTATAAAAGGGTTTGGTAAAGAAACTGCTTGTTTTAGAAAAGGTAGCGTTACAAGTGTAATGCTTGTTGTTTATTACGCTAACTTACGCTAATTGTGACAAACACACACTAAAACAAGCATTGAAACTCGAACACTACTTTTAATTCACTTTACACATTACTACTCAAGTATAATTTTATTACAACTACTCCTAACGGCTACGGGACCATGGTTCGTACTAGTCACCTTTAACCCCCAAGCTATTTGTGTAGATAAAAGATTTGACCATCGTGTTTCCTAGCAGTAGTGATCTCTTACGAGGATCAACTGATAATTTTGCGGAAGTTGTGGTATAGTAAAGAAACGTGCAACTGTTATAGAGAACTAAGACTCGATTTCATTTAACATTCTTTGAACATGCGAAATTAAACTCCATTGTGAAGCTTATGTGAATGTATAGTGGTCGGCATGACCCAGCTATATCCGGCCAAGACCCGGCTATATCCGGTCATGACCCGGCTTTTCCGGCCAAGCCCGGATATATCAGGCCATGACCCTGAAATATCCGGCCAAGACCTGGTTATTCTGGCAAAAACCCGATTATAGACAGATATTGCCGAGTCTTGTCCGGAACAGCCGGGTTATGGCCGGATATAGCTGGGTCATGGCCGGATATTGCCGGGTCTTGGGCGGATATAGCTTAGAAACATAGATACTGCTTAGAACTAGTATGAAAGGTAAGGGGCCGTTTAGTTGGTGAAAAGTTTTCTATTTTTCCAGAAAATTTTTTAAATAAAAAGAGAAAGATTGAAAATCCGTTTAGTTAAACTTTTTTTCCAATAATTTTCAAAAAATGTGAAACTCTCATTCTCTAAATTTTAACTAAAGGTTTGAAAAGTCCATTCTACTCTTCTCAGTTTTTTCATTCTCTAGGAATTTAGAAACGGAAAAACAGGAAAATTTTTCACCAACTATAAACGGCCCCTAAGTGTTTTTATAAATTGAAATGTACCTCCGATGGAGAAATTGGCGGCGAGGAGAAGTGGCCAGATGAACTTGGACCGGCGACCCTTTGATGGTGGTGGTGGTGGGGCCGGAGAAGAAGAAGATTCAGTAGCCATTGATGATGTTGAGCTGTTTGTTTGTTACAAGTCACCACGATCGATCGGTTTCTTCAAGTGCTTTCTTTGGAATAATTGAACACGAGTACATGACTTTAAAAAAGAAGAAAGGGGTGTTTGTTTATATAAGCTTATTATATAAGCCGAAAAGTTTCAAAATAAGCCACCAAAAGTGAGCATATGAAACATAATCTCAAACCAAATAAGTCATGAGATGAGATCAATATAGATCTCATATTTGTCATAGAACCAATTAACCAATCATAGCCACCCATTTTTATTTTCCACTCTTTTTTTTAAAACAAAATATCTTGCAAACGGTAAATTGTCAAGCTACAAAAAATACCATCGCGATGAGAATTAAATAATTTTTCTATAGATATGCATGGTTATATACTTTCGACGAATTTTTTTTTTAAATTTCCGCCCAGAAAAATCATATATAATTTGTAAAAATCATATATTTGTAAAAATCATATATGATTCGTTAAAATCAAATCATATATAATTCTTACGAATCATATATGATTCGTAAGAATCATATATGATTTGATTTTAACGAATCATATATGATTTTTACAAATCATATATGATTTTTACAAATCATGTATGATTTTTCTGGGTGGAAAATTTGAAAAAAAAAAAGTTTATCGAAAGTATATAATAATGCATGTCTATAGAAAGATAATTTAATTCTCGTCGAGATAGTATTTTGTTGTATCTTGAAGATTTACGGTTTGCAGATGAACTTGGACCGGCGACCCTTCGGTGGTGGTGCTGGTGGTGGGGCCGGAGAAGAAGCAGATTCAGTAGCTATTGATGATGTTGAGCTGTTTGTTTGTTACAAGTCACCATGATCGATCGATTTCTTCAAGTGCTTTCTTTGGAATAATTGAACACAAGTACATGACTTTAAAAAAGAAGAAAGGGGTGTTTGTTTATATAAGCTTATTATATAAGCCGAAAAGTTTCAAAATAAGCCACCAAAAGTGAGCATATGAAACATAATCTAAAACCAAATAAGTCATGAGATGAGATCAATATAGATCTCATATCTGCCATAGAACCAATGAACCAATCATAGTCACCTATTTTTATTTTTCACTCTTTTTTTTTAAAATAAAATATATTGCAAACGGTAAATTCTCAAGCTACAAAAAAATATCATCGCAACGAGAATTAAATAATCTTTCTATAGATATGCATTGTTATATACTTTCAACCATTTTTTTTTTTTTTTTTTTTTTTTAAATTTCTGCCCAGAAAAATCATATATGATTTGTAAAAATCATATATGATTCGTTAAAATCAAATCATATATGATTCTTACGAATCATATATGATAAAAATCATATATGATTCGTAAGAATCATATATGATTTGATTTTAACGAATTATATATGATTTTTACAAATCATGTATGATTTTTACAAATCATATATGATTTTTCTGGGCGGAAAATTTGAAAAAAAAAAAAAAAATTCATCGAAAGTATATAACAATGCATGTCTATAAAAAGATAATTTAATTCTCGTCGCGATGATATTTTTTTTGTAGCTTGAAGATTTACGGTTTGCAAGATATTTAAGTTTTAATAAAAAGGTGGAAGTTTATTTTTTTATTTTGATTAAAAAAATGAGTGACTAACATTGCTTGATTGGTTATATGGTAAAAGTTGGATATACAACTTTTGCCAGTAAGTCATAAGCCCGTTATATAAGCCAAAACAAACACCCTGACAATGATATATGAACATGACCAATATTGTTTTTCTAGTTGAATTGTTCAAGTTTATATGAACATGACAGATAATATTCTCTCACAATCAAAAATAAAACTTGGTCTGTAATTAGACCTCACTCTTTTTATTTGCAAAGGAACATTACCGGTCATGTTATTACAAACGATCTCAATTCATCTTAGTTAGTTAAGGCCTTAAGGGTTTCGTGGGAGACCTATGTGAAAGTGTAACTAATTTTCATGCCTAAACCGACGTGTCAAAGATTTTATTTTTTGGTCTGGGAAGAATTACGTCTCTCTTGTGTCACTAATAGAATGTAGCCACATATGATTAAGCATATTAATCAATGTTATTAAAAAAATAAAGATATTACATATTATGTTTGGCAAAATGTGACTCAGACATATAAGAGGTGAATTTAATGAAAGTTTAAGTTGTTATTGTAACTTTTACTTTAATATATGTTTGTATCGTAGTTGACGCATACGTTAGTTTACAATATGAATACCTAATAGTATTTATATGATTAGTGATTTGTGAGACATAATTTTAAGCCTAATTTTATGTCTAAAATTGTATGTTAATAATTTATTGGTTATATCAATAGGACCCACTACTTCATAATCCAGTAAGATAAATTCACATATATTAAGCACACAATTAGACACAAGTTTTTAGATCACTCAATCATTTTCTCATTTTCCTTATGTTAACGAACACCTATAAAAGCTTATGCTCCATTAAAAGTTTCCTTCAACAAGCTTCTTTTACAAGCTCTTAGAAAGATTAAAAGTTGTAAAATGTTTGTATCAAACAAAACTTGTTTTAAAAACTACCTTATTTTAAAAGGCTAATTGCATGAGAATGTAGCTTACGTGCCAATAATTATTGTTTAATGTAACCATTTACTTTTCTTCTTATACATGTAGCATACTTTTGAATTTGTTCTTTTTTTATGTATCGTGTGACCAATTGTGTGTATTATTTGACTATTTTACCCTTTACACACTCTTATTTAACTTAGGGAAGGGGTTGTGTGTCCGTCAAATAATATACACAAAAAGTCACACGATACATCAAAAAGAAAAAAAATTCAAAAGTATGCTAATCGATTTAGAAAAAATAAACAAATAAATAGCTACACATAATTGTAAAAAGTTGTAAATAAGCTACATTTTTTTGCAAATTATCCCTATTTTTAAAACTCAAACTCTTATAAATTCTTTATTAGAAGATTAATATGACCCAAACTCTAATACTCATAAGTTTTGCGCCCAGCACAAACATGATAAGATGTCATTATTTATGAAAAAAGACTCACGTGATTATAGATATTTAAATGAATGATGTTTATTATGTTCAAATTATTCAAGAAATGCAAGTATTTGATATGAATATATGTGATATATTGTCATCTTATTATTATTACTAGTTATAATACTTGTGCACGCATAAGGTTTTTAAAATTTCGTTTTGATTATATATTATTATTGATTAAGAAGTGAATCACTTAACATGTTTTAATTGGTTTTACTTGGTGCACTAAAAAATAAAAAAGCATATATGTATATATGTTATAATCTACATATTATTTTAGGAGAATATTTTTTGATTAAAAATTATATTTTATTATTCAAACAAAATTACATGATGATACTTGACTTGCATGACCTGTTAGTGATATATGCTTTTAGTTTTGCAAACCTATGCTATCAATTTACGATATGTTTTGTAATTGTGGTATTTCTTTTACTTATATTTTCATTAAAATATGTAGCATATTTAGATAGCTTTGAAGATTGATTCGTTTATTTGATTATGAATAACTATCATACCATGTTTACTAATGTACCTTTTTGTTTGAAAAATTGCATTTTCATAAGTTTGTGCTATTTACTTCTCATGTTTGATCATAAAATTACTAAATTAACATAGATTCTTACACTATAGCTTCTTTTTTACATCAATAGAAACAAAAAAAGATGTGATGGGTAGAACTCAAATTTAATCTTACGTTTATGTCTAATGTATAAAATTAATTTTTCTCTGAGACCGAACTATATAAGAAAATTATAATTACGTGTATAAGTAAATAATAAATGCATGAAAAAAATGACAAAGAGTATATTCGCAAGTCTTTTAGGATTGTTTGAATCCTTACCGACCTTTTACTTTAGTGCAACATTCTTTACAATTGACCTAGATCATCAAGGTAAAAGACACCCATATTTTAGACCGTTGGTTGATACCCATAGTGTTATTAATGAAAACAAACATCTGCTAAGTTTCATTAACTCATTCAAAGACACCTGCTAAGAATTCCCACCATAAAATTCCCCATATAGGCACTAAAATATATTTTTGGTACATTAAAATACATTCATATATTATCTAAATCAGCAACTCCACTTAGTTATACATTCATACCTTAAGCAGACGTAGAAAATCCTTCCATGACAATCATGTGTTGATACTTAATCATCTTCTAAAAACGCACACAACAAATTGCATTGCACTTTAGTGTGTGTGATGATATCATAAAAATGCAAAAACCACTTACATGTTGCATTATAGTGAGGATAACAACAAAGTTAGTTATAACATCAAATAAGAAAACTTCAATATTAGAACTAAAAGGGTGTTTAGTTATGCTTATTAAAGGTGCTTATTGGCTTATTCAATTACTATAACACAATAAGTTTATGATAAAGTTATAAGCTTTTTTTGAGAAGCTTAGTAAAAAAACCTCTGAACTCACAACTAATTCTATTATAACTTAGTGTGTTTATAGTAAAAACACAAATATTAAGTGTAAAAGTTTTCAATAAAACATTAAAAAAAAGTTAATAAAAGTTGGTGTGTATAACAAAAAAGTTAAACCATAAGAAAGGTTACTAAAAACTATCAACTAGATAATGCATAAACCAAAGTTCTGTTGAGGTCACTTTCAGATCTATCGAGAAGCAAAAAGAGGTTAACACATAAATCATAAGTATAGAAGAATGGTATCTCATATTTTCAATAACATTATCGCAGTATAGTAACGTAATAAACTGATTAAAAACTATATATGCTTACTTAATAATTCTCATGTACATACTTTAATTCCTTTACAACAACCAACTATTACGTTTTTTTTGGATGAAACATCACGTCAACGAATAAAGTTAGGTTATCACCTACATAGTTGTTTTTTTTGTTTTTTTTTTAATTATTATTTAGAAGGTGATTGTTATCAAATAAGAATTGTGATGCGCGCATTTTTTTTTATATAATCTAAGGAAAACACCTTCTAAATTAAATAATGACTATCTAACTCATGTGTTTGTTTGTTTTGTTTAATAATTAGTTTTTTATAATGTTTTTAACTGGCAGACATGCTGAGGTTGATGTTGATGTTATTGTTTAACTTTAATTATTGACATCATGTTGTACAAAATGTGCAAGTTTAGTAGCACATAATGAGCGTTAATAAAGTTAAAATATGCTTCGTAAAGTTTTTAAAATGTTTTTATGGATATATATATATATATATATATATATATATATATATATATATATATATATATATATATATATATATATATATATATACAGTGAGGATCATGTGCGGATAACTTTTTTTAGTGCGGACGTACGGATTAATCTAGGCCGCCCATCCAGATCTGATCTTGCCTTTTTGTAAAAAATTCAAAATCCAACGCAACTTTCAATTAATCAATTGACCATTGAAACGATTTTTTTAATTTTATTTTCTTTTAAGCGATCCTTACTATTGTTATCTTCTTTACTTTTTTTATTTTTTCAGATTTTTCTGAGCACTTTTTTGTTTGGTGATTTTGGGTGCTACAGTGATATTAAGGATATTATTAGTGCTACCGTGATATTAACGATGATTTACTTAAAAAGTTACTTTGATATTAGTAAAAAAAATTAATATCACTGTTTTTTATTACGTTATTAAAAAAAGTTACGGTGATATTAAAAAAAATTAACTTTGATATTAAGAAAGCATGATAGTTACGGTGATATTAACAATTTTTATTAAGAAAAAGTTTTTTATGATATTAAAAAAATTAATAGCACTGTTTTTTTATTTTGATATTAAAAAAAATTAACTTTGATATTAAGAAAGCATGTTAGTAGGGTTGGATCAGTTGGAAAACCCCTTGCCTCTTAACCTAGAGGTCAAGGGTTCGATCCTCACTCCCTACAAAAGGCCGGAGGTCCTTTCTACCTTAGGTAGAACCGGAAGCAGCCTCTCTACCTTAGGTAGGGGTATGGTTGTCTACATCTCAACCTCCCCCATACACCGTAGAAGACGGTATTGGGACCCATAACCCGTGGAAGACGGTATTGGGAGTTACTTTACTTTTTTTTTTATGATAGTTACGGTGATATTAACAATTTTTATTAAGAAAAAGTTTTTATGATATTAAAAAAGTTATTGTGATATTAAATTTTTTATTAGAAAAAAAGTTTATGTGATATCAAAATCTGATTTTGACTTTTTTTATAAAAGTCAAGATGGAGATCTTGACTTTTGTAAAAAAAAGTCAAAATCATACGCTAATATCACAATACCTTTAACGATGAAAATGATTTTTTTTGAAATTTTTTTCAGCGATTTATAATTATTTGTTGTTCTCTTTATTTTTTTAATTTGTTCAGATTTTTTTGAATTTTTTTTCAATAAAAAAAGCTAGTGTGATATTAACGATTTTAAAAAAAGTCAGGATATTTACGATAATGTCACTCCGTTTTTTTCAGATGTTTGACTAGATGGATGGTTGAGATTCGTCTGTACATCCGCACTAAAATCCAAAAACGTACCGGATCCCTTCCCTATACACACACACACACACACACACACACACACACACACACACACACACATATATATATATATATATATATATATATATATATATATATATATATATATATATATATATATATATATATATATATAAATTACAATTTCATGAGTCGTTGTTATATGTATAATCGCGTATATTTATTTTCATATGACAGTATAATCGCGTAAATTAAACTTTTAAATAGAATAATATTCTAATGGATGAAAGTCTACAACTAACAATATTAAAACTAATTCGCATATTTACAAAATTTTGTAATTTAAATAGATGAAATTCTAAAACTAATACTAATACACATGTCATTTTAAACAAAGTTTATATGATAAAGTATAAGGGGTATAAATTGTAACATGTTATTTGTGTTTTTTCTAAAGTTATTAAAAACATGAAAACTTGTAATTTTACACTTAGCTTCATATTTTTTATGTAAAATTCAACCACTAAAGTTTTATTAATTACTTCCTCTTTTTTTTAAGTTTTTCATTTTATAAATTTGACACCTATATTTTTATGCATTTTTTTTCTAAACCAAATTTATTAAGTTTGACCAAAAGCAATTTAATTTTGACTTTATATTGACCAATCATATTGCTCGATTTCGCCTACGTGGCAAAATCGAGCTCTCCTATTGGTATAATTTTTTTTTTTCAATGAGAAGGGTTTTGCAAAAACACTCCGAAATAATGTAATTCTTTTATTATATAAAAGATTAGGGTGAAGTCTAAAGATACGCAACATATCTTCTTAAAAAGAACGAAATACGCAACATACTAATTCTATTACTTGTATCGCTAAGATACTTTCAAATTTTGCACAATATACGCAATATTGACCCATTTTTTACCTGTTTGACTGGTTTGCAGGTAAATACTCAAAAAAAACTTACATTATTGGTCCCTATGGTTTGCGTCTGTTTTCACCGGTTGTCCTTTAACTTTTTTTCAGTTATAAAAGTTACAATAATGGTCCTTGTGGTTTGGGTTGACTTTCACCTTTAGTTCTTTGACTTTTTTTTTTCACTTTTTCGTCCGTGTTTACACATGTAAAGTTAGTTTTTGCACATTTTCGTCCATTTTTATACGTTTTCATCCGTGTTTTCACTTTTTCTTCGTGTCTACATGTTTTTTTCTTTTTTTTACACGTTTACGTCCGCTTTTACACGTATTTGTTAGTTTTTACATTTTTTTGTCCGTTTTTATACTTTTTGGTTCGTTTTTAAATGAACCCTTTTTTTCAAAAAAAATCTTTTCGAAATTTTTTTAAAAAGTAAAATTCTGTTCGAATTTTTTTTAAGAACTTTTTTTCAAAAAAAAATCTTGTAAAATAAATTTCAAAAAATAATTATCGAAAAGAAAATTTCTTAAAATATTCAAAAAACAAAAATAATTTTTGGAATTTTTTAGAAAAAAATTTTTCCAATTTTTTTTAAAAAAAAAAAAAAAAAAAAAAAAAATTCGAAGAAATTTTTTTTAGAAAAATATTTGAATAAAAATATCTTTTAGAAAAAATATTTTTTAAAAAACTTTTTTTTTAGAAAAATTAATTTTTTTTTCTAAATTTTTCAAAAAAAAAATCGAATAAAATCTTTTAAGAATAAATATTTTTAAGAAAATATTTGAATAAAAATATTTTTTTAGTAAAATTCAAAAAAAATTTAGAAAATTTTTTCGAATTTTTAAACTTTTTTTACAAAAATATGTTTTTTGGAATTTTGAAATTCAAAAACATTATTTTCGATTTTTTTTTTCAAAAACCCTTTTTAAAATTTTTATTTCTATTTTTCTTTTAAGATATTGTTTTGGTGGTGATGTACTGTGCATGAAATGATTATACATAGTCAAGGACCAAAGGTGAAAAAAAAGTGTCAAGGGACTAAAGGTGTAAGTCAACCCAAACCACAAGGACCATTATTGTAACTTTTATAATTGCAAAAAAAGTTAAAGGACGACCGATGAAAACAGACGCAAACCACAGGGACCAATAGTGTATTTTTTTTAAGTATTAACTTGCAAACCGGTCAAATAGGTAAAAAAATGTGTCAACTTTGCGTATATTGTGCAAAATTTGAAAGTATATTAGCGATACAAGTAATAGATTTAGTATGTTGCGTATTTCGTTCTTTTGAGAAAGTATGTTGCGTATTTTTAGATTTCACCCTCCTTATTATTATTATTATTATTATTATTATTATTATTATTATTATTATTATTATTATTATTATTATTATTATTATTAAAACAGCAAATAATTATATCATAATATATGATCACATCACACACGTATTAAGCAGGCTTTTAGATCATAACCATTTGGCTCGAAAACTTTTCTCACAACAGTGAGTACCATTGGAACAAAACCCCTTTGGTTATGATATATTGTCATTTTTATGAACTTTTTTCGTGATCATCCCAAAAATGTTTAGCAAAGAATATTTGTACTTGTTTGTTGCTGTAACAACATTACGATGTCAAACCAATATGTTACATTGCTTAGTTTGGATTTAAAGTGCTCACCAGTTAGACATGATTCTTTGCTGATTTTTGACTCGTCTATTACCGTCTTATTTTGAACTTATTTTTTAATTTGGATTTTTAGTGCCCATGTGGATTTAATTCATGATTTTGATATTAAGTGCTTATGTGTATTTAACTTATTTTTAAAAGCATTAGATGCCCAGGAGACATAAGGCTCGTTTTATATTAAAAAGTAATGCTACTTCAAAATTTTTCCTTTATGATGCAAAATCTATAACTTACCCAATTTTTTTTTTCGTCACTCAAGTTATTAGACATTTTAATCCAATAAAACACAAAAGGAAAACAAAAATAAAAATAAAAAATACCATGTAACTCAACTTGTAGATTTGGCGCGAAACCTTATACTCTAAAGGTTGTGGTGTCAAGCTATAGGGCTATGTTTTGCGTGACCTAAAACCGTAACTAGTTTTAAAATATGTAGCTAGATGTATCGTAATTCGTTGACAAGTGTCTTTTTTAAAGTGTGGTTTATTATGGATAAAAGAAAGATTTTATTGTATTATTAAGGTCGTAAATGAATCAGATGAACATGAATAGAGCTTTGTTTATGTTTTTCTTTTTGGGTAAAGGGATTTTATCCTGGTAAAGTATATTAATTAATCAATAAAGTTCATGCAATGTGGCGAAGCACCATATAAACTAGTTCATGTTCATTCGTTTAATTGTAACTGAACAATTAAATGGACACGAAACGTTTGAACAGACGAATTTTGTTGTTCATTTTCGTTTATTAAGAAAATAAGTTGTTCAAATTCATTTATGTTTGTTTAGTAAGACACTAAACGAACACGAACATACGATCGAATATAAAAAAAACGAACCTTAACTTTATTAAATTATGCATAATATTCTATTTTATAAGTGTTGTTTTATTTCAACAAACCAATTGTAAAAGTATATAATTAAGAGATATGGCATATAAATATAAACAAATACATGAACACTAACGAATCTTTTATATAATAAAAGAATTACATCATTTCGGAGTGTTTTTGCAAATCCCTTCTCATTGAAAAAAAAATTGGACCAATAGCAGAGCTCGATTTTGCCACGTAGGCGAAATCGAGCAACGTGATTGGTCAATAAAAAGTCAAAATTAAATTGATTTTGGTCAAACTTAATAAATTTGATGGACAAATTTGATTAAGAAAAAAATGCATAAAAATATAGGTGTCAAATTTATAAAAACAAAAAACATGAAAAAAAGGAAGTAATTAATAAAAATTTAGTGATTGAATTTTAAATAATTTATATAGAGTAAAGTGTAAAATTACAAGTTTCCATGTTTTTAAATAACTTTATAAAAAACACAAATAACCCCTTACACTTTATACCCCCTGTACTTTAAAATATTAATTTTGTTTAAAATTACATGAGTTTTAGTATTAGCTTTTAGACTTTCATCCATTAAAATTACAAAATTTGGTAAATATGCGAATTAGTTTTAATATACGTTAAATATTTTTTAAACTAATGTTAGTTTTAAACTTTCATCAATTAGAATATTTTTTTAAATAAGGACTCATGTTACTATTCAAATGTTTAATTTATGCGTACACGAGTTTGAAATACGGCTAAATTATTAGTAACGGGAATATAAATATCAAATGGTAAGCACGATACTGTGATATGAAAATAAATATACGTTATTCTACTTATAACAACGACTCATTAAATTGTTATTTAAAATTTATATATGGATATCCATAAAAACATTTTAAAAACTTTACGGAACATATTTTAACTTCATCAACGCTTATTATATGCTAATAAATTCACACATTTTGCACAACATGATATCAATAGTTAAATTTAAACAACAAAATCAACCTCAACATATTAAAAACGTTATACAAAGCTAATTATTAAAAAAAAAAAAAAAAAAAAAAAGAAAAAAAACGCACATGGGTTAGATAGTCATTGTTTAATATAGAATGTATTTTCCTTAAATTATGTATAAAAAAAATTCACGCATCACAATCCTTATTTGATAACAATCACCTCCTAAAGAAAAGTAATAGTTGGCTGTTGTAAACGAATTAAAAGTATGTACATGAGAATTATTCAGCAAGAATATATAGTTTTAATCAGCTTATTATGTTACTATATTGTGATAATGTTATTGAGTTGGTAATTACGGATGTGAGATACAACCATTATTCTATACTTATGATTTATGTGTAAACCTCTTTTTGCTTCTAAATAGAATCCGAAAGAGACATCAAGAGAACTTTGGCTTATGCCTTATCTAACTAATAGTATTTAGTAACCTTTTTTATGATTTAACTTTTTTTTATACACACCAACTTTTACTAACTTTTTTTTTTATGTTTTATTGAAAATTTCTACACTTAATATTTGTGTTTTTACTATAAACACACTAAGCTATAATAGAATTAGTTGTGAGTTCAGGGGATTTTCACTAAGCTTCTAAAAAAGCTTATAGCTTTATCATACACTTATTGTGTTATGGTAATTAAATAAGCCAATAAGCACCTTTAATAAGCATAACCAAACACCCCTTTAGTTATAATATGAAGTTTTCTTATTTGATGTTATGACTAACTTTGTTGTTATCTTCACTATAATGCAACATGTTAGTGGTTTTTGCAGTTTTATTATCTTATCGTACACACTAAAGTGTAATGCAATTTGTTGTGTGCGTTTTTTAGAGGAGGATTAAGTATCAACACATGATTGTCGTGGAAGAATTTTCTATGCTTGCTCAAGGTATGAATGTATAATTTAGTTGAGTTGTTGATTTAGATAATACATGAATGTATTTTAATGTACCAAAGATGTGTTTTAGTGCCTATATGGAGAATTTTATGGTAGGAATTCTTTTCGGAGTGTAATTTGTCTTTGAATGAGTTAAGGAAACTTAGCAGGTGTTTGCTATCATTGATAACACTATGGGTGTCAACCAACGGTCTAAAATATGGGTGTCTTTTACCTTGATGATTTAGGGCAATTGTGAAGAAAGTTGCATTAAAGTGAAAGGTCGGTATGGATTCAAACAATCCTAAAAGACTTGCGAATATACTCTTTGTCATTTTTTTCATGCTTTTATAATTTACTTATACAACTAATAATAATTTCCTTATATAGTTCGGGCTTAGAGAAAAATTATCATTATACATTATACATAAACGTAAGATTAAATTTGAGTTCTACCCATTACATCTTTTTTCGTTTCTCTTTATATAATAAAGAAGCTATAGTGTAAGTATCTATATTAATTTGGTAATTTTATGATCAAATATGATAAGTAATAATAACACAAACTTATGAAAATACAACTTTTCAAACAAAAAGGTACATTAGTAAAAATGATATGATGGTTATTCATAATTAAGGAAATGAATCAATCTTCAAAGCTATCTAAATATGCTATATATTTTAACGGAAATATAAGTAAAAGAAATATCACAATTACAAAACACAACGTAAATTGATAGCACGGGTTTGCAAAACTAAAATCATATATCACTAACATCTCATGCACGATAGCACTGGTTTGCAAAACTAAAATCATATATCACTAACATCTCATGCAAGTCAAGTGTCATCATGTGATTTTTCTTGAATAATAAAATATAATTTTTAATCCAAAAGCATTCTCATGATTTTTTATTTTTAATCCACCAAGTAAAACCATTTGAAACATGTTAAGTGGTTCATTTCTTAATCGATAATAATACATAATTAAAACAAAATTTTAAAAACCCTGTGCGTGCACAGGTATTATAACTAGTGTTAATAAACGCATAATACGACGTTCCAAAACATAAATGAAATGGACTTTTGTTTTTGTTCGTTCATTTTAGTAAACAAACGTAAAATACTGTTTATGTTCGTTAATGTAATAAATAAATGATTTTTTTACCAAACAGTTAATAAAATGTTTACTAAATATTCTGTTCGTTTACACCCTCTCATTAAAGCATTTATTTCAACTGATAAAAGGAACAACACAACCACTAATCGACTAAGAGAAATCAAGCTCAACAAATCGGCGTCCTTCTGAAATATCATCATGTCTTGTTTATCCAAAGTCACGAGAGCTTCAATGCCACTGCTATTGGGAGTGTCCATCAGAATAATTGAATTTTTTGCATGTCCAGCGATAGTTACTTTCACTGGCTTTCCCCACCCAAAATCAATAGAATATGTAGGAAACCCGCACAAGCTAGAGTAAAAGTAATAGTGACCCACTTTTCTTGAAAACTCCAAGATAGTTGCATCCGTTAGAGTGTCAGAAAAGATTTCAAGAGCAGTTTCCAGATTTGTTATAGATCGGAAAGCGGCCTTCTTTTCCCTGAGTTGGCCAATAGTCATGTTTGGAGTGATTTCCTCACTTTGATTGCTTGTCGGAAATTCTATAGCAAAAACAAGATTTCCAAAGCTTGTTTCAGGCAATTTTTGTTTCAAACTGTTTCTCAAATTCATTGTATAAATCATGCCAGTGTCTTTGGATGTTGCTGAGTTCGTCTTTGTAGCTGCTGCCACTGCACACTTCTGGATTAGCCATGTTATAACTTCAACCCGGGTAGGGTTCATGATCATGGGTTCTCCAGATTCAGTTATCATGTCTATGACCTTAGCTTTAAGGTCATTTATCCTTTGGTTAGGGAACAAAAAACTCCTTGTGACAAAATCACTACCAAATGCATCAGGAAAATCTTTTTGAAAATTAATATTTCCTTTTTGGTATGTAATAAAATGGGGATTGACAGGCGATGCGTCAGTTTGATCTCTCAGCCGAGATCCTGCATTTACTTTGGCCCAATGATTCATGAAATTTAACATACTACTACCATCTCCAATCTTGTGAAATAAAGAAATTGCCACCGCTACTCCCCCGCATGCAAAATAGTTGACTTGAACGGCCAACGGGCAAGTGCTACTCGTTCCATCATCATCACATTTACGGCTTGGGTTAAACCATATAAGATCATTTGGAAAGAGTTTATTAAAATCTTCGTTCTCCAAGTGTTGGAGGAAATCTGAAAGCGAGCTGTCATTGCATGCTTCAATGAACTCAACCCCCTCATCATTGCAATCCACATAGGTTGGACTAATTTTCTTCATCTTACCGGCGAATGGATAATACTGAGTTAAGGTATGTGATAATGAGTTTTTCAACTCGAGCGTTTTATCAAGAGAACTTTGATAACCGGAGCTTGGGTAGAATGCAACAACAGGCATGTATGCATTTGCAGTAATTCGATCGAGCAACGAAAGATTATATGTTTTCAAATGAGAAGGGGTTGGAGAAGAGGGTTTGATGATATCTTTAGATACAATTGTGTGAAGTTGTCTTTTACTAAATCTCAGAAGCTTGCTCATCATCTTGTTCACAGAATAGTTGGCTAATTGAGCTTGAGATGGTGATTGCATGTAGCTTAATTATTCTTTTATAACCATAATATTTGTGTAGTTATGTAATAAACAATATTAAATGTGATACCATCGGGATGAGCAAGTTGCTTAAGTATATATCACGGTTTATATATTTATTGTTTTTGAACATGTATATATCACGATTTAGATCTCAAATACTCCGTAATTCATAGTGTTCTAGCTTGCTTATAATAGTTAGGGGGTCATACAATATTAAATGTGACACGACTATCACGATTTAGATCTCAAATCCAGGTCAAATACCATCGTCATGAGCAGTTGCTCAAATTTTAGTTGACTATTTATTTGTGATAAGCTTATATTTTATTATCCGGTTTTTTAGCTAACAAATAATTCAAAAAGTGGTCTAGCCTTATAATAATTAGGGGTCATACAATATTAAATGTGACACGAGTATCATGATTTAGATCTCAAATCCAGGTCAAATACCATCGTGATGAATTTTACTAGTAGACTACTACTGCCGGCCCAAGCTCAGAATGTATCGGTTAAGAAACCAAAAAAGCTTGGGTTCGAAAATAAAGGCTCAATTGAGTGTGCTTGAAGTATTGTAAGTGAGTCGAGCTCAAGCATATAATTATATCGACCCGACATAACTTGATTACACCCTTGGCACTAAGGCTCTAACACATCTGTCATGTAAGTAATAGGGAAAACAAGGGGGGGGGGGGGGGGGGGGGGGGGGGGAAGGGTTTGGTTGGTATTGGTGTGAGGTTGGATAAGACTTTCGAGTGATTGCAATTTAGATGCGTTGGACGAATTACATGTATTGTTACAATCTTGTTAGAAACGAATGTGGGAGTTGAATGACAATGAACTAATGGAGTATTTACATGAAGTCTCAACGTCTTTTAAATTTTAATGTTAATAAGTCTGAGAGATCGGTCACAGCTCAAAGGTGTCAAATTTTGTGGTGTCTTCTCGTATTTGTATTCATCTATTTAAAAGGAACAAATGTTTCTCGTCTTTTAAAAAGACAGATCTAATGTTTGTATAGACTATCTAATAGGAACATATGTTTCTCTCGTCTTTAATTTAAACAACTGTTCGTTTATAGTTTTTATTGTAAGCCACATCTATGTAAAATATTTCATGACCTGACATAGCAACATTTAGTAGAGTAAGTAAACAGAAAGACGCACCAAGCCAGTGTTATAGTCTATTTTTGCCTGCATTGATGATTTTATGCTGACTAATGATTGTGAGGGGGCATCGAGATTAGAGACGGAACCAGGACTACTAAATTTGATCGGTGCACAAAAAGAATTAAACACTAATACTAGAAACATATTTCGATAGACCGGGTGCATTTAAGATGGTTTTAGGAAACATCAATGTTTTTTTCAAATGTTGGAAAATACCTCGACAACAAACCCGAAGTTCGATCACGGAACGCTAGATCGCGAGTTGTATCGAGCACAAGTAGCAAACACGAGAGACTACAAAGAAGCGACAAGAATATGCACACGATATACCCTCAACGAACCCTTTATTAAATAACCTAATAAAGCTTTTACAATTGAGGAAGAAGAATGAATTACTAGCATCCCCCCTCATCTCTATTTATAGAGATGAGGGGGTAGAAACCTTAGCTTGCAAGCCAAGTAACTAGTTTTCTAATCTAAGTACAATCCTAAACTTTATTTAAACTAAATACAATTAATCCCTTTATTATTGTCTAAGTCATATTTAACCCTCCTAAGTATTGCTACTAATATATAACAATTTCCACCTTAGGAGTAATACTTAGGCATTAACGATACTCAACATCTTCATCTAATGTTGGAACCTCGAACCGGGGACCGCCTTGAGAACCAGGCCTTGTACTTTAGTAAATTGCCAAGTTTAGCTTTCTTAGACTCCTTCACTTTCTTCTTTTCAGCAGCATTACCCTCTGCACCCACTTGACCAGGTACTCCGGTTACCGTAATGTCCGCCCCCACCTTTATACCAAGGTGTACCTTTTCCTGCTCCTTTACCAAGCAGTCCGTGTTTGTTTTTTCTTCAAGTTGTTTGTCCTCCAACTTTCTTTGAGCCACTGCAGCATCATCGTTACTAACCTGATAAACCTCAGCTTCACGATTCCCTTGAGCTCCCTGCAGTTCCACCTCAAACCAAGCACGTTCACCAATATGTACTCCATGGACTCCTGTTTTAACAGCAGGACCAACTTGTTTGAACCCAACTTGTTTATGACCAAGTTGTTTGAACCCAACTTGTTTATGACCAAGTTGTTTGAATCCAACTTGTTTTGAACCTCCATGCTTTTGTACACCAAAAGTCTTCACTTTTGCTTCCAAAGTATACACACAGTTCTCTTTCCTGATCCCAGTCATCATAACCCGACAACCTTTGATCACCTTGACTCTACCCATCTGCATCTTCACAGTATAACCCTCTTTTTCAAGAGTATCCAATGAAATCAAGCTTTTACTTAACCCTGGAACATACCTGACATCTTCCAGTATAAAGCTTGAACCATCATGCAACTGTATCTTCACTTTTCCTGTCCCTCTGATAGTGCATGTCCTGTTATCACCTAACTGAACTGAACCACCATCAACATCCTTGAAGTCATACAAGAAGTCCCTCCTAGGTGTCATATGATAAAACCCACCTGAATCCATTACCAATTCATTCATCTCATCATTCCCGACCACCGCCAAGGCTTCTCCAAAGTAGGCATTACCCTCGTCATCAGAAGAATCAGAATCCTGATCATGTTTACCCTTCCTGACGAACCCACTTGACTTCTTCTTTGGACAGTCTCTCTTTAGATGACCCTCTGAATGACATATGAAGCACTTGAGTTTACAAGTTCCACCCCTTGACTTGAACCGCGAACTTCCACCAGAATGAGCTTTCCTTGAATGATCTGACCCTCCCCTTACATATAACCCGTCACCAGTTTTTTCCTTTGTGCCTTCAATTCTTTTCTTTAACTCTTTTGAACTCAGAGTCGCCAGAACATCCTCCATTGTCAAGGATTCCCTCCCATACAACAATGTCTCCACAAAGTTTTCGTAAGACGATGGCAATGACGTAAGTAACATAAGAGCCTGATCTTCATCTTCAATCTCGATATCAATATTCGCCAAATCAAGTATCAACTTATTAAACTCATCTATATGATCACCGAGTTTCGTACCTGGACTCATATAGAATGTGTACAGCTTCTTCTTCAAATACAGTCTGTTTGCTAAGGACTTAGTCATATACAGACTAGTCAACTTCGTCCAAATGTCTGCAGCAGATGTTTCCTTGGTAACTTCCCGTAAAATCCGGTCTCCCAAGCATAAAATCAAGGTACTGTATGCCTTCTTCATCAAAACAGCCTTTTCACCTGCTTCCATGTCCGCGGGTAATGTCTCTAATGCAGCATCACATCCCAGCTGTACCATTAAAGCACACATCTTTATTTGCCATAACCCGAAGTCATTCTTCCCATCGAATTTTTCGATGTCAAACCTAGTTATTGAACTAGCCATTCTTCTTATACCTTGCTAAAAACCTTGTCAAATTGTTTCTTAACCAACTTTACCGACAAGTCTCACAAGCTGTGTGCAATATTCCCCCTTGTTGCTATAATTCCTTTCTTGCAAATCGAATTAATTAGAATACCCCTAAACCTTCGATTTCGAACAAGCAAACCCGACCGTAAACTTGAACACCAAGCAAACAACGATCAAAACTTGTAGCGCAAGAAAAAAACCCGCAACAAGAAAAGCTTCACTTTAATTCAATTTAAATACCAAACTAAGATGATAATCGAAATTGAGTATTAAAAATTAACAGTCGAAACCTTTTGACGTAATTGTCACCTTTGTAATATATAATTAACTATCACATGGGATAATTTAATATTATCTTTTCACTTTGTTTATTCTCTCTTAAAAATCTCCACGTCAAAGTTAATATTTGTCTACCTCTCAATTGTACGATCGCTACTACTTGCCGAAACCGAACCTCGATACCTTGAACGAACTCGAAACCTCGATCTAGTACTCGAACTTCGATGACCACAATAACCGCGGCTCTTGATACCACTTGTTGGAAAATACTTTGACAACAAACCTGAAGTTCGATCGCGAAATGCTAGATCGCGAGTTGTATCGAGCACAAGTAGCAAACACGAGAGACTACAAAGAAGCGACAAGAATATGCACACGATATACCCTCAACGAACCCTTTATTAAATAACCTAATAAAGCTTTTACAATTGAGGAAAAAGAATGAATTACTAGCATCCCCCTTCATCTCTATTTATAGAGATGAGGGGGTAGAAACCTTAGCTTGCAAGCCAATTAACTAGTTTCCTAATCTAAGTACAATACTAAACTTTATTTAAACTAAATACAATTAATTCCCTTATTATTGTCTAAGTCACATTTAACCCTCCTAAGTATTGCTACTAGTATATAACATAAAAAATTAACACTACATTGAAAAAATTCATGGGTGTACGGACATCCGCGGGAACCCCCGTCTCCGTCCCTGATTGAGATGCTACTTGGTTCACCTACAGGTGGTACTATTGAGATAATATAGACCGAACATATAGTTAAACTTAGGAATGTTGAGATGATGTTATTGTGTGGTGTACATGTTTCACTCGATGATTGCTATAGTTTTCCAATCTCATTCGGGCTAAAATTATCTTTAAAGATCCTCACATTTCATCCTATATAAATGACAGTGGCATACCTCTCTCATATGTTTTAGCTTTCGCCCAACAACGAATCCATGCGAAATTGTTGAAAGTATCTCTTCATTATGACAAACAGCTAAACCTTCAGGGGGTTATTGTGCAATTATTTTATAACTATATTTCTAACCATTTAAACTTTGGGTGTTGTTTGTAAGTTTTGTTTGTGCAGGGTGCGAAGTGTAACATGTGTGTATATAAGCTCTTATCCGGAGCTAGGGTTTCATTATTCAGTTCTCATCTCTCACAATAATAACACGCAGTCAAATCTCTCAAAGTTGTATTGTTGCTCTTATAGTTTCTGGGTTTCTTTCATAGTTTGTTTAGTAGATCATCTTGATCTACAGGTTTTTAGGTTTGGTTTAGTTTGGTGATAATGTGTGAGTTGTTTGTATCTGATTGCACTCATTAGGAGGACAATCTATCTTTGATTCTTGTATTGTACTGGCTTACATCCGTTTGGGGACAAGTCTTCAGTGTTTATAGTTGTAATAAAGAAAGATCACCAAGGGGTGGTTGGTTGGGTGATTATTAGCTTTGTTCTGTACCATTTTAACATGGTATCAGAGCCAGGTTGATCTCTTGGTGATTCTTGGTTGGTTATAGTGCTCGATTTAATTAGGGTTTTTTCTTGAAACCCTAATTTTTAGGGGTTTTTTGATTAGTGAGGTTCTTGATTCAATTGAAGGTGGTTTTAGTTGTTTCTGTGGTTGAATCGTGGTTTCTTGGTTTTATTAGAGGTTGAATCGTGGTTTCTTGGTTATTAGAAGAAACCCTAATATTTCTTATTTGGGGGTTTCTTGTATTCTGGGAATCTTGTGGTTCTTGGGCTATTCTCCGCTGCTGGTTTCATCTCTATTGCACTGTAAGTGTCTTTCTTCTTTAGGGTAACTAGTTCTGAGTTAAGTGGGTGCAAACGGATTGACTAACTTCTTGATCTGCCTCTTTAGAGGTGTGAATACCTGCTCTGGTCAATCACAGCTTGCTGGGCTAAGTTAGTCCTGGGTGTGAGTGTGTTTAGTTTTTTATGGTTTATAGTTTTAGTCATATTTGGTTGATTGTTTGGTTTATTAATTGGTATTTGTTGATTATCTGTTTCTTTAGTTTGATTAGTTTTATCTGGTTGTCTGTTTTTGTTTATCTGTTTTTTCATTGGTTGTGTTCTTTAATTGTTCAGTATGGCTATTATGATTAGCAGTCTTGATCAGAGTAATCCTCTGCATCTTCATTCTAATGATTCTAATTGTGCTTCTATTGTTAGTGTTAAATTGACTGGTGTTGAAAATTATAGAGTTTGGGCTAGTGCTATAAAACTTGCTATGCAAATTAAAAATAAAATTGGTTTTCTTGATGGTTCTTGTGTTAGAACATCTTATGCTGCTAGTCCTTTGTTAGAGGCTCAATGGGATAGATGTAATGTTGTTGTGCTTAATTGGGTTCTGAGCTCTTTAACTCAAGATGTGTATCTTGGGCATGTTTTTTCTGATAATGCTTCTGTTGTGTGGAAAGATTTAAAAGACACATATGATAGAATTGATGGTTCTGTTGTTTTTAATCTACTTCAAAAGATTAACAATTTTAAACAAGGTGGCTTACCTGTTTCTGAATATTATCATAAGTTGAATTCTTTGTGGAGAGAATTTGATATTCTTACTAAGTTGCCTGATTGTACTTGTGAGGCTAGGCAAGAGATTGTTGATCATGGTAAGTTGTTAAAATTGATGCAGTTCCTTATGGGGCTTGATGACATTTATCAACCTATAAGAAGTACTCTTTTGACCAGGGAAGTCCTTCCTGAAGTCAAAGATGCTTTTGTCATTGTATCAAGGGAAGAATCCTATAGAGGGGTTCCAACCACAACTGTTAAGACTGAGAAGGCTCAGGTGTCTGCTTTTGTTTCTAAAACTTATGATAATAAAAATGTTAATTGGAGAAGAAACAATAATGGTAATAATTCTGGATCTAATAACAGAGGAAATTATGATAGTTTGCTTTGTTCTCATTGTGGTTTGAAAGGACATACTGTTGAAAGGTGTTTTGAAATTATTGGTTATCCACCTGGTTTTAAAAAGAATCCTAATCTGAAACATGCTAATAATTTCAACAAGACTAATGATGTAAAAAGTGCTTATGTGGTTAAGAATGATATTGGTAGTATGTCCTTGAGCAATGAACAGGTTATGAAGCTTTTAAGTCTGTTGAATGATAAACCTGGAACCTTTGCTCATGCCAATATGGCAGGTAGGGACTCTTGTTCCTTCTTTAATTGCAGTGTTTTCTTTAATCAGCATTTCTATAAGTTCTTTGGTGCTAGTATTAAGTTGGATGGGGTCAATTATCATCTGGGATGGATAATTGATTCTGGTGCTAATCAACATTTAACTAATAGTCATCTTAATATGCATAATTTGATTGATATATCTGATTTAAAGATTACTGTGGGACATCCTAATGGAACTTTAGCTAAAGTTACTCATGTTGGTAATCTTAAGCTTAATGATAATGTGATTTTGTTTGATGTTTTAGTTGTTCCTGAGTATTGTGTTAGTCTCATATCTGTTAATAAATTGATTAAAGATAGCAAGTTAAGAATTGGTTTTGATGAAACTAAATGCTATATTCAGGATTTGAATCAGCAGAGGGTTCTGGGGACTGGTAGTGAATCTGGTGGTCTTTATTTGTTTGATAAATCCAAAGTTTCTTCTGCTTGTGTGATTAAAAGTGAGTTTCTTAGTTGTTTTGTTTCTAAAGATGTTTGGCATAGTAGATTGGGACACCCTGCGAATCAAGTTTTAAAACTTTTAAAAGGATCTTTAAAACTAACTCATATTGATCATGGTGCTCCTTGTGATGTTTGCCATAAGGCTAAACAAACAAGAGACCCTTTTCCTTTAAGTGAACATAAGACTTCTGATTTTGGTGACCTTATACACTTAGATGTGTGGGGACCTTACAAGGTTGTTAGCAGGGAAGGTTTCAGATACTTTTTGACTATTGTTGATGATTTTAGCAGGTCTGTTTGGGTGTATATGCTAAAAGGAAAACATGAAGTTTTTGAAATGTTTCAAAGTTTTTTTAGAATGGTTTTGACTCAGTTTAATATAAAAATTAAGATTGTTAGGTCTGATAATGGTACTGAGTTTGTTAATAATAAAATGGGTGAATTTTTTGATAAAATGGGTATTATTCATCAAACTAGTGTAGCATATACTCCTCAGCAGAATGGAATTGCTGAAAGGAAACATAGGCATCTACTTAATGTTGCTAGAAGCCTTATGTTTCAGGGGGGATTCCTCTTGTGTTTTCGCCTGAATGTGTTTTAACTGCTACTTATTTGATTAACAGGTTGCCTTCCTCTGTTTTAAATGGTAAATCTCCTTTTTCTTTGGTTTATGGTAGAGAACCTAGTCTGGCACATCTTAGGAGTTTTGGGTGTCTTTGTTATGCTACTATTTTAAAAGAATATGATAAGTTTTCTGAAAAGTCTGAAAGGTGTGTATTACTTGGTTATGCTAGTGGAAAGAAAGCTTATAAGTTGCCAAGTTTGGAAAATATATCTATATTATACTCTAGAGATGTCAAATTTTATGATACTATTTTTCCTTATAAAATGAAACAAACTGATTTAACAGATTCCCATCTTGAAATCAACACCTTAAATTTCTTTGATAATTTTGAGTCAAAAACCAGAACTCCTAGTCCCTCTCCCAATGATGAAACAAGTGATGTAGCATCTGTTGGTAGAGAAGGTAATCTAGATCAATCTGGTAGGGTTGTAGACGATATTCAGGATGTAGAACAGATACTTTATCCTGATGCTTCACATCAACCAATTGATTCTAGTTCTGCAACTCCTTTAGATGAAAATTTAAATTCTGAGGGAAATGCAACATCTGAAATAGATGTGCCTAGTTTTCAAAATGTGTTTCAAAATCAGACTGAGGAAGGAACTACTAGTTGTAGAAGATCTAGTAGATCTTCTAAATTGCCTGCTAAACTGAATGATTATGTGCTTGATTCTAAACTTAAGTATGGTTTGAATAGATTTTCTAATCATACTAGATTGAGTTTTGATAATTGTTGTTTTGTTGCTAATTTGAATAAATCTTTTGAACCTTCCTCTTTTGAGGAAGCTTATAAGAATGTTAACTGGAAAGGTGCTATGAATGATGAGATTGTTGCTTTATATGAAAATGATACTTGGGAAGAAGTTGATCTTCCTGAAGGAAGAGTTCCTATAGGATCTAAATGGGTTTGGAAATTTAAGTTCAAATCTAATGGTGAAATTGAAAGGTATAAAGCTAGAGTTGTAGCTAAAGGTTTTAATCAAAAACCTGGTTTTGACTATGATGAAACATTTAGTCCTGTGGTCAAAATGGGCACTGTCAGATGCTTGTTAAGTATTGTTGTTCAAAATGACTGGAAGATTTTTCAAATGGATGTTAACAATGCTTTTTTATATGGTGATTTAAATGAAGAAGTTTATATGTTACCTCCACCTGGTCTTTTTCCAGAAAATTGTAAAAAGGTTTGTAGACTTAAAAAATCTCTTTATGGGTTAAAACAAGCTCCTAGACAATGGAATCTTAAATTGTCTGAAGCTCTGTTTGAAGCTGGTTTTGTTCAATCTAAAAATGATCACTCTCTATTTGTTAAAACTGAAGGAAGTTCAGTTTTGTATTTACTTGTGTATGTTGATGATCTGGTGATTACTGGTAATAGTGAGAGTGAGATTGAAAAATTTAAAACTTTTCTAAGGAACAAGTTTAAAATTAAAGACTTAGGAGAGTTGAAATATTTTCTTGGTATTGAGGTGCTAAAAACTAATAAGGGTTTATGTTTAAACCAGAGAAAATATTGTCTTGAGCTATTGAATGATTATGGTTTACTTGGTTGCAAACCTGTTTTAACTCCATTACCTGAGAATATTGTGCTTAATAATAAAGAGTCTAAGGATGATAAGTATTTGAGAAATATTACTAGTTATCAGCAACTTGTTGGGAAGTTAATATATCTTACTATGACTAGGCCTGATATTTCTTATGTTGTGCATTACTTAAGTCAGTATATGCATTCTCCTTTGAAGTCTCATTTTGATATTGGCTTAAGAGTTTTAAAGTATCTTAAACTTGCAGCTGGTAATGGATTACATTTTAGTAAAAATAATCAAGGGTTTAAAGTTTCTGCCTATTCTGATTCAGATTGGGCTAAGTGTCCTGTGACAAGGAGATCTGTTTCAGGATACTGTGTCTTTGTGAATGGTAATTTGGTATCTTGGAAGAGTAAAAAACAACCTACTCTATCTAAATCTTCGGCTGAGGCTGAGTATAGGTGTATGGCCTCTACTACTTGTGAGGTTATGTGGATTCTTAAAGTGTTAAATGATTTTGGTATTACAGATAATTTGTTACCAGTTGAGTTGTTTTGTGATAACAAGGCTGCTATTCAAATTGCTGTTAATCCAGTGATGCATGAAAAAACTAAACACTTTGATATTGATGTTCACTTGGTTAGAGAAAAGGTTGCTTCTGGGTTGATTAAAACTGTTAAGGTTGACTCAAAAAGTCAAATTGCTGATGTTTTAACTAAAGCCCTTGGGTCTGTGCAACATAGTGTTATGGTTAAAAATCTTGGCATGATTAATCTGTTTGCAGGTTCATCAGTTTGAGAGGGGGTGTTGAAAGTATCTCTTCATTATGACAAACAGCTGAACCTTCAGGGGGTTATTGTGCAATTATTTTATAACTATATTTCTAACCATTTAAACTTTGGGTGTTGTTTGTAAGTTTTGTTTGTGCAGGGTGCGAAGTGTAACATGTGTGTATATAAGCTCTTATCCGGAGCTAGGGTTTCATTATTCAGTTCTCATCTCTCACAATAATAACACGCAGTCAAATCTCTCAAAGTTGTATTGTTGCTCTTATAGTTTCCGGGTTTCTTTCATAGTTTGTTTAGTAGATCATCTTGATCTACAGGTTTTTAGGTTTGGTTTAGTTTGGTGATAGTGTGTGAGTTGTTTGTATCTGATTGCGCTCATTAGGAGGACAATCTATCTTTGATTCTTGTATTGTACTGGCTTGCATCCGTTTGGGGACAAGTCTTCAGTGTTTATAGTTGTAATAAAGAAAGATCACCAAGGAGTGGTTGGTTGGGTGATTATTAGCTTTGTTCTGTACCATTTTAATAGAAATGTATGTTGTAGGACTTGACATCTATATGTACAAAACTGCGAGTGATTTTTTTAACAAAAGATAGAATGCACAGCCAATCATCGAACGACTTCTTTAGAGAAGAAGATTACGAAAACAAGGTCACGATTCACGAATATAAATTAGAATGCCAGAATAGCAATACCAACATTTTTTGTTTTCAAAACAGTGTATTCATCTATACTTAAGAAGTTACATGATTATTGTAATACTATAGTTTGTAACGTTGTATTAAGATAATAAAGAAATGAGTAAATAACAATCTTTTTCTAAAGTAGCTCACTTATGTCTTATTCACATCAACTTCCATCTTAACCCATTTTAAATCGTTGCGAAGTTTTCAATTACAATAATAATAATAATAACAATAATAATAATAATCCTCACAAAATATTAGTTTTGATTTACATATGATGCGTACAGGGCAGTTTCATTAATTTATGAAATTTTTGAAGGTCCTGTACGAAATTAAATAATGAGACATTTCGATAAAGAATGCTATATATGAAGTGTCATCATTTATAAGATATAATGCAATTAGTTAGCTAAACGTTCTAACATATTACTCATTTAAGATACTTTCTCATCTAAATACTTTTTTCTTTGTGAAAATATGTGTACACATGCAAAAATTATTAACGAGACAAATTTTGAGGCCCTTAAAAATTTTGGAGTCTTATGCGATCGCTCACCTTACACACCCACAAAGCCGGCCTTGATACGTACATATTTGTAACAATGTCTAAGTTAATAAAAATTAATTTTCGCCAACAACCTTCCCACATACCTCCAAGCAAATGATTACATGAAGATCCATTACTATATCTAATATAGAGCGTCGAAAACGACTCCCGCTTTGCCGTTTTGACAGCTCTTCATGACGTCATCACATTAGCCCAGCCCGCTGCAGTTGTCCAGGCCCGAGATCTTAGCCCCAGCCCACCACCACCCCCCCCCCCCCCCCCCCCCCCCTTATTTTTTTTTTAATTTTTTTTCATAGTTATCTTCTTCCTGTGTGTTTTCTGTTATATCAAAATATAACCACATGTGATTTAACATATAATAAACAAATAGTAAATCACATGTAATTTACATTTTTTCCATAACAAAAAAAACAAAAATAGAATCACGTGTGATTTACTCACACGTGATTTACATTTTTTCATAACAAATCACATTAAAAACATAATCACATGTGATTTAATCCTTTCTAGATTAAAACAGAATCACATGTGATTTACTCCTTTCTAGATCAAAACATAATCACATGTGAAACCACCACCAACAACCATCACATCTTTAAAATTTACAATAAAACACATAAAAACTACTTAACATCCTCCTCCTACGCCACTAACCACGTGTGATTTTATCCTGTTGTGTTTTGTTATGAAAAAATGTAAATCAAGCGTAATTTACTCTTTGTTTTTATAAGCTAAATCACATGTGATGTTGTTTTGATCTAAAAATGAGTAAAAGTTGTTGGTAAAGAAATTATTTAAAAAAAAAAATTTGAAAGCAATAAACGTTGTTGATGAAGAAAATTAGGTTATGAAATTTTAAAAATCATGTTACATATGATTCAAAACGAGATCTAGAAGATGTAGTGTCAGTTCCAAATAAAATCACATGTGATTCTATTTTGTTAATTTTTTTCCATAACAAAACAGATCACACGTGATTGGTTTGTGTGTGTTTTTGTAGAGAGAGAATTATAGTTAACTGAATTATTTTTTGGTAAAATGAACGTAAGTAGATATTTTGGGTTTTTATATGGTACAAGTTTGCCTTTGGTAAGTGATTTAGTGTTTTGATCATAGATATTGTATCAAAATGAAATCAAAAGCCAAGATTTGCTTATTTGTTTTTTTAAAGAAAATGTGTTATGTAAGGATCTCACCTCTTACAAGTAATACCCTTCTAATACCCAATTTACTGACTGAAAAGACATTTTTTTTTTTTTGCATTTTTGTTTTGTATCTTTTGACTTTTATTGTTTTTGACTTGTCAAACTTTCACATTTCTGTTCCGCACTTTTTTCGGTAGTTTTACCCAATTTATTAACAAGACAAGACAATTTTTTATGGTTTTATGCTCCGTATTTTTTGTGTTTCACTACTTTTGACTTATTAAATTTTATAATTTTTTGTTCATTTTTTCGATTTCGCAGTTTTATAAAGTAAATAAAATTAAAAAATTAAAAAAAGAAAATTATAAAGAGTATTATTTGCAATTTAGAAAGTACCAATAACCAAATCCCTCATCATAAGGGATAAGTCGAGCTCATTGATGTTATAAATGGTGAAAAACATAGTATAACGAACAAAGTATACAATTTATCACATCTAGTTTGCTCTACTTCCTCACATACCTCCTAGTTTTTTAGAACCGGAATACTTTGCTCATTTGTAAAGAAATCACCTGGATCGACCATAGTTTTCACTTTCACCAACCTCTCAAAATTTCCCTTGAAATATTTTTGTCCATACAATTTAGCTTCCGCTTAACTTTTGTTCTTGACACTACCAGTACCAATGTCGAGGTCTCTATAATTAAGATATGCTTCTCTTGGGTTCTTTGACACAAAAGGAGTCATGAAATCATAAAGTTGTCTAGTTTGATTAACATAGTAAGCCTCAATCTCGGGTCCTTCTTCATCCCAGTTAACACTATACTCAATTTTAAAAATGTTTCCGGCTCGATGTGGGAACGGGGTCTCCCAATCTTTGATTTCACTCATTCTTCCACCATATGGATTAATAGCTAGTCCCACGACACTTAGTTCAAGCATTTTCCGCATTATAGATTTGATCCCATTTTTAGAAACAGGGATTTGTAGGTAATCTGATTTCCGTTTTACAAACTTGTCAGAAAAACTTCTTTTTAGCAAAGTCACCAATGGAGCCTTATCGTTGCTTGACCAAAATAACGTGGATTTTATCCAACTCATTTCTTTACAATCATTTTTCTTTACACCTAATTCAGGAAACTCCTTGTCCATCACAGTAACAAGACGATCTGAATCTCCAAGAAAAAAGGCTGTGAAATCGGCTCTAATGGTCTTTCTAACATGATCCGGTTTTAAATCTAATCTTATGAATAAATCATTATCCGTCTTGTCCGCTACATATTGCCACCTGTTAAAAATATCAGTGGCGTTTTCTTCCAATGTTTTTATGACTCGAAAAACTGTGACCATTTCAGGAACTCGAACAAGTTGTAGTTTATACGAAAGTACAACTCCAAAACTTGCACCTCCTCCACCTCGTATCGCCCAAAAAAGATCTTCTCCCATTGCTTTTCTATTCATAACATTCGCATTAACATCAACTATTACTGCATCAATAACATTATCTACCGTTAGTCCATATTTTCTCATCAATACACCGTATCCACCTCCACTTATATGCCCACCTATTCCTACAGTTGGGCATACACCAGCTGGGAAAGCATGCACCTTGCTTTTCTCCCAAATTTTATAATAAAGTTCACCAATGGTTGCACCTACTTGAACCATTGCAGTTTCTTCTTCTATATTGACATCAACAGACCGAAAATTAGACATGTCGAGTAGAACAAAGTTGGTGTAGGAAACATAAGATAGTCCTTCAAAATCATGACCACCACTTCGGGTTCTAAGGTTCATTCCCATGTTCTTGGAGCAAATGATAGTAGACTGGACATGGGATTCGTATAATGGTGTCACGATGATTACGGGCTTAGGAGTAGTCGATTTATTGAACCTTTGGTTTCTTATGTAGGCTTGTAAAGTTGATGTGTATGATGAATTGTTTGGATTATAGATTATGGAGGAAACATGATCTGACGAGTTGCGGCTGGACATAGAGTTTAGAAAAGTTTCATATACCGAATCATCGGCTTTTGATGTAAGAAAGCGGAAAATAAAAGGTAGTAAGAGCACAACAAGTAATTGATACGAATGCTTCATTGCATTCATGTAATGCTCTATGAGAATGTGATCTAGAAAAATGATTAGACAAAGTGTCTTTTAAGGTTGTAAATATATACTGAGAAGTAATATTACGGAGTATTAGTCAAAACTTATTCATTGTTATACTATTTTTAGCTTTGGCTTATACAAGGTTATAAATAGCGTGAGGCGTGGCGTGGCGGCGAAGCCAAGCCTCAAGCTACACGAGCTATAGCGAAGCTACAGCGTTTTTTGAGGCGTGACTCAAGGCGGCATAATTTTTTATAGATTTATATATTTATATCATATTTCATACATATATATTATCTTTTAGCAGATTCACATTCACTTGTTATATTATCTTTTAGCATTTGATTTATAAAGTTAGCCCAAGCCCAAGTTCCTTCTAGCCCAATAATAATAAATCACTAAATCCAACAAAAGCTTCAAAATAAAGCGCCACGCTTCACGCTATAGCGCGCCTTATCACGCTTTTTCACGCTTCATAACACGCTTCGCCTTAAGAAGACGCCTTGACCTGTTTCGTAACGTGGAGGCTACGCCTCGCGCTATAGCGACGCTATAGCGCCGCTATGGCGCGCTATTTAGAACCCTGGGCTTATATGAAACATTGTTAAGTCTATACATAGGTATTATCTATGAAGTTGTAGGTTCGATTTTGTCTTGGAGTGTCGTTTTGGATGTGAGCCGACTTATCCAACTACATATAGACCAATGTTATAAATAAAGATTCGGCAAATTGGAATCCTCATTTACATGAATCATACTATATTATAAAGCATGAAAGCCTACTATTAATAGAAATACTTAAAATTAAGCAATACAACTTCTAAAGCTATAAGTACAACAACAAATGCTATTTATATAAATTCTCCTCATATTTAATTTTAACATACAATTAATACTAACATTAAATACAATAAATAAATCATTATGTACATTAAATACAATTAATTAACTTGTCAATAAATACAATTAATGCACTTATTAAAATACCTCTTATGTAAGAAATACAAATTATCAAGCATATTGTACAACCAACTTAAATACAATTCTTGCATTAAATGTCATTAATACGAATAATAAAGCATATTATACAAATATTCAAGCCCGAACGGGCAATGGGCCAAATGGGCTCGAGCCCGAACGGGAACGGGTCAAATAGGCTCGAGCCCGAACGGACACGAGATAAACGAAATTTTTGATATCTATAAATTTATTGTCAAAAAGAACATAATAAACTAAAATATGTTCACATATACAAACCAAGCAAACTACCAAACAAAAAGAATAAATAAAATAATACAAACTAAACAAAATTTCATCAAATTTTCGTCATAAAAAACTAATTAGCAAAGGTATTGCCAAAAAATGTACAAATAAAATAAATTATTAGCCGAAAAAATTAAATTACAGGGTGCCCGCAGCTGCATCGCGCGGGAACCCTGCTAGTAATAGTTAATGCAGAGTACTCTATATGGCTGTGGAAAATATTTTTATAAAATTACAATTAGTGTACTATAAATTTTTTGAGTAGTAGACATTTTTCCACATTTATATGAATAGTGAATGCAATCAGTTGACAGATTAGTAAAACGATTTTTCGAACTGGGACAAATATTACCTTTATAAAACTCGCCTAGTTAGACTCATCCAGCATTGATCTATGTTTGAGTTCACTTGAGCTCGAATATTATGAAGCCCGACTCGTGTTAAAGGAACTCGAGTATCTTGTTAAAAGCTAGATTTGTTTACATTCTAGTAGAAACATTTTATTGACCAGTTTCAATCCTAACAGTAATTTCGATCTATGTATTTGGCGCGTTAGAAATAAAAACATGCATCAACTCATATGAATTATAAACCCATGTGTCATAAGTAGGGGTGTCATAAAAGCTTACCCGAACACGAATAATTAGGTCAAGGCGAATAACCCAAATATAAATAAAGTCGAGTTCGAGTCTAATATATATTTTTTATTCGAGTTTGATTTTTCTTTTTCTTTTTTTTTTTTTTTTTTTTTTGTTCCTGATATTACAAAAAATTAGCTATTGCTTGTATGCTTACATTTAGTCCATCTTTCTCAGTTCTCGATGGTGTTAAGTTTGGAAACTGTTTTTTCAAAACCTTAATGGACTTTGTAATTGGTCATTGCTTATAGCTCAATATTTGAGCAAACACGTATCAGTAATGCTAGTTTTAACGAGTATCAAAATTTTCATCATACATGAATGTGAAACATTGCAACTTTATATACTACATGCTGCAACTTCCTTTTAGCGACTGCAACAAATGTGTTGCTGCAACTTTTTTTTAGTTGTTTTATAATTTTAACTAGTTTAAAAATCAAATTTTGATACTAGTAATTCTTAAATGACTCAGATTCGAACCTGAGTTGACCCAACTCGAATTGATCCGAACTCGACTAACCCGAGTTCTAAACAAGTCGGGTTCGGGTATGTTTTTTTAGGCTCGACCTGAATTGATCCGACCTGACGCATGTTATTTCAAAAGATATATTCATTAAGGGTTACGTGTGTATCAATATACGTGATTGTACATATACCAACGACTCATGTTATTCATTTTAATGAGTTTAAATTTTGGATTTGAAACTTAAACCTTAGTAGTAATATTTTTTTTTTATAATGTTTACGTGTTTATATTTGTCTCATATACGACTGTGAACAATTTTCGGTTATACAAATGTCCATTTTTAACTTTAAAGATTTTGGCCACCTTAAGATAAATGTTCAAGTTCTGCCATTAGTTGGAAGAGAGCAAATTTTGTGATATAAGACCAAACTGAAAGTTAGTTACGTACTCATGTTTGATAAAAGAGTTAATAGTAGTTTCGGTTAATTTTAAAAGACATCATGGTTAACTAATTATTGTGTGACTGGGTCTTTTGTGCGGAGGAAATGGTAATATTGTCATCGCACCAAATATATCGTTTGGGTCAGGTCTCGCTCCCAAATGAGTTACAGTTGTATATACGACGTACAGATTTTCCTAACTCCTGACATAGTTGAAACTTGAAAGCATGAGAATACTCGAAGGTTGGAATACAACAATCCAAAAGAAGACCACACTAAAGTGGTCTTCTTATTTATTTATTTTTTATTATTACTTTTTTTTAAAAAAAAAAAGTGATTGCTTTAAACTTTTGTTTATCTATGTTTGTAATAAAGGAATATGGAATATGTGACATGTACCTAAGCTTAGGTATAGAATCGTCTCAAAACTTTTTTATTTTATTTTATTTTATTTTATTTTTAAATTAAAATAATGAAAATGGTCATTTATCCTTTTATTTGTCATTTTTCACTTTCTAAACTGATGAGTGTGTCAATTGTCGGTTTCAGAATAGGCCTCGATTATGCGACCAATGAATAAGTTTCCTTTTTTGTTTCTACTGTGTGTTTGTGGAAATTGCACTTGAATGATGAAAAATTTACTGTTTAAGGCTTACAATGGGCAATATGTCACTTACTCAACTACATCAAATCTGAATTTGATACCTCCTGTTTTTAGACCGTCTCTTATTCCCCAACAAATTGAAATACAAATACACAGACGTAAGTTTATCTACAAATACAAATTCAGAAACCAAATTTGTAGATGCAGATAGCAGATATTTACTGAAAAAATAGAATTAGCTTTCGGAATACAGGTTACCAAAGGATACTAAAAATGATGTTGTCCAGATGCGCAGCGGCATCGTGCAACTTGATTGCACCATCCGAATCCGATGTTCTACAAACCTTTGTCGATAACATACCCCGTGACACACCGTCTGGTAGTAGCAAAGCGTATCGGACTATCCTTTGTTAGTACTTTCTCAATTCCGTCACCACGTTCTATCTGTAAGCTGCTGTTGTTGATAGCCTGCAAAAAGTACACACACCACATGATTCAAAATGGAAAAGTAAAACAATATGAGTTTAGAGTAAAAAAAAAAAAGGCTTACCTTCGTGTACATAAAACCTCATAACTGAAATGTATTTTTAAACGCACTAACCTTTAATCCGCGAATCAACACTATGAAATTAGATACGACACTCTAGATGAAGGGCAAAAATAAAACCTACTCTATAAGTCACAACACAAATCAAAGGGAAAATTTATAAAAGGCTATTAACAAAAAAACAATTAGTCCCTCAATACTTTTATCAAACACCTTGGCAGCACTAATTCCACTTAGTTCGTTTAACAAAATATTATAGCTCATTTTGTTGTGTAACTGATCTTATACAGTAAACATTAACCTAAAATTTCATATCCAATAAACATAAGCCTAATTTCGAAGCTTAAGATAATACAAAACGCACAGTTATATCAATTTACAAACAAAAAATACCTTGAATCGATGCAACATCCTTGTCGAATTTCGTTTCAAATTCACAAACAAATCCTTTGGAACTCCTCATCTTTCCTGTTACAAAAGATCATAACACAATAATAATAAAAATTAAAATTATAAAATCCCACATATCCTAAAACCATTAAAAAAAGAACCTCGGCAAATCTCAAGTAATCCTTAACTAAGTATAAATAATTATGAAAAAAGAAGTATATATATATTCCTTGTCATAATTTTTCCCAAAATCAATATGAACATCTAGAACTGGTAATTATTTATCAACAATCCACCATGACTAATAACACATAAAAAAACACAATTCAAATTCACTCTAAACACCACTAAATCTTAGATAAAATTCCAAAAACAGCAACATGCTTCTTTCCTACACATTGAATAACAAATAATCAAGTAAAACACAACATACCAGCACACAAATCGCAAACCCGCCAATGAATTTAACCGACCCTAGAGAAGAGTGCGAAGAAGATGAGTATCCAAAAGATGAGTATCATGGAGTCGGTTTGGAAGAGAGTAGAAGTGGTATGCTGGGCTAATATCTGGGTCAAAGCATCAGTGGGCTACTGTATCAGCTAAGAAAATGTGGCAGCGTCGGATCTATGGAAATGTGCCAAATAATATTTGTTTCCTTTTTTTCGGGCTGAGTTTGGGCCACTAAGAACATATAAGAAGAAGAGATAGGCCCACATGCAGTCATGCATCCTTTAAAGCCCAAAGACTACCCATGCTATTGTTCTCTCATTGCACACCTTCTATTTTCCTAATATTAACCTTGAGACCCGTTAACTTGTTTACAAAAACCCAGCTACACAAGACACGAGATAAGCAAATAAAACGGCCCAAGAAAACAAATAAGCGACATAGTAAATCCAAAAAGAAAAAGAAGAAAAAATCCCGGAAGCCAATCGGCGATTATATACCGTCAAATGACCAACTGCATAAATCGACGTCCCGCCGCAACGCGGCGGACCAGCGCCCATCTCGTATATATAATGCAGCGTCAAGTCCTATGGAAACGTGCCAGAAACTAATAAAAAAACATTTGGGCTCCTAGTCAATCTGCATGTCCATTTTCTATTATTATCTGGCCCAATAGTGTAACATGTGTTATAAACAGCAATCACTTTAGTTGTAGGGCCATACATTTGCAGGCTTAATACCTATAGGATTAAGCCATGCATAATTTTGTAAACAAGCAGGCCATAACATATATATCCGGCTTCTTAGTTTGATGTACTATCGTGTTTGACCACCTTTGACATCAGGCCCGCTTTCCACTTTTAAAAAATATACCGTGCAATAATCAATGCCATAAAACAACGCTCCGCCACACCCGCCCACCTTGTTATAGAAAATTTAGGAGTCATTTCTCGGTAGCAACTTATACCATTCAAGAAATAAGTTTTCAACTTTTTGTATGCTTATGCATGTAAAGCATGAAAACATACATGTGATACAATTGATGTTTGACTGCTAAAATCGTGTACCTTTACTGGACTTGTATATACTCTTTTATCTCCCTACTAAAACTATATGTAAAAAGAGATGAGATTGTCTTATTTTGGGCTTCATTTCATATAGCGCAAAAAAAAAAAAAAAAAAAAAAAAAAAAAAAAGGAATTGATTTAACTTAATTACTATCATTATTGACATGTATTTGCTGCATTCTTTTTGGCACACAAGCCTTCAGTTTCTCTATATTCGCTATTTTTGTTACTGAAATTTTAACAGGGTGTTTAGAATTTTCTAAATTGGGGTAAAGGCATGGGCCTAGTCAATTGGGAGTTCGGTTAATACACATTTAGCTATACATACTTTTGTTTAACATTTTAGTTGACGAAACATAATTATAGAAAAAAAATATATAAAAAATAATAATAAAAAAAAATGATGTTTTTTTAATAATAGGTAGAATGCATAGGCCAAACACCATGTAAAGCAAAAAAATTGAATTCGGGGAATAAGTAGTCGCAACACCATGAAAAACAAAAATTTGAATTTGGGGCGAAAAAAATAATTGAACGGGCAAAAAGGAAAATTTTGAATTTGGGGCGAAAAAAAAATTGAACGGGCAAAAAGGGTCGCACCGTATGAGGCAGATATCAAGGTGGTTTCCGTGTTTTAAAGTTATCAGAAACAATACACAAAGACATCTACGTCATATGACGCAATACACTATGACTCTCATGATTTGTTTATAATCACATCATATGTTTGGACAACCACCAATGTGGGACAAGATCCATTTTCATTTCTTTCTCTTCAACATTTCTTATATTTTCCTTACTTTAAGAAAAAAATATTATATCCATATCAACCTCAATCTTGACACAATCATTGCAAAGTTTTCTATAAATGAAATACAAATCTTCACAAACTTCTAATTACAAAAATGTTACAAAGTTTTGAACTTCGAAGGTTATTCTAATGAATATGTTAGCTAAAAGAAGTATTTTAAGGAGAACAAATTTGGACAACAATAAACAAAGCAGATCAAAAGGTAAAAAGACATGCGTACTTCATAATTCATATAGTTCATAGTGGAGCAAAAGAATGATATGAAGAGAATTTTGGTATACGTACAAGAATACTATTTTCTCACTCGGTAACTCTTGTCTTTACAAAGTTAACATTATTTTCTTCTAATACTTGTAATCTAGGAAAAATAAGAAAGGCACATCAAAAACAAAAAGCACTTCAACTGCATACAAGGGATTGGTTCTTATAAAACACCCTCTTAAAATAATATTTGCTACACATATTTAATTGTCCGTTCATTATGCGGTCAATAATTACAACAGAATAGTGCAACTTTACACTTTTGATACGACATGAAAATGGGTTGTTATGGCTTCTTATTAAAGCCCTCTTGACTGATGGATGCAATAAGCTGAAACAAACATTGTACATAAGATGATGTAATTATCGTGTGGTGTAACACTTAAAAACAAGTTTTCTCACAATATCTTGATGATTAATTGCTTTAGGTTTTTCAATCACCACTCGCATCTGTCGGGCTAAACTTTAGAGAATCTCAATACATATAATAAAAAGTTATGAAAAACGAAAATACCATTTTGTAGAGCCCAACAAACTAATACATTATTATTATTATTATTTTAATTTATTTTTCTATATACATACCAATAAAATAATTGAAAATATGATTAATCTATATCATTGTATAGCGCTCATCAACCATTTGATACTTGATAGTTGATACGACAATCCAAAAAATCGATTACATAAAAGATTTTGTCACATGTGAAATGTTTATTAAATGATAAACTGGACAGGTTAACAACATGATAAAAACATGTTACAGTCAAATACATTTAGCTTTAAGAGTTGCGCCGTAGTGGAGTCGGGTTCGCATTGTATAGAGTAACATATATTTGAAGATGTATCTTTAAACAAGACGAGACAACTCGTGAGCTATTCGAGATCGATTCATAAATTACTCAAAATCGATTTGATATAGCTCGAGCTACTCGATAAAGTACTTATCAGTCGTTACAAAAGAATGCTTACACAAATGTTTGCTAAATTAGATTTATGTTAAAACTTTGTTTGTGTGATTTATGACAAAATTTCATGCACGCAATAAGTCTAAAACTAGTAATCTTTTAAAGATTTTCGCGGGCCGAATTTCATCATACACAAATGATAGTGACATACCTCTCTCATTTTCTGTTTAAGGTTTGCCCACCAATAAATTCATGTGGATTGTATGCACTAGGATTTGACATTTACACTACAAAATTGCAAGTGATGGTTCTTTAATAAAAGATAGAATGCATAGCCAAATACCATGAAAACAATACACATAGTTTCATGTTGGCACTCCTCTCCCTCCTCCAGTCCCTCATTAGTTGATACCTTAAGTAGGTTTTACCAGGAATAAAAATAAATAATTTGGTGTTAAGCGTGAGGAATTTCAAAAAAAAAAAAAAAAAAATGTTGTACAATTTGTATACAAGTCTTTTTGTGTTAATCAAATATGTAAAATCAATTTTGAATTCATTTAAAGAGTAGAAAACTATTTTTGAAATGGTTTCTCGTTTCAAAAATAGGAAACAATAATAGCATCTTATGAGGCTGAAGACCAACCTATGACCGAACGTAAAGGAGTTCATTACCCTCACATACATCAGAAAAAGGTCATTTATATTGCCTTCCCTTTTGACTTCTAGACTGGTTCGTCGGTGGTGTTGAAGTAACTTTTCTACTCGTATATCTCTAACTATCTCACATATTACACACATGACTTAAAACCATAAATCATTTTGATTGGGTAGTTTCTCACACAATATGTTGTACTATTCAAACACCATTTTTTTTGTGCTAATCATATCTTTAAAATAATTTTCTGAATTCCTTTAAAAAGTAGAAAACTCTCTTCAAAATAGTTTCCAATTCGTTTTAAAAATAGGAAAAACAGTAGACCGTATGAGTTTGATGTTGAAGTGACTCTTGCATTCGTATATCACAAGAACACAAATCTTTTGGTGAAGATTAGATCACACGTTTAAAAACTATAACACGATTTTTTTTTTTTTTTTTTTTTTTTTTTAGAAAAAAGAAAAAAAAAGAAGCTAGTCTTTTTGTGAAGGTTAGATCTTTAAACACACGTTTAGAAACCATAAAACGATTTTAAAAAATACGATTTTTAAAATAAAAAAATACTAATAATTATAACACGATTTTTTTTAAATTAAAAAAAGAAAAAGAAAGAAAGAATGAAAAAGAACACAAGTCTTTTAGATAAGATTAGATCTTTAAAAACTATAAAACGATTTATTTAAAAAAAAATACTCATATCAGGTGATGCAGATGTAAACATTACATTTAGATTAGTGTATTAAGACATCCACATCACATGATACCAATACATTAAGGCTTTCACGATCTAGTTATAAACACATCAAGTATTTGTACATCCAGGACACGTTTTACTAATTTATTTTCAACATTTCTTTTATTTGCATTACTTTAACAATCAATATCCTAGTCACACCAACTCTAATCTTGACAGTTGACACTTTTTAAATCATTGTGAACTTTTTTTAAAAGAAATACACAAATCCTCACAGAACTGTTAGTTATGTATGAGAATGCCGAAAATCAATTTTTGCCAACGACTTTCCCAACATACCATCAAGCAAATGATTACATGAAGATCCAAAATGAGAGATTGATGAGTTGTTTAACAAGTTATGCTATTCAAGAAACAAGGTTTCAAGTAAGGTTGCAAGCTTATGAAAAAGCATGGTAGCATACGTGATGCAATTGATGTTTGAGTGTTAGAACGCAGCAGTATTTTGTGTTAAAAGAAAGTGTATTTTTTTAATGCGTTTTACCATCTAAATCATTTTACTTATAAAGTTATATGATTATGGTAATAATATAGTTTGTATATCAAGACATTGAAGAAATAGGTAAATATCAATCATCTTGTGAAGTAGCCCACTCATATGTAAATGGTAATCGAATCAGATATAATTTTCTAAATCGCTTTCTACATTCGTTTAAAAAAACTCAAAAAGTTTTGAATTCGGAGCAAAAATATCGCTGCATACAAGGGACACGTCACTAGAAACAATACAATGAGACGTGACCTTGAACACAATGTAATTAAACTTTCATGATTCATTTATATACACATCAAATGTTTGTACATCTATCAATGTGGGACAAGTTCAACTTTTATTTCCTTTTTGTTGGAATTTTTTTTCCGTGCTTTAAGAAACAATATCTCTCATTCACATCAAATTTGTTCTTGACACACTTCAGATCATTGCAAATTTTTCTTCAAAGATATTAGTTACTAACATCTAAGTAAAATATTTCTTGTCAACCTATCTCGTTTTGACCCATTAACCAAACCGGGCTATATCGTCACATCTATGTGAAATATTTCATGACCTGACAGAGCAGCATTTAGTAGAGTAAGCAAACAGAAAGACGCACCAAGCCAGTGTTATAGTCTATTTTGCCTGCATTGATGATTTTATGCTGACTAATGATCGTGAGGGGGCATGGAGATACTACTTGGTTCACCTACAGGTGGTACTATACTACTATTCAGATAATATAGGCCGAACATATAGTTAAACATAACAGAACTATATCCCCAATAGTTGAAACTTAGAACTCCTGGATACTTACGAGTGATCCTAGCTGATGGAAGAAGTCTTCAACCCCTTTTCATGGTGAGGATTCAGACTGACATTTCAAAATATGAGATCTGAAGTGTATGTCACAGCACATCTGCAAAATAATCACTGTAATATGCTTTATAAGTAATCATATCATCCTTCTCTGCAAATAACATTGGAGATGAATACTCACTTAGCTTGTGCAAAGCCTCGTCATATGAGAGTTTTCCTTTCGCTCTAAACCAATACCTCAAACTACAATTACAATATAATATGTTGAATAATGACTTTACAAGTGTGTAGGTAAATGAAGTATACATGACTAGTAATGTTTTTCACAAAGAATGGTAAACCTTGCAGGACATTTATCGTGGTTAGTTGAATTACTAGGCTCACAAAATCTTATATCAATCGTACACGGAATAAACTTCGTTGTGGCAACTTCGTTTCGGTAAGTCCTCTAACAATAATAGCAATGACAATCTTGATTAAATCAACTTATAACTGAGTCGATCAACTCAGGTAAGTTTTTTTTATCTCTAAGGGTCAAACATGTATATTACTCCGTACATAAATATTAGTAGCTTATAATAAATGGTTCAAAACTTCAAATGAGTAAAATAGCCAGAGGTGTGCTTTATGCATAACACCGTCTCAGTTCACTTCATTATGATACTTACATTATCATTGCAATAATATAAACATTGAAATCATGTTTCACGCACTGACTGTTGACCCAAAAAAAAAAAAAAATTTGTCTGTGTAAAAAAGTATTCCGGCAATCCGTCCCACTAATAATATAACCTGGTAAAACTACCTGTGAAGACGAGGATCAGTAAGGCGCCTCTCCCACAAATCTTCCATTGATAAGATGCAAACATGAGCACCTTTTTTTGTATTCAACGTTGACGAAGAAAGTTAAGCTAAAACTGAAATGTGTCGATTGGCTTGAAAGTCACAATGTCAAGTGTATAACAGCACTAATTTTAAATTGGTTTTGTCAAAATTAATAAAGATGCATGTTTTCTTTGTAGAAAATGTCTGAAGTCTAACTTAATAGTTTCGATACAACATGAGAAGGGGGTGTTTGGGCGTTCCTTATCAAGCCATCTTGACTGATGGATGCAACAAGCTGAAAATAACATATGTACTATAATGTTATTGTGTGATGTATGCTTAAAAATAAACTTTCTGACATTCAACTTGATGATTGCTATACGTTTTCCAATCACCACTCCTCACAGAGGCCAAAATTCATCTTCTAATTATCCTTGCGGGTCGATTTCATCGTACAAGAATGATAGCGACATACCTGATACCTGTCTCATTTTCTCTTTAACCTTTGCTCATTAACGAATCCATGTGCATTGTAGGCGGTAGGACCTGACATCCACATGAACAGAACCATAAGTGTTTTTTTTATTTTTTTATTTTTTATTTTTTTTAATAAAAGATAGAATGCATGATCCAAACACCATGAAAAACGGTAAACCAAAGTTCTTGTTGACGCTTACCGCAAACAACATCTAATTGTCAGATTCATCTACCCTGGTAAAGTATATTAATAGTCAATAACGTTCAGGCAATATGGCAAAGCACCATATTGACTATTACAAACAACGCATCATTTGTACTTCAAACCACTACTCATAAGATTGACATGCCAATCTCATAAAAAGAAATAGTCTAGCCGAACAAAAACATAAACATCTAACACAAGACTAGACTAAACTACAAACATTACGCTGGGCTATCGTTAATTAAATACGTTGGAAGCTTCCACCTTGCTAACACCTGCTCTACACATATTGTCCGCTTGAAATGTACCATTAAAAGCTTAAGGCGAACTGTAGAAATAATAACTTCAGTCACTTGTTCAATGGATCTCTTCTTTTGCTTAAATAACCTCGCGTTCCTCTCTTGCCAAATAAAATAGGAAGACACCGCAAACACTAACTTGGAAATTATGCTGTTGGCCGATCGAGACTTTCCATACGAGAGTAACCAAGCTGTTATATGATCCAAAGATAACAAAGTGGACGGCATACCAATTTTTTGCATTACACACGAGTCCAAACTTGTGAGGTAAAATGACATTCAAAAAACAAATGGGTGTGAGAATCCAGAACTAATTAATTCACACTAATTAATTCACATAACAAGCATCGAGACAGGTTTAAGTCGACCAAAGGACCGACATCCCATTGTCTCAATACGTCTTGAGTCTTCAACTTCCTTTGGAGAGCCACACGTGAAATGCATGGCGAGGAATACAATGGGCAAACCAAACCACACTCGTCCAAGCAATATTGTTACCACGCGGACAAATGTCTTCCCAAACAGTACCAATCGAGAATCTCTTATCAATACCAAATCTTGTTCGCCACACTAATGAATCCATATGATCAGAATTGATTAAAGGAACATTAATGTTGAGCAAAAACGGATATTTTGTCAACCATTCGTTGGGCCACAGCCATGCATCATCATGTATTAAGGCTATGTTTGGCGCAAAGCTTTTTGAGGCAATGAGTGGTGAGAATGAGCTTTTTGATTTTTAGTGTTCGTTTGGTATGAGAGCTGTGAGCTTTGCTATTTTTTAGAAAATCTCATTTTTCCAATGCTTCTTTATGACTGCTCACAGCTACTTTTGTCAAACATGGCCTAAATCATCATGTGTAGAAATGGAATCCATCAAGGGGCTATTATGACACCAATTATCAAACCAAGGTGAAATAATTGAGCCATTTCCATTTTTTTGTATGTTAGGTGAAACAAACCCACTCCATAAGAAACGGTACATTAAGATTTTCATGATTCATTTATAAACACATCAAATTTTTCTACATCTATCAATGTGGGACAATATCACACTATCAAAGTGGTTTTCCAGTCAACCCTCGCCTTACTGGTAATGAGATAAAATAAACTTTTAAAGATTTTCTAGGGTCGATAACATTGTACACGAATGATAGTGACATACCTCTCATTTCTGCTTATTATTTGCCTACTAACGAATCCATGTGCATTGTGTATGGTTGGAGGACAATACTGCGAAGTGATGTTTTTTTAATTAAAGATGGAATGCACGGGCCAAACAAGATGTAAAGCAAAAAAATTGAATTCGGGGCAAAAGGAACCATATAAAACACATGTCAAAGTAGTTTTCGTGTTCCAATGTTACTAGCTAGAAACTATACATTAAGACATGTACTTCATACGATTCAATACACTAGACTCTATTCCTTACGAGGCAAAACGAGCTACTGCAAACTTCTTTAGAGAACATTTTGAGAGTAGTAGAGGTCCATTTTTTAGGCCCTTACGTGGGGCTTTTAAGTCAATTTCTGATGACCAATCTGCTCAACTTGAATCACCATTTTCAGAGATTGAGATTAAGTCAGCAATTTGGTGTTGTGGTGAAGATCGTGCTCGAGGGCCAGACGGGTTAAATTTCAAGATTTTAAAACAAAATTGGAATGTTATAAAGGCTGACATCATTCGTTTCTTTGAAGAATTTCATGTCAAGGGTTGTTTCCCTAAGGCATTAAACAACTCCTTTATTGCGCTCATTCCTAAGAAGTTGTGTCCACAAGATTTGAATGACTTCAGGCCTATTTCTCTGATTAGTAGTATGTATAAAGTGCTTGCTAAAGTATTAGCGGAAAGATTAAAATCGGTCGTGGATGTGGTGGTTGGGTCTTCTCAGTTTGCTTTTATAAAGAATAGACAAATTTTGGATTGTATTTTGATTGCCAATGAGGTTATTCATTCATTAAAGTATTCTAGCAGCGGGGGAATGATTATTAAAATAGATTTTGAGAAGGCTTACGATACGGTAGAGTGGACCTTTGTTGATAGAATATTGGAGGAGATGAAGTTTGGTCTAAAGTGGAGAAAATGGATCAATTTTTGCTTATCTTCAGCTAGAGCTGCTGTTTTAATCAACGGCTCTCCTACTGATTTCTTTCAACTGGAAAGAGGGTTAAGACAAGGAGATCCTCTGTCACCATTCTTATTCAATATTGTTAGTGAAGGTCTTAATGCTCTAATTTCTAAAGCTGTTCAAATTGGTTTATTTGAAGGTGTCAATGTCGGAAAAGTTCATTCATTTCCTATATCTCACCTTCAATTTGCTGACGATACGTTGATCTTTTGTGATGCTAATAAGGAATCTTTATTGAATGTTAAAAGAGTTCTAAGATGTTTCCAACTATCAGCAGGTTTAAGAATTAATTTTTCTAAAAGCACGTTAATTGGGGTCGGTGTTGAGGAGAATTTGGTTCATTCATGGGGTAACGATCTCGGCTGCTCAGTTGGCACCATTCCTTTCCGATACCTCGGTTTCCCGGTCGGAGCTAATCCTGCTGTTAAAGCAGTATGGGACCCCGTAATTGTGAGGCTTAGAGAATGTTTAGTAAAATGGAAGTCTAGATTCATTTCAAGAGCGGGTCGGATAGTTCTTATAAAATCAGTTTTCAATAGTCTTCCTTTATACTTTTTATCTTTATTTCAGGTCCCATCATGTGTGGTAGAGGAGATAGATAGAATCAGGAGAAGTTTCTATTGGGCAAAAGATCCTATCGAACGGAAGCTATGCACAATTGATTGGAATACGATCACTAAAAGCAAGCAAAATGGGGGCCTTGGTGTTGGAAATATCTGTTAGAATATGGACATTATTTTAGTAGACGTATGTTAGGATCGAACTCGAGATCACGGGATTGCACACAATACGTATGAAGAGTAAAAGTAATAATTATTTATAAATGTTATAATTAATTATTAAACACAAAATAAATAATAGTAATTAGTATTTAATGATTAATGACTAATTATTTATTAAACGAAGATTAGGAAAGTAATACTAGACAAAACATGGAAACAAGAGAAGGTTCCAGAATCCCCTAGGGGGATCCTTAACCAATCGACATAGGGAGGTTTCCACCTCCTTATGTGCCTTGAGCTCCAAGTTTTGTGTAGTATATAAGCAAACCCAAGATGCATGTTTTTCTCATAACTTGTACACACACATCTTGGTGTTTTCTCTCCCTTTTCTTTTCTTTGGTCGATCCAACAAAACAACCCTTTAGGGTTTCGATTTTCTTGAATCAAAACAAGGTTTTGTGTTTATTACTTGCATAAACTTTTTCTTGAATTAGTACGTGTGTACAAGAACGTGATTCAAACACATTATTGTTTGATTCTTGGATTGAATTACAAAAGAGGTAAGAGGTAATTCTTATAATCCACATAAACCCTAATTAGGGTTCTTGAATTGAAGATTGCAATTGATTCTTGTTCGGGCTAGAATCACAAAGGTATGTTTACTATTTGTTATTGATTAATTAATTACATGTTATATGATCTTGTTATAATTGCTTCCGCTATGCTCACTTGATGTATTTGGTTTATTTTATATGATTGTCATGATATTATAATTCCAACAGTGGCATCTAGAGCCATTATAATGTGTAATTAATTATCGAAACGCATAAAAATTGGATCTTGATTCGTTTAGTTACATGTTTTTAGGGTTTGTTAGATTCCTAACCCTAATTTTTTTTATGGGTCAATTTAAACCTTAAAGGGTTTTAGGGTTTTGGTTTTGATTTTTTAATATGATTAGAAACCCTAGGATGTCATGTAATTTGTTAAGCGTTTTAGTAAACGATCTTGGTGCAATATGTTAATTGTTAAGCTTAATCCATAAAAAAGTGCATATTTGCATGGATTTTATTGTGTGATAATTTAAATGGTTTAAATTGGATATATAAATATAAATTAATGGTTAAGTTATATCGAAACATGTAAATTTATTAATAGATGACGAATTGGGGAAGACTCCAATATTAAGTAATCAATTATGTGCTATGTGGTATTTATTTAATTTTGGCTTACGCAATCGATTTATCGATGTATGTGGCTCTTTTTCCTAGAAGAAGAAAGCCCTAATTGAATTAATACGTAATACACCTAGATTGATTAGTAATAGGACTATTGAATAAAATTTGCATGTGGCTACATGTTTTATACATATTTAATTGTTATGATTATGTATATTTGTTTATTTAGTTGTTTTATTTTTTATTGTATATTACTTGTTTTTGTTTATTTATTGTGTTAGACATGTTTATAAACGAAAAGGGTATTTTTTGAATAGAAAAATAATACGGACTAAATAATGGCGAAATTGTTTTGGTTTTTAAGAGTTTAAATCTCAAAGAATTGGTTGATTGATGTTTTTGTACGTAATGGTTAAATAGGCTCGACCGAAGTTTACACACTATAAGATGGGTATAAGGATGGCAACGCATTAAATTGTGGCCTTAGAGAGACAACATTCTGTCTTAACGCTCGTTTGTGTGTAAATTAGACTTACCGAACAACCATTACATGTACATTGTCATCTTAAGGGTGAATAATCCACAATTCCGCAATGATTATCCGAAACACTAAGCTTTCAGGCTTATGTAAAAGTACGATATAGTAGACGATAATTGATGGTTATTCTTTAATTGGTGAACCTGATACCTCAATCAAAACTTTGTTATTTTACTCTTAGTTAATTGGTAATAAAAATGTTTTGTAAAACCAATGTTATGAAGTTGTATGCATGCTTCTTCATACATTATTTTGATCACATCAAAATATTAATACCCTTATAAAATTAAGTTGAATGCCATCTAATTAAGAACACTTGAAGTTGTAATTTACGTCATGTGAGAACTTGGCGAGATTGCAATGGAGAGGTAAATTTCATAAATTCATTGCTAGCAGATCAACTGATGTGATGGATTTGTGAGTTTACAGTTTTTAAGTTAGACGACTTAAATTGAGTAGGAAGTGAGATCTTGGACTCAAGGCATTAAGATGGGGATCAAACATGCTTACATTACAAATGTTTTGTGATTGTAAATCTCATAAATCTAGGAATTGCAATATGATATTGGCAATTATTGTTCGACAATTACCTTGTTGAATACTATCATTACTAGCAGATCAACTGATGTAATGGTACTATGTCAATTTAGGATCCTAGCTTTAAGAAAATACTATGGTTTATATGAATATTTGCCAATGGGTATTTTATTTTCTTAAAGATCTAATTATCGAAAATACTGAAATTGAATTTTGTAATTCATTTTAATGTATTAATGCAATGTTCAAACCGTAAACGTATTTTGGGCTTTGGTAAATTGATCTAGTTCTGTTTTCAAACAAAAGTTTGATTAAGAAATATTTACTTAAAAGACAAAAGAAGTCTCCTTTCTATGGAGGAAGAGTGAGACACAATCCTATTCCTTTTCATGAATGAGAAAGGATAATAGGAATATTAGATATGTCTAAATTCTAATATAACTCATAGCAAATTTTAATGGTTAAGAAAATTGCATACATTTTTCATAGGGATTTTATCATCCTCATTCGGTGATTAAATTCTTAGTAACAAATATGATATTTGGTTAACAGAAAATTATGTATGACATTTTATGAGTTATTAAAATTAGAAGCTAGACTAATTACTGCAAAATGTTTAAAGACAAACTAGTTGTTTTGACTATTTTAAAGGTGCTACATACATTGTAGGATGGTAGACCTGTTAAGGAAGAAATTGCATGCCCAATTTTTCAAGTTAAAAGCATTTGGTGGATAGCCCATCATTTACGTAGTAGAATACACTCTTTAGTGCATAAGTAATTGTTACGCATGGCCATTTAAAGGTGTAGGAAAGTTAAAGACACGATATTTGTTTTCACTGGATATGAAACATTTTAAATGTTGTCAAATTCAGTGGGAGTATTGTGTACTTATTACTGAATAAGAAATTATTGTAATAATCTTTAATTCAGTGGGAGTTACAAGCTTTGACATCTTGGTAGCTAAAGATAATTACTTTCCAAGTGTAGACACTTATACTTTTAAGGATAGTATTGTACGTTTCCTTACTAGACATTGTTGTTCTACATCTACTTGTTATGCTAAAATATATGACACAATCATATTGATCACATAAACAAATGCATGGCATGTTGTTTATCAACTATATGAGGTTGTTCCATGCACAAGTGGGAGAAATGTTATCTTTATTGTGTGCAAGAAACAACTCATAAAGATATGATTCAATGGATTCTCTTGACTACAAGGTAAAAGAATAATGTTCTAATATTAATTCTAGAAACACTTGGTGTTACAATTTATGTTATGTGAGAGCTTAACTAGATTGCAACAACAAGGTGAATTTCATATTTCATTACTAGCAGATCAATTTGTAATTGAACTATGAGAATTTGCAGTTTCTAAATTAGAATAATGTTCTAATATGAATTATACTAAGCTAATTCTAGAAACACTTGGTGTTACAATTTATGTTATGTGAGATCTTAGCTAGATTGCAACAACAAGGTAAATTTCATATTTCATTACTAGCAGATCAACTGATGTAATTGAACTATGAGAATTTGCAGTTTCTAAATTATATACCTATTAGAACATGTGTCAATATGATATCAAGACTACTTTAATTTATAGATTTATGAATTCATGAAATGACATAAATTAATTAAGTAATCTAATGCTACTTCAATCTGAATATTTATGTGTTCTTGGAATGACATAAATAAATAAATAAATAATGTTGTTTACATTATTGTGAAGTAATATATTAACTTGAAATTACTATTGAAACCAAAAGATGGTGTTCATAATTACTTTAGTTAAACATGTTTATGTTTCATTGAAAAGATATAAACATAAAGTCTTTTAATTGTTACAAGACTTATAATAAAGTAAGACGTTATCTTGTTGTGTCGTTTAATTAAGACATATATATGAAATTATTAAATTGTTAAATGACTTATAACGTATAGTGGGATTATAACAGTTTATGTTTTTCTTCTAAAGACATGGACATGAAGTAACTTTGTAAAAAGTACTTGTATTATAAGGCATGTAATAGGCTTGAATATTATTATACCATTAAAATGAATTAGTTGGTAAATAGACAAGCCAAAAGGAAATATGGTTATCTTAAATATTGTTAGATTGTCTTACAATATTAATACTAATGAAATATCAAATGTTTATGGTATGTTCAGTTAGGAAAATCAAACTCTTGTTATATTGTTTGATTAATGATAACTATGACTTCTTTTCTTCCAAAAGTTATCAAGGTTAGAATGTTGAGTATGACTTGGACATATTTATTAAAACTCCAACATAGAAGATTAATAAGACATTATCATATGATGGAATGTGATGAATCACATTAAGTCTTAAATTGAAGTTCTAAATTTGTTTAACTGCTTATGAAGAGGTTATTAACAAAGTAAAGTCAGGAACTATTAATATGTATTTGTAATATCCCAAAAGAGAACATTGTATTGTTTCTTTATTTGCTAAGTATTTAAAGATAGTCTTTAAATTACTAAAAGCAAGTGGGAGTTTTGATCTTTAAAAGATAAAAATACAAGATACATTATCTTCTAAAATACACTAGTAAATATCATGATTAAGTTTGACATTTGAATGTTAAATCTCAACATGATAATAAATGTTGACATTTAAATGTTAAATCTCAAGATGATGGAATTATCATTCATAGAATAGAAATATATCTCAGATATTTGATAAATATGCTGAGGGTTATGATTTAAAGGATTATTGTAAACCTGATAATCATCTTGCTACATTACCAATTATGAAATTGGGTAAAGTACACATGCTATGAATGATTAAGATGCTGTCCATAAAGATAATCAATTTTAGAAACTTGGTTTATCTTAATAGTTAGACTAGAAAATGAAGATGAGTTTCTTCAAAGATAAGGTAACCTTTATGGTTCAAATCTTTGTATAGAAATCATATGGACAATATTGTGCACGTATTTAATGCATGTTTTATGACAAGATTATTAATCACACTTAAGCAATTAACTGTGATTGAATATTCTGTTATAAACACATTAAATATAAAAAAAAGATTATGATTGTCATATTTATGAAATTGACAATAGAATATCAAAACTCTTTCTTGAGTGATTACTTGAGCGAGGACGATAAGTAATCAAAAGGAGTTTATGAATTCAAATAAATCTTTGGGAGTGTACATGGTGCAATAATCCATGGATGGATAAATGCATGCATCTAGAAGATTACTCTTATGTTTAATTATTAAATTCATGTTTTGATTTATAATTGAAATAAGATAATTTCTAAGTATTCCAAAAAGCTAGTGGGAGTATTATGTTTAATTTCTTAAATCATATATGTTGTAGAACATATGAAAAGTAATATTCCATATAAGTAAATGTTAAGTCTTAGAATAGAATGAAAGTTTACTTGTAAGATTTAGGAAATAAGACATATAACCTTGGAATCAATGTTTATTGTTGAAACATGTGCGGTAAATGAATATAATATAACATGATATATTATTTAGAAAGTCTAAATGGATATGAATGACATGAATAAAATCTAAGTATGACTCAAAGATCTTTCATGAACATCATGTTTTGTTTTATCATGCTTGATTACAAGATGATTTGGCAATATTAATATCTAATTAAAAGTTATTAGATAACTTGTGTAATATTCTAAATGAATATGTTTGATTATAGAATCACATCCTAAATCTGGAATAGCTTCCAAATTCTATAGATGAACAATTTCTCAAGTGTTGTGAAAATTGTCATAGCCAACAAACTTGATAGTTTGAAGGGCATCAAACATTACATAATAGATATTAAGGTTTACGGGAAGTTTTAATAACATATTGTTGTTGCATACAATGATGTTATTGAAATTGAGATGACACTCAATACTAGTTATGGTAAGGATTTCGTTCTTTGCTATATGTACTAGTTGTGCTTACAAAAAGCATAAGTTGCATTATACATTAAGAGAATAAGAATACTTTAAACTTTAAAATGTTTGGAAGTTTAATTATCATAAATTAGTAGTTAAGGATGTCTCACATTTTAATGAAATATGGCATTATCAAAATAGTTGACTATGCACATATAAGAATTTCAATAGTTGAATTCTTGAAATAAGTATTCTTAAAATTCCAATAGATCAAAGTTGGATGATTTATGTCTTGTCGACAAGTATGAATGTCATTGCTTGAGACATAATTCATCAACAAGAGTTATCATGCATTGATCTATTTAGTATTTGGATAAGGGATGTTAAACAATTATTATGATAAATTGAAATACATGGTATGTTTAATTTACAATATATTGTATCATATATTTGTATGTTTAATCCATGAATAAATGTTATTCTAAATTGTCCGTTGTCAGTTAATAATATGGGAATATTATTAAATCAAGACAAATCTGAAGGTTGGTATAATATACTTAAAGTATATTGATGCGTAGACATGCCATTTCAGATGATATTCAATGATACCGAATATAGGACTTATCCCAACTACATGATGTTACTTTATGGATTTTGTTATTAAGTAAATCATGAGAAGTTATCCTCAGACTTGAGATGCAAGATAAGTGTCATGAATGTAGTACATTTTTGTGGAACAACTTAACGCTATACGTAACTGGTAGTCATAAGGGTTGTTTTCGAAAGTGTTACAAAGTTTGTGGGTTTTGCTTGTATTCAAGATAGAATTTGTTCCTTCAAATTTATTTTTGGAGTTTAATACTGCTGGGCCCCTCGTATGGTTGGTAAGATGCATGTACGGCCTTACCCAATATCTCCCCTGAATATGTTCAGAAGATTTGGTAATCTTGATCAATCATAAACAACGAGAAACAGAATGGTTAATTAAGGAATGACTTTAATCCATATCCTTATTAACATGGTATTAGAAACAAAAGGATAATAATAATGAGAAATCATTAAAAGTTTTTTCCAGGAGCCTTACTCGAGATCGTACTAGAGGCATCGGCGTGTTGCAAGACGCTAACCGATGTGATTACACTATTAAAATATGTCCAAGTGGGAGCTGTTAGAATATGGACATTATTTTAGTAGACGTATGTTAGGATCGAACTCGAGATCACGGGATTGCACACAATACGTATGAAGAGTAAAAGTAATAATTATTTATAAATGTTATAATTAATTATTAAACACAAAATAAATAATAGTAATTAGTATTTAATGATTAATGACTAATTATTTATTAAACGAAGATTAGGAAAGTAATACTAGACAAAACATGGAAACAAGAGAAGGTTCCAGAATCCCCTAGGGGGATCCTTAACCAATCGACATAGGGAGGTTTCCACCTCCTTATGTGCCTTGAGCTCCAAGTTTTGTGTAGTATATAAGCAAACCCAAGATGCATGTTTTTCTCATAACTTGTACACACACATCTTGGTGTTTTCTCTCCCTTTTCTTTTCTTTGGTCGATCCAACAAAACAACCCTTTAGGGTTTCGATTTTCTTGAATCAAAACAAGGTTTTGTGTTTATTACTTGCATAAACTTTTTCTTGAATTAGTACGTGTGTACAAGAACGTGATTCAAACACATTATTGTTTGATTCTTGGATTGAATTACAAAAGAGGTAAAAGGTAATTCTTATAATCCACATAAACCCTAATTAGGGTTCTTGAATTGAAGATTGCAATTGATTCTTGTTCGGGCTAGAATCACAAAGGTATGTTTACTATTTGTTATTGATTAATTAATTACATGTTATATGATCTTGTTATAATTGCTTCCGCTATGCTCACTTGATGTATTTGGTTTATTTTATATGATTGTCATGATATTATAATTCCAACAGTATCCGAACTAGAAACGAAGCGTTGCTATGTAAATGGTTATGGCGTTATGGAAATGAGAAAGAGGCGTACTGGAGAAAGTTAATTGATGCAAAGTATGGAAGCAATGAGTCTAGTCTATCTCCTTCATGTCCGAGGAAATATTTTGTGTCTCCGTTATGGAAGAAGATCTCTGGTCTAATTCACTTGCAATCATCATCAGGTGTTGTAGTGAGAAAAGGTTTGATGCACTGTGTCGGGAGAGGGAACAAAACAAGATTTTGGGAAGATCATTGGGTGGAAGGTCATATTTTAAAAGTATCATTTCCGAGGATATTCACATTGGCAATTCACAAATCTGGTCCAGTCTGCAACTTTGGCTTTTGGGAGGACGGTCAATGGAATTGGGATGTTAAATTTAGAAGAAGATTATTTGATTGGGAGGTGGATCAGTATGAAGCATTCTCTTCACTTCTAAATTCAATGATGTTAGTGGCATCAAATGATGACAAAGTGATTTGGTCTTTTGAGTCGTCGGGTAAGTTTTCATCGAAATCGTTTAGTTATGAAGTGGAAAATATGAATTACCATAGTAATCCACTCCTTTCATCGATATGGAAATTCAAGGTTCCGCCTAAGGCTCGTCTTCTTTGCTGGCAAGTATTGTCGGGTAAGTTGCCAACTTGAGCTTTTTTATCAAGAATTGGTGTTATTTCCGAGAATCATCGTGAATGTCCACTTTGTAAGGGTAATGTAGAGACAATCGATCATCTTTTTGTTCATTGCAAAATTTCGCTTTCTATTTGGTGGGCGTTAGTTGAGGGTTGGGGTTGCATGTGGGTAACTCCTAGAAGCATAACCGACTTGTTCATATGGTGGAAAGATATGGCTAAAGACATCAAATGTAAAGAAGTGTGGTTTATGTCTTTCTTTTCTGTTCTGTGGCATATTTGGGAAGCTCGAAATAAGGCAGTTTTCTCAGAAAAGGAAGTTTTATCGTCTCAGATTATCGATCTAGTAAAATTTAGGACTGGGGGTTGGATCAAAGCCTTCTTTCCGGCGTGCTCATACTCTTTATTGGATTTCTTTGTCAATTTTTTCTCAATTTCAGTTTGCTTTGGTGATGTTTGTAAGGTCAAAAGGCCTTTTCAATGGTGTCCGCCTGAAGATGGATCACTAAAATTCAATGTAGACGGTTCGGCAAAGGGTAAACCGGGTTTGGCGGGTATCGGTGGTTTATTACGCAATAGTGAGGGTGTTGTTCTTGCTATGTTCTCTATCCCGGTTGGTATTATGGATTCTAATGTTGCGGAAGTGCTGGCCTTAAAAGAAGCATGCAAGATGTTAAACAAAAAAGTGGAGTTGAACTCGGTAAAGATCGTTATTGAAAGTGATTCTTTGAATGCGGTTTCATGGACTCATGCTCCAACCAAGAGACCATGGAGGTTATTAGCTTACTTTCAAGAGGTAGACATATTTTAATCAAGTTGTTCAAGTCATTCGGTTGTTCATGTTCATCGGGAATGCAATTCGGATGCTGATAAATTGGCTAAAGATGGGGTTCATCGAACATCTCCTCTTACTATATGGAAGGATGACTGAGTCATGATAAGGTGAAATGAGTCTGAAGATTGATACGAGCTGATGGGTTAGTATGTTGGTATTTGTAGTTCCTTTCTTGTATGCTTGTGTTTGAATACCAATAACTTGTGTCTGTTTAGGTTGTGTTTGGTGTAGTAATGTTGTTTTCAGCCTATGCTCTTTATGTACTTGGCTTATGACCTATGTTCTTCTTGCAATAAATCCATCTTTCAAAAAAAAAAAAATACACTAGACTCTCTTGATTTGTTATAAACACATCAAATGTTTGGACAACCACCAATGTGGGACAAGATCACAAGATCCTTTTTCATTTTCTTTTCTTCAATATTTCTTTTATTTTCCTTACTTAAGTTAATTTAAAAATAAGGGATAATGGCCTCTAAATGAATCATAGTTGTCATCGTTTCCTTCTAAATGTATCATACAAGGGATTAGTTCTTATAAAATACCCTCTTAAAATAATATTTGCGAACACATATTTGATTGTCAGTTCATTATGCAGTTAAAACTTAAAAGTATTCGTCTAATAATTACAACATAAGAGTGCAACTTTACACTTTTGATACGACATGAAAATGGGTTGTTATGGTTTCTTATTAAGCCCTCTTGACTGATGGATGCAATAAGCTGAAACAAACATTGTACATAAGATGATGTTATCGTGTGGTGTACACTTAAAAACAAGTTTTCCGACACTATCTCGATGATTGCTATAGGTTTTCTAATCACCACTTGCATCCGCCGGCGGCTAAAATCATCTTTAAAGAATTCTTGTGGGTGAATTCCATCGTACACAAATGATAGTAACATACGTCGGATTCATTTGTGAGATATACGTGGAGAATGTTGATAATCTCTTTTTCTCGTGCGGAATGGCCCATGGTCTTTGGGATTTATTGGCTAGATGGTGTGATTTGGATATTCCAGGGTGTCTAATATTGCGGAGTGGCTTTCGTGGTTAGATACTTGTCAAATGATGAAGACGTCTAGATTCGTTCTTGGAGAGATTGCAGATACGATGTTGTGGTCTATATGGAATTTTCGCAATTCATTGCTTTTTTCTACTTCTAAACTAAAGAAGGTGACTCATTGGAACTCTATAGTTTATTAAACGTTTTTGTGGATTTCATCTAGAAATCATAAGTTGAGATTTAGTTGGGTAGGTTGGTTAGATAACCCTAGTGTAAACATTTCTTCTTTGTAAGTGTTCATGTTTCTAGCTTTTGCTAGTTAATAATATGCCGTATGCCGTTGTTTTTGAAAAAAAGTATGAAAAAAATTGCCGTTAAAAAAATATAAATAAACGTCTCTCATTTTAAATTTGACTTTTCCCCACATCCATGTACATTATATTACGGTTGGACTTAACATCTCACGTCTATACAAACAAAACTACAAGTGATGTGTTTTTAAAAAGTAAAAAAATAAAAGATAGAATGCATAGGCGAAACACCATGAAAAGCAATAAACCAAAGCTCTTGTTGGCACTTACCACAAACACCAACCGATCAATATGATACGCTGGTAAACGGAAATCTTTTGAAAAGAAGATTACGAAAACAAGGTAAATATGACAAATATTAAAGAATACATTGACTCCTTCATATCAATTATTAAAGAATATACATTTTTTGTGCTCATCAAAATATGACAGTTAGGTTAATATGTGTAAGCGAAGTACAATGGTTATAAATGCTAGCCGTTTACATCTAACACGTACATGTAGGAAAGGCATGAGTTAACCGGACCCCCCCTATAGAGAGGGTTTGTGGAAGACTGAGCTGCCGTCATCTGTACTGTCTGCATTAAAACTTGTACATTTCGATTAAAGTAGGTGGACCCCCCATGGTAGGGAGGGTCCGGTTAACACATCCCGTAGGAAAAGTACAATTTTTTTGCTAGCGGTGGTGCTGAGAAAGTCAAAAAAAAATTAGGCCTAACACGAAAATAAAAAATAAAAAATAGTGCCCTTATATTATAATATCCATGATTAATAGGGTTTATTTTTAGTGCCCCTTAGTGGGTTGAGCCTAATACATATAATAGGACAATGGGTATAAAAAAATTTAGTGCCCCTTAATGGGTTGGGCCCGGCTCGGTTGCTGATGGTGCGCCGACCCAAAACCGCCCATTTTTTGGCCAATAACTTACCTAGAACACGCAACATGAGTGTTCTTGTTTAAACTTCACTGGAGTGTTCGTTGGTGAAATTGTAAGCTATTGTTATTCCTGAAAAAGTTGGCAAAGTATTCAAACATTAAAGTGTGAGGCGTATTTGACAAATATCTAAACACCACAAATCTTAACCCGCCAACTTTACTACGGCGACCTATTTTAACCTGCTACCTAATTTGACCAACCCGTTTATGTTGTAACGTAATATAAAATATAAGCAAAGAAGCGCATACCTGTATATTGGGCGAAGGGTTCCAATCAGGGTCAAAGATGATCACTCTATTAGCACTCGTAGGATTTGTCCCCAGGCTACCAAAAATCTTTTTTGAGGTAAAGAAAATGTGTGACCCTGTTGGCAGTAGATGCTTGTTGTTGGGATAGCCTGAAATTCAGACATTTTTGTCAACATAGATCCATTGTACAGAAACTATGTTCCAATATATAATTGTGTGAAACTTGCAAGGACTGGAAAGTTTGACTGACAAACAGCTTTAAGAAAAATGTTTTACTACCATTCAAATTACTATAACAGAAACTGATTATGAGTTTATGACAATCTTTAAATTGTTGATTATGTGACTGTTGTGAAAAGGGTGTTTGGATTGAACTTTAATTTGGGCTGTCATAGGGGTGTTTAGATTTTCGTGTGGTGTGATGGTTGTGGATGTATGTTTTGGTGTATCATTTACTATCGATATTAAAGATTGATCAACCTTTTCTTTTGCTACTGCCTTCATGGCCTTAAATACGATTTCGTCATATTCATGGTTACTTAATATGAGGTATTGGCCTTAAACAGGACCTTTATAACGCCAATGTTATCTTTTCAATTGCCACGTCTAAGGTAATTTGGTTAGAAGAGTTTCTACTTATACATATTTATAAGGATTTTTCTAACTTGTGCTCTAATGGCATAATTTAAGCACACTAAAAAGTACGGTAAAGTACTCAGGGACTCTCAAAAAAGTATAAACAAGTGTACTTTTGTCTGAGTCCTTAGTCCTTTTTTTTATGAATCCTGTAATACTATTGGTGTACTTAACTTGTGCCATAGGGCACAACTATTTATAAATCAGTAAAATATTTCCTTTTCTAAAAAGTTTAATTTCTAATTTGTTTCTTAACAATGCTTACAATGCAAGACTTCACAACTGAATTTAATGATAGTTTGTTGCAATCTTTTTGCATGTTTGACAACGGTTCTCAACTGGGTTCGACTTTGTCTAAGTTTATTTCTTTTCTTTTGATGATTGTAGGTGAGCGTATTATGAGTTCTAAAATTTGTTCAAGGATGTGTAGTTAAATTAAACGTTTTGATTATTGTGTTGTTTAGCAAAAACATTGCAAACTTATTTGGGGGAAATTGTATCAGTGGAACAATAAACTTTTGGTTTCATGATCTTTAAGTTACTGTTTTTAAAACTCGATGGTGCTATTGTTTTTTGCGAGGGCTCTAGATTCTTGTATGCTATTTGATACTTCTGAATTACGTACGTTTTTTGGGTATAACTAGAGGTTCAGCTATATATTCCGTTATTGTGTTTGATTCGATTTGGAATACTGCTATACTAGATCACCTTTTTCTTTATTCTTTTTGAATGCTTCATATTTATTGGAAATATGATCACAAGGAATACAAAATATATGATGCAATCATTGATGGGCAAGATTGATTGTATCCGAATCCAAATAATTTGTTAACAAATTGAGCAATTGACTCTGATCTTCTTTCATTCCATCAATAGAGTTTCTTTGTTTCCTTCCCATTTATCCAAACGCTTCGTAGCTATCTCCACCTGATTTTTGACAATTTTCCACCAAGAATGAGCTTAGTTTCCACCACGGTTAAAAAGTTAGAAATGCTGAAAAGAGCATGTACTTTTTTACTAGAAAAAATTACCTCTTTATTCCAATCTGTACGAAACGTCGACCATAGTAAAATGAAGGTCTGCATCCCAGTTCCTCCAATCATTCCTGACCATATTCCCTATCAGATACAATCAATGAGCTTATTTGTGACATGGTCATACTTGGTGTCTTCATCTTCTTCCAAAAAAATAAAAATAAAAAAAATAGTTCATTATATATGTTTATAAAAGGTACCTTTACTCCAAGGTCGAAATAGAAGCCTAGGAGAAGTCCAAGGGGAATACCAACAACATAATAGCATCCGATGTTCACATATGCTACATAAGCTTGCCATCCGCACCCAACAGCCACACCTTTTGATCCATACTTTCATCATCTCAGTATTCACACGTTGACATGATATAGCATAAGTATTTTGATAAGATTAATGTAGTACCTGATAAAACAGGTTGTATGCCATTGAGAATGATGGATATAGCCAACAATGGGCAAAGATCAGAGACTTCATTAGCAACTGTTTCACCGGTAGTGAATGCGTAGCCAATAACATCTCTCACCGACAAAATGAATATTGATTCTACTACCGCGATGACAAAAGAGACACTAGTTACCATCCACACCGAAAAGGCTGCAGCTTTTGGGTTCCCTGCTCCAAGCTCATTCCCAACTCTAACACTATATTTTTCAAAATTATATATCCGTTGCCCGAAATTGTATATAAAAATATTACAAACAAACTATTGCGACATTTAAGTCTCCTATAACAAGAAAAACCAACCTAGCAGCTGCACTGAACCCATTTGAGACCATGAACAATAGTGCTAAGACACTCATGCTGCATAAATTCATTACATATAACAAAGATAAATATTAGAAAAAAAAAATTCATTGACCCACACAGGACAAAATAAATATGGTCTGATGAAATGTAACATGGCTAGCTAGTTGTCATTGATTCAGACCCATTGACCCAATCAACATGTGCCACTCGAAAATTTTATATAGTTTAGGTCCATTTCGATTTGGGCCCGGTAAAGGTTATATGATCACACTAAATGACAAGATTCAAGATCAAGAGACATATAAGGTGTGCCCTTTATGGTGTAAGAGTTTTTTCCTCGTTACGCTATAGAGCTCTCGAATAAGAATTTTATTCGGGAATTAAAGTCTTTATGCCGTAAGGGTTATGATACCCTTAGGTCGTAAAGAAACCGAATTTCAAAATGTTCTTTTTATGTTTAATTCGCTTTTTATTATAACTAATTACTTTTCTTACAAGTTTTACTTTCTTGTATATACAGGGCTTATTATCATTGTAATGGACATATTGGATCATTAATATAATTAAATGTTAGAGTTTAACACTTGTTTAGATTGTATTTCCTTGAGGTGCCTTGTTATCACCCTTGGATTAGGTTTATCAAAATTTGTTTCCGCGTCCTGTGTCAGTTGACATCTAGAGCTAGTTAGTATCGTGGATGGTGAGTGGTGCAGATCTTATCAAACCTATAATGTTGGTGGTTATGGTCCAGGGAGTACATGGATCATGGTTTTACCAAATCCATGAAAGAACTTGACAGCTATTACGCTATGCTAGAAGAACTCCCTTCCGTGATCGTATGGGGGCATTAATCCACAAGAATCACGAGGGTGGCAAACACGAAGCTTGAAGAATTCGTTCAACTACAGGCGATTTTGGTGACAGTTGTGCACGCAACCATTCCCCGTTCAACAATGGAACAATTGAAGAATGCGAGGAGATAAAGAAGGATGATCGGGTGTCTACAACCAAGTTATTCTGTTCGAAAATCTTAATCAATAATTCGGTATGTTCTTAAATTATTGATGGTTGTAGTTTAAATAATTTCGTGTCAAGAAAATTGGTAGACTTCTTAAAATTACCAATGAAGGTTTGTCTAATTAAAGGTTATCGAGTTTGTAGAATTCCGGTGGCTAAAGGGAAATTCAATAAAGTAGAAGTAGGTTGTATTATGGATGATATTGATGATGTCATATTTTGCTTAGAAAACCATGGTAACGTGCGATTCAGGGCATGTATGATCTTCAACAAAATCTCTACATTTCTCATGGGATGGAAAAAGAATTGCTACAGTTCCACCCAAAGTCAAAACACAATTATCAAAGCCCGAGGTAGATATTGAAGAAAAGTTGTTGGAATATCAATGGTAAAGTTGAAAATCAATGGGATGTTGAAGTTGATACAACTAGTGTAAAAGCATTGACTAAAGTACCATCGAAGACAAAGGATTCTAGGATTTTGAAAATTCTTGAAGTTGAAGCTACCGAGTCCGAAGTTTTTAAGGGTACAAAGGTTTGTGATTTTTATTATGGTTTAATTTTAAAGATGATTATCAAAAATCCAATTAAGTTTTCAATGGCGAAGAAAGAAGCTAGTTTTATTGCAAGTAAGAACTTGGTGATAGTTGACAATGAGTACACAACCCAATGTTTAGGGTCATGGATTGATTGTTGGGATTGTGCTCGGCGTCTTAAAAATAAAGGTTCTCGAGTTGATGTGAAGCGTAAATCAACCAAAGATAAGGTTCGTCATGAGAATACGTTTGAGGTGGATGAAGCTATTGATAATGAGAACTCGAGGGCGAGTTCTTCTCAAATGAGGGGGAATGATGGAAACAAGATTCAAGATCAATAGGGATAGAAGCCTTGGCCTCTACGGCGTAATGGTTTTTTCCTCTTTACACCGTAGAGCTCTCGAATAGGAATTTATTTCCTTACCTACAGGAGTGGTGAGCAGAGTGAGAGAGGCCCTCGTAGTACAAATTCGACACTTAAAAGTCTTTACGCTATAAAGGGATTGATACCTTTACACCGTAAAGACGACGAACTCCAGAATGTTATTTTTATGTTTTATTAGTTTTTTACTATAATTAGTTTACTTTTTCTGTAGGTTTTACTTCCCAAGAAATATATATAAGGCTTATTATCAATGTAACGGACATCTTAGATCATTAATATAATTGAAATTTCGAGTTTATCTCTTGTTTGAGTTTTATTCTCCGTAAGTGCGTCTCAGTATCACCCTTGAATTAAGGTTTAACAAAATTCTTTTTCGCATACTACGTCACTAAACAATGTAACATGATTAATAAGACTTACCAAACCGATAGTGCATCTAATGCTAGCTCAGGATTCTCGAGCAGCCCGGCAATCAACACTAATATTTGATAATACCACATCTCTAAACACAACATCACGGCTGACCCGCTTGACAACTTTATAAACTCCCAAAGCCCACCGAATGCCTTTGAGTTAAAGCCGGTCCACGTGTCCTTACATCTGTCACTCAACAAAATGTACGTGAACTGGCCCGCGACTATGATCCACCATGACAAACTTAGAGTCAAAGATGCACCAAGCAAGCCCAAGTTTAACTTGTAAGCCATGATCCAAGACATGATCATGTGTATAACTAAGGTTCCAGCTGAAATATACATGCTTGGTGCCACAATACTTTGAGCTTGTAGAAACTTTTGTATTGGAAAGTTGATAGCATACGCAAATATTTGAGGAATGAGCCCATAGACAAATAAGGCGGCGGCAGATGCCACTGATGGTGATTGGCCTAGTAAAAGTAAAATAGGTCTAGAGAAGACGTAAATCATAGTGATCGGGATAGCTGTTACTGTGAGAACAATTGCAGATCTTTGAAGGTATACTCCAAGCATGTCGTATTTTTGGGCCCCGAATGCTTGACCGCTTAACGTCTCCACTGCACTACCCATTCCTAGCTATAATCACATACCCGAACACTATGTTAGATTAAACATTAAATACATCAACTTTCCACTAACCTGTCATAAGTTCTATCTTGTAAATTGACATATATAAACAATTTAATTCTAAAGCTAATAACCTTAACTCACATTTGTATTAATTTATAATCATCCCCTTGATTCATACTTATATTCGATCTCAGACTCTTAGCTGATCATGAGATATGTTGAATAATAAAATTTGGGGATAATTGTCTAGAAATGTATTCAACTTGACACATTTTCTTTTGTTGTGTACTCAACTTTATTGTATGTATCAAACTCAATAATCTTTCTTAGCGTATGTATCATTATTTTAATATTTCTTATTGTATGTGTCATTAGTGTTAAGTGTTGTATCTGTTACATTTTTTGTCCTTTTGGTTTGCCGGGTGTAACACTTTTAGTCCATTTGTTTGGTCCCCAATACTTAACCTCAGTTAGTTCGAAATACATAACCACAGCCAGCCACTACCACTACTGCCACCCACTACCACCATCGCTACCTACCACTTACCACAACCACCACCAATCACCACACCATGCACCACCCATTGCCACTACCCACCTCCCACCACCACCACCTACTACCTACCACGACCAAGACCACGACCAACCACCAAAACTCAACACCGCCACCCACTCCCACCACCACCTACCACCACCACTTACCACCACCACCATCAATCACCACCGCCATGCACCACCGGCACCCACTAACACCACCGCCACCCACCACCACCTACCACCACCAATACCAATCACCACCACAACGCACCACCGCCACCCACTGGTACCACTGCGCCCCACTACCACCTATCATCACCACCACGCACCACCGCCACCCATTGCCACCATCGCTACCCACTACTCACCACTGCCACCACGCCACCATCAGATGTAGTGGAGGTGGGTGGCGGTGGGTGGTGGCGGTGTTGAGTGGTGGTGGTGCGTAGGTGGAAACGGTATGTGGTGGCGACATGGGTGGCAGTGGTATGTGGTGGCGGCGTGGGTGGTAGTGATGATGGTGACGGTGGGTGGCGGTAGTGGCAGTGGGTGGCAGTTGTGCGTGGTGGTGGATATTGGTATTGGTGGTGGGTGGCGGTGATGGCAGTGGGTGGCGGTGGTGCGTGGTGTTGGTGATTGGTAGTGGTGGTGGTAGGTAGTGGTGGGTGGCGGCGGTGGTGATTGGTGGTGGTGGTAGTGGCAGTGGGTGGCTGTCGTGGGTGGCGGTGGTGATTGGTGGTGGCGGTTAGTGGTAAGTGGTGGGTGGCAGTGGTTGGTGGTGGTGGGCGGTTGTTATATTTCGGACTAACTAAGGTTACATATTGGAGACCAAACAAATGGACTAAAAGTGTTACACCCAGGATCAAAAATATAACAAATACAACACTTAACACTAATGATACATACAATAAGAAATATTAAAAGATTAATAATACAATAAGAAAGATCAGAAAGTTTGATACATACAATAAGAAAATTAAAAGTTGAGTACACAACAACAAAAAAAAGTGTATCATTTTTAAATAATTATCCCTACAATTTGTTCCAGTTTTTATAAAACCTTTAGAAATACCTAAGACACTTTTTGAACCCTCTAATAGAAAGTTTTTAAGTTACTGTATCTCACTAACTACTATACTTTTTGTTTAAAAGCTTAAAAAAATAATAATAATAAGGAGTAATAACTAATAAATTTTAAAAAAAAAATACACTAGCTGAGTATAATGAATTGAGCAGTTTTAGGTACTTTATATATAAACTAACTTTTATAACATATACAACTATATTAGATCATTCGCCATAAAACTAATTAGTTACTGATAATTTTAATTAGTCATATAGAAACTCACCATGAGACCATATGCAAAGATTTGAATCCCATTATTACCAAGTGAAGCTGCCGCGAGTTCAAGGTTTCCAAGTTGGCCTGAAAAGATTCTTGTGGACAACGACATGGAGTTATTGATCAAGTAAACCATAACTGCGGGTGCAGCCAGCTTGAACAAAAGATAAAGTTCAATCTTGGACGCCAACCCAAACCTCCTCATGTAAGGTGCTTCAGTATCAGAAAGCACCCTCTCGAGCTCCACACTGCCACCATGGCTGCCCTTGGACGTCGAACCTTTAACATCTTGAATTGGTTCTAACAGTGGTTGATGAACCTCATTTCTTTCGGGCTCCATTATTATGAGAATATAGATGGTTGGCTTTTGTCCTCTTATAAAAAGAAAAAATGAAAAATATCAATACGTTGTTTTCATTTTATTATGTATTCCATAAAAATATAAAAGATACGAGTTACTATTGTTATTTTACAAAGTTTTCAAATATCTCCCCTCTAAGTTAATGCAATTAATAAATGTCATTTTAGTATTTTTCTAGTATCTCGTAAAAATGGTATAGCAGCATGCAAGAATGTATATATTAGCCCACGTGCACGGCCGTCCATGAATTGGTGAAATTTTTGAGGGCCCTGTACGAAATTATATAATGAGGCATTTCGAAAAGCAATGTTATATATAAAGTGTCACCATTTATAAGATATAATGCAATTAGTTATCAAAACGTTCTAACATATTACCCATTTAAGATATTTTACCATCTAAATACTCTTTTATTTGTTAAAAATATGTCGACACATGCATATAATTATTAACGGGACAAATTTTGGGGCCCCTTAAAATTTTGAGGCCCTGAGCGGTCGCTCACCTTGCACACCCTCAAAGCCGGCCCTGCGCACGTGTGTTATAGCTATGAGTTATTATGTAGTCAAGCAATACATCATAACAAAATCAAACAAACAGCATCTGAATTTTTCTGAGACTAATGAAACACTCCAACGAAACTTAGACCCCAAGAGTTCAAAAAAACACCCCAACCAACAAGTAGCTAGAACTAGAAATATCAATCAATCAAGACAAAAAAAGTGCTAGAAGCAAAAAAATTGCATGTTTTCGACTTTCTAAGCATTATCTTCTTCGCCGTCGTCATCATCTCAGGCACAAGACAATTCATGCCGTGATTCCCAGACAAATTATATAAAGCTACACGTATCCCATAGAGAATAATACTATTAGATACAGTTTAAGTAGTAATTAGCGGGCACGTATAAGCAATACCTATATAGATATTGGTCATTTCTATTATTATCACATCAAAGTTCGTATAGTAATACATGGCAGAACTATATTTTTTTTACAGAACTTTAAAGAACCATATAAACCAATCTAAGAAATTGGATGAGTTTGATGAATGACTATAATAAAGTGTGCCATTGATGTCATTATTTGAAAATAAAGGTATCACTTGTAAAACTAAAAGGGTATTGTAGGAATTTTAACTATCCCTCCCAGTAGTCGTCCACTAATTAAGATGAGCAATTAGGTCAAAGATACAAAACAAAAAGTGTCAATTTTTTAAATGACCACTTTTGGAGACATATTACCAAAATGGACCACCTAAATTTGTTTTACCAAAAACTACGAAGCGAGCAAATTGTGGTTTCTCGCCATTTTGTGGATGAATTGGACGGCTTATATTTGGCCACAACCCCGGCCCTTAAGCGAGTGTTTCCTTGCTCGTCGGTACATTTGCTCGCTGAAAAATGGCGAACATTACTTTGCTCGCCAGAAATGAGTGTATATTTTTTGAGTTGATAAATTAATTACAGCAACCATGTTGGTAATAGATATATGGGAAGTGATATATGGCGAGTATGGGCTGTTTTGTATAAAAGATAGGGTATTGTTCAAAGAGCTTGCAAGTTTGGATTACAACTTTAGATCGATTCACCGAGCTTCTTTGCACGTTAAAGTTGAGTTGTGGTTTGGGTTTCGTTTTGGGAAGAAGAGGATGTTGTTTACATGCATGGTTGATATGGAAGTTTGAACGTTGAACAGCTAGAGAGAATTTGCATTGCAAGGTTATGGCGAGTTAATTTGAACACTTTGAACTGTTGAAGGGAATTAGGAATGTTACATGCATGGGAAAGGTTGTCTCATGTTACGTGGGTATCCTTGCATGAATTGATCTATATGGAATGACAAGTGTGGATATGTGAACTTTGCATGGTATGTTCTTTTATAAGCTTGGCCAATGTAGCGCACGATATCTGTTCTTTTTGAGAAATGTGTAGTTACTGGATATGGTCGAGTAGGAACTTCGATTACAGGTGGTGGATTAGCAAACATTTTACCACCAGCCACAAAGCCTTCAACTCGCATGCATGGTGTCACTCATCAATATAAGCCTTAATGGGAAAATCTTTTTTTCAGGGCTAATTATCTTTCCTGTCGTAACCTCGTACTCTTTTTGCTGTTCGTTCATATATTTTCTGCAATCAACACAAGATCACACACCCATTGGCAAAGTAAGCAAAAAGAAAAACAGAGACGTAGCACGCAGTTGTACTTGTACAAGTTAAATCTAAAGAAAAATAAATATTTTCATGTTGCGCATGATATACTGATTTGCCCCAGATTATTACTGTACTATTTTGTAAATAGATAAAATCAATGTTATAAAAAAATTCTAATGATATTATCATTATCTGTGTATATAATAGGCAGCTCATAAATCTTCGACTTTTGAGAACCCTTCAAAGAATAAGAACAAAACGAAAAAGTATCTATCTATTAAGACCTTATGTAAAAGAGACGTAACAATTATTTAGATTTCAAAATCCAAGAATTATCAGCGCTTACCTGTTTTGAATCTTTAGATTTAGGCTTCTTTTTCTTTTGTGTCTTGATCATCATGTTGCTATCATCTCCATATAAGCTAGTAAAAAATATAACTTGTGTGGTGGTAAAGGGTGGTGGTGGTGATGGTTGTGTGGTGGTAGAGGGTGGTGGTAATGGGAAGTCAAAAAGAAAATAAATAGTAAACTGCAAAATAGTATTCTCGCAAAAAGATGTCTTTGTAGTAGGTGAGGGTAAAATAGTCATTTCACACAGCCAAAACTAGCCCAAAAATTGAATTTGCAGCTAAAGTAACGCTAAGCGGGCACGTTTTGCAGAAAACTGAATTGTTAGAGACATTTTTTGCACTGTTTTTTAGGACACAGTTTGCATTTTTCAAAAAGTTAAGAACATTTTTTGCAGTTTACTCTTTAAACAATTGTACTTAAAAAAGCATATGTAAATTTACAATATTAAAAAAAAAATAAAATAAAAAAATGCACCTCAATTTTTCAGAAAAAGATGTATGTTAAAAATATATAAAATTAGGGGAAAAATGAAATGACTTACAAAAATGTTTTTTATTTAAAAAATTCAAAAAAAATGCAAAATATGTTTTACTATTACAACCTTTTAAATTAAATAAAAAGATTTAATAATACTAAATTCTCATTTATTCAAAGTGGTCCTATAAAGTTATGGATAAAAGTGGTTTTGCATTGAATGTGCCCATGTATGAAAAATAGAACTTTGCATCTTATGTATGAAAAATAGAACTTTGCATCTTTCATGTAATCATGTGAAAACAAAACATAAAGTGCATGCATGTTTGATTACTCACGGATAAATTGAAATAAAAAATCTCTTTTAATTTACTGTACTGTGTACTAGTTATAATCCCCGTGCACGCACGGGGTTTTTTCTAAAAAAATTTTAATAATGAATTGTTATCATTTAAAAACAAATAATTTAATTTTTTTTTAATTATGGTTCTTAATTTTGGTTAATAATTATTTTTGACGGATGTAGTAATTGTTCATATACATTTTCATTTTTTATATTTCACATTTAAAGAAGTAGCTTTTAGTATTATTTTACATTTAAATACAAAAACAATATTCATTCAATTTTCAGTAATTACGTAAAATAGTTAAAAAATATATATATATTCTAACATGCGATAATTCAATACCAAAAACAAAATTTTTCACAAAATAAATTGTAACCAATAAAATTGATTTTAGCCAATTATATCTCTTAATTTTATATTTTTATTTTCCTATGATTGAACGCCCGGAAAAATGTTTTGTGAATGTATCATACTTCATTTAAGTTGGTGAATTATGAGGATTGAATACTCATTTTCAAATTTTTTAAATTTTTAAGTAAAAACATGTTTATTTTATATGTAGTAGAGATAAGTTTTCTGCACGCACGAGGTTTATAATTGTTTTCTTTTTCTTCTAATAATTTGTATTATAAAATGATATTAAACCCGTGCAAATATTACACTTTCTTAGTAAAGATCAAATTAATATAAAATTGATACGCATAATTTGTATGATTTTTTTTTTTTTAACTTTTTCGTTCGTAAATGCAATGTTTTAAGGACTAAGTTTGTAGATACGCAACATACTTTCTCAAAAGTATCGAAATACGTAACCTACTAAAAAAAATTTGTAAATCGCTAACAAACTTTCAAAATTGACACAAGATACGTAATGTTGACCGGATTTTTACCTGGTTGACCAGTTAATAGGTAAACACTTAAAAAAACATACATGATTGGTCCTTGTGATTTGCGTCTGTTTTCACCGGTCATCCTTTAACGTTATTTCAGTTATAAAAATTACAATAATGGTCATTGTCGTTTGGGTTGACTTTCACCTTTAGTCCCTTGACTTTATTTTAACATTTTCGCCGTTTTTACACGTTTTTTTTTCGTTTTTTCACTTTTAGAAAGAAAAAAATTGAATAAAATTTTATAAAAAATATTTTATAAAAAAATTCGAAAAAAAATATTTTTTCTAAAAAATATATTTTTTCGAAAATATTTTAGAAAAAAAAAATTTTATTCAAATATATTTTTTTTAAATTTGAAAAAATATTTTTTTTATTCAAATATTTTTGTAAAAAAATTTTATTTTTTTTCTAAAAAAATTTTAGAAAAAAAAAATATTTTTCTAAAAATTTATCGAAAAAAAAATATAACGGCTCTTAAAATTCAAGGCTTTTACTTGATTCAAGTGAATAGGATTCAGGAGCTACTTCAAGTCTTCGATGTCTACTCTAAAATATAAGAATATAAGACTAAAGAGGAAGGACAAATAACATGTAGCATATTATTTATAGCAACACATATCTATGCATTAAGAAAATCATTAGACCAACATACAACATATAAACAACTAATTAGGATTTAATCTAAAATAAATGCTTAACTTTAAAGGAAATTAAGCTATCTCGTTATGGCAGTAGCCATTTGGAATGTTAAAAGTGTGTAGTTGAGAAACTATTTCGTCTTATAACCGGTATGTATAGGGTCGATCTCATACGTCTCATAATGTAATCATCAGAGAAAATTAATACATATAATAGTTGGTGGAGCCATACATCAAAACAATAGCTTTGCAAAGTTATTTCTTTTTAAAATAATCTAATTCTTCAGATGTATGTATGCTTTTGTGAATGTACGTTTTAACGTACAACAAACTAATAACATGCGATACGAATACATCGAATAAGGCTCGCCCAAATTCCTGTGATAACTAACACATATCTGGAACTGTTTTTAAACTGAATTTCTCTTCCTAATTGTTTCTGGAAGTTGCAAGTGAAAAAGAGCATCATGCACCTTCGGTACCTAAAGAGCAGCTTGCGACGAAGAGTTCAATCCCATTGTTGAGTCAAACCATGCATATGGTTCCCTAAAACAAATATTAATTTTAATATTTCAAACACGAAAAGTAAAGATCATAAACAATTAAACACGCACAATATTATCAAAAAGGAAAAAAGGACATACCCAAATCAGTGTTGGTTGGATTCATCATTCATAGCAACTCGATTCTTACTTAGCAACATCGCCAATCAGCTTCTCTCGGTATTCAAAGCAATTATCTCTACTCTATTATGTTGCCAGTCACACACGAATATGTTGTTTCATATCATACCAGTAGGCGGCCCTTCACCTTTTTCAGACACCTTTCTAAACATATAGAATATAGAAATTCGACATACGAAAAAGAACACTTGCTTGCTAAAACCGATAAGCTTGAAACCACTATGATGGATACCCGATTGCAACGTCTTAGTCGTAAACCCTCATATAAATAGTTCCAGGTCATCTTATTAACAGAGCAAGTAGCATTCATCTTGTCATTTGTACAAATAGTTCCAGGTCATCCACTTGTTTTGTGTGTTTAATTCCTATAAAAAAAAAATCCAAATAACCTAGAAAAGTATCCATCAGCTTGTATAATTCCCAACATGCTAACACTTTGAAATATTTGAACGTTGTCAGTTGTCAGGATATCTCTATTCATTTGTTACTTGTTAGATATGTGCACCAAATACAACAAAAACCTAAAAGATCACAGGCTTGCAATTCAATATTGAACCTGAGCAAGTAAGGTTGTTCGATTGGGTAAATAAAGGTGTTTTTATTACTTACAAATCACACATCACATTATCTACTATGTACTACATAGGTTAAAACTTATAAAAACTACGTTTTTTCATTAAGTTCTTGCCAAGATGTGTACCTCACCATGTGTGAGTGACAAATGTCAGATTTTCTGGTCTCGATGAATCTGGTCCACCCACAACCTCGTGGTTGATGAGCCACTCACATACCGATTGGCTAACAAAGGACTGATGGGAAAAGGACTATTTGAGAGTTTCAAGAACATGTGTGAAGCTACATTTGGAGTTGTGGACAATAACTTTTAGGATAGGGTGCATAATCAACTGTGTACATCTCATAATCTTATGAACAAACCACTGATCACATAAAAAAAAAAGATATGAGTGTGACATTACCTGCACTACATACTCTTGTTCCACACCTTTGTGCTGCAGCTTCTTGCCGTGTCGCCACTTCCCATCTTATGATCTCCTCTTCTGCTGTAGCAATATATATCATTAGCCCTTTAACCTGCACCACAGGAAAGTAATTAAATATTTAAATTAACAATTAGAAAACGCTGAATGAAAGAGAAACTATAGCTCCATATTATTGATCGTAATTTCTTATTCATGGTTATATAGTCCTCATTCGTGCTTCATGGAAACTTTAAGCATTGAAATAAACAAATCAATATCAACCAGAAGTCAAATGTCACCATAAAATTCCGTCCCATATTTCATATCACATTTATCTATTTGTTTAACTTTTTTAGAAACAAATAGTGTCTTTATGTTAGGACATACAAAACTAAAATATAAATAATGAGGACGTATGGGGGACTTGAACCAAAGAAGTAAACTTGCAGAAAGTACCAACCTGCAGCATTTATTACAGAAAAACTTATCATCTGCATTCAACGCCTCAGTGGAACTGAAGTTTTTTAAACAACTCATAATTGAACTATTCTGCTCTATATCGAGGCTCAGATTCTGCAATAAACACCTTGTCTCGTTTGTAAGCATACCCTTCATATTTAACCATGCACAGAATTGACTACCAACACACATTATCAAAGTCGCTATTATACACATATACATTATGAATAAGTAGAGCTGGGAATTCCAACAAAACTTATTCATAGGTTAGCGCGTAGGTACTTGGTTTAAGGAGAAACCCCGTAGAAAGCGACCCAAAGTTTAATTTTAATGTATAAAACTACCTAAATCGCTTGGTTAATAAATTTATTCTCGATATAATAAATATTGTAGCAACACTTGCCACACTACATATTATTAAAAAGGGAATAAAAATTTAGACAGAAAGTTACACCCATCCTGACCCGCACAAAAAACTACCTATTTCCTCTCCTATTTTGTCGTATTTAGCACCACAAGATTCTTAGCATAGGGATATTGATAAATTAACATGGCATAAATCGATGTTTGAACTAACCTGAAAGCTTTTGTGAACCCCTGGGCTCTTTCTTTGCACCACTGACCAGAGCCCATTGGCAATCCATCAGGAGGTGACAGATTTCCCCCCGGAGCTTATGCTAATTCTTTCTCTAGTATATCAGATTATCAGCAAGCTCGTTGTTCATATACCAAATTATTAATAAAAACCACTCTAGATAAAAGCTATTGATATATCCTAAACTATAGTATTACCAAATATGCTTCTTGACAAGCACGGGATGCTAGTAATGATCATAATCCAAGTTGTTTCACAATAGAGAATCCAAGTTCAAAAGAGTCTTCATTACTTGATAGTCTCATACATACACATACAAACAAAACCATTTGCATCCACTTCAATACATGTATAATGAATAAGAAAACCAAGACAATCACTCAAGACCCACCAAAATACTACTGGGAGTCACTTATCATCTTAAGGATTGTGCATGAAGATAAAAGAGTACCAACTTGAGGGAAAAAAAAAGGACTTGACAACAGATTAATTCTAAAAGAACCACCAACATGAAAAAACACAAGTCATTTTGGAAAAAACCCAATAACATATGGTAGACCATTAGAACCTCAAATACCTATAATTGCCTAAGTTTTTATTTGAAAAACCAAAGAGTGTCAATGTCAAAACTTGACATTCCGGCGGCAAAGACGTATCATTATAAGGAATTAGATGTACAAATTATTCAAATATATATTGGATATATTGAATGTGTCTCCCATGACAGATTAATAATTTTCACAATAGATTTTAAACATGTTCGTTTTCATGTACAACTTACCATTGATTAGTACTCATACCAACACTATCTAAACTTTCCTATGATCCCCCGGATGAGAAACAACCACATATGTTGGCCTTAATCCAACGATGCAACAATGTCCAGTAGGTTGCCTCACCCCTCCAACAGTTTCAACACCTATTGCCAATTGATAGCATCAATTGTTAGTATCCGTTTTGACCCATTTTAAAAAATTGGTCGAAATTGTGACATTCATGTACTTGTCTTCACCACTCATTTGAGTCAAACTGACACATTCACAAGTAGAAGAGTCAAAATTTCCATCTCTAACCAAGACACTGAGCCAAACCAAGTATTCCATGATTTAATATAAGATAGATATCAAAGTCCTCTATAGATGATTTCCCGCTATGAAGATCAACTATTAAAAAATAAGAACTATCTAGATATAGCATGTGATTCACCATAATTCATTTACGCTGCAATAGGAAAAAATTAGAAGTATTCACTCTTGTGCTAAGAAACTATGTTAAACTCATAAATCAAGGAATATGCTTGCTTGAAAACATAATATGGAGTTGATGTGCAATATATAAAAGACACAATGTATGTTAAAGATCACTCACAATATTTATGCTGACTACATATAGTGGTGGAGCATAAAAAAACTCAGATCAGAACCAGTCCACTTGTGTAGGATAGTTTTAGGACCCGAAGCAACTAACAGATAACCTTGAAGTGAAGCTAATGCTGATATAGCACCTTTCATTTCCTTTGAGTACACCTCTGTAACCTAACAAAAGAAAACAAAACATACGTATTTTAAAAAACACCGGAGTAGCAGACAGCTGATATTAAATCTTAGAAGGTAAAGTAGTTTAAACAATATATTACACCGAAATTCCCATTATTTTAGCCATTTATTAATCGTGCATGGGTCAAACATGTATGCAATATCTTTCACAGGCCAGATGAGTTGAACGCATCAAAAGTCGCCCAAAGTGTATTAACAAAATAATTATTTTAGAATTAACGATACATTTGCAATCATTAGGGACCATTTCTCATTAGAGGATGTTGACTATAGTTTAACTGTCTTCACGCAAGGGTTCAGGCTCCTAGTTGCATTTGAGGTAGATTTTAAATACTTCCGAAGTCAACTAATCAGTAGCGACAACAATACAAAAAACGCAACAGCAGCTAATTACAAATAATTATTAGTAGTTAGGTTTGAGGTTTGAATTATTAGAAATAGGTTCAAGTTTTTAATTATAGAAAGATTAGATTACCTGCTCTACTCATCCTGCTTCACCTTCGTCATCCTGAATTTGCACTAAGTATTGAATTCCTTTTATACGACAATACACTTCCGTCATCCTATCAAGTAAACAACTAAACATATAAAATAATGTGGCCTTATTAAGACCTACCAGAAACAGTTACATAAGTATCTCTTCCTAACTATGTATAAACAATTTAACCATCACGGATCTCTAAATCATTGATGTACATCAGTACATACATAAGCCTAAATTTTGAAACAGACAGATTTCTTTTTGTGTCTGGAAAAACGATATCAACATACCACAGTTGACTTTAACACAAATTTCACTTTTTCAAAATGTAACTGGCCTTGTTTTTTGTTATTTATACTATGGTATATTTGGTATGAACAAAAGCATCTCTGTATTAGACACTTCCATGTCTGAACGAAATTGCCACATGATACACATAAAATTCAATGACTTTGTCTAATTGCCACATGATACACACAAAATAACCGTTAGTAATTTTTATTGGAGTTGATATATCATTATCAAGTTGATAACCGTTTTTGTTCATATGAGATAAAAAAATATTAAGTGCTTGTATCTGATGTTTATGTAAATAAATGACCAACCTCATATTCTGGTTCCTCGTATTCTTCAATAAAATTATTGAATCAGTCCATATGATAATTATATATATCACCATGCGTTCCTTTCATCACACGTTCAACCAATTCCTTCTCAGTATTCTATACAATAATAGTTCTTGTTAGAGATGTCTAATCATACTTCACAGAAATAAGACCAGGGCAAAAACGGTTTAAAATGTGACCTTTTCCAATTGTGCAGCACCTTGTGCCTTTTCCTCTCTTGTAGATTCCCTCTTAATTTCTTTTCTAGGAAGTGTCACTATCTTCTCCTTATGAAATCAAACACGACCAGAAAAGGTTTATACAGGGGGGGAATTTACAACATGGTCTAAATACTACTACTTTCGTCCACACAATATGAACGTTTCTCACAGTTACGTAGCAGCAAGGAAATAAAATCCATGTAAGTTATAAAGCTTTAACCTTCTGATGTAAAAATAACTATTATACATACAATGATACCGACTCATGGTACGTGGCATCTACAATTGATCAACTGTAACACACATAACACCTTATGATCAAATTCAACAACCATTCCTTGCATTTAGAATGCAGTAATAATCCCTCATGTCCGACTGTATTATTCATACCATTTACACCCCCTATACTTCTATACAATACTTTTCTCAGTTCTCACATACATCAATAACGATTTGCCTTCACCAAACATAAGGCCACAAACCCTTTGAAAGATCTTTACTAAGTAGCTGAACTTTTGTGAGTTTGTAAAAACTAAAACTATAATATTTGATACAGAACACCATTAATATTGTCATGATGCTTCAATTATGGTAATAAAAATTGGGTGTAGCATGAGCTCTAATGTACCATTATCAAAGTAAAATCTATAACAATGGGAAGAACTAATGGCTATTATACCAAATAAATTCCTACCTGATAAAACATATGTTATAAAAACAAAAGACTAAAACATGGTCTGATCTCAATACATAACCAAACCTAGTAGATAGTTGAGCGATGACGCTAGATGCATCATCTAAAGATTATGTAACATCAGTTTCATGACTATCTTCATACGGTATCAAATAAATTGCTCATGCTCCATTATAGTTAAAACCTAAGAATGTGTGACAACAAAAATCAATTAGTGGAAGAGTAACATACGTGGATAAGAAAGTATATAATTCAATCATTCAATCTATAAATATGACACCAATCTCAAAAGTTGTAATCTCAAATAAACAAACCCACAAACCTTAACAAAAATCACTAATCTCCTACATGGTATATGGACTTTAGTCAATTGATCAAGTCACCAAAACTGAAGTTTAGATTCGAGTTTCAAGAACCCTAATTTCGGGTCTCTTCAATAATCAAAACAGGATAATTATTCAATCAATCTGACCTAAGAATTATGAATCAAAATTGTTGGTTCATTGGTTTGGGGTTAAGTGAAGCCAATCGATTGTTTATAAAATATAATCGAAAATATAATATTATTAAAGTAGGAGTAGAAAATCGATTTTAAGATTTAGGGTTAGGATGAGTGAATCTGATTTACGTTTAGTTTCTCAAGGATTGGGGTTGTTTTCTTTGTTAATTTTAAATTACATAATAAACCCTTCAGTATTTTTAGTTACCCCGCCTTCACAAAGTTTTTAATCTTTCAATTTTTGACACATGTATTTTTTGGCAAATTTTTTTAATGAAAAACGAATTTACAAACACTTGCCAAATAAGGGATTATTTTAGTTTTTTAAATTGTAAAAACTTAAGAAAAATAAGCAATTATTAAAAAAATATTACCTAAATAAGTATGATTTGATTAAAAAGTCCCCACTAGGGGTTTTATTTTATTAGGTAAAAAGATATGATATGATAAATGGATAAGTATGTACGTATCTAAACATTTTTCCTATTATTCATATGAACTATTTAGGAGAAATAACCTCCGGTTGGAACTTGGTTTTGACATAATCGAACTAAAACAAAATCAAAACGACAAAAATAAATAAATAAATAAGCACCATGCATATCAAGGGCGGAACTATGTAGGGGCAGGAGAGGGTCCCGGCCCCCCTCCCCTCAAAAAATTTTTTTGCGGCACCTAGTATAAATATTATAAGTTTTAGGGGTAATTTAGTTAAGGTTACAAACAAATCTCCGATTCGGCTCACCCAAAACAAATTCGGTCCCCACCAAAAAATATTCAACTTCCGCCACTAATGCATATAGTTTATTAGCTTAGAAGACCCGTTGACACCGGGTACTTTTTAAAAAAAAAATAGAGAAATGAGATGATAAGAAAAGTGATAACGTAAATTTGTTCCATTTAAAATGTGAAACAGAGAATGAGATAATGCGTCCATTATAAGATAATAAATTGCTTATGTTACAGTTACACTAATAAACGTCGAAGCTTGGGGTCTCCAAAATTTATTGTGTTAAGTAGCAAAAGACGTGTGTGAGCGCCCATCGATTTACAACCATAGCGTTGACGAATCTAAAATAGATTGACTCGAACATAAAATGATGTGTGTGAGCGCCTATCAATTCAAAACCCAATCTTGGCCCATTCAACGTTATTGTAGGCACTCTTCTCCCATACCTGCAAAAAAAAAGGAAAGCAAATTAACCACATGTGATTTAGGAAGTGTGTACGTCACTACATTCAGTAATGCATATAATGTGGTAGAATGTACCTTCAGAAACCTGGCAATTAATCCATGACAAAATTTAGCATTAACTTATTGATAAACTATATAAATAACTGTTCTAGGCTCTGGTGAAGCAAAAATAATACTTACATAGTTTAAGTTAAAAGTCAACCAATCAATGAATCAAAGTAACTCTTGTCACGTGTGTTTCTAAAAACATGAATTGAACCTCCCTGTTAAAAGACGAAAATCAGTAAGTATCAAAATGGCAACCTATAACTTATTAACCGCAACTACGCAATAGTTAATGTGTCAGAACTCACATTCTTGTTGATAAAAATATATTTGTTTCTTGGGCCAAAAGATATTCACTTCCTGATAATTTTAATCTCAAGTGGTTCCTCGCGGTCTCCGGGTTAAGAGCCGATATTATATGACAGATTGATTACATATTACGTATCCACTTGTAGCGTAAGGCGTTTTGATGCTCGTTTACTATCGAAACCATTTCAGCCCACGTATCAATGAACCTATGATAGAAGGGTTGAAATATGATGTTCAATTAATTCGGGTCTTATAAGAGATTAAGAGCAGGGGTTAACTTTTTCAAGAACCCTTTGCACTACTATAAGTTAATAACTACATATAATGTATTGTGCTAACATATATCACAAATCAAATATAAAACCACCGAAAATAGATAACGCAAAGGGGATTATAAAGATATAAGTTGCTTTCACTGATATTTGAGCAACATAAGTAGTAGAACATCTTTTTTGTACATTTTATGTATGAATATGAATGGTGTTTCATGTCAACCCAACATGTAGTGACCTGTTTTAAAAATATACCCGTATTGACCCATTACCCAACTGGCTGCCTATGGATCCTCGTGGCATATATATTTTTTAATTTTCTATATCACATAATTACTTCCAAAATGCAATGCACACACCCTTAATTTTTAAAAAGGGTTATTTGAAGTAGTGTTTAGGTAAAAGATGATTTCGGCAGCTGATTGCTTATTGCAGGCGCAAAACAAAACTCATTGTTTTGAGTACCCAAACATCCTATTAGTGGAGGCGTTTAGCTAAAAGAGCTTATTCTGCTCATAAAGCGTAAATTTGAGCTTTGAATTTATATATTGTGGAAAAGAGAATAATAGAGATCATTGGGGATATTGGAATGTAGGATATCTTTTTGTGTGGAAAAAGATGGTATTTAAAGGAAGATAACTCAGCTCCTATAGTTTCTATTGTTAAAGAGCATAAAACACCACTTACTTGCCGGTGTAAAAGCCAGGAGAAAACCAATCATTAAAGACGCAGAAAAGATCCGTTTGAGACCTTTTGCCCTGCTCTACGTCTCCTCAACCGCTCCACTTCATTTTCTCTCTTTCCCTCTACAATTTCACACATAACACATTTATCGATAAAAAGTAAAAAATCCGAGAACACATGATTTTCTAACAAAATAATACATGTTAGTAACCTAATCCCAATTAACCCAAAGTATTTGAAGCACTAACCATTAACCAATGCTTACACATAATTATGAATTATTGCAAACTTACACAATGCTTAAAAAGCTTAGCCAAGCCATTCTACACTTGAGTTCAGCTTGTAATGAATTCTGAGCTAAGCCGAAGAAACATCATAGCACGTTCTTCACTGTCTGTATCAGATTTTAAAACACCTTTCAAAGCATTGGGATAAAAACATATCAGCATATATGTACTGTATATGCTAACCTTATTACGGAAGAGCATCCCACCAGTTATTGATGCGCCTACTGATGCTGCAGTTAGCCCGCCATTAGAAGCCTGTGGCAGGCAGGTCACTGATTAAGTGCATTATTTTGACATAAATGATGATTGAATGCAATTTTTTTATATGATAAGCTTTCAAAAAGTTCATTAATCTTGCTAACTTAACTATAATAGAACCTATTAACTTAAGTGGCACATTTGAAAATATTTATAAAAAAAACAAAGAACGCCACATAGTTCCATAAACCTTTTATATCAGTAGCATATCAGAATAAACATCATATATCCAAAAGGGTGTGAATCAACTAATCAACCAACTAAAGTCATAAGTCATAACCCAAAAACATTGATACATAAAGGACATTCTAGTTATAATTGTGACTGAATATATAATATGCTTATCCAAAATAATTAGAGTAACACTTAAATTACACAATCCTAATCTACTCAATCACTCGAAAAAGCACATATATATGTGTTTTGTAAGGCAAGTTTTACAGCAGTTGGTAAATTTTTACCTAATATTAGTTTAGAAATTTAACACCCAAAAGTTAAATATCACAACTCAAAAGTACCACAACAGACCAGCTTGAAACACAAATACAAATTATTGAAACGGAATTGAACAAATGCAAACCTCCAAATGAGTAGTAGAGGAATGAGGATTTAATCCAAGCTGTCCAGCCACCTGCAACAGAGTTTCATTGACCACATTTTTAGAGATTGGGGATGCAAGAAAATGGATCAAAATTTCTATCTAAACTAATATAAATCATCAACATATAGTTATAATCTTAGCTGTAACTTACTATTTTGATTATATATTGTTAATACAAATATCGCCTAAAAACGTTATTTATATTTTACGATCTTTGCTAAGTTTTGTTAATGATAAAGTATGAAGTTTAGCTATAAGTAAATCATCACTTTAAGTGTTTAAGTCTTGTTTAACTAAGGTTAACATTTCCTTTTAAACAAAACATTGTTTTTACTTCTTAAACTAAAATGAGTCTTGTCACATCATATTTATTTCTTAATATAGTAAGGTCACATCACATTTAGGGCAAGTTTTGTCACTATGCATTTATGGAAAGAAATGTGTTTGACTAGCTTTGATGTTGCTTACAAGCTTTGTATTTGACTTGATTTAAGTGATGTGACATTGTTTGGTTACTAGGAGTTATGAGACAAGACCTTGTTTGGTTTGAAGAGTCATTGCAAAAACCTACTGCAGACCCGGCGGTACCCTGGGGGTACACGGGCGGAACCCATCTGAGGGTTCCGCCTGATCCGCCAAGCAAGCAGTGTGGTATGCTATAAATACCAAGCCATAACTTGATTTTTGGCTAACCCTTTTAGGACATATATTCACATATTCTCTCAACTAACTCAGTAACCTTTTGATTTGTGATTCTCTTATGTAGCAAGGGACTTCACAAGATCATTCAAGAAGTTACAAGCTTCAACTCTAAAGTTGCAAGTCTTGGTAGCTTGGTCATGTATAAGCTTTTATAGTTTATACTTCATGTGTGTCATGTATATAGATGTAAGTGGTTAGTATTTTAGGCCTCAAAATACGTAGTGTGTCGGGAGTTGTTGTACCCTTGTAAAAGAACTAACGGGAGTGGTTGTACCCTTGGAAAAGAACTCGACATCTAGCTTAGTGTCGATAAAAGTGTAAGCGACGAATGGGAGTGGTTGTACCTTTGTAAAAGAACTCGACATCTAGCTTAGTGTCGGTAAAAGTGTAAGCGACGTTGTAAAGGTTTTCTCCGCCGGTGAAAGGAGCTTGTTGATTAGTGCTTATAACTCTCGAGTTGGAAACTCGGGGCGTGGATGTAGGGCAAGGAAAAAGAGTCCTTGTAGCCGAACCACGATAAACAATCGTGTTGTGGTTTGATCGTTTCTTTCTTTATCTTTGCTTATTACATGTTGTCTTTTAGTTATAATTGCTAACCACATATAAAGCTTTCCAAAAGAATTAAAACAAGTAAAGTTGTATTTATATCTTGAAACAAATGTAAAGCTTTTCAAAGAACTAAAACAAGCAAAGTTAGGATCATCACAAGTAAAGCTTTTCAAAGCATGAAACAAGTAAAGTTAGAATTGTTATTCACATGAAAAGCTTTTCAAATAATCAAACATATAAAGTTGTGTTTATATCTTTAAGCAAATGTCAAGTTTCTAAAAGGATATTTAAGCTAAGCATGAATCGAAAAAGCGGTAAACTATTCAACCCCCCTTCTAGTTTTCCACAATTGGCATCAGGAGCTATGTTACTCAAGATCTTTAAAATAAAATGTATTTTAAAACTTGGATCGATCCATGGATTTTGAAAATCTCAAAGAAGGGCAACCTATTCAAAACCAACCGCTATTTGAAAAAGAAAACTTACTTGAATGAAAAAGTAATTTTGAAAACTATGTGAAATCAATTGATCAAGATCTTTGGCATATTAATTCTTTTGGTAATTTCAAATCAAAGAAAACAAGTTTTTGAAAACCATGATAACTAACTTAAACTTTGTAAAAATACTAAAGCTAAAACAATGATTTATAAAGCTTTAGTACCAAAAATGAAAGAATGACATTTAGAAAAATATGTTAGATTTTCATCAAGAAATATGTCAAGCCAAAGATGATCAAGTTGATCTCACAAATGTATTAGAAATCTTAGATATATTAATTGATTGATTTTTAGTTGAGATGAATACATGTACTACTAGTTTAAATGTTTTAAATGAAGGTGTAAGTGAAGACGATTACTCATGACGAGCTCTTAGTGGACTTGCTTACGATTCATGGAATAACACGGATGAAGATGTAGCCAACCATCCGGTTTATGATTCTAAACTAGATAAAACATCAAGCAAGGTACACTTTGAAACCAAACGCTTTTGCTTTGACAAATTTATCCTAGAGTTTTCTAAACTAGAAAATGAGTCTAAACGTTTATGCAACATGGACCTAAAAATTATCTTCAAGAACGAGTCTTCAAAATCTTTTAAGAATATCTTTGAAAAGAAAATCTTGTTAGAAGATAAAATGTCTAGAATTGAGAGTAATGTTAAAATTGATCTAGAATGTAAATTGTATCTAGATTACAAACATAAGATTAAAATGCAAAATGAGAAAGGAAAAACATTAGTTAAATTTGATAAAAGCTCAAAATCTCTTGAAAGATTGTTGAGGAGTCAAAGGTTGTTTAAAGATAAAACCAATTTAGGATTTAACTCAAAAGCACCATCAACTAGTAAAGTAACACTAGTAAAACTAATCAAACCTAGAAGAGTGATTTAGGGATAATTTAATCTCTAATAGAAATTCATGATAAAAGGATTAAGATTATCATTTTCTATGCTTTTATATGATTATCTAACCTTCCTGGATACATGAGTTATTGAGTTTCAAAGCGTGTTGTCAAATCAAGATTTTACGCTTTATGCTTATCCGCTTGATAGCATCTCTATGCAATTTAAAAGGTACACATTACTTCAACTCAGCTTTGATTGTCTCTTGTTTGTAGCTTTATGTGTAGGATTATGTGTTATTAGTAATACTCTAAAAGTGTTTACTTGCTATTAGTAATAACTAAGATTAGACTCTATGTAACAAGGAATTTCGTCATTAGTACTAGTAGGAGATATAAGGTGTTTTGGTTCTTTAACCATCTAGAGATAAACACGAAAAACTCTTGAGTGAGTCTCACTCAACTCTTGCTTACAAGTGAGCTAACTAAGAATTTCCTAAGTGTTAAAATGTCTAACACTTTTGTGTTGCTTGCATAACAAACCTTTGTTTAACAACTTTCTCAAACATCATACTTTGAGTCTTTAATTGTGTTTTTCTTCAATCACTCCTTTATGATAATCTCACATAAAACTCACAAGTTGAAATAAATCACATTAGCATATATTAGGATGTGTGAAAGAAAATGAGTTTTCAACATCTAGGATTTACACATCAAAAGTGACACTTAGTCTCATGATGTTGTACCTCTTGGACTTTTTCAAAATGAATAGTGTTCATAGTGTCTTAAGTAAGAAAACTCAAAGAGTCGAGGAATCGTTGAATATAACATTTAACGAGTAATCTCCTCCTTCTAAGATATCATCTTTGGTAGATGATGACTTAGTCGAAAGTCCAAATGATGGCAAGACAAGCATGGAGCAAAAGTACATAATAACATCTTCTCACCTTGAGTCAAACTTTGAATCAAGTAAAATTGACATAAGTCATAAAACTTGATTTATAGGTCATAGTTGTGTCTAAACAAATTCAACAAAAACAATTTTTTTGGAATTTAGAATAAAACAACTAGTGAAACAAAATTGATATTTCAAAGTAATCAAGTGAGTATTGTCTCAATATTTGAAAGACTTTTTGATAATAAAAGCAAGCCACAAAAGTAAGGGATTTTAACTTAAAGACATTCCTAGTTGCTCTCTTGTTCTCAATAGTTAAGTTATTGATGACTTATCAAGAATGAGATTAGTAAATCCGTAGGTAAAAACTAAACATAGAGAAATGTTTGGAAGACTACTTGTTCTCATAACATTTAGATTCAACATTATGTTTAGCTTTCGTCTATGTGCTCGTGTTAAAGAAGATCCTAAAACAACTCTTTAGTTGAGCATATTTGGATACAACATAAGGTACTACACAACTAGGATTATGGTCTCCCAAAAGAACGGGAATAGAAACCATAGTGTATGCCAAATGGAATTATGTCGGTAATAAGTTGATAAGAAGAACACAAGTGGTACTTGCTCTTTTATACTTACTTACCCAATGATTCTCCAAAACGCGTAAGATTCTCAAATTAGTATCGGATGGAGAAGCACATCAACAAGCTCCACTTGAACAAGCAAACTCGCATCAACAACGGAATTCATCTTATCAACATTGTTATACCTTCAACAAAGGAAGCATCGACTTCAGCGACAATTCAATCCATTATGTTCTTAATTGACATATTGTGATTCATCATCATCGTCTTGGTAAAAATGTTCATTGAGGAACATCTTAACTAAGAAAGTCTTATACGTTAACCATTCTATCAACGTTTTCACAAAACCTCTTGAATGAGAAGCATTCATCATCCCTAGGCTTAGTCAAGGACTCATAAGACCTAAAACCTTAGTTTTGAACATTAGGATAAAACCACAAAAATCAAGACAATTCCTTTTGAGTTTTCCCTGCAGATCCCACGGCACCCTCAGACCATACGGGCGGAACCCACTTTTTGGTTCCGCCTGGTCCGCCAAATCTACAGGATATTTTATTTTTAATTTCAAAACCAAACACCTCTTTACTCACAACTCCAACTTACCATCAGCCCATAAGATTCACAAAATGATCAAAACTTCAAGCATATTCCTCATAACCTTTCATCACTCGAACCTCAAACAACCAATGTGAAATGAGAAACCGAGTTATCCTTTGTCATATCAATATCGAGTCATCCACCACTTCCATGCCCTCAAAGAAACCAAGAGTCAATATCATCTTCACCAATAACTCCACCTAGTCATCTTCACAAGAAGATTCCACAATGTAACCTAACAAGTGTGTCATCCCCACTATAACCAAACCTATAAAGATTAAACCACCTTTCATGATACATAAACCTATGTTCACCTTTGTGTCGCTCTTTTAAACAAAGGGCAATTGTCATATCCATACTCTCATTAACATATTTGTCTATGTCGTCAAAAGTCAAGTGAATTTCATTATGAAATGCGTCTTTTCCACTTTCTAGCAAGTGAAGAACACAAAGAAGATATCCAAGCTTTAACACTCTGTTCCAGAGTTTATTTTTTGGAGTGAAAGGGAAAGGTTTGGGATGGTAGTAAAAAAAAATTATGTTCCTGAGATTTTTTAAGAGGAGAGAGGAAAGTAAAGAATAGCAAATTACATCAAAATTACTCTCCTAATTTACTTCCCAAATTGGGTTGAAATGGAGTGGTGTTGATTTTAAAGCTATTTTTTTGTTACTTTCTTCTCTTTTCTTTCTAACTCGGGAACACAAGATAAAAAAATAATTTCTTATTACTCTCCTCTTTACTTCACTCCTTTTTTCCTCTCCATCTCTTTTCTTTCCGTTTTATACTCGGGAACAGAGTGTAAGTGTTGTCAAACAATCACCACCTCATTTCACATATCCACTCTCGGTCGTCACCCATACTTTACCACCGTTCACCACATTGTTAAAACAAATGAAAAACGTCATTGAAACATCACTTGCATTACAAAACATTTTTAAGCATCAAAATGAGTCAAGTCAACCGCACCTCCACATTGTTTTCATATAGGCACACACTAGAACATACACATTACAATAGTCATTTACTTAAATGTGAAATTTTGATTTTCTAGGAATTATCATGCCTCCTCTAACTCACTACGACCACAAGGACACCATCAAGTACCTACCCAAACACTACAAAACCAAAGGTCTCACTCAAACTCAAATCGTTGTCTTCAAAGCCTTAGAAAAACGATATGTCCCTAAGGGTAGAACCATTGATCCATCCTTCTTAGAAGGTACAAACCTATACACGGAATTTGCCACAATCAACTTTGAGTATCTCTTAGAAATCGACGAGCCTATTTGTTCTAGGTTCATTTTAGAATTATATGCATCCGTCACGCTCTCCAAGGATGAGTACGGTCGCATGTCTATTAACTTTAGGGCTAGTAGTCATTAATACTCCTTCACTCTCAACGAGTCTGCTCAAATCCTAGGTGTCTCAAACCATGGTACTTTGATGAGGCGAAAAATGATCCGTTTTTAGGGGGTCATTTAAGCCCGAATCCGACTTTATTTGATCAAATATTGCCCTAAATCGTTCCTTTTGTGATTTTAGGTGTTTGGAGAGTGAATTCTGGAAAAGAAGCCATTTTAGACGTTTTTGGAGCATAAAAGTGAAGAAAACGGCAAAGTATCAATTTTCCATGCTGAAGACACTAGGTGACGGCGTCAAGAGTTATGCCCTGACGGCGTCAGACATCAAGAATAAAATACCGTAGCTGGTGACGGCGTCAAAAGTAATCCTGTCGGCGTCAAAGTACCAAGAATAAAATACCGTGGTTGGTGACGGCGTCACATAGGCCGTCATAAGTAGATCAAGGCCGTCCGAGAAAGTATTTGGCGGCGAGGTGACGGTGTCACATGCTTGTCTTGACGCCGTCAGCCCAGTTTTCCTATATATAGTTTTCTAGTTTTTTCATTAAAGGGAGAGAAGTTTTGGTAAAACCCTAAAGACGAATTTGGTGTATCTTTTGCAGGTTTTTCAAGGGTTCCAAACCCTTGATACCTTGCATTGTAATTGAGATAAGTGTTCTTCTAATTCAACTTTATATCTTGTTCTTGTCTCAATTCCATTATGCTAGGCTAGATCTCTTTTGTGTTTGCTTAGATCTAATGAAACCTAGATGTTGATTATGTGTTGATTACTTGTCTATTCTTGTCTTGGATGAATGATTTTATATGTTAGGCTTAAGAAAACTGGCAGATCTCCAAATGGTAACATGCTTGAACGTCTTAAGAAACATGAACCGAGGCATACTAGGTCTTTATTGGTTGAATTTAATGCATGAGCCACTGTTTACAATCCCTATAGTTGTGCTGGGTCATGGTGTAGGAGGAGATAAGAGCTCATAGAGTTGGGGAGTTATGTATGCCACCCCACGAATGGTATTAAGGAATACAATCCGTCATCCATACAAGTATAACAAGTAATTAACGTGTAAAAGATATCTAGGGAGTAGTGAAGTCTAAGTAAACACAATTTCTCCAATTACTGCTCACAACCTTAGTATAATTTAGATTAATTTCATTTTCAGTATTTTATTTTGTTTATATCTTAGCTTTGGGTTAGTTGAATAGCAACTAATTCCGCCCACTCTTCCAAAACCCGAGATTTTACTTGCTTTCATAAAAATATAAAAATACAAAAATAATCATCCCTCACCTTTAGAACTATTAATTAGGTTTTCTAATCCTAGCGACACTATTCCTAAGCTGAACGATCAATCCCCCAGTACTTGTCACTATACTATACTACAACGATCAGGTACACTGCCTGGTGGGGGTTGTAAGCTTCTCGAGATCCCTCGAGAGGTAAAGCCTGTTGCGATTCCCACGCATCAAGTTTTTGGCGCCGCAGCCCGGGGAATAGTTATTGTCTAGGTTAGGATTTCTTTTTATTAGGTCTACTTGCTAGATTCCTTTCTAGTAAGATTTTTATTTTTATTTTTAGGTCTTCTTTAGTCTATCTTATTTCTTCGTGCCTTTGTTCGTAACTCTTTACCATCCGACATCATGGAAGGTGGTAACATCTTTGAACCCATCATCCCACCACAACAAAACCCACCATTAGAACCCCTTTGGCCCCGAACCTTAGGAGAATATTCCCGACCTAGCCACCAAGGCTACCGAAACACCATTGAGCTCACCGGAGACAATGTGACCCCCTTGCGATCCGACACCATCCGGTTGGTGCAAAGCGGATGTGCATTCCATGGACTTCGTTCCGAAGATCCAAACCAACACCTTAAGGACTTCCTCAAAATCGTAGATTCCATAGACCTAGGTGTTGAAACTAGAGAGACTACCCGTTTACGCCTATTCCAATTCTCTCTACGGGATCAAGCTAGTCAATGGCTTGAGCGTTTACCCGCGGGATCCATCACCACATGGGATGATCTCACCACTCGTTTCCTTGCTCAATTTTTCCCACCGGGGAGAACTACTAAGCTTAGGAATGACATTTTGATGTTCCAACAACGTCAAAATGAATCCTTTATGAAGCATGGACTCGTTTCAAGGACTTACTCCAAAAAGTCCCCCATCATGGCATAGATCTTTGGCTCCAAGTCCAAATCTTCTATGACCATATCGACATCTCCACGAGGCGAACCATTGACCAATCGGCCGGTGGTAAGCTACGTGATCTTAGTGCGGAACAATCATGGGAACTCATAGAAGATCTTGCTCTCTATGACAACGAAAGTTGGAATGATCCCCGTGACTTGAACAAAACGGTCAAGGCAATATCTTTGCCTTCGAACAATTCTAGCACTCCCGACCATAGGATCATGGAACTTGAGGACCAAGTCAAGTTTCTCATGAAATCCTACGATGCTCCTAAGCCTTCAAGCCAAGTGAACAAAATCACTTCTTCATGCGAATTATGTAGTGGTCCCCATGACACTCGTGATTGTGTGGAACTCCCCGGAACAGCTTTTGCGGACTACGCATCCACGCGTACCGACGAAGCGGGAGATAAGTGGTACACTTTCAAGCCCGAGCCAAACACTTACGGTGATTCATACAACCCCTCATGGAAAAATCACCCAAACCTTAGGTGGAAACAAAATCAACCCAATCCATCCAACCCACCTAATCGTTACCAACCAAACGGTCCACCATCCAACCGTACTTTCAACAACAATCCTTCTAACAACTATGGTAGTACCAACAATCTTGAAGGATTGATGTCAAAATTCATGGCATCTCAAGAAGCCCGCATAGCTAGGTTCGAAACAGAATTCAACCAACAACAAACGGAGATGACCAACAAGATTGACAACTTGTTGAAAGCCCTCAACAACCAAACATTAATCACACCTAGGAAGGACACTAGGGACACCAATAGTGGAATCCAAATTAAGGACCCCTCATCATCCAAACATGTCCACTTTGTCAATGTTGTCACCATTAAGCCGATAGATAAGGAGATAGAGGAGAGTGACAAGGATGAAGTTAGAGTAGAAGCCGATAGTAAGGATGTGAGTAGGGAAGTTGAGGTTAATAAGGATGAGGAATTGGAGGAGGTAGAACCTATAGAGAAATACTTTGATAAGTTGCCAACCGAGGAAGAACGGGAATACCATAAGGATTTATTCGATAGTCCCGAGAAAACATATATCTTTGGCGACCCCCTTATCAAAATGGGAGACCCCTCTAACATTAACATCCCATGTAACATTGGGCACATGCATATATGGAAAGCTTACATCGACCTTAGATCCCCCGTGAACATCATGACTAGAACTTATTACAATTGGGTGATGAAGAAGCAACTCAATTTTAGGATGATGCCCGGTAAGAATCTGATAAGTAATTTTGCAGGAAGAGTGAAGGGATTGCATGTGATTATAGGGAATCTCACTTATGAGATCGATTTTATGATAGTTGAGGACACTCGTCCGGTGATTGATGCTAACCTAAGCCAAATAATATTCGGAAAACCATTTGTTGAGGCCACTAGGATGAGTTATGATCCGACTTTAGGGATAGTTAGGTTCAAGAAAGATAATGATGAGGTTGCTTATCAAATGCCCTACAAGATCGAACAATACCGCCTTCTCTCTAATTTCGAAAAAGAACATAAGCAAGCGGCTTATTATAGGAATGAGGAGGATAGACGTAGGGGAGTAGAGTATGTTAGAAATAGAATGCTTGGTTTCTACAAAGAGTGCCTGCAACTAGGTCTGGAATACAAAACTGGTTTAGAAGACGACCTAGAGAGTGGAACCAATGATGAGATCACGTAGTAACCCATAGCCTTGAGTCTAGCTACAAGACTCGTAAATAAAGAAAAGTGCTTCTTGGGAGGCAACCCATGTTTTGTGTGATTTTATTTGTTTGATTGTTATTTGCTTCCGTATGCATGTTTTATTTTTATTGCTGGATGATCATGTTTCTAAACTAAAATGTGGAAATACTTTACTATGTTGTTTGGCCTAGTCTTAACTCCAACCTAAAAGTATTTTTGCAAAAGATAAGTGTAAGGGAAACCCCAAATATGTTTTTAAGAAACAAACCGATCATGATTCTCCACAATATTAAATGAACATGTATATTCGTATTTGTTAGAGTCAAATGCTTGTATTGAGTCATAATGAAGTTTTGCAGGATTTTCCAGGAAGTAGGACAAAGTTTTTCCAGAAATTTTCCGGAAACTTAACATAAGAATTTCTGCAGGTCCATTCTGACGGCGTCAGAGTATTACTCTTGACGGCGTCAGGAGTTAAAAATCTGGAAATTTTACCGGTTTTGTTTTTCTAACGGAGTCTTATGGTTTTTGTGAATTATTAAGTTTTATAATCTCCAGGAAATCTGCAAACTTCATTCCACAAGCATTATATCTTACTTTGTTTTCTAGGATTTAGTAACTTATATAGGATGCCGCCGATTTTACGCGAGGTTGTCTTGTCTATTGTTCTCAGGATTTACAGGTTATTTATGACAAAAAGATGATTTATATTCTGGAATGGAAGCTTTGATTGTTCATTTTCTTGGAGGAAGATCTAACCTGGCCAACCTATAATCCATACCGAGCGAATCAGGGGAGTATTTGATTTCATTCTCTTTACTTCTTAACTTTTACATTCTTTACTTGAACATTGGGGACAATGTTCATCTTAAGTGTAAGGGGAGGGTAAAAAGATGATACCTTACATATGCACTTTCGCTTGAGTTTGTTTTGTTTGATAGTAGATGTGTAATAAAACTATGAGAAATACTTGTTAGTGTAATTTTAGCGTCAAATTTAAAATTTTTTACAACATTTAGGAGTGAAACTTTAGCCATAGCAAGCGTCTCATGGATAGGAGGTTGTATGACTAGCACAAAACCGTATATTCAGAAAAATTTTCCACCCAAAAATGTGAGGTTCGCCTTTAGATTTGATAGGAAAAGCATTTACTATTAGTGCTTATGAGTGTACCGGTAGCATTTAGATTCTAGAACTTGCGTTAGTGATGCATCCCGAGACCGCTAGTGAGACTACATTCGTGTGGTAGGATTTACTACATGATAAGAGGCATTAGGATCACCCTTGTGTTAAACCCGTATCATAATTACTTGACCATTTAAGTCATATTACTTGGCTAGTTAAGTCAACTAATTTTTCCCACACCCTTAGCGTTGTACTTATTTTTAGTACACGAAACCCCTAGTACACCCCTCCGAGCCTATCTTTTCGTTTCTAACTTTAAGCATCTTACTTAAAGGAAGAATTTGTTACACCCCACTTAAATGTACACCCAAATCACCTTAGCCTTCCGTGTATGCGCTCATTTTTAGTGCATTATTGTTATTTGTTAAACCCTAAGTTAACTTTCTAATTGATTACATGGTTGCTAAGTCGAGTCATATCCTTGTACATATTGTTTTGGGACGATTGGGACTCATGGGTAAGTACTTATTTTATGGAGTAATGGGGAAGAACATAATATTATTACCCCCATATGTACGTTAATCTTAAAAGTGCTCCAAGTGTTTTGATTTTCTTAATTCGAGTCATTAGATTAGTTAATTGTAAAGTATGTAAAGATTCAAGTGTAAGGGGAATGCTTATACCCCTATGATGTATTATTTTGGATGGTAGGGTAAAATTGTATGCAAAAAAAAAAAAAAAAAAAAAAAAAAAAAAAAAAAAATTGAAAAAAATCAAGAAAAAGAAAAAAAAAATAGAAAAGAAAAAGAGAAAAAACATACAGACTACCATCCCGTTTTTATTCTATGTTCATTTTATGTTTTTGTTATTTTTCATTTATTAGCTTAAGTCGAGTCTAGTCTTGGCTTAGCAACGCCATATTGTACATGTAATTAACCAAGATTGTTAACTCGCCACCAGTAAAACTTCCTTTATCCAACAAAACCGTGTAATTCATATCCCTATACCTAACGTTACAACCCTTTAAAAGACCTCTTTGATAGTTTATCCTAGGTGCTTACACCATGCGGTGGAGGTTTGATCCTTTCCCAAGCCTATGGTAATCTATTTTGCTATGACAGGTAGTGAGAGATATCTTCCATTTCCATAATGTTATATTACTTTATTACACCCGAGAGATGTGAGTATCTAAACACTATTTGTGAGGTGCTTGTGTATGACCTCCGTGCTTGTCTATTGGTCTTTAGTGGAACGATTATTTGTTGTAATTACTTTTATATTAGTGTTAAATGACCCCTAACTTGTCTTTTGAGTAGAATAAAAGCTCATTTGCTTGAGGACAAGCAAATCTCAAGTGTAAGGGTATATGATGAGGCGAAAAATGATCCGTTTTTAGGGGGTCATTTAAGCCCGAATCCGACTTTATTTGATCAAATATTGCCCTAAATCGTTCCTTTTGTGATTTTAGGTGTTTGGAGAGTGAATTCTGGAAAAGAAGCCATTTTGGACGTTTTTGGAGCATAAAAGTGAAGAAAACGGCAAAGTATCAATTTTCCATGCTGAAGACACTAGGTGACGGCGTCAAGAGTTATGCCCTGACGGCGTCAGACATCAAGAATAAAATACCGTAGCTGGTGACGGCGTCAAAAGTAATCCTGTCGGCGTCAAAGTACCAAGAATAAAATACCGTGGTTGGTGACGGCGTCACATAGGCCGTCATAAGTAGATCAAGGCCGTCCGAGGAAGTATTTGGCGGCGAGGTGACGGTGTCACATGCTTGTCTTGACGCCGTCAGCCCAGTTTTCCTATATATAGTTTTCTAGTTTTTTCATTAAAGGGAGAGAAGTTTTGGTAAAACCCTAAAGACGAATTTGGTGTATCTTTTGCAGGTTTTTCAAGGGTTCCAAACCCTTGATACCTTGCATTGTAATTGAGATAAGTGTTCTTCTAATTCAACTTTATATCTTGTTCTTGTCTCAATTCCATTATGCTAGGCTAGATCTCTTTTGTGTTTGCTTAGATCTAATGAAACCTAGATGTTGATTATGTGTTGATTACTTGTCTATTCTTGTCTTGGATGAATGATTTTATATGTTAGGCTTAAGAAAACTGGCAGATCTCCAAATGGTAACATGCTTGAACGTCTTAAGAAACATGAACCGAGGCATACTAGGTCTTTATTGGTTGAATTTAATGCATGAGCCACTGTTTACAATCCCTATAGTTGTGCTGGGTCATGGTGTAGGAGGAGATAAGAGCTCATAGAGTTGGGGAGTTATGTATGCCACCCCACGAATGGTATTAAGGAATACAATCCGTCATCCATACAAGTATAACAAGTAATTAATGTGTAAAAGATATCTAGGGAGTAGTGAAGTCTAAGTAAACACAATTTCTCCAATTACTGCTCACAACCTTAGTATAATTTAGATTAATTTCATTTTCAGTATTTTATTTTGTTTATATCTTAGCTTTGGGTTAGTTGAATAGCAACTAATTCCGCCCACTCTTCCAAAACCCGAGATTTACTTGCTTTCATAAAAATATAAAAATACAAAAATAATCATCCCTCACCTTTAGAACTATTAATTAGGTTTTCTAATCCTAGCGACACTATTCCTAAGCTGAACAATCAATCCCCCAGTACTTGTCACTATACTATACTACAACGATCAGGTACACTGCCTGGTGGGGGTTGTAAGCTTCTCGAGATCCCTCGAGAGGTAAAGCCTGTTGCGATTCCCACGCATCATACTTGCATCTACTCCGACTTGCACTCCCTCTCAACTCTTGACACACTCTTTGACCGCATCCATCCCTATGATACCCCTCTTGTGTCCAAAAATGAACTACGTGACCACCTCTTCATTAGGACCACCAACACTAGGAGAACTAGAACCGGAAATGAGGTCATCTAGGACCTATATGGTATGGAATTCAATGAACTCAAGCCCCAATTAAAGGAATGGGAAGAACTCCTTAGAACCAATGAAATTAGCACCATAGGAAACCGGGATCACATCAATGTTTGTCTTAGCTACATGCTCTATAGCATTTCCACCGGTCAACCTTTTAACTTAGCCTATTACCTCGCCAAAAGAATGGTCGACATACCTTTGGTAGGAACAACCGCTCTTCCTTATGGAATGCTTCTCACCCGCCTCTTTAGAACAATCTCACCCATTCCTCCTAACGATAATGGAATGTGCCTTGACTATTCTCTCATTCCTCACATCTTCATTCGTCTAAATGATAAACAAGTTTTCAAAGGTAAGGGCAAACGTACTCGCTCACCTACACCATCATCATCATCATATGACATGAGAAAGGATGATAAACTTCCTAACTCTAAGTTACCTCCTTTAGACTACCTTCTAGAACTCCCCGTCATTGAAAATGTATCCGAAGAGTTCAAGCAAACCAAAGGAATTTTCAAGTGCTTTGGAAGGTACCTAAGCAAGCTCAATAAGAGGATAGACCGGTTATGAGACGATTAAGGAGTGTTTGGCTTAAGAATGCTTTAGAATAGTCTTTGTGTTAAAACTACGTGAATTATGTGTTTTTCACTTTCATGGTTTATTATATTTGTTGGATTATGTTTGTATGAACTTTTATGCATAATGACAATGTTTAAGGTGTTTGTCATTTTTTCTATGCTTATGGCAATTCTTACTAAGTATAGTAAAATCCTCGACCTCAAGGTCAAAGTCCCATGATATGTATGTTTACATGTCTAATTTTTGCATTGCCTAACCAGAAATACCTTATCTCTTTGATTTTAGGAGTTTTCGAAAATTTTGAAAATCGTCTCGCGGGTCAAAAACGCGGACTGCCAAATTTTTTACCCCTGGCGGATCTGGCGGTACCCAAAATAGGGGTCCGCCAGTGCATTTTCTGGGAATTCCAGAAATGGCCCAACGGACCAGGCGGTACCCTCAAATGGGTTTCGCCAGTGTCTTCTGAGGGTTCCGCCAGACACCTGCAGAAAATTTTTGTCATTTTTCTTAAGTTCAAAACTTGTAAAGTGTCAAACCATTTTCTTTAGTGAGAAACATCTTCCCTTACCTCCAATAACCATATTAGGACAACTCTCACTCACTAAAACAATTAGGAAGTCACTTCCCGCCAAAAGTTCAAATTCAAACATAACTAACCCAAGGAACCCTTTTAAAGGATCCTTCAAACCATTGGAACATTTTCAACCAAATCACATCCCATGATCACAAAGCATTGAGTGCATATGTTGGTCTTTAACTCCACCCTATTCCATTGGATTGACATCAAATGATGTGACAAGTTCATGAAAATCATTTGTTACCTCAATCTTTGAATGGTAGAACATCAAATCCAAACACCCCTTCCCACAATTCTTTTTAAGTTTGATCAATTTAGAATACCCCAAAACTCACACCAACACCATTACTTCTCTCAATCTCAAAACTCTTGCAAACCAAAGATTTGAGACGACTTAATCAAACACCTCATCCGAATCATCAAGCTAAAGCCACTAGGATTAGTGTTAAAACTTGTTGCTTCAACAAAACCATCAAATCAAGCTCATCACTTGACATTTCTTCACCTATCCAAAACTTCCTTAACCCTACTACCTCAACACCATATTCAATACCTTGCAACATCAACATGAACACTATTCAAGATTTCCTCAATACTTCAACATCCTCTCCCAAACATGGCAATACAAACATATACACTTTTCAACCATCAAAAACTTTTTCAACCATCGATCACCAACATTTACACCAATGGAACTTTTTCCATACACCACCAACATCACCATCCACTATTGGAAACTTTTGAAAACCTATCACCTAAACCATCAAGCCCTCCATCATTGTCACTCTTTGACACCATTGCCAAAATGGAAACCCAACAACAACCATTATTTCAACCAAATGAGTCATTGGATGATGCACCTCATCCACCGTCATTGCTTGAGAGTTTAGCTTACCGTTATGCTAGACCCTAAATTTTTCCAAATGATCAAGGTCATACACACCTACAATCATTTGAGTTTCACCCCATTTACAAAAACCTTCATGGTAACCCATCCGGAAAACCAAGCCTTTGTCACTTTGTTCAACTACCACCACCTTTCACAAATGAAAAACCACGGTCATTGTTTGACCAAAATGAGTCTTTTGACCACAACAAGAATATCACCACCCAAAACCATTGTTGTCTCACCTTATCTACAAAGACATCCATGATCCTCTAAACAATGAAATGAGGTTTATCCTAAACCACATTGTGGAACATCTCAAGCTTAGAGTCTCTAAAATGAAACAAAATCGTTTCTTTTGGAAAATGTTGCTCATTAAAACCAACAAACCATGTTTAGAGCACCAACACCACCTCAAGTTTAGAGTCTCCAAAATGAAACAAAACCGTTTATTTTGGAAAATGTTTCACCATTTAAACAAACAAACCAAAACCGTGTCACCCCCACAACATTCAAAATGAAACCCGCTACATCCTCCACCACCCACTTTTATTCTCAAACAACCTTACCCTTGTTTTGGAAGAATGTTTCTCATTAAGGAAAGTGATGGTTTCCTTTTTATAGATGTAGGATTTTTATATTCTTAGTTTCTTTTTATTTGGTCTTTTATTTTTTGAAGTAGGATGTTATTCACATCATTTCTCGTCTTCGACTTCCTAAAAGTCAAATTTTACATGAAATTAATTTTATCCTACTATGAGATATGCTATGTTTGTTGACCATTTAAAGTATTGTGATTGCACTATACCTTGTTAATAACTACATATAATGTATTGTGCTAACATATATCACAAATCAAATATAAAACCACCGAAAATAGATAACGCAAAGGGGATTATAAAGATATAAGTTGCTTTCACTGATATTTGAGCAACATAAGTAGTAGAACATCTTTTTTGTACATTTTATGTATGAATATGAATGGTGTTTCATGTCAACCCAACATGTAGTGACCTGTTTTAAAAATATACCCGTATTGACCCATTACCCAACTGGCTGCCTATGGATCCTCGTGGCATATATATTTTTTAATTTTCTATATCACATAATTACTTCCAAAATGCAATGCACACACCCTTAATTTTTAAAAAGGGTTATTTGAAGGAGTGTTTAGGTAAAAGATGATTTCGGCAGCTGATTGCTTATTGCAGGCGCAAAACAAAACTCATTGTTTTGAGTACCCAAACATCCTATTAGTGGAGGCGTTTAGCTAAAAGAGCTTATTCTGCTCATAAAGCGTAAATTTGAGCTTTGAATTTATATATTGTGGAAAAGAGAATAATAGAGATCACTGGGGATATTGGAATGTAGGATATCTTTTTGTGTGGAAAAAGATGGTATTTAAAGGAAGATAACTCAGCTCCTATAGTTTCTATTGTTAAAGAGCATAAAACACCACTTACTTGCCGGTGTAAAAGCCAGGAGAAAACCAATCATTAAAGACGCAGAAAAGATCCGTTTGAGACCTTTTGCCCTGCTCTACGTCTCCTCAACCGCTCCACTTCATTTTCTCTCTTTCCCTCTACAATTTCACACGTAACACATTTATCGATAAAAAGTAAAAAATCCAAGAACACATGATTTTCTAACAAAATAATACATGTTAGTAACCTAATCCCAATTAACCCAAAGTATTTGAAGCACTAACCATTAACCAATGCTTACACATAATTATGAATTATTGCAAACTTACACAATGCTTAAAAAGCTTAGCCAAGCCATTCTACACTTGAGTTCAGCTTGTAATGAATTCTGAGCTAAGCCGAAGAAACATCATAGCACGTTCTTCACTGTCTGTATCAGATTTTAAAACACCTTTCAAAGCATTGGGATAAAAACATATCAGCATATATGTACTGTATATGCTAACCTTATTACGGAAGAGCATCCCACCAGTTATTGATGCGCCTACTGATGCTGCAGTTAGCCCGCCATTAGAAGCCTGTGGCAGGCAGGTCACTGATTAAGTGCATTATTTTGACATAAATGATGATTGAATGCAATTTTTTTTATATGATAAGCTTTCAAAAAGTTCATTAATCTTGCTAACTTAACTATAATAGAACCTATTAACTTAAGTGGCACATTTGAAAATATTTATAAAAAAAACAAAGAACGCCACATAGTTCCATAAACCTTTTATATCAGTAGCATATCAGAATAAACATCATATATCCAAAAGGGTGTGAATCAACTAATCAACCAACTAAAGTCATAAGTCATAACCCAAAAACATTGATACATAAAGGACATTCTAGTTATAATTGTGACTGAATATATAATATGCTTATCCAAAATAATTAGAGTAACACTTAAATTACACAATCCTAATCTACTCAATCACTCGAAAAAGCACATATATATGTGTTTTGTAAGGCAAGTTTTACAGCAGTTGGTAAATTTTTACCTAATATTAGTTTAGAAATTTAACACCCAAAAGTTAAATATCACAACTCAAAAGTACCACAACAGACCAGCTTGAAACACAAATACAAATTATTGAAACGGAATTGAACAAATGCAAACCTCCAAATGAGTAGTAGAGGAATGAGGATTTAATCCAAGCTGTCCAGCCACCTGCAACAGAGTTTCATTGACCACATTTTTAGAGATTGGGGATGCAAGAAAATGGATCAAAATTTCTATCTAAACTAATATAAATCATCAACATATAGTTATAATCTTAGCTGTAACTTACTATTTTGATTATATATTGTTAATACAAATATCGCCTAAAAACGTTATTTATATTTTACGATCTTTGCTAAGTTTTGTTAATGACAAAGTATGAAGTTTAGCTATAAGTAAATCATCACTTTAAGTGTTTAAGTCTTGTTTAACTAAGGTTAACATTTCCTTTTAAACAAAACATTGTTTTTACTTCTTAAACTAAAATGAGTCTTGTCACATCATATTTATTTCTTAATATAGTAAGGTCACATCACATTTAGGGCAAGTTTTGTCACTATGCATTTATGGAAAGAAATGTGTTTGACTAGCTTTGATGTTGCTTACAAGCTTTGTATTTGACTTGATTTAAGTGATGTGACATTGTTTGGTTACTAGGAGTTATGAGACAAGACCTTGTTTGGTTTGAAGAGTCATTGCAAAAACCTACTGCAGACCCGGCGGTACCCTGGGGGTACACGGGCGGAACCCATCTGAGGGTTCTGCCTGATCCGCCAAGCAAGCAGTGTGGTGTGCTATAAATACCAAGCCATAACTTGATTTTTGGCTAACCCTTTTAGGACATATATTCACATATTTTCTCAACTAACTCAGTAACCTTTTGATTTGTGATTCTCTTATGTAGCAAGGGACTTCACAAGATCATTCAAGAAGTTACAAGCTTCAACTCTAAAGTTGCAAGTCTTGGTAGCTTGGTCATGTATAAGCTTTTATAGTTTATACTTCATGTGTGTCATGTATATAGATGTAAGTGGTTAGTATTTTAGGCCTCAAAATACGTAGTGTGTCGGGAGTTGTTGTACCCTTGTAAAAGAACTAACGGGAGTGGTTGTACCCTTGGAAAAGAACTCGACATCTAGCTTTGTGTCGGTAAAAGTGTAAGCGACGTACGGGAGTGGTTGAACCCATGTAAAAGAACTCGACATCTAGCTTAGTGTCGGTAAAAGTGTAAGCGACGAATGGGAGTGGTTGTACCCTTGTAAAAGAACTCGACATCTAGCTTAGTGTCGGTAAAAGTGTAAGCGACGTTGTAAAGGTTTTCTCCGCCGGTGAAAGGAGCTTGTTGATTAGTGCTTATAACTCTCGAGTTGGAAACTCGGGGCGTGGATGTAGGGCAAGGAAAAAGAGTCCTTGTAGCCGAACCACGATAAACAATCGTGTTGTGGTTTGATCGTTTCTTTCTTTATCTTTGCTTATTACATGTTGTCTTTTAGTTATAATTGCTAACCACATATAAAGCTTTCCAAAAGAATTAAAACAAGTAAAGTTGTATTTATATCTTGAAACAAATGTAAAACTTTTCAAAGAACTAAAACAAGCAAAGTTAGGATCATCACAAGTAAAGCTTTTCAAAGCATGAAACAAGTAAAGTTAGAATTGTTATTCACATGAAAAGCTTTTCAAATAATCAAACATATAAAGTTGTGTTTATATTTTTAAGCAAATGTCAAGTTTCTAAAAGGATATTTAAGCTAAGCATGAATCGAAAAAGCGGTAAACTATTCAACCCCCCTTCTAGTTTTCCACATATATGTTTAACTTATACTGATTACTGTTATTTGGTCTGATCATAAGACAAAACTAATAGCCATTTAAGTGGTGTTCAGGATTAAACAACTTATTTGCAATCAGCTTCATTGGGTAGACAAGTTCCCTCTTAACAATATCCACTTAGCAGCAAGACACAATAACGTGCATCCACCACCCACAACAAAACCTTTCTTAACGACAGCCTGAATGATGATCGGTGATGTAACTAAATTAGATTTGAATATAAAAAAAGAAAAGCCTGAATGATGATCGGTGATGTAACTAAATTTGTATAGTGGATCAAAGCGGCTATCGGATAGAACTTCATAAACTTCCAATAGCTATTGTACAAATGATGATTAGCGCTCAGGTTCCTACAAAAAACAAAAGAATATTCTATAAGTTTATGAACATGACATAAACCACATAAATACGTAGCAACGAAAGATTTAAAAATACTTGAATGAAGTGGCTGAATAAGTCACGTTTGCATGCACGAAACAAATTTTCATGCTTTCAATCAATGATCAAGAAACTAAACATGTTGTTGCTTATTATCTAATAATACACGTAAGTGAAATACCTCTCGCGCATTTCATTGAACACCTATGACGCACTCCCCAGATCATAGAATTTTCTATAAAGAATCACTGCAATAACAATGTGAAGCTCAAGTTAGCAACATGTTTTTGACTCGGATTTGCTCTTAGATCGTATTCATATGTTCAATTAATTGATTAATTTTATAAAATAAATCAAAATCCCGTGCTCCTTATATGATACATTTGATACATGTGTCTTTGAGGCATTTCATCAAACACCTGTGGATAATTCATCAAGTACATTTTTTCATGCATTTCGGCAGTCATACACACATAAACCACGACTAATCAATCTTTAAGTATTATATCAACATCAATTACAAATTATCAGCAAAACAAAATATAATAGAACAGAGAGGTAACTTGGTTATAAACACAACAAAGAAGCAAGTTAAAAGAAGGGAAAAAAAGTAACCAACCTTTTGTTGTTCCATTAAGAGATAGTCCATAGGCATTCAATATAAAAACTTCATTTTGATAGCACATAATAGATGTTTTACCTGCTATTAACTATGAAAACCCTTGAAAAGTAATTCACAAACGTAAATCCACGCTATTAAACAAACAAATCCACGTTAATAAATCGAAACCCTGAATATATTATAACTAATTTGGTACTTACCAATTCTTCAACGTTGACACAATGGAAATCACTCGCGTTGTGTATAAACTGCCAAAATCGTCATCGCAACAACATGTAAAGGAAACAAAAGTCAAATTAGTTTGTAGGATGAATCATAGAGAGGAAGATAGATTTGAATCGTATAGGGGAAGATTGAAGAGGAGCATATACCGTGTTTAAGGAGGAGCGTTTTATTCAATGTGTTTAATGGCCTCTCAATATTTACAAAAATAACATAAAGAAGAGCTGTATAAAAAATCATGCATTGAGAAGTTGTACAAGCCATGTTAAATAAGGAATGACACATCAGCGCATTGAATTTTATTAGCTTAAGAGAATGGTACAAAAATGTCATATATTAGAATACATAGATACATAAAACATTGTATTTAGTATTAACATGGGAAGTCTCCTACCACATTATTTCAACAAAGAATAAGGTGTCATGTACCATTAAGCATATTCGCACATTAAAAGTTTAAAACAAAAAGAGAATATATCCAATATTTAATTGCTTGAAAATGTATTACATTTGTCACTTTTTGTTATTGTGTATACCGAACCTTTCTTTTCTTCTTATTGTGTGTACTAAACTTTCAAATTTCGATTATTGTGCGTATTTTGTAACCATTTTACCTTTACTTGTTTCAAATTTTGAAGAGTAAAATTGTTATTTTACATGGCTAAATAGTCACAAAATACACACAATAATCGGAATTTGAAAGTTCAGTACACACAATAATAAAAAATAAAAATAGCTCAATACATACAATAACAAAGAAAATGACAAGTATGATACATTTTCAAGTAACTAACCCTATATTCAACATATCGGGACACAGGGTTAAGACTTGCTCGTATCAAATTTTAATGAATTCATATATTAGAATAGTTAGAAACATGATCGGAAATGTGCTCATATTAGTATTTAAACTTGTTATTTTGTGTAAAGGTTAGGATATCACGACCTGCTACCGGCTAAACAGGTAATTTTGGCTTATTTGGCATTTTTTATTTTATTTCTAATGCTTATGCGTAAGAGTAAATTGTAAAAACTGTCCTTGTAGTTTAGTCATGTTGCAACTTTAGTTCTTTTCATACTTATATTAATAACATTGTTATTAAACCCTTTTCTATACTACCACCACCCGATAATACAGTCCATTTGCATCTTTCGGCAACCCCCATCTTCTCAGGGAAATAATTCGAGCAAGAACCATATTTTCTGGTGAATATTCAGCAACCACCATTAGTTCTTCATAGTGCTAAAAATATTTTAGACTATCCGATAATACAAAACAGTTCTAAGAACCAATCTTTACAAGGATATATAAATACAAAACAATTATGAGATAAAAGAAACATCTTCCACCACTAAATACAAAACATGTCCATAATTAGCTGGAGTATCAGCCTTAGCCGCCATAGCATTGGTAACAAATTGATCACCTCTACAGAATATCCGCTTTAAACTATTGTCATTCACAACCCCAGATCTAACAACAACGAAACTCACTTTCCTCTCTGTAACAGATTGACGTGAAGATAATGATGATGATGTCAGCGTTGTTATAGCTCTGACTGGTTTAAAAATTGAAGCCATTTCTACAAATTGAATACACTTTGTATGTGTGTGATAGTTTTGATTGGAGGTTTAGATTAGGGTTTATATTGGGAAAGCCAAAAAAATAGAGTTCGGGTTTCGATTTTGATGTTTATGGAACTCGATTTAAAAGGGATAACCCTTTATTGAAAATGAAAGTGGGTCGGATTAACCCAATGACTATTGAGGTAAAAACAACAAAAATAAGTCTACTTGGAAAATAATAAATGATGTGGAAATTAATATGTGACATGGCAACTCAGCCAGTCATCTTTGTAACATTTAAACAAAACAACAAATTTCAATAAAAATATGAGCACATTTTCGACCATATTTCTAATTATTGTAAAAGTTGGTAAGTTCATTTCTAATTTATAAACTTAACCCTTCATATGTAGAAGAGTAAATTGCAGAATCCGTCTTTGAGGTTTAGTCAAATAGCAGTACTTACCTTTTCGAAAGTGTAGACACCTTCCATGTAGAAAACTTTTGAGGGCAATTTTCGTCCATGACTAAAATGAAATGACAGAGCCCCAAACATGTAGACAAAGAGACGAAGGGTAATCTTTCATCTAATTTTGTTTAGGGACAAAAATTGCACTTGAAAGTTCCCTATACGTACCATGTGTTCACTTTCAAAATGAGAGGGACTGTGCCTACAATTTGGGCAAACCTCAAGGACAGTTTTTGCAATTTACTCTACGTAGAAAGATCAAACAATAAATATGGTGTCCCTCTTGTTAGAACGTATTTTCTCCGTCATATAATAAGTGTTTATATTGGTATTTGTGGATGCCTCAAAATAAGTGTCTATTTTTTATTTCAACTAATAAAAAGAGATTTTAATAGATGAAAATGATATTTGATTGGTAGAAACTAAAAATTGTAATTAGTGAGATTTTAAAATTTAGGCATTTAAAATGTACGATCTTACGAGTTTACTCGCGATCTTTACAGCCTTGAGTAGGGATTGTGTACGCAGGCTATTTGGTATTAAATCCTAAATTATGGGTCCCACTAATAGATACCAAACAAACTATTTTTACCATCATGCCAAACCCTTAGACTTTTATGATCTAGTTATAAACACATCAAGTATTTTTATAGCCATCAATGTGGGATATGTTTTACCAACATTTCGTTGTTGTCACATTAACTTTAATCGTGAGTCGTGACACTTTTTAAATCATTGTGTATTTTTTTTTAAAAGAAACACAAATTCTCACGGAAATATCAGTTATGTATAAGAATGCCAATAATCGATTTTTGCCAACAACTTTCCAAACATACCCTCAACTCCTCAAGCAAATGATTACGTGAAAATCCAAAAATAAGATATTTATGAGTCATTTCCTAGTAACAACTTATACTATTCAAGAAAGAAGTTTCAAGTAACGGTTGTATGCTTATGAAAAGCACGTAGCTTTATTGGAAATATATATACTCTCATCTCCCTACTAAAACTATGTTTAGAAGAGAAATGAGATTGTCAAATTAATGGATTTCATGATATACTTCATATACAAACGTTTACACTCAACTTTAATTAATTCTTGAATGCAGGTTTATATTTATGCTTAATTACTATCATTATTTAATTATTTACATGTATTTGCGGGTGTTCACAAATCGGGTAACACCTACAAGAACTGAAAACCGAAATAAAAACCGAAGTACCAAGCCGAATAAAATCAAACTGAATTTGTCGAAAACTAGGTAGCCCATTGGGAAGGTGCTTGGGAGTTGGGATTTGCTAATTGGGGTAAAGCAATGGGCCTAGCCCATGATCCTACAGTCTAAACAACCAGATAATCAGATAATGCAGTAGGACTTGACATCTTACGCAAATAAAACAACGAGTGATGTTTTTACAATAAAATATAGAATGCATAGGCATATCATGAATTACAATAAACCAAAGTTCTTGTTGGCATTTTCTAAAAACAACAACAGATCGTCGGATCTCGTAGGTACTAACACGACCTCTTAGAAAAGAAGATAACAAAACACGGTCAAGATGATGAATAAGAATGGCATAACAGCATAAGCAGTATTTTCACTATTTTGTGTTAAAAGAAAGTGTATTTTTTTTTTTTTTAATGCGTTTTACCATCTAAAACATTTTACTTATAAAGTTATATGATTATAGTAAGAGAGAACTGCAAAATACATCCATGTGGTTTACAAATTTTGACATCTTACATCTCTGTCAGAAATTTTTGGCAATATACATCCCTGTTAGGCAAACGTTTGCCACTATACATCCCTCGTTAACAATGAGGACTAACCGTGCAAATTTTTCCTCCGTTATCTCTTAACGAGACTGAAAATATTACACTGTTAGCCTTCGTTAGCCAAACATTTGCACCGTTAGTCCTCTTTTTTAGAAAAAAAAAATTAAAAAAATTAAAATTAAAAAAAAAAGTTAAAATTAAAAAAAAAAAAAGGAAAAAAATTTTAAAAATTATTTTTTTAAGTTAATATTTCAAAAAAAATCAAATTTTTTAAAAAAAAAATAACATTTGCGAAAAAAAATTATAAATAATAATTAATTTTTTTAAAAATACGTATTTTTTTTAAAACTAATTTTTATAAAAAAAATGCGTATTTTTTAAAAATTTTTGATTTTTTTTTAAATATAACTTTAAAAACAATTAATTTTTTTATTTTTTTCTTCCTTTTTTTAATATTTTAAAAAAATGCGTATTTATTAAAAAAAATAATTTTTTTTTCGCAAATATTAATTTTTTTTTTAAAAAAAATTTTTTTTTTTAAATATTAACTTTAAAAAAATTAATTTTTAAAATTTTTTCCTTTTTTTTAATATTTTTAAAAAATGCGTATTTATAAAAAAAAATTTAATTTTTTTCGCAAATATTAATTTTTTTTTTAAAATTTGATTTTTTTTTAAATATTAACTTTAAAAAAAATTAATTTTTAAAATTCTTTTCCTTTTTTTTAATATTTTTAAAAAATGCGTATTTATAAAAAAAATTAATTTTTTTTTGCAAATATTATTTTTTTTTTTAATTTTGATTCTTTTTTAAATATTAACTTTAAAAAAAATTAATTTTTTAAATTTTTTTCTTTTTTTTTTTTAATTTTAACTTTTTTTTAATTTTAAAATTTTTTAATTTTTTTCCTAATAAAAAAGACTAACGGTGCAAATGTTTAGCTAACGAAGGCTAACGGTGTAATATTTTCAGTCTTGTTAAGAGATAACGGAGGAAAATTTTGCACCGTTAGTCCTCATTGTTAACGAGGGATATATTGTGGCAAACGTTTGCCTAACGGGAAATGTATATTGCCAAAAGTTTCTGACAAGGATGTAAGATGACAAAATGTGTAAACCACAGGGATATATTTTGCAGTTCTCTCTTATAGTAATAACATAGTTTGTAATTTGTATATCAAAACATTGAAAAAATAGGTAAATAACAATCATCTTGTGAAGTAGCCCACTCATGTGTAAATGGTAATCAAATCAGATATAATTTTTTAAATCGCTTTCTACATTCGTTTAAAAAAGTTATGAATTTAGAAAACTTTGAATTCGGAGCAAAAATATCGCTGCAAACAAGGGACACATCACTAGAAACAATGCAATGAGACAATGACCCTTGTATACACCAATATTATAAACCTTTCATGATTCATTTATAAACACATCAAATGTTTGTACATCCATCAATATGGGACAAAAAGCTCTCTCTCTCATCCTCCCCTCTCTCTCACACACACAAAAACAAAAACACCTTCCGATCACTTAATATATTCCGGCGGTCGGTCTCGGCCGACCGTCCGGATCTCCTTTTTACTTTCCTCTCCTTTAAATAAATAAGAGTTTTGCCCACAGATCTGTCATCTCCTATCTCCGATGCCGCTGTTGTCGCTGCTGCCAATGATGTTTCTGCTCAGATCCGTTGGTCCGTCATCGACGGCTGCTGCTGTGTAGGGGTTTGACTTTAGATCTGTTAGGCTTTTGTTCGGCTCCTTTAAGGATGCCTAGTTTTATCTTCTTAGTATGTATTATGTACTTTGTGTACTTTTGTCAAGCTACACTTTATATGGTTGTATCAGTCAAAGCTCACTCGGGTGATTCCCCCCACCTTTGAATGGTGTTGCTGTAGGCTGTCTCAACTATTTGGTGTATGTCTTGTTTGGCTTAACTTGTTATGTTTCGATGTAACTTGTTATGTTGTATCTTCCTCCATTTGTGAGGTTTGTAATGAAATGGATCATTTGTTCAAAAAAAAAAAAAAATCAATATGGGACAAGTTCCAACTTTTATTTTCTTTTTAGAGAGAACTGTGATAGAGTTTAACAATTAAATAGCACGTATTGCGAAAGCTAGGATCAAGTATAACACATAAATATTAACTAAAACATAAATAGTAAACGTACTCGATGCACTTCAAATAAACCTTGATTCTTGTACAAATAGATCAATGATAAACCCCTTATCGTTTTGTTTATCAATCTCTTGATAATTACTAAAGTAAGTAATTACCTCGTTCTTGTACACACAAACTACCAATGAATAAAGGTTTGATGCAAGTAAACAAAACACTTAATATTTTTGCTTTGGAAAAATCGATCCAAACCCTATGGGGAGGGATGAACCGATCGGCCAAGAAAAACAAGGAGGAAAGAAAAGGTTTAGGGTTAGTGTGTGTGCACAAAAGATGTGAAACCCTAATCCTTGGCCTTGTATATATACTAGAGGATATCTTGGTGACCAAGAAAGCATGGGTCGACCCATGGGGTTGGGCTTCGACCGGCCTAGCACCCACAAGGGTGTTTCTAGATCTTTCTTGACTCCCAAGTTACACTCTATTCCTTATTTTTCGTTACTAACGATAGTTAGTCCATACGGTTAATAACTAACGACCATTTAGTCCATTAAGTGTTTATAAATATATATATATTCAATACATTTAATATATACATATTTATTTTACATTATTCTTGTTTGTAAAGTGTGCAATCCCGAGGTCTCGGGTTCGATACTAGACATTTACTTATTAATGTTTATACGTAACATTTAACAGCTCCCACTCGTATATTCATTAATAATAAAATGACATTGGTTAGCGTCTTGCAACACTCCAATGCTCCTAGTTCAATCCGAGCTAGGTTTCCTGGAAAAACCTTTAATGATTCATCATTATAATTATCCTTTCATTACTAATACCACATTAATAAAGATGTGAGTTCCTTTATTAAATTTCTGTTTCTCGTTTCTTTATGATTGAACAAAATTACCAAATCATTTGAAGGTATTCCAGATAGACTTTGGGCATGGCCATGCAAACATTTTGTCAACCCTACGAGGGGCCCAGCAGTATTAAACTTCTAAACAAATCAGAAGGAATAAATTCTTTCTTGACTATAAGAATAACCCATGAACTTTGCAACACTTCTGAAAACAACCCTTATAACTCCCTGTTACGGTGAGCGGTAGATTGCTTCACAAAAATGCACTACATCCATGACACTTATCTGGTATCTCAAGTCTGAGGATAACTTTAAATATGATTCTCACATTAAATATTAAATCATATTATTGGGATAAGTCCAATATTCAATTCATTGAATATCATGTGAAATTGGTATGACTCCGCATCAATATACTTTCAAGTATATCCTAAACCAATACTCAAATTTGTCTTAGTTTAATGATATTCCCATATCATTAATCGACAATGGACAATTTAGAATAATAATTTATTCTTGGATCTTAAACATGCAAATATAGGATATATTATTAAGACAATGAATAAATAAAGATAAAACATATTTTATTTCATTAAAATAATAATTGTACGTTACATCCTTTATCCAAACACTAATCACAAATGGGCATGAAACTTTCAGCTAATCTAAGTCCTACACCTTCAGCATGCTTGTAAAGCTTGGTGCCAGGTAGAGGCTTTGTTAATTGATCTGCCAAGTTATCATCTGTGTGAACTTTGAGCATTTCGATTTCGCCTATTTCGACTTGTTCTCGAACATAGTGATGCTTAATCGGGAAATGTCTGGTGCCTTTCATGATTCCAGGCTCATTGGCAAATGTAATTGCAGCTGAGTTGTCACAATACATTTTAATAGGTCTTTGAATCGAAGGCATAACTCCAAGCCCTGAAACAAACTTCCTAATCCAAACAGATTCCATTGCAGCTTCTGAAGCAACTATATACTCACTTTCTGTAGCAGACATTGCTAGTACACTCTGCTTTCTGCTCCTCCAATCCACAGCTCCTCCATTAATGACAAAGACATAACCCGTCTGAGACTTCGTATCATCCTTATCACCTTTCCAAGAAGCATCGCAGTAACCTGTAACATCAAGTTCTGCTGATGGATTTCCCCCATAAACCAAGAACATATCTTTAGTAGCCCTAAGGTACTTAAGAGTATTATTAACAGCAGTCCAGTGAGTTTCACCTGGATTCTGCTGATATCGACTGGTTAAATTCTGAGCAAATGCTACATCAGGTCTTGTACTTTTCACCGCATACATAATAGATCCCACAACCGAAGCATAAGGGACTCTCTTCATGCGTTGCACCTCTGCAGGTGTTGAAGCACAAACCTTGTTGCTCAAGCCATGTTGTTCTTGCATTGGCAAATATCCTTTCTTGGAATTTTGCATATTGAATCTCTTCAATATTTTATCAATGTAAGCACTTTGGCTTAATCCAATTAATCACTGAGATCTGTCTCTATATATCTTGATTCCCATAATAAATGCAGCTTCCCCTAAATCTTTCATAGAAAAACACTTTCCAAGATATGCCTTAACCTTTTGCAAACTTGGAATGTCGTTTCCCATGATCAATATGTCATCAACATATAATATAAGGAAAATTACATTACTCCCACTAACTTTGTGATATACACATGGCTCATCAAGATTTTGAGTGAATCCATACTTTTTAATTTCACCATCAAATCTCTTATTCCATTGTCGTGATGCTTGCTTTAATCCATAAATGGATCTTTTAAGCTTGCATACACGATTTGGGAATTCTGGATTTACATACCCCTCAGGCTGCGCCATATAGATGTCTTCATCTAGGCGACCATTTAAGAAGGCGGTTTTTACATCCATTTGCCAAATCTCATAGTCATAGTAAGCGGCTATGGCTATAAGAATCATAATTGCCCTTATGTCAGCTACAGGAGAAAAGGTCTCCTTATAGTCAACACCAAAAGTTTGAGTATAGCCTTTAGCTACACAACGGGCCTTATAGGTGTGTACAACGCCATCCATGTCAGTCTTTTTCTTGTAGAGCCATTTACTCCCAACTAGTTTGGCACCCGGAGGTAGGTCTACTTCTTCCCAGACATCATTGTCTTCCATGGATTACATTTCCCCATCCATAGCTTCTTTCCATTTGGCCTTTTCAGGACCATTCATGGCAGCTTTATAACTTGTAGGCTCATCAAGATCACCCAGTATATTCTCATCACTCTCTACATTAAGACATAGACGAGTAGGAGCTTTTACTGGTCTTGTTGACCTACGAATGGGAATCACTTCAACTTCAGGTGGAGGGCCTAAACTTTTAGGTTCTACCGGAAGTTGGTTAGTGTTTTCAGAAGGTTCTACATCTTCTTGACCGTCTTCCAGATCATATACTCTCCCACTGAATTCTTGAGATATGAGCTCCCTTTCAAGGAAGTCTCCATACCTTGCAACAAATACTTTGTTTTCAGGTGGGTAATAAAAGTAGTATCCCATAGTTTCCTTAGGGTATCCTACGAAGATGCACTTCACAGATCTTTGTTGGAGTTTGTCTGCTGAGTCACGTTTAACATACGCCTCACAACCCCAGACCTTAAGATAAGACAGGTTTGGAGCTTTTCCAGTCCATACCTCATATGGTGTCTTATCAACCTTCTTTGTTGGAACCATATTTAGAATGCGAACCGCAGATTCTAAGGCATAATCCCAAAACGAAAAAGGAAGAGTTGTTAGATTAAACATAGATCGTATCATATCTTGCAATGTACAATTCCTTCTCTCAGATACACCATTTTGTTGTGTAGTATATGGAGAAGTAAGGTGCTGGACAATTCCCTCCTTTGCTAGATAATCTATGAACTCCTGACTCAGGTATTCACCACCTCTATCGGATCGAAGAGCTTTAATCTTCTTTCCAAGTTGCAACTCTACTTCTGCTTTAAACACTTTGAATGTTTCAAATACCGCATGCTTATGTTTAAGTAAATAAACATAACCATAACGGCTGTAATCATCCGTGAATGTTAAGAAGTAGCTAGCACCTCTCCTTGACACATGTCTAAGTGGTCCACACACATCTGTGTGAATAAGACCAAGTAGATCATTAGCCCTTTCAATCCTATTTTTAAAGGGTTTCTTAGTCATCTTCCCAGCAATGCAAGATTCGCATTTATTAAATGATTCATCATTGATCTTATCTAAAAGCCCATCATGTTGCAGCTTTTTCATGCGATATTTGCCAATGTGAGCAAGTCGACAATGCCAAAGATAAGATGAATCCAGACCTTTCTTGATTCTCTTATTGTTGATGCTATACATTGAATTATTTATAACAAAAGCATTATCATTATCATTCATATCAATTTCAAATACACCGTTCACAGCAATAGCATTAAAATAAAAAACATCATTTAAAGAAACTGAAATTCCATTGCTAGAAATAGTATGATGAAAACCAAGGTTTAACAAACATGAAAATGAAATTACACCTCTAACAATTGACGGTGCATAATGACAATTATTTAAAGATAGTACTAAGCCCGAAGGCAACACTAAATTAAAAACTCCTATAGCTTCAACTCCTGCATGCGCACCGTTACCAACGTGCAAGAATTGTTGTCCATAGGCCAGCTTTCTCTCAACTCTAAACCCCTGCAAGGTATTGCAAATATGAATGCCACATCCCGTATCATATACCCATGAATTCAATTTAGGAGTAAGAGTGAATAATTCAATCATAAAGAACGCACCAGAAGTACTGGCTTTACCAGCTTCATTCCCCTGCTTCTTCTGTCGCAAGTCATGAATGTAGAGAGGACAATTGTGCTTCCAATGGCCCTTTTCATGACAGTGGTGACAAGCCTAATCCTTCTTGTTTGGAGGATTTGTCTTGTTCTGCTTAGGCTGATGCTGTTTCATCTTTGGTTGTGGTTGATAGGCCATGACCTGCTTGCCTTTATCACCTTTACCTTTGCCTTTGTTCACATACGATTTCTTCTGGATTCTCCCCCCATGAATTGCCAACACTTGTGGGGTAGGAGCCTTGACCTTGGCTGGTAGACTTTTCTCATAATCAACAAGCAATGCGAGTAATTCTGAGACTGTCTTCCCCGAGCAATGCATGTTGTAATTCTGCACAAAACCAGCAAAATCCCTGATGTGGGATCTGTTGATCAAGTGCACTTGCACATTGTCGGGGTAACCAAAACCAATTCTGTGAAGTTGATCAAACGAATCTTTCATCTCATCCACATAATCAGCTACTGGTTTACCATCACCATGCTTGCAGTTGTGTAGCTTTTCGAGTTCATCATACAATTCAACTGCAGGTGGCTTCTCATAAGACTGCCTGAGGTTATCAAGCATATTCTTAGGAGACGAGTACTCATACTTCTTTTGTAATTGAGCACTCATGCTAGTGAGCATTAAACAAGCAACCTCGTTATACTTAGCATTAGTCACCTTCCATGCTGCCTTTGCTTCTGGTGTTGCAGTAGCAGCAGGTTCAGCAGGGCATTCCTCGGTCACATAGTCTAGCTTACCAGACGCCCTCAAGACAATTCTGAGCGAACGGTACCAGTCATTGAAATTCTTTCCAGTCAGTTTTTCTCTCTCAAGATGACTCTTGAAAGCAGAAATCACAGTTTGGTTATCGGGTTGAGCCATATCTACAGATAAAGTTCAAATATTAGTATTTTCGATAATCAATATCTTCAAGAAAAATAAAATACCCAAGGCTATATTCATATAACCAACTAATTTTCTTGAAAACCTAGGATCCAACTTTACATAGATTCCACCACATCAGTTGATCTGTTAGTGGTGAAAGTACAAAAGTTGGTAATCTGTCGAACAATAATTGGCAAACAAGATTTCCAATTCCTAGATCATTATGGGATTTACATCAAATTGATTCATCAATTTGCCTTGTAAGCATGTTTCATCCTATCTCATGCCTTAAGTTCTAGGTCTCACGCACAACTTATTTAAGTCGTCTACCTTAGAAACAGTAAAATTGCAATTATGGTCTCACGCGTTAAAAGAATTTTACCTTGTTATAGTAATTTAGCCTAGGTCTCACGTTTACTAAATTAAAATTCCAAGTGTTCCTTATAGATAGATGGCACGTAACTTAAATTATTTAAGGGTATTATTTTTTATATGTAAATCAAAATATGTACAAAGATGCATGCACTCATCTTTATAACATAAGTTTTCATAAAAACTTTTTATATCCAATTCGTGAAATTAATACACAAAGTTTTACTTGAGGTTTATGCCAAAACCCTAAGATGACTTTCTATAATCATGATTTTAAAAGTAATTCGTTTAAGACATATTCAAGATTGTGATAACCAAGGCAGACTCTAAGGCTTTTTTCTAAGCCTTCAAATCACGGTTATGAATATCATCTTAAAATACTTAATTTTAAAAGCATATTTGTACAAAACATCAATCAAGCAAAAGTTTATGGATTCAATCTCAAAATTGTAATAAAGTATGAATTTTGCTAGTCTCGCCTGGGAGCTGATTACCGTGCGAATCGGACCACTATCGGCACCTAAGACCTTGCAAGATTCTTACTTTACCACTTAGGGTTTCACCATTATTAGTCCGTATTTATTTTCTTTATAAAAACAACCATTTTATTGCTTACATCAAGTCAAACTAATAACAATAAAACAAGTATCAAAGAAAATCAAAACAACCAATAATCAACAAGTGAAACAATTAGCCACATGCAATCCGTATTAGAAAAGATCATAATAAAATCAATTCTAGGTATAATAATGCATGCAATCAACTAAGGCCTTCTCCTCTTAGTGGAAGAGAGCCACATACATTGACGAATCAATTGCGTAGGCCAAAGCTAATTAACACACCACATAACATATAAAATTGATTTTAATATGTATTGGAGTCTTCCCCAATTTAAGATCTATATTAAACATGTGATAAAAACAAGATCCATGACTAACATGCATGTAAGTCACGGATTAAAACCTAACAATTAGCACATAGGTCACAAGATACGTTCAATTAACCGGTTAATGACCTAGGGTTTCTAGTGATTACATATAATCCAAGAAAAACCACAAAACCCTAATTAGGGTTTCATGGAAAAATCGACCCCCCCCCCCCAAAATTAGGGTTAGGGTTTCGAAATTTTAAAAAAAATAGGAAAAACCCTAGATAAAAAAAAACATGTATCTAAAACAATTAAAGATCCTGTTTTATTACGTTTTAGTAATCAATTACATGTTATACATGGCTCGTGATGCCACTGATAGAGTTTAACAATTAAATAGCACGTATTGCGGAAGCTAGGATCAAGTATAACACATAAATATTAACTAAAACATAAATAGTAAACGTACCCGATGCACTTCAAATAAACCTTGATTCTTGTACAAATAGATCAATGATAAACCCCTTACCGTTTTGTTTATCGATCACTTGATAATTACTAAAGTAAGTAATTACCTCGTTCTTGTACACACAAACTACCAATGAATAAAGGTTTGATGCAAGTAAACAAAACACTTAATATTTTTGCTTTGGAAAAATCGATCCAAACCCTATGGGGAGGGATGAACCGATCGGCCAAGAAAAACAAGGAGGAAAGAAAAGGTTTAGGGTTAGTGTGTGTGCACAAAAGATGTGAAACCCTAATCCTTGGCCTTGTATATATACTAGAGGATATCTTGGTGACCAAGAAAGCATGGGTCGACCCATGGGGTTGGGCTTCGACCGGCCTAGCACCCACAAGGGTGTTTCTAGATCTTTCTTGACTCCCAAGTTACACTCTATTCCTTATTTTTCGTTACTAACGATAGTTAGTCCATACGGTTAATAACTAACGACCATTTAGTCCATTAAGTGTTTATAAATATATATATATATATATATATATATATATATATATATATATATATATATATATATATATATATATATATATATATATATATATATATATTCAATACATTTAATATATACATATTTATTTTACATTATTCTTGTTTGTAAAGTGTGCAATCCCGAGGTCTCGGGTTCGATACTAGACATTTACTTATTAATGTTTATACGTAACATTTAACAAACTGCAAAATATATCAATGTGGTTTACACATTTTAACATCTTACATTCATGTCAGAAATTTTTGGCAATATACATCCCCGTTAGGCAAGCGCCACAATACATCCCTCGTTAACAATGAGGAGTAACGGTGCAAATTTTCCTCCGTTATCTCTTAACAAGACTGAAAATATTACACCGTTAGCCTTCGTTAGCCAAACATTTGAACCGTTAGTCCTCTTTTTTAGAAAAAAATTAAAAAAAAAAAGGAAAAATTAAAAAAAAAAGGAAAAAAATTTAAAAATTATTTTTTTAAGTTAATATTTTAAAAAAAATCAAAATTTTTTTAAAAAAATAATATTTGCGAAAAAAAATTATAAATAAGAATTAATTTTTTTAAAAATGCGTATTTTTTTAAAACTAATTTTTATAAAAAAAAAATGCGTATTTTTTAGGTCAAATTACTTGAAAATGTATGCAACTTACCCCTTTTTCCCATTGTATGTAGCTTTTTTTTTTTTTTTTTTTTTTTTTTTTTTACATACTGTCAATAAACTCGCTAAATCCGTCCTTTGTGTGTAGCAAATGACTCGTTTGACCAGTACCCGGTTGCAACAACCATTATCACTACCACGTGTGTAAATAATTTACACGGTGTTATTTCCACCTTGGCACAAGAGAACAATATTATCCTTTATCAAGGACCACACACACATTGGACCACACATACCTGCTTTCACTTCCCATTTTCCCCCTTTTCACCCGACCAAACCCTAATTTTAATTCTTTATCAACTGAGTGTCGTTTTCAATAAATAACTGAAATTGATTGGTGCACAAGGTACCCTTTTTGATATTCTCTTTGTCCCCTTCATTATTTTAGTTGTATTAAAGTATTACAATATTGTACGGATTATGTTTTTTATTGCGAAAAATTAATGTTTTTACCTATTCTTTTACAGGATGGCACCATCTGGGTCTGATGCATTGTGGTTTGATCTTCACCACGATGGTGTGTTTTATTTTCTTCCACTTAGGTATGAAAACGACCTTGTTTATCAATGGAAGTTGTATAAGGATAGGAAATTAGACTATAAGAGTATGTGTGAGCATCTTATGGACATGACAGGCCATCCAGGATTTGCTGGTTTGTATTTTTGCTTACCAGAATGTGAACTAGAAATAGGACTGAAAATCATTGAAACTGATGTTGATGTTGCTTCAATGTATGCATTTGCTGAATCATATGGCAAGTTAAACATATACATGACTCATGTTCACCAAAACTTGGCAGAGTTTTATTTTCAAAATCTTTGCATGGAACAATATGGGGATGGGGAAACATCTAGGTTGAGGATTCATAAAATTATGGTAAAAGATGCTTCTAATATGACTGTAGATGAACTAGTTGCATGGGCTGAAGAAGATGCGCAAAAACCTTATACACCAGATAAGCTAACACCTAAGAAAGTAGTTAATTGTGTGGATGATGATGAGGATACCCCTCTTAGGGATCTAGTTGTCAGCCCTATTGCTAGGCGTAAGTTGTTGGGTAAAAAGGGCAGCCCAAACCCTAGTTTGAAGCGTAAGTTGTTTGATAAGGAAAAAATTACAGTGAGTGATGATGGTAATACAGTTAAGAAAGCCATGGATAGGGGTAAAGCTAAGATGGTAGAACAAGACCGTCCTCCTAAGTTACCTGTTCGTAGGAATAAGGGGATAGTTATTCAAGATAATGATAACCCAAGTGTAATGCAAAGTGATACAAGTAGTGATTTAGAAAGTGATCCATCACTAGGCATTAACTTTAGTTTGTATAGTGATAGTGAGAGCGAGTACTCAGATAAGTCCGTTGATTACTTGTCAGAGGATGAAGATGACCTGCGAGAACTTAGGAAGCGAAGAAGTGAATCAAAGAAGGAATCTAAGTCTACAAATAAACAAGCAGGGGAAAGTAGTTCTAGTGGGATTAGGCAGAAGAGAGCATATACAGTTGGTGATAGTGAAACTGTGATTGAGCACGAAGATTTTATGGATGGGTTAATGAGAAAGTTGAGTCGTAATGGTGATTATATGACTGATCCATTCACTATTTGTTGGGTCTGAAACTGCTGCTGAGTGAAACTGCTGCTATAAGTGAAACTGCTGCTAGTAGTAATGATTCTGCTGCTAATGTCAAAGTGCTGCTGAGGATAAATGCTGCTGACAGAATCTGCTGCTAATGGGATAAAGATGTATACGGTTTAGATAAATATAGAATAGATTGTGTAAATATTATATTTATCTAGAATATACTTATCTTGTAGAGAAAGGTATTGTAAACCTAGTAGGACTCCTTGGTCTATAAAAGGAGGATCCTAGGGTTAGTTTATGTACGTGTTATTATTCACTTCAAGGTTGTAAAACCCTAGCATTGTTGAGTGCACGTATTAATAATATTGAAGTGTTGAAAGAGAATCATAATTCTTCTTAAGTTAAGCTTTTATATTCCGCATATTAGCTTAAGTGTTCATTCAAGTTAACTTCTATATAAGATCGTTTAAAGCTCAACTGGGATCAACACTATTGTTGAGTCTAAAGTTGATAAATTTCCCATACATGATCTCATTGGAAGATGCGAAAACCCAAGGTAATACATTACTTGCAATGACATGATTTACTCATAATTAACTTAAGTTCAACCCATTCCCATACTTATCAATATATGTTTCTGTTATTTTGTAGGTTGGTGAGAAGTTTGTTGATGTGGAACAACTTAAAGAGTGCCTTACGTACTATGCTCTTGCCAACGGTTTCTCTTTATAGTACTACAGAAGTTCAAAGAAACAACTCATTGCAAGATGTGGTTTACGACCAGAAAGGATTAAAGATCCAGAGAAAGGTAAGCAAAGCAAGTGGAAAAGATACCCAAGTAGTGAAGAGGTTCCTACTTCAAAGTGTCCATGGAGATGTTATGGTAAGGAGATGACCACCGAGAATTCTTTCCAGGTAGTATCTCTAGATGATGAACATAATTGTGTTAGGCATTTTAAGTATGGATCATTAGTTAACTACAAATGGGTGGGTAAGCATTTTGGTATTAAGATTAGGCAAAATCCTGAGATTAAGTTGCATGAAATAGCTGAGTTAGTCACGAAGAAATACAAGTGCATAGTTAGCCCAAATGTTTGTAGGAATGCTAAAAGGTGGGCTTTGAATGAAGGGGAAACAGCTAATGAGGACCATTACAGTTTGCTTTGGTCATATGGGAAGGCTATTTTACAGACAAACCCAGGTTCTACGGTACAAATTGGAGTCACAAAAAATCCAGACGATAAAACATATTTTGATGGAATCTACATATGTTTAAAGGGTTTGAAAGATGGATGGAAGTTGGGTTGTAGAAAGATTATAGCTTTAGATGGGTGTTTTCTAAAGAAGCCAAATGTAGGTGAAATCTTGACTGCCATTGGTCGCGACGCAAACAATCACATATTTCCGGTAGCATGGGCAGTCGTAAGTGTGGAAAACAAGGACAACTGGAGTTGGTTTCTAGACTTACTTGGGAAGGATCTTGATATGCCTACTGGTAATGGATTAACCCTCATGTCTGATCAACACAAGATAAGTATGCCTACTTGTAATTGATATTGGTAACTGTTATTTGAATGATTAGTTGTTATGCATTTATATTGTTTGTTACTTGTTTGTTAGGGACTGATTGAAGCCGTAAAAGAGGTGATGCCAGACGCTGAGCATAGACAATGTGCGAGGCACATCTATGAAGGGTTTAGGAAGCAGTATAGTGGTCTTGAGTTCAGGTTATTGTTTTGGGGTGCTGCAAAGGCTACATACACTGGAAGGTTTAACAAAGTCATGGAGAAAATCAAGAAAAGCCAACCAAAATGCGTATGATTATTTGATAAAGAAATATCCAAAAACATGGTTAAGGGCATATTTCCATATCGGTACAAACTGCGAAGCTGTTGAAAATGGATTTAGAGTGTTTTAACTCGGTAATTTTAACAGTGAGGAATAAGCCAATAATAACCATGCTTGAAGGTATACGAGTAATTGTTTTGGAGAGAATGAATACAATGAGGAGGATTTCTGATAAATGGAGTGAAGATATCTGTCCTAACATACAGAAAAGGCTAGAAATAACGAAAGATCAAGTGAGGTATATACTGAAGCACATTTTCTTTACAACCTAACTTACAACTAACATTTTAGGATATCTGTCATAACCAAAATAAGTTTCTTTCATACAGGTTTTGGCATGTTATACCTACTGGTGGAGGCTTGTTTGAGGTGAGGAACGGGTGTGAAGCATTTGGTGTTGATGAGCAGCGTAGAACATGCTCGTGTCGATTATGGCAGCTTTCTGGTTTGCCTTGTGCTCATGCAATTGTAGTTATATTCAAGGTAAATAGATTTGCTGAGGAGTATGTTCCATCATGTTTTAGGAAAAAAAGTTTCGTTGATGCATACCACCAATATTTGAATCCTGTTGGAGGTATGTCCTTTTGGCCTGACACTAGTGAATTGTCTAGGATATTGCCGCCTATAACTAAGAAAATGTCTGGTAGGCCTAGAAAGAAACGTATTAGGGCAGCCCATGAAAACAAAACCACAAACCGGGTATCTAGGACTGGCGTAACCATGACATGTTCCAATTGTCAACAAAAAGGGCACAATAAAAAAGGTTGTCAAGATCCAACTGTAATAGTACCACCAACTATTGAACCTTCACTCATAGATGAAGATGAGGTACTTAACACAGAAACATTTGTTGCACATCAAGAAATACCATTTGAAGACCCTTTAGGAGCAGAACATGTAGAGGGTTCGGGTCACTTTGGTTCTGATCAGGCTAATTTTGGGGTGGGTACAAGTCATGGAATTGGTTCAAGTCATGTTATGGGTTCAACTCACAAACCAAAGGTTAAGAATACTAAAAAAAAGGGGGGGATCTGGGTATAACAAGAATAAAGTTCCAGCTGCTAGGTTTAGTAGATTGGGTAGGTGGTTTGGTTTAGGAGAAAGTGATGGGGGATCAGATACAATTGAGGATTCAAACACAGAACCCACAGATAATCACCGTAACCTTGCTGGTGGTTCTTTTCAAGCAACTCAAGACATCCCAAACCTCTCAAGAGTTGTACCAACACAAAATAGTCAAGTTGCAACAAATGAAGTGCAAAGAAATGCAGAAGTTGAGGAACCAGTTCAACCAAGACCAAGAAGGATTTTAAACTTGATCAGACCAAGAGCACCAAGTGAAAGGATTTTGAAGAAAAAATTGGCCAAGAATCTACATGGAGTTGGTTCATCAAGCTCCAGTGCTTTGGATTTGGAGTAGCAATTAAAATGTTGTTTGTTTATCTTAGTATTAAGAAAAATTATGCACTTCTTTTGTATCTATGTCTTGTGCAAGTACTGAGATGTGAAGATGTATGCTAAACTATGCAGTGCACTTCTTTTGTATGCATGGTGTTGTGCACTTGAAAACTAGCTTTGTAGGATCCTGTAAAATCAGTCATATGTGACTGTAAACTTTATGCACTCCTTTTGTACATCTATATTATGCACTCCTTTTGTCATATGTGCCTGTAAACTTGTAGAAGCCAAAAGTTGTAAACATACATTACAACCAAATGATTCTGTGATGTAAACATACATTACATTAAGATTCAAAATGCTTACAAAACTTGTTTACAACCACCATTACAACTTAACAACCATTACTAGCAACAAAAGCAATACATGTCAACAGCAAACCTAATACATTATTGCTACAACAAAAGCAATGAACACAACAATGAAACTGAGAACCAAGAAGACTTTGTCATGAACTTGCATTTTTGACTTGATAAAAGTCAAATCCTCCATCATTTTCATCATATCAGCTTGTGAAACTGCAACTTCATTCGAATTTGATCTCTTCCCCATGTTCTTGTATTTCATCTTGTCATTATGTTCCTTGAACAACAAACACTTGTAATAATCACTTGGAAGCTCTAGGTCTGTGAAGCCATAAAACTTACATTTCTTGTACTTGTCCTACCAAGTTAGTGGGTTACAATCATAGGTTAAATGTTGCATACAAATACCAAGTATAATAAAATCAATCAAATAAACTCTTACATAAATTGGACATGCTTTGAATCGTCTACCAGGATTTGTTATGGTCCAAGCGACTTGTTCTTCAACTGGTAATGGGTTTTTACATTTGCAATGTGTAGCATTTTGGTAATACTCAATGGTCTTTTGATTGGATTTGGAAGTATAAGAAGAAGAGGAGGCCATGGATTAGGGTTAGTGGGGGCTGTGAATTGGGTGGAAAAGAGGAAGAAAATGAATTAGGGTTAGTGGGGGCATGTGGGTATTTATTTTTGCCCAAATAAAAATAAAGGGAAAAAGTATATATTGGTGATATGGCATGTAACCGGATCCACGTCGGATGAACTGGTCAAACGAGTCACTTGCTACACACAAAGGACGGATTTAGCGAGTTTAGTGACAGAATGTTTAAAAAAAATAAAGCTACATACAATGGGAAAAAGAGGTAAGTTGCATACATTTTCAAGTAATTTGCCCTATTTTTTAAAAAAATGCGTATTTTTTAAAAGAATTAGATTTTCTTTTAAATATAAACTTTAAAAACAATTAATTTTTTATTTTTTTTTTCCTTTTTTTTAATATTTTTAAAAAATGGGTATTTATAATTTTTTTTTCGCAAATATTAATTTTTTTAAAAAAAATTTGATTTTTTTTTAAATATTAACTTTAAAAAAAATTAATTTTTAAAATTTTTTTTCTTTTTTTTAATAATTTTAAAAAATGCGTATTTATAAAAAAAAAATTAATTTTTTTTCGCAAATATTAATTTTTTTTTAAAATTTTGATTTTTTTAAAAATATTAACTTTAAAAAAAATTAATTTTTAAAATTTTCTTCCTTTTTTTTAATATTTTTAAAAAATGCGTATTTATAAAAAAAATATTTTTTTTCGCAAATATATATATATATATATATATATATATATATATATATATATATATATATATATATATATATATATATATATATATATTTTTTTTTTTTTAAATTTTGATTCTTTTTTTAAATATTAACTTTAAAAAAATTAATTAAATTTTTTTTTTTTTTTAATTTTAACTTCTTTTTTTTTTAATTTTAAAATTTTTTAATTTTTTTTTCTAATAAAAAGGACTAGCGGTGCAAATGTTTGGCTAACGAAGGCTAACGGTGTAATATTTTCAGTCTCGTTAAGAGATAACGGAGGAAAATTTTGCACCGTTAGTCCTCATTGTTAACGAGGGATGTATTGTGGCAAACATTTGCCTAACGGGGGATGTATATTGTCAAAAGTTTCTGATAAGAATGTAAGATGCCAAAATGTGTGAACCACAAGGATATATTTTGCGGTTCTCTCTTATAGTAATAACATAGTTTGTATATCAAAACATTGAAAAAATAGGTAAATAACAATCATCTTGTGAAGTAGCCCACTCATATGTAAATGGTAATCAAATCAGATATAATTTTTTAAATCGCTTTCTACATTCGTTTAAAAAAGTTTTGAATCTAGAAAACTTTGAATTCGGAGCAAAAATATCGCTGCAAACAAGGTACACTTCACTAGAAACAATGCAATGAGACAATGAACCTTGTATACACCAATATTATAAACCTTTCATGATTCATTTATAAACACATCAAATATTTGTACATCCATCAATGTGGGACAAGTTCAACTTTTATTTTCTTTTTATTAGAGCTGTTTTTCCTTACTAGAAGAAACAGTATCTCATTGACATCAAGTTTGCTCATGAAACACTTCAGATCATTGCAAAAAAATTTCTGCAAAGAAAATGCAAATCCTTACAAAGATATTACTTACATCTAAGTAAATATTTCATGACATGACAGAGCAACATGCCAGTGTTATAGTCTATTTTTGCCTGAATTGATGATTTTATGCTGACTAATGATTGTGAGAGGGCATGGAGATGCTACTTGGTTCACCTACAGGTGGTACTAATCAGATAATATAGACCGAACATATAGTTAAACTTAGGAATGTTGAGATGACGTTATTGTGTGGTGTACACTTAAAAACACAATTTCCGACATTTCACTCGATGATTTTGCTATAGTTTTCCGATCAACACTCGTCTCATTCGGGCTAAAGTCATCTTTAAAGATTCTCACATTTCATCCTACATAAATGACAGTGGCATACCTCTCATTTTCTTTAGCTTTCGCCCAACAACGAATCCATGTGAAATGTATGCTGTAGGACTTGACATCTATATGTACAATTACAAAACTGCGAGTGATTTTTTTAACAAAAGATAGAATGCACAGCCAATAGTCGAACGACTTCTTTAGAGAAGAAGATTACAAAAACAAGGTCACGAATATAAATTAGAATGCCAGAATAGCAATACCAACATTTTTTGTTTTCAAAACAGTGTATTCATCTACACTTCAGATGTTATATGATTATTGTAATACTATAGTTTGTATTAAGATAATAAAGAAATGAGTAAATAACAATCTTTTTCTAAAGTAGCTCACTTATCGCCAATGTCTTATTCACATCAACTTCCATCATAACCCATTTTAAATCGTTGCGAAGTTTTCAATTAAAAAAAAAAAAAAAAAAAAACAAAACAAAACTAATCCTCACAAAATAGTAGTTTTACATATGATACGACATATGTCTAAGTTAATAAAAATTAATTTTCGCCAACAACCTTCCCACATACCCAGGGGCGGAGCCAGGATATTTTTCGAGGGGGGGCAATTTTTTTTTTTTTTTTTTTTTTTTTTTTTTTTTTTTTTTTCACGACAAGCCGAAAAAAACTATTTTACGCATGAGTGTCGCCGAAACAAACCTTTGTCCAAACCAATAAGTAAACTAAGCAAGTCGAATCAACCCGAAAATATTACATTGTGAGACGATAAAAATAATACCCCAGCTGAATAGTATTAACGAAAAACACTATCTTTTATTGATTTAGCACACAAACGAAAACAATACCTCCATATCAAGTAAATAGAACTAAAGTTTTTAACAAATAGTGGTTATCATATAAATATGTGACAAACATTTGAAGTCAAATTATGTCTAACATTTTATAAATATTTAAAATCTTAATATACTTTTCTACTCATCCGTTTATAAAACTTAGATTTGTACCGAATCTCCTAATTAAACTTTATACGTTTATCACCAATGCCATTTTTTTTATTATTGACAGAGAAATGCAAATACGTAGTACGAGTAATTGTCAAAAGGAAACAAAATACTACTGTAGTAGTAATAATAAAGAATGACATAAAGTATATACTAGTGGTCAATTCTTTTCATTCAGTACACACGTGAAGAGAGAGAGAAGGTCATCATCTTCACTCTTTATCTTTCTTGCTTTCTTTTTCTACCGGACGAGAACCAGCAAGCGGAAACATCAATCTTTTTTCCATTTCTATGTTCTTCCGGTTCTATCAAGCTTTACTAACTTCATTTCAGTTACTTGTAGGGGGGCAAAATGATGAAAAACACGATAATCTATGATAAAATTACACTACACCGGAAAGTTTGGAGGGGGCACGTGCCCACCGTGCCCCCTCCGTAGCTCCGCCTCTGCACATACCCTCAAGTAAATTATTACATGAAGATCCGTTATAGAAAATTTACGAAATTACGAGTCATTTCTCGGTAGCAACTTATACCATTCAAGAAATAAGTTTTCAACTTTCAGGTGAAGTTGTATGCTTATGCATGTAAAGCATGGAAACATACATGCGTGATACAATTCATACAATTGATGTGTGGCTGCTAAAATCTGTGTAGCTTTACTGGACGTGTAGTATATACTCTTTTTTCTCCCTACTAAAACTATATGTGAAAAGAGATGAGATTATCATATTTTGGGCTTCATTTCATATAGTAAAATAAAAATAAATAAAAATAAAAGGGAAATGATTTAGCTTAATTACTACTACCATTATTGACATGTATTCACTGCATTCCTTTTGGCACACAAGCCTTCAGTTTCTCTATATTCGCTGTTTTTGTTACTGAAACTTTAATAGGGTGTTCAGAATTTTCTAAATGGGGTAAAGGTATGGGCCTAGCCCATGATTCAAGGATAGTCCATTGGGAGTTCGGTAATCTATCCTACTTATAACGGAGGAAGGACTCTTTTTTCAAAAAATTCAGATGTACATAAAATGATGCATGGTTTACAACACTTTAAAGCAACCAAGTTTCATAATTACAACAACCAAAGCATTGTGTACAACAAAAACTAGCATGATTCAAAATTCAGACCACTTTCCTTATAATTCTACATTAATAGCATTAAAAACAACCCTACACCCAATATTACAATTATTTAAACACAATGTACAACCCTCATTCTGCATTAATAGCATTAAAAACACCCCAACACCCAATATTACAATCATTTAAACACAATGTACAACCCTCATTCTACATTAATAGCATTAAAAACACCCTCTACATCCAATATTACAATCATTTAAACACAATGTACAACCCTCCATCTTAACCTAGACATAAACCTGTGACCAAGACTCGACTCAATAAAACTCGACTCGATACACAAAGCTGTGACCAAGCAAATTTAGGTGTCGAAATGACATCCCGTGACATTTTTATTCATTTCATTGAAAAAAATTATTTCAGGGTACCCGCCGCTGCACCGCGCGGGTACCCTGCTAGTATACATTTAGCTATACATACACTTGTTTAACATTTTAGTTGACGAAACATAATTATAGAAATCAGCAAATAAACATGTTAATATCTAGCTTGGTTGATAATTGTCAACACTGTATAAGGATAATGGTACTAAATGTGTGCTTAATCTGCACTTAGACAAGATTTTAAACAAAACTAGACTTGATGTGCATTACATGCTTGTAAGATGGATGCTACTCAAAGATTTATCAGATATCAAAACATAAAGGCAGGGTTTACTTCAATTTAAGTGTCGTGCTTTCGGGCGGCTTAAGTTGAATGTTTTCCCCCCATCGGGTTTCAAATTGGACTTGGATTTCCCCAATGAAAGTCAATTTTCAAAAAAAAGATATCAAAACATAAGAATATCTTATGATCACGGCCGTCTTTGAGGGTATGCAAGATGAGTGACTGCTCAGAGCCTCAAATTTTTAAAGGCTCTAAAATTTATTCCGTTAATAACTATATGCATATGTTCACATATTTTTCAAGAAGAAAAAAAGTACTTACATGATAAAATATCTTAAATAAGTAATATGCTAGAACGTTTAGATAACTAATTGCATTATATCTTATAAACGATGATATTTTATATATATAACATTCTTTATCAAAAGGTCTCATTTTATAATTTCGTTCAGAGCTCTAAAAAATTTAACAAATTTATGGGACAGCCCTACTTACGATGTTTAATAATTCTAACATGCATATAAATCATATTTTCTTGACCATATTTATTTTCTTTGTTTGTACGTGCGTATGAGTGTAATGTTAGGTATGTTTGTGTGTTTAGTTTGATAGTATCCGATAAGAATGACGACTGTTTGGTGATTGATTATTTGATTTAATGAAACGAAGATCGGTGATATGAAGCGAAAGGTAGCACTGGTGGACCATTACATCGTAGTGAGTGTTTACGTGTACTTATTAGTATTTTGAAACTAGACCTCGGTAGGGACAAGTATATTTGTTTGTTTCACACTTTTTCTTTTTTAAAAAGGATGTCTATTTGACAAAAAGAGGAGTGTAAAAACCTAAAAATGATGTCTGCCCAACCTGTGGGAGGCAACTCCTTTTACCCTCTATCTTTGTTCTAGCAACTTTTTATTTGATAAAAAAGCAGTATGATTTAGATGGCCCATTCATCATAGTATATACAAGGTATTCGCGCCCGCCGCGTTGCGGCAGGTACTTTTAATCAATTTCGATGGATTAATCAGATTCTTGACATCACTGGAAAAGAACTTGAGCCGTAAGTGAACGGAAGTCTTTGTGTGGTGGTGTTGGCCCTTATAGTTTTAAAAAGGGCAAATTACCTGAAAATGTATTTAACTTGCCATATCATTATATATAGCAATCTTTTTTTTTCCTATTGTGTGACTAAACTTTCTAATTTGGTACATTGTGTATATTTTGTGACTTTTTAGCCTTGTAAAATGACCATTTTACCGTTCGAAATTTTGAAAATGTAAGGGTAAAATGGTCACAAAATACACACAATGTACCAAATTCGAAAGTTTAGTCACACAATAGAAAAAAAAAAAAAAAAAAAAAAAAAAAAAAGATAGCTGCATACAATGATAAAAAGTGGCAAATTAAATACATTTTCAGGTAATTTGCCCTTTTAAAAAAAATTATGATAATTTTTAAAGTTATTTGAAAAGTTAAGGGCGCATTTTGAAAGTTCTTTTTACTTAAAAAATATATATACTAAACTTCAACATTTTTTATAAAACCGTGCGTACGTCAAAAACATATCAATATTGGGCTTGTTCTGTTCATTATCGAGAAGGCTTTTTGCCAGTATTTTTTTTATTCACAAAATTACCATATATCTGTTAGTTATTTGGTAAACAAAGTTTGTTATATAAAAAAAATCGTAAATTTTAAAAAATTCAGGGTATGTTTTGTAAGTTTTCTTTTTTTATTAATAAAATTTATTATTTTTTATTGAAAAATTAATTTTTTAACCGGACACGGACCTCGAGTCCATGCCCCATAGTATATAGTATGAATTAAAGAAACGACATTCACTTATACAACTTTATCTAGTTATGAACGACGCGCACACACACAACAACAAACCACTTAATACTGTCGAAAACTTGTTAAGATGCAAAGAGTCTCACTCGTATGAAAGAGTATCTCCAATGAAAGTCCATAGATCATGTCCATAGTGATAGTGATATGGAGTTTTTCTAGATAAAGTTTCATCAAAACAAGAAGTTTACAAAGAAGAGATAAACACAAGTTTATGTGTATAAACTAAAAACGGAGAAAATTGTGTGGGTTATACTAGAATTATGTTATAAACTTTATGAAGTGTATATCATCAGTGATAAAAATTTGTATTAGTAGAGGTTTATAAAAATATGAGTTCGCATTTGTATAGACATGTTAAAAAAAAAAACAAAAAACAAAAAAAAAAAAAAAAAAAAAAAAAAAAACAAAAAACCAATTACTTAAATAAACTTCTTTCATATCTGATGCGAGAATGAACTTTTTCAGCCTTTTACCAAAATGAACCAAGTGCACTTCTAAAAAATGCGACGATCATTGGTATGCGTCCATGGCTTCTTACGAACTTCAATTTTGTTTTCACTTTTGCATGTATTTATGCTAAAATAATCAATCCATTGTCGAAGATTTTGTGAATTATTGTGTACTTATTGTCTTTTACGAAGTTTCTCAAGATTTTACAAATTTTGTTTACTTTTTGTCTTTTACAATTTTGTAGGCGCGCATGATTCTTTCAATAGGCAGGTGCATATGTATTTTTTTCAATAGTCATCGCACATGAATTTATTGCTTCAAAGTGCGCTTCAGTTTGTCATTTTATGTAATTCTATCTATTTTTGCTTTTTGGATGCGCGCCTTAAACATGAAGCGCACATAATTTATGTGTGCGCGTGTACAAGCACACTTAACATTTGAGACACACCGGTGGTAGTCTGATGCCCTTAGCAACTTTAGAAAGTAATTAATGTGCGCTTAGCTAGATAGGTTATGCACGCCCACAATTTGAACCGTTGGATGAGCACGGTGTAATATATCTAACGAATCATCGCTCAAAAGTCCAATTTTGTAAAAATATATACGCGCCGTCTATTTTTATAATCTGATCTGAAAGGGTTAATTTAAAAGCTTTTCTCATATAAAAAGCACTTAAAAAAGAAATGGTTAAATCTATATAATAGCAAGAAATTTTACCAAATGCTCACTTATCAATCATGAACTCAATAAAATACCACAATACCCAACAAACTTTACCTATTTGATATAATCAAACACATGTTTTTAACGTGTAAAATCTACGTCATCCGCCAACTAGATAGGCCACGTCACTTTTGGTCATCTTCTTCAATTTTCCTGACCTCTTTTTCAGTTGGTGTCTCTAATTTCTAGCCATATCCAAAACCACCCAAAAATGACTCAAATCTAAATCTATATTGAAACATGATTCAGCAGTCGCTATATTTAAAACGACTCTAACCAAAAATCAATTAAATAATTAGAAATCGAAATACTTTTTCAATAAACTAAGCTCTAATGATAGTAAACTTAAATAATAAATATGTTTTACTTTTTTAATATGTAAAAACATTATGGTTGCAATGTTATCACTAGTACAATGTATCCCTTATGAATGAATTGATGTATTGATCTTATCATCTTGTACTCATGCTTGCTTTCTTTACATTTGTGTCCACTAGCTCTTACATGAGGATTTATACATAAGATAGACCCCGATGCCAACTAACTCACAAATCCATTCTATCAATGGGGGTATTTGTATGTGTTTATGAAGATATAATTGGCGGTGATGGTGGGTGTGCGGCCAGAGAGAGTTGTGTTGAGAAAAGTGATATCGGATTAAAGAAAAACCACAACTAAATTATAAAATACAATAAAAGATGACACACGGATTTAACGTAAAAAACCCCTATAGGGTAAAAACAACGGGTAAAGAAAGATACGTTTCACTATGTCAAAAGTTAAGAATTACACTTCTCTCTAATTACAATGATAAACATTTTTAGTTATATCTCTTGTAGATATAACAAACTCTCTTTCTCACACAAGAACTCTTTAGGAGATATAGAAGCAAATGGAATTGGATGATGAAATGAGGCAAGTTTCATTGCCTTTTATAGGTACATTTCTTGACTTGTGATATCATGCATTACAAATGCCGCCCGGTTTGTGGGTTTTGGGTATTAGGGTTTCACTATTATATATAGTGGTCATTAATAAATTTATACCTACGGGTTTATCATTATCTAACATGGTATCATGAGCAGGTTTAATACCGAGACCTAATCGGCCGCCATAAACCGTTGCCTCTATGCCACCCCGTCATACCTTAACCACCACATATTATCCACCCTATTTTTATTTTTCAGTCGATCCACAACAATATTAATCTCAAGTCATTCCATAAACTTTAAAATATTGTTCGCCGAATCAAAGCAGATGTGCCTTTTCTTTTCTTTGTTTCTGTTAACACCTTTATTCACCTCACATAATTGTTGACTTGATTCTTGGTATTAATATTAAATTGGTTTATTTATTAAACCACTAGCTATTGAGCTTGGAAGTAGTAGATGGAAGCTTGTTGACTGTGATGGTTGTGCATTAGGACGATGGTCGAAGAAACAAAGGAGTCTGTTTGGACTAGAGAGCAGGATGTTGCGTTTGAAGCGGCGGTAGTTACGTATGATCTTTATTGTGGGTTTATGTCAATGTTTTTTAGCTTTATCATTAAAAAAAAAAGAAAAAAAAGGTATAAGTTATTTAATTGTTTGTTTTTTGTTTTTTATATCGAATCCAGGGTATTAATTCCTGAGACGACTTTTGTTGGTGTCAAATCCAAGGTATAAATTCTCGAGACGACTTTTGTTTGTGTCGAATCCAGGGTATTAATTCCCGAGACGACTTTTGTTGGTGTCGAATCCAGGGTATAAATTCCCGAGATGACTTTTGTTGGTGTCGAATCCAGGGTATAAAGTCCCGAGACGACTTTTGTTGGTGTCGAATCCAGGGTATCAATTCCCGAGACGACTTTTCTTGGTGTCGAATCCAGGGTATCAATTCCCGAGACGACTTTTCTTGGTGTCGAATTTGCTTTCTTAGTTTATTTGGGTTTTGGCCGTTTTATTTTGGTTTATTGTTTTAATTTTCTTTCTTAGTTTACTAATCAAGTTCGAGCTTTCGCGATTTCGCCGCTCGAACTGCGGGGGAGTGTTAGTTGATAATTAGGCTCAAGCCTGGTTTGTGGATTTTGGGTATTAAGGTTTCACTATTATATATAGTGGCCATTAATAAAGTTATACCTACGGAGTTATCATTGTCCAACACATACAAGTTGCAATCAAAATTGTGGCGAAAGATTCTCATCAAATCTTTACATACAAGTTCTAACAATCTCCCACTAGAAGATTAAATTGACGCCCAATCTATCTTCATACCGTTATCCTTCCTTGCACTTTCATGTTGTTTACGTTTCTACTAGCCACATGAGGATCGACACCATATAAACTTGTCGCATTTGACTGCTTTCGTCAGATAATCTATCATGTTATCATCATTATGAATTTTCTGCATATCAACGGTTCCTTCTTCCACTTTTCTCAACAAGTTGGTGGTGGTGGCGGTGGTAGTGATGGTATTTGACTAATTTTAGGTGTAGGGTTCATGTGGGTGTGCAACATGTGTGGAAAAAAGGATTTAGGGGAGAAGAAGAATGAAGATGATGAAAGTGACTAATAAAATAAAAAAAAAATGGAAAAAGAAATGCCACGTCAGACAACGTATGATATTGGAACAATTTGAAAGTTCGTAGAGTATTAGAGTGATATGTATCATCACGCAATCCCTCGCCAAGTCTGATGTAAACTTTATTTTGGCACCACCAGTCACCCGCCACCATACCCCATAACCACGCCAAGTCAAATGCTAAATCCTTGGCGTACGCCATTTTTTTTTTTTTTAATTGTGTTTTGTTGTTGAGTTTGTGTTTTAGTTGGGTATGGGTGGGTTCAAATGACATGTGAAGGGGGTGTTATGAGATAGGAGTATTGTGGTGTGTGAGTGTTAAAAGTGGTGATACTGAACCAACTGGGCTTAGCTCAGTTGGCCACCAAGATCTCTTTAGGAGCTTGGCAGGAGGTGTTACCACATTGTAAAAACAATGGATCAAAAGCTAAATACAGCTACAACACAATGAACTCACCCAGCCAACCACCCCTTGGTGAAATCTTTTATTAACCACAGATTCAAGAAGATAAGTCCACAAACGTGTTCTTACCAAACAAATACAAAAGAAAGAGGTCGTCCCCTTCAGAAGGGTCTAACCTATCACACTACAAGAATTAGTTACACAGAACCTCACTACAATCTCTCACAGACCTACACTAATGAGACCAATGATCAAGATGATCAAGAACCAAACCAGAAGACTAAAAACTCTTTGAAAGAAAACTGTGTGTGAATGAGAGGAACAAATGAGATAGTTGCAAACCCTAGATCCATCGCAAAGCTTATATGGACCAAATTTACACCCAAGTCCCTGCATAATAGAAACATACGAAACACAGCTCAAAGTTATAAATTAGAATAAAACTTGTCATAACTAGTCCTCCTAGTTATAACAAGTATGAGTTTGCAAAGTCAACTAAAGTCAACTAACTTATTTCAACACCCTTCCTCAAACTCATACTACAAACATATTCACCAGTTTCAACTTAGAAAAAAAACTTATGTTGAGGAACACTCAACCCTTTAGTGAACACATCTGCAACCTGACTTGCAGAATCAACTTTCACAGTTTTAATAGCACCAGATGCTACCTTTTCTCTTACAAGATGCACATCTATTTCAAAATGCTTGGTCTTCTCATGAAAGACTGGATTAGCAGCAATTTGAATAGCAGATACACTATCACAATAAAGAGGAACAGGCAACAATCTTTCAACTTTTAAATCCTTTAACAAATTTACAAGCCATATAACCTCACAAGTTGTAGAGGTCATACACCTGTATTCAGCCTCAGCTGATGACCTGGAAATAGTAGCTTGTTTTTTACTTTTCCAGGACACCAAGTTACCACCAAGAAAAACACAAAAACCTGAAACAAATTTTCTAGTAAACTAAGCAAACCACTATCACTTAATTGAATACCACAACCAAGAGCAGCTTTAAGACATCTAAGAACTCTTAAAGCAGCTGCAAAATGTGACTGTAATGGAGAATGCATATGTTGACTTAAACAATGTACAGCATATGAAATATCAAGTGTAGTCACAGATAAGTAAATAAGTTTGCCAACAAGTTTCTGATATTCAGTCAAACTTGCAAGTTTCTTATCCTTTTCAGTTTCAATATGACTTAAAACTACATTTTGTTGCATAGGAGTTGTTGCAGGTTTGCAGGCCAATAAACCATATTCACTTATTAATTCAAGACAATACTTCCTTTGTGTTAAACACAAACCCTTCTTATTTTCCAAAACCTCAATACCCAAAAAATATTTCAAAGTTCTCAAATCCTTAATTTGAAATTTAGAAGACAAAAATTGTTTGAATTTAGAAACTTCTTCACTGTTATTACCAGTGATGACAATGTCATCAACATATACCAATAAAGCTAAAAACACTCCATTGTCATCTTTAATGAACAAAGAATAGTCATTCATACTTTGCTTAAAACCATTTTCTTTTAAAGCACAAACCAACTTCTCATTCCATTGTCTTGGAGCCTGCTTAAGCCCATATAAAGACTTAACAAGCTTGCAGACTCTAGTCTCATTTTTATCATAAAAACCAGGAGGTATTTCCAAATAAACATCTTCATTAAGATCACCATACAAGAAAGCATTATTAACATCTAATTGATATAGAGACCAACCATTATGCACAGCAATGCTAATAACACATCTCACAGTGACCATTTTAACATCAGGACTAAAAGTTTCTTCATAATCAATACCTTCTCTCTGATTGAAACCTTTAGCTACAAGTCTAGCCTTATACCTATCAACTTTCCCAGAAGACTTATATTTGATTTTATAAACCCATTTAGCACCAATAGTTTTTCTACCAGGAGGCAATTCAACAAGAATATAAGTATTATTTCTATGCAAAGGTTCCATTTCATTTTCCATAGCCTCAATCCAATTTTTATTTTGACAAGCTTCATGATGTGATTTAGGTTCAGTAGACTTATTAAGAGTAGTAGAAAAACACAGATTTTTAGCAGACAAATTAGCATAATACACATACTTCTCAATACCATACTTAAGAAAACTATTAACCACAAAATCATTAAACCTAGAAGGCAAGTTACTAGTTCTTGAAGACCTTCTCAGAACAGTCTGAGGAACATTCTCATTGCTAATACTATCTTGGGCATTAAACCTTAATGCACTAGAACCTGACCCAAGTTCTCGACTAGCATATCGTGTGCCCTCAGATGGGACAATGTTTTCATCTATTTGGGTAGCTATGGTTACATTCTGTTCAGCAGTATGTAGACTGCTAACATTATCAGAAGTCATGCCATTACCTTCCTCAACAGATGAGTCTCCCTTATCATCATTGGGACTTGCCTCATTTTGGTGTGGTTATCTGTGTTATCAAAGAAGTTAAGAAGACTAGACTTAGACTCTAAATCATTTTGATCTAAAACATTATTTTTATTATTTTCAACTTTCATTTTAAAAGGAAAAATTGTCTCATAAAAATTTACATCTCTAGAAAAGAAAACCTTTTTACTTTCAAGACTGTACAATTTATAAGCCTTTTTGACACCAGAAAAACCAATCAAAACACATTTTTCAGACCTTGAAGAGAATTTATCACTATTATTTAAAACAGTTGAATAACACAGACATCCAAAACACCTGAGGTGAGAGAGACTAGGTTCTATACCATATACTAACAAATAGGGAGAAGATCCAGATAAGACTGAGGAAGGCAACCTATTAATCAGATAAACAGCAGTTGTAACACATTCAGGCCACATATTCAAAGGTAACCCCCCCTGAAACATGAGACTTCTAGCAACATTAAGAAGATGTCTATGTTTCCTTTCAGCTATGCCATTTTGTTGAGGTGTGTGAGCACATGAAGTCTGATGAACAATACCTTTAGTGTTAAAGAAGGTTGCCAACTTATTATTTACAAATTCAGTTCCGTTATCAGATCTAAAAACTTTAATCCTTTTATCAAATTGAGTAAAAATAAGTTCAACAAAACTCTGAATATAAAAACCAACTTCATCTTTAGTTTTAATCTTGTAAGCCCACACAGCTCTGCTAAAATCATCCACCACATTCAAAATATATATATATACCCTTCCTTACTGACAACCTTATAAGGTCCCCACAAATCAAGATGAACCAAATCACCAACAGAACTAGACTTATGTTCAAATAAAGGAAAAAGCTCTCTAGTCTGTTTAGACTTATGACAAACATCACAAGGTGAGATATGATTATCATTTTTTAATTCCAATATTTTTACTTAAGACAGATAAAACTTTATCAGATGGATGACCAAGCCTATTATGCCACAACTGTTTAGAAACATGACACACAAAGATACTATTAGACAAAGAATTTATCTTATCACATTGTTCCACATCAAACAGATAAAGGCCACCAGACTCATTACCAGTCCCCACAGTTTTGACCAGATTCAAATCCTGAATATAACATTTATGCTCATCAAAACCAACAAACAGTTTGCTATCCTTAATAAGCTTGTGAACAGACAACAAACTAACACAGTACTCAGGAACAACCAAGACATCAAACAACACAACATTATTAGTAAGTCTAAGATTGCCAACAGAGGTAATCTTAGCTAAAGTCCCATTGGGATGGCCAAGAGTCAAGTTAAGACTAGAAATATCAATGACATTAAACATATTCCTGTAGAAACAGTTAAGTTTTGATTAGCTCCAGAGTCAATAATCCATCCCATAGAAAGATTTTACTTATAAGAAGAAGTTTGAGCACAAAAAAACCTTTTGAAATGCAAATTAAAGTACACATTAGCATTAAAAAACTGAGTTTCCATACCTGCCATATTGGCATTAGCACTTCCAGAAGGTTTTTCATTGATAAGAGAGAGAATTTTCAACATTTGATCCTTGGTAAAAGCATTATCAAGAGAAGTAGATCCATTAGAAGTAGAAGCAATTTTTGATGCCTCAGCATTACCATTAAAAGTTTTACCAGAAACATTTTGTCTAGACAAATTATGATTCTTCCTGAATCCAGGGGATAACCAACAATTTCAAAACACCTATCCACAATATGGCCAAGTAATCCACAATGAGTATACAAAAAGATTAGGATTAGGAACTCTATTAGTATTATTATTTCTTTTAAATCCATTAGGCTTGAAATTGTTAGACTTAGCAACAAATGCAGTAGGCTGCACTTTATTTTTAGAGTCAGAACCAAGGTGAAGACCTCTGTGAGATTCTTCCCTGGAAACCACATTAAATGCCTCTTTAACATCAGGTAAAGGGTCTCTAGCCAATATGTTACTCCTAATTGGTTGATAAACATCATTTAAGCCCATTAAGAATTGCATAAGTCTAATTAACTGATTATGTTTCAAGTTCCCTTCATGAGCAGCACAAGTACAAGCAGGCAATAATGTCAAAGTATCAACTTCTCTCCAGTAAGAGTTCAACTTATGATAATAGTCTGGAACAGATAATTCATCTTGTTTAAACTCATTTATTTTATGAACCACATTAAAGATAACAGAACCATCTAATTTATCATAAGTTTCCTCTAATTCAGTCCAAACTTGAGAAGCAATCTCAGAATAAACCTGTCCTAAGTACAACTCAGGAGACAAAGACCCAAGAATCCAGCCTAAGACAATAGCATTGCATCTTTCCCATTGCTGAGAGAGAACAGGACTTGTAACTGGCTTAACACAAGTGCCATCTACAAAACCCATTTTATTTTTTCCTTTTAGAGCAATTTTCATAGCAGTGGCCCACATTTTGTAATTATCACTACCAGTCAACTTAAAATGCATAATAGACACATGAGAACTATCACTAGAATGCAGGTAAAGAGGATTACCAGCATCCAAAGCACTATTAAGACCTCAGCCATAAGAACCAAAAATAAGACAGACAGAGCATAGAACAAATACCAATAACAAGCAGATAACCAATACCAAACAAGTAACAAGCAAACAAGAACAGATACCAAATAATCAACAAGAAACAAAGAACAATTAAACAAGACTAATAAACACACACCCAATTCTACTGAAGTGTCCAGTCCAACACCTGTCTGTGGGAAGAGCAGGTTTCTATACCTCTCAAGGAGGCAGGTCAAGAAGTTACCCACAACGTTTGCGATGTTAAAAACTAAAAACACCTAGAGAATTAAAAGAGAGAAGTCCTTACAGTGTTATGAAGGTACGCAACAGAAGACCAGATCACCAATACTCTTGATTCACTTAGTCAAGAGTATTAGTAACCAAAAAAGAACCCCAAGAATACCACAGATCACCAAAAGATTCAAGATCCCACAGATCCCCAAATCAATAAAATTAGGGTTTATAAAACCCTAATCAAATTGATCCAAGAATTGATCAATACACAACCAAACCAACACGGCCGTTGAGATAACAGCCCCAATCGAACAATAAAACCACCGGTTTAAAAACCCCCAAATTATTTGAAACCCTAAAACCGTAACAAACCACCAAGAGCCACCGGAGATCACAGCCGTAGCTCTGATAGCATGTAAAAACAATGGATCAAAAGCTAAATACAGCTACAACACAATGAACTCACCCAGCCAACTACCCCTTGGTGAAATCTTTTATTAACCACAGATTCAAGAAGATAAGTCCACAAACGTGTTCTTACCAAACAAATACAAAATAAAGAGGTCGTCCTCTTCAGAAGGGTCTAACCTATCACACTACAAGAATTAGTACACAGAACCTCACTACAATCTCTCACAGACCTACACTAATGAGACCAATGATCAAGACGATCAAGAACCAAACCAGAAGACTAAAAACTCTTTGAAAGAAAACTGTGTGTGAATAAGAGGAACAAATGAGATAGCTGCAAACCCTAGATCCATCACAAAGCTTATATAGACCAAAGTTACACCCAAGTCCCTGCATAATAGAAACATACCAAACACAGCTGAAAGTTATAAATTAGAATAAAACTTGTCATAACTAGTCCTCCTAGTTATAACAAGTATGAGTTTGCAAAGTCAACTGACTTATTTCAACACACATGCAAGATGTCTCCGGTTCGAGTCTCTCCATGGTGGGTTTTCCTCCTGGGTGGGATCTGTGTGGTTTCTGTTTCATAAATGTGTCAATTCGAGGTTGGTAAAAACTACATTCTAAATAAATATTGTAGAATCAAATAACTAACTATAATATTGTAATAACTCACCGTATAAAAAAAAAATTAAAAGAAACGAGGTGTAAAACCTGCGCGTTGCCGCGGGGTGTTTTGCTAAAGAAACGGTTATCAAAAAGGCTGGCAACGTTATTATCTAAAAGTTGTAAGCTACTTATCTCTAACTGTGAGTATATACATTTGATCTCCAGGTTTTTTGACATCATTTATTTTTTTGTTCAACACTCCTATATAAGTGGCCATTCTAAACAGGTTATTATAGTCTCAATCATACACATATACGAATTTAAACTTTGGATGAAGCTCCATAATCACCACATCTGAGGTACCTCAATTGGCTGCTTTTCGATTCTAGAGTCTCTGCACTCGACAGTGTTCCTTTTGAAACCAAGACGCGTAGCAGTAACAGTAGAAAGACAAACCATTTTTTCGCCCCAAGTGGCTGCAACAAACAAAATATATAAAACGATTAACAACGTCATAGTCGAAGACAGTTTCGGCGTGTTTCCAAACCCACATGGCTGCAGCCTAAAGCCTATTGCATTTTTTAATATTTTTTGTGAATTGATGAGGTTCACATATACATGCATTTTGCAGGTATAAAAGTAAAGGTATGATCACAACCCTATGATTTGAGTGAGATCGGTAATTACCCATATTCATCAAATTTCCACCACTGCCATCAGTTCAAATTCCTTTCGAAGCATAATCAAAAAGGAAATCACAGATGGAATGAAATATTAGCATATGAAGTCGTGGACGTAGATATTTTTAGATATTTTATTAAATTACACGGCGATTAAAGAACTAAAATGAATCTGAATACTCACTCGGTCTGCATTTTTTTATGGGTGCTCAGCATATCTTTATGGTTTCTTCAACAGCAAAGGCAGGATGCTCTTTGAAAAAGGCCTGATATATAACACAACGACAATTACTTCTGCGCAAAAAAGTACCCAAAAGAAAAGCGCATGAGTAAACAGCGAGTCACAACACTAACCTGTAAGAAATCATATAAGTTACACCCTGCTCATCATGACAAATGTCTCGTTTACCAAAGGTGTAACTAAATCCACTGAGTCGCTCAATTTTGAAAGGGCCATTTTCATAAAACAGTGGAACCTCACTGCTATATCATGGACCTCCAGTCAAGCACATAACAACCTGGTATGTTTTCTGACCCTCAGATTCAAAGAAAAAGTATAGAAGAAATGAAAGAAATTGCCTTTCATATGGCTGACTACAATATTATTTTGAGAAAGCCGACTTCAGAAATTTTACCCAAAATTAAGACATTTAAAATCTTGTTTCAATTTCCATTATGATCATTTAGCAGAACTAACTAATAAAACTTATAATACCTTATCTATATTTGAGAGACACGCAAATGAGTCATCTCTTTCTGTTTTTTTTATAACCAAGTCAACTTGACCCTGCAAATCCTCATCGTCGCTTGTTACAGGGTTATGTACTTGCATTTGAAGCATAAATTAGTAACTAAGTTAGAGTTAAGGTGCGAAGGTAAATGGACATTATTAAGGCATATTTTTTTTACCTGCATAGTTATCCACAAACTCTGTTAAACTAACTGATGCACTTCCATCAGTTTGTCCATCTCAGCTCAGTTTTGAGGTATCTGTATTTGAGAGACACGCGTGCACCAGCATATACATACAATTTGTTGTGAATGTCCCACAAATCAATCACATTGAAAGCCTAAATATGTAATCCCATTAGTTTCTTAATTCAAGTATTTAACCTGGATAATCGTTTACGCAAATTCATTGTAGCATCAAACCCAACAACATCTTCCATCTTCAAGATCCTATGCGTACTACATCACATTTTAGCATAATAAAATTCAAATGGAAAAAAAAGAATTAAATAGTATCTTTTTGAGGAAAATCCCACCCGAACCTCTGCATTTATCAATGCCAATCCAGCTGAGGAAACGATCAACAAACCAAACATCACAACAGGACATTTCACACAGTCTCATCAATAACATCTGCAAAAATGTAATGTTATTAGTTTTTTATAGTCTACTGCCATAACTACCTTCAAAACATGGTTTCCAAAACATCACATATTTTTTGCATTCGAAAAAAGCATGTGAACCCAAAAAAATATATTCATCATTATTAAAACAGAATTCCAAACACCCCCATATTTGCTAATGACCCGTTTTTTTCTAATGGGTTGGGACGGGTCATATAAAACATCTGGGACTATTCACTCCCACTCACAATCCCTGTTAACTTTGGGGATTAGAAACCTCCACTTCCGAACACCAAATCCAACGTCGTTGGACGCTTGCCGATCCGATGAGTTAAACATGAGCAAATAATTTGTGGTTGCCCGTCCCAACCCATTAGCAAATAATAAGTTACATGAAAATAGAAAATAATAGGTGATGAAGATGTGAGTGCAATGAGTTAAACATTAGCAAAAAATTTGTGCTTGCCCGTCCCAACCCATTAGCAAATAATAAGTTACATGAAAATAGCTGTTAAAGATTCAACAATAAGTAAGTCTTTAGAAAATGTACCAGACCTTTTTTATAGCATACGGGTTGGGTATCTATCTTTCGTCGGCTAGTTAAAAGGCATAAATAACGAAGTTTCTGAACCCATTGATGTCTGACCTTCAGGATCTGTGAAGAAACTTTTGCAACACAATGCATAGCAACACAAACTGAATATAATGAGTGGAAATGCTATTTTAAATAACAGTAAATGGTATGATGTACCTGATATGTGAGGCTCTTTCCACCGCCAGTTGGCATCAAGACAAAATCATCCTTTCCGCTGATTGTCGCGTTGACTATGTCTCTTTGGTTGGCCCGGAAAGAAAATACTTTCTTGTTATTAGCCTGAGAGCAGGATTATCAGACCAATACATCAATAACATCAGCATATGCAAAAGCCAAACAGTACAAATGCCACATACCTCAAGCTTTTTGCTCCATGAAAAATCTATGTTGCTCCATTTCTTGTCATATGAACCTTCCATACTAAAAAGGTCTACTGCTCAGAACCACATATGAGTAAAATTTTGATTTGCATCCTTCATCATCTATCGACACAGAACGAAGATATTTCTGAAGCTGTTTGACTTGCTTATTGAACCGCATAGCTATGGAGGTAAAGTTATGTCTTCACATGGTGCGACACAATTACTTGCAGCTGGGGTGAAAGGTGGAGACTTAGGGATTGATGGTCGTGGTGTGAAAGATGATTGGAAGCGATCTTTGATTATTGGATCCACCTCAAGATTCTGCAATTTGAAATTGATGATAATGAGAGTCATTCAATCATATGCTTTCTAAGATAATTAGAAACAGATAATCAAGTGTAACAATAACAGTATAACTGAATATTTAAAAGATATAATATACATTGCCCAACTCGGAGCCATGGCTTAACAGCACCGCAAACGCGTACCTCAGTTCATTCTGGTAGGCTGCAACTTTGGTCACATGCCTCAACTGTGTAGCTGCAACTTTGTGTTATGTAAAGTTGTGTACCTTTTTGTTTCTTTGTCATAGTAGGCTGCTCTAGGAATAGTGTTCGTTTTACTGGTTCTCCTCTCTTTTCTGCATCCTTCTTTTGTTATTTATCGGATTCTTCCTTCTCTGGGGGAGTTGATGGTGGTGTCCCTGGATTTCATAGTTGGTTACGATATAGCAGAATGTAATCATAATGAATATGTATTTTAAATGACAGTTGGAGAATAAAATTTTAGCACCTGTATTTTCCTGCTGAGGATTGATTATTCCTTCAACGGTTTTTTTTTATTGAAAATGGCATTAACTACAAAAGATTAGGAAGCTGGTTAACAATTACAACTAATAGAAGTACAAAGCCTAGAGTTGTTTAAGTATTGCTTTGTGTTACAAAAGGTATGATGAAAGAACCTGTATGCCTTCTATAGCATCACATCAGACGCATGTTTGTTTCCTACACAAAGTGTCTCCGTCGTCAACCACATTTGAACTCTCCTGCTTCCATCTTACCTGAACAAAATTGCAAAACAGAAACTTTCAAAAGAAATCTATTATCAAAAACAAAACTTAAAAAACCAAAACTAAAAGCACTTTGTTACCTTCTATTTACTGAAACCTCGACCCTCTATTCAAGAATTAATGGCACCTCATAACCTCAATATGTTCTTCATGATACTCAACTTATCATCACACCCTCTCAGAATCATGATTATCATCAGCTTATAAAAGCTGTTGTAGACTCATCAATCGTATTTGAAGACACATAATTTGGCTCAGACAGGGTGGCAACTTGGAAAAGCGTAAACGTCCGTGATGGCTGCATATCTAGTGTTTTGCCCCGCCAACTTGCGCACGTTCACAACTTTAGTCAAATATGCAGAGATTCATCACAGCGCGACACCAAACTCTAGGCATGTTTGTAATAAGTATTCGCGTCATGTTGCACTACCTGCCACACATACATACGTTCACATCCTCGTGAGTACATTCCTGTACCGAAAGTGGATGGTCATCACGCAATGGCTCAGGCGTGTGAATATAATACCAATGGCGCACGGCTGCCATGGCTGCAACCACCACCTGGGTAAGGTTGCCCCACCAAGAGACCGATGCTGCCAAAGTAATCATGGTGAAATAAGCCAGGTTTGCAAATATAGCAGCAAAACCAAGCACCGGCCAAAATAAATAAAAATCAGACGCGAGTACACGCCTTTTACATTTTCATTGCTCTTTTTTCACCACCTCATACCGAAAAAATAAAATAAATAAAAATCAGAACAACAATTTTCCACAACAGAAACCCTATATTTCTAAACCCCCAAAATTGTTAAAAAAAAAATTAAAAAATAATAATTATAAAAAAAACAGCCTAATTGAGGAAACCCCCCAAAATTATGTCCAACCCCTAATCCAAAATATCAACTCTTAGAGCATCTCCTATGGTAAACCTTTTAAAAAGGTTTATAGAATTTCCATGTCATATGCTCTTAAATTTCTCATTTTATAAACCTATTATCACTATGCTTAAACTTGTTAAAACCTTATAATTTAATGAGGTATTAAATGAATTACATGTATTTCGTTGCAATGAAAAGGTCTATAAACTTAGACCTATTTCATTCCATGTCATCATAAACCTCACCTCACTATGGTGACTCAATTTATAAACATCTTCAAATTTTATAAACCTTTTCATGAATCTCTTATAGTGGATGCTCTTAAAGAGCTCAAGCATGTATTTAATCACATAAAAAGTTAATAGAACAAAAAATTAAGGATTCCGAATACCTTCCCAAAAAAATTCGCAGCAGTGGGGCTCCATCCTCTCTGGCAATTCATGGATCACACCCAAAATACTTGAAACCTGCAATTAAATATAAACATGTGAATAAACAAAAAATGAATACAAAAAAAATTATGAACCCTAGATCTAGGTGGGTGAGTTTTACTATGTGTGTGTGTGTCTGCGGTTACGAAGAATCCAGAAACCAAGAAACACAAATGAGGGAGGGGTGGATTTTATAGGTGAGAGGATACTGTAGCGACACTCACAACAGGTACTGTAGAAACGCTGGACACTGTAGCTTTGATGAACACTACACGTGTTTTATACTTATTGTATAATGTTTATGATGAGAGAGGGGTAAAAATGGTACTACCCATGATTCCACCCTAAATGAAATTAAACCAAACAAAAAAAACAGCCACCAAACTTGACTTTTTTCCCAACAAGGGTAAGTCTATTTCTCTCTCTTTCTTCTTTGTTGTGAGAGAATCAAAATGTCTTGATCTGAGAGAACCACCCCCATTTTAGTAAAAACAACAACACACTCCTACTATAGAGTACTAGTACTACTTTTAACTAGTTCTAGTTCTTAAAAATAGTACTACTACTAAATAAGTAGCAGCAAAAGCAATGGCAAGTAGTCTTGAGTGCTGGTCAAGCAGAACAAGCACAGATGAAGAAGAAGACATGGCACTTGAGCAAGGTCTCATGCATAGATCAGTCGACACTTCATCATCAACCCCTGGTCCTGCTGCTGGAGTTAAAGTGAAAAAGTTTCAGAAACTAAGTCGAAATGTATCTGAAGCCATTGCTTCTTTTAAGAACTTCTCACTGAATCTGGAATCCAACATTAATCCTAGGAATGAGAACAGTAGTTCTAGTTCTAGTTCTTGTCGGAAACATGTTTGGGGAAGTGTTGTGAGGAACTTGACTCAGCTTTATCCTGGAAGTCAACTCCCTGAGAAGCTTGTTTCTAATATTCGAAAGCATTATGATTCTTTGCCTTTAAGGTTAGTTTAGTAAGTCAGTCTCTCTACTTTCGGGTTTCCCCGTATGAGTATGATCTGTCTACATTGTACCTACTCCGTAGTGGGTATTGGTGTTATTTTTGTTTTTCATTTTAATTTTAAAATGCATAGTTTTTTTTTTTTATTTACCTGGATTTCTGAATCGACATTGCGAGCCGATTAATCCCAAGGCGACTACCCTTTTGGATATTGAAAATGCATAATTTTAAGAAACTTGTATGGATCTTGGAATTTTTTATTAATACTTTTGTGATTGCATTGTGAAATGAACTGTTGAATAAACGGATGAGGTTTTCTTGGGGTGTTTGTTGAGGCTTATAAGCTTATTTGATTTTGGCTTATATTTTATAAGCTCCAATTTTCTTCTGGCTTATTTGGAGACTTGTGGGATTATATAAGTTTGTGATATCACAATAAGCTTATATAAGCCAATAAGTCTCAAAATAAGCCAGAAGAAAATTGGAGCTTATGAAATATAAGCCGAAATCAAATAAGCTCATAAGCCCACAAATAAGCTTAAACAAACACCCCTTTAGGTTACCCGGGGAGGACGAGTCTTTTGACTCATATGTACGTGGCGTACAGTTTCGGACCCTTCCCTGACCAAAATGGACTGTTGAATGGTTTTAGTAAACGGATTTAACAAGATATTGGAAAAACAGTTAAAAAAAACTTTATATACGTTTTTATTTATAGTTATGAAAAGATTTAGTAGTTTGATTAAAAACTAAGTTTATCTTGTTAATGGTTAATGTGACAGTTATGCACAGGCCGGGTTCGAAATGAAGGATGTGTTTTTACATGTTAGATTAATAGAACAAGCTTCTGGTGGTTCTGGGGATGACCAACCAGCTATGATGATACAAGAAGTTTCAGATGATGAAGAAGCTCATGGGTCTGTATTTAAGCTCACGTTTGCTTGTAATTCATCACTTTCGTGGCCAGCCATGTCAGGATCATTAGATAATGCTTCAATTAGTTGCAAAAAGATACAAATTTTTGAGAAAAAAGGCTTCACATTGGGAGTCATTCTTGTTTTAGTACAGCCAGGGCAAGAGAAAATGTTCAAATCTCGGATTGAAAACGCGTTAAAATCTGCTTTAAAAAAGCCGACTAAGATGAACTCAATGAAGCTCCCGTTTGGCAGCCTTTGTGGTTGTCAAGAAGAAGGTGGTACCAAAGGGAAAGATTTTGGAGAGGTTGAAGATGATTGTAATGACCCAAATTACCGAAATGCAGTCGAGAATCTAAGTTCCACTTCCTCAAAGCTGAAACTTCAATTGCCTCTATCCAGTTCGTCAATGGTGATATCAGTTGACGAGTGGCAAACTGTTCAATCCGGGGCAGATGAGATCAAGAAATGGCTATTAAATCCTGATAGTTTAGAGTTCATTGATCAGATTGGAGTCACTACGTTTAAAGGAACATATAAAGGTAAAAAAGTCGGGATTGAGAAGCTAAAGGGGTGTGAAAAAGGAAATTCATATGAATTCGAGATCCGAAAAGATCTTCTAGAGTTAATGACTTGCGGCCATAAGAATCTTTTACAATTTTATGGTGTATGCATTGATGATGTTCATGGTTTATGTGTTGTGACTAAATTGATGGAGGGTGGATCTGTTCATGATCGTATTATGGTGAAGAATAAAAAGATTCAAACAAAAGAGATTTTGCGAATTGCTGCTGATGTAGCAGAAGGGATGAAGTTCATGAACGATCATGGTGTTGCTTATAGAGACCTAAACACACAGAGGATATTATTGGATAAAAATGGGAACTCGTGCTTAGGTGACATGGGTATCGTTTCCGCTTGCAAGAATGCTGGAGATGCTACAGAATATGAAACTGATGGCTACCGCTGGCTTGCTCCCGAGGTTAGTCCTCTTTGTCTGTTAGTACCATTTATCACTGTACTCACATTTATTTCTACACAGCTTGTGATAATGTGCATTTTATTTCTACACAGCTTGACTTCTTTGTAACCACTGTCACCATTATAATGGTAAAGAAGTCAAACCACAAAACATTCTGTGTGACTAAACAAAAGTAACCCTGTATAAAATACTTACCTATATTTATTGAACTAGTAATAATGCTCTTTGTCATGAAAACCATCTTTATCCCTTTAGGACATCATCAGGCAGCAGTTCATCTCGGTCTTCGATTTTTGGTCGACCCGACATGACCTGTTCGAGCCAAACCTGTTTGATCCATTACCCAAGTATTTTTACCTATATATTATATAGATGCAGAACAGACAGCTTTATGACAATAAGTGTTCTTGATCTTTCCTATTCTGTGTGTGTTGCTATTGTTTCTATATGAATGAAATAGCATATGATCTTGGACATGCCAGCTAGTCTTGGTGAAAAGAAATTATGAACGCCAACAAAGAAGAGACCGTCAAGAAGAGCTGGCATGTGCAAGATCGTATGCTATTTCATTTCATGTAGTGATAGAAGAGACCATCAAGAATAGCATACGATCTAGGACCAATATCAGGGACTCAAATTTTAGTTTACTGGTTTTTTAGTACCATGCAGATAATAAAATACTTCAACTTTTTTTAAGCTTGTCATATACGATAGAAACATGTTAGAGAAGCAATTAGTATGGAAGAAACAGTCGAAATAGAAAGTCATTGACAGACTAAATATATCCTCTTATTTACTCCCTTCCTTTGATACAGTTGACTTTTAAGAGTCAAACTAAAGCCTTTTGTTATAATTCAACAGTTGCATCTCAAGTGACCCATGACACTAACACTACGATTAAGTGACCCATGACACTACCATTATACATATAAAACTTGTGATGAACTCAAGAAGTGTTGTATATTAAGAAGACGAGGAAAGAAAAAATGGCTTTCCCATCAGCGTCATATTTGGTTATTTGCTATGACATCTCGGCAACACAATGTTTACTAACTGTCAACCATCACAACCTCATGTAATTCATGTATCCACACCACCACCATTTGTTTATTTCTGCACTCTTCGAAACAAAATCCTTATTATTTACCATTATAGTGGTGAAAATTCTTATGACGTTGGTGCCTACATATGTTTACATTGGTTTCACTTTCTGAGTGTGAACTTGAACAAAAATTTACACATTGTTTTAAGCCATACAAAAAATATTGTGCGAATATGTGTTGTAGTGTAGGCAAACTGTAGATAACATGTTATTGTGGGGTTCATTTACTTCATGCGTGTGGAAATGGATAGAGGACCTACATAAAGGGAAAGGAATCTTATTTTCCGGATACAAATATCATGTTGTCAAATGCATCTTGGGTCTAACTTAGATAAAACTTACTGTGTGTAATTCTATAGAGAATTGAGTTGTTAGGTGAATATACCTAACACGATTCCATTATTATCTTGCGTAATTTTTGGCTTTATTGATCCCACCAAATCATTTTACTGTACTTGATAGTAATTGGTACCATATAAATTATGTTAGCTGAAAGTAAATTTTCCCTTTAAGTTGTTGTGATGTGGTTCCATCTTCATTTTCTAAATGAGACACGTGAAAAAAGATGGAAAATGATATAAGGCGGTTTTTGGATTTGCATAGTTTTTAATGTTGGCATAGACATCTTGTTTTTTATTATTTAGGTTTCATACCAGCCATAGCAAAACGTTTTTTAGGCGTAAAATGGAAGTACTTATTTCCCCCTTTATAATCTATCTTGAGGGATTTTTTCATTTTCATTTCATTGTCGGGTACTGTTTTCCAGAATAATGCCATTTTTGGTCATATATTTATTATTTGAATTCGCCAGACATATAAACATCTTATTCTTTTATTACTACAGCAGCAAAAGCACTATATTTACCAAAACTCTTGTTTGTGCACAGATTATTGCTGGTGATCCAGAAACAGTGTCAGAGACGTGGATGAGCAATGTGTTTAGTTTTGGAATGGTCGTGTGGGAGATGGTGACAGGGGAGGCTGCATATGCTGCACTCTCACCGGTTCAAGCCGCTGTGGGAATAGCTGCTTGTGGGCTGAGACCAGACATCCCAAAAGACTGCCCTCAAAATCTCAGATCTTTAATGAACAAATGCTGGAACAATAACCCTTCCAAACGGCCGCCCTTTTCCGAGATTCTTCTGTTGTTAACTCGGCCCAACAACAACAACAATAACAATAATAGGTAACAAAAGAAACTGAGGTTTAGTTAGCATGCATATATGCATGGTTCTTCAATCTTGTAACATAAGGAAGTTGAGATATAAATATGTTCATACTGGGAACCATAAACGGATGAGGTTTCCTCTTTTTAGATTACGTAGGAGGGCGAGTCCTTGACAATTGACATAGATGTACGCGGCCTAACTTAGGTATCGTGTGGCCATTTCCAACCCTTTACCTGGCCGCCCCAAGTGTACATCTAGTGAGGTTTGAACCCTTGACTACTTGTGAGTAGGTCATACCGGCAACCATGCTTTTCTTTTATTATTTGTTATATGTGTTGGTCACTTTTGATATAATCAAGGAGATATGAGAAATCATTAAAAGTAGGAAAAAGGAGGTGAAAATGTTGAAATGGGTGTCAATTCTTGGAGTGATTAAAGGGATTTTTGTCTTTAGTTTGATACGATGTTTGTGTTTGGAGGGCCCAAGTGGGTCCTATGTGTCATTGTGTCCAAACATTGAGGTGAAAAGTAGCTTTATTTAAATGTAATTGTCAAATTTTGCTCCCCAATTTGGTTCACTTGCCACATTTGATCTTTACTTTGAGAGGTAACCGTGGCGGACTCAGAAATCCGTCACTTTTTGGACTTCGTGTTAAAATATAAAAAGTTCTATTAAAAACAAATATTTTACACTATCGATGACATTTAAAGGTTATGCACGTGCATACCATCTGCCTCAGATATGTTTGCTTCTAACAGCAACAAAAATTCCATTAAAAACTAGCTAAAAGCGAGAAATTACAAAATTTTGCATAACACGTAACAAAAGACCCTGAACAAAAACCAAGAATTTTGAACCAATTATATGGAAAAACAGAGGATGACTGTGAATTTAAACTCATTGTTTTTCTTAAAGAAAAAAGCAAGTATGACATTAACACACAATTTTATGTAAGATGATCTTTTTGCCTTTTTCACATATACAAACACAGGACGAAAATAATAAACAAAACCGAAAGTGCTTGTAATTATAGATTCTTGAATAGTTCTGACATAGTTTGATCCATATATATTTGGTAAATCTGGGTCATGCGATTCATTGTAGAGTGACTATAAATTTTAGAATAATGACTTGGAATGCAGTGTAAGAACAGTGTTGACATCATATATGCTATGCAACGGCCAACGGATGCGTGTTTTATGAGATGTCCAAGTTTGCTGTCTGTATTCTGCTACAACTGTAGTAATTGGTTTATAGAAGTGATGCTATAATCTGTTATAGTGAACATATTCGAACAAGTGGATTTGAAAGGTTACTCCATGTTTAATTGTCAACTACAACTATGATCACTAATGCAATCCATTTGAATAAGAATCGTAGCAAAAATGATGGTAGGGATTTTGATTGTATTACATTTTACCGTAGGTTGTCTTAAAACAAAGGTTTATCTCTTAACTTCTATTAATCTTGAGTTCAAGTTAATATTTATGCTTATTTACTACTCAATTATTGACATGTATTTGCTGCAATTCTTTTGGCACACTATATACTTGGTTTTGTAACAAAATTAGGTTTGCTAATTGGGGTAAAGAGATGGGCCTGGCCCATGATGCAATGGTGGATATTGGCCCATTGGGAGTTCGGAAATAAACATTTAGCTAGTTCAGATTATACGTACTTCTGCTTAATTTTGGCTAATGAAACTAGAAACATCAACAAATATAGATTTAAATATAGTTTAGTTCATAATTATCAGCACCCTATAGTGATCTGATGGTACTAAATGCGTTCTTAATTTTCATTTACACAATTGCAAGCTTGTAGAATGCAATTTATCACATACTAAAACACAAAGGTAGAAGAAGTGACCGTAGAACACAAGTTTTCGTTATAATTTGAAAAGGGAAAATAAGCTATATGGACTCAAAGATGTGATCCCATTTCATCTTTCTAACATGCTTATGAATCAGATTGTGGAAATGAAAACACTAAATAATGAAAATTCATGGTACAAGATGTGCAGATTAACTTCCTTATTTATTAAATACCTCATTTCATTTCAAGCACGCCTATTACAAAAAATGCCAAAAAAATAACAGTAAAGACCCCAAATGCAAACTTAAGTTTTGGGGTCTTATAGCCTTCAGTGGGACACAAAATCAAGCATTTCCCTATCTTATACTTGACATTTTAGACATCCAAGAGGCCTAAATAACTATAGACAACTTCTATAAGTAGTTTAACTTCAGAGTATCACAGCAATGATTTGATATACCCGACAAGGTGGAGTTATTCTCTGTAAAGGTTTAAGTGACAACTTTACAACTTTGATACAGCAGGAGATGGTGGCGTTCTGGCTTTCCTTATTAAACCCTCTTGAGTTACAGATGCAACAAGCTGAATACAAACATAACCAAAGTAGGTTATTAGGGAATAAAAAGATTACACTTTTTTGACTCTTGAGGTCAAATGATGAACTTAATGACATAAGATGGTAAAAGGTTTTCCATAAAACTCTGAAAATAATCCAAGTAGTCAAGTACAAAGAGGTTACAAGGTTTGACTACAATTTATGATATGATAGAGACATACCTCCCCTTTTCTGTTGAATATCTGCCCGCTAACAAATCCGCGGGCATTGTATGCACTAGGACTCGTTATCTGCAAAAGAACGAGTGATGTTGTATATCATAGAGTAAATGTAGAGGCTAAAACACATGAAGAACAATGAACAAGAGCTCTTGTTGGTACTTACCACAAACAACAGCCACTCGTCAGCTCTAAGAGGCCGGTGAAACCACATCCTTAATCAAAGAAAATTAATATAATGGGTTCAGTTTTAAATAAGAATGGCATAACAGCAACATTAGTAAGCAGGGGTATGTATTCCGATCCATTCACCTAAGACTCGGTCAATTCCGGTTTATATATATACTATACAAAAAGAGCTATAGGAAATAGGCCAGATGGGTCGAAAGTTGTCCAAAGTGTATCTTGAACGCATAAACCGTCTTAAATCATTTTATCCACAAAATACAGATTTTTGTTGAAATGACGTAACTCTAATATATTTATAATCATATTTGGCACACTTAATTTCTATTAAAAAATTGATATTTGGCCAAAAGGTGTTTCTGGTCAACCTGTTGCGCCTTGACCCATTAACTAATCTGCATATACTGCCACTTCCAATTAAATGATTTCATGACCTCACTGAGCAACGTTTGCCTGCATCTAAGCAGTATTAACTACTGATTGTGAGGAGCATAGAGATGCTATTTGGTTGACCTACAGGTGCTATTCTTCAGATAATAAAGGCCTAACAAATAGTTAAACATAACAGAACAGCTGAACAGCTATCTCAATAGTTGAAACTTATAACTCATTAAAACTTACGAGTGATCCAAGCTGATGGAAGAAGTCTTCAAGCCCTTTCCACGGTGAGGGTTCAGGCTGACACTTAGAAAGATGAGATCTGAAGTGTATGCCACAACACATCTGCAAATAAATCATTTCAAGATGCTTCATGAATAACCAAATTATCCTTCTCTGCAAATAAACCCTAAAAAAGGGATTTCAGTGTAAAGCTTTGGATGTCACTCACCTATGCAAAGCCTCATCATCCGAGAGTTTTCCTTTCGCTTTAAACCAATACCTCAAACTGCAATTACAAAATAATATATTGAATAATGACCATACAAGTGTGTATATATGCAGTATAAAGGATTAGTAATGCTTTTCATGAAGAATGGCGGACCTTGCAGGACGTTTATCATAGTTGGTTGAGTTACTAGGCTCACAAAATCGTATTTCAATGGGCCATGGAATAAACTTTGCTGTCGCAACTTTGTTTCGGTAAGTCCTGTTACAATAAATGTAGTTGTTACAAACCTTATGGATGGTATTGGAGTTATACACAATAACAGATACAGCAATTTTGACCCATTTTAGAGTTGACTCGGGTAATGCATCATCTCCGACAGGCAATACGTATAATAAAGATATTAGTTTAAAATAAATGGTTCAAAAGGGTCAAAATACCCCAGGGTGTATATATTACACATAGGGGTGAGCATTGGTCCCGGACCGGACCGACCAAGACCGAGACCGAGACCGAGACCGAATTAGCTCATAAGCCAAGACCGAGGACCGGACCGAATGTGGCCGGTCCGGTCTCGGTTGGTCCGTCGGTCCAACAAGGCAAAATAGTCGGTTTGTGGTCCGGACCGGACCGACCAAGACCGAGACCGAATTAGCCCAAAAGCCGAGACCGAGAACCGGACCGAATGTTGTCAGTCCAGTCCGGTCCGGTCTCGGTCGGTCCGGTCAGTTCGGGTGGTTTGCTCAGCCCTAATTACACATATCACATTCTAAATCAATTTATTCAAATACTTGTGTTGTAGTTGAGATACTATAAGTTTGTAATCATATTTGATAGGGTAACTATCAGAGGCGGAGCTTAGTGAGGACCGGGAAGGGTCCCGGCCCCCCTAGGCCTAATGTATTAAAAAAAAAATTGTTTCACCTCGGCCCTCCCATCTAATGTATTTTCGGAAAAAAATTTGTTTCGGCCCTCCCACAAATTTTTTTCTAGCTCCGCCACTGGTGACTTATGTAAAGAAAAATAATAATAATAATTTTAGGCAACAATGTTTTGGGCAACCCTGTTTACCCAACAAGTCAGACCCACCTATACACAATAATACTTACAACGCGCAGAAAACTACCTGGGAAGACGAGGATCAGTAAGGCGCCGTTCCCGCAAATCTTCCATTGACAGAAGCTGCAAATACAGAAGTTAGAAAGATGGCAAAATTTAACTAAAACCAGTTGACAAGTTTGTAGCAATGTAGATTTGGTACCAATTCTGGATCAGGGACAGCAGGCATTGACGGTATCTGGTGATCGAATCCTACTTCGTCCTTCTGTAATATATCAACCATACGTGATCAGTATAAAAAGTGGAAAGAACTTAATATGCATGTCTGCAACTATTATTAATTGACATAAACCACAGGTGTCTAACAATGGCTGTATACTGATGAATAACAAGATACCTGAAATGATGCAATCATTGTGAATACCACATTTCCCTTCTGTATTGCATCAATCCTTCGGGTAGCAAAACTATTGCCATCGCGTACACGATGAACATGATATATAATTGGAACTGCAAGCAAATATGTAACAGATTAAAGCTTCTATTTCATTCAAGTTATCCATCAAGATAGTTGTTAATAATACAAGATGAAGAACAGAACTTACTTTCAAGATCCCCGACAAGAAGAAAGTAAACATGTAAGCTATGAACAACCTTAAGGGAATCAACAGTTTTTGATGCTGCAGCCAATGCCTGCATATTGTCAACCATTTAGAAGAGAATCATTTCTATTTCTATTTAATTACTTTTACATTATAGAAAATTTCTATCTACCTATATGATAAATTCTTGAAAACTTATATATAACTTTTACAATGTAGAAAAAACAACAGTTGAAAATTACTGTTTTGGGCAGACAAATTAGATATAATCTCTTATTCATGGAAAAAATTGTTATTTGTAGGCTTCAAAATTTCCTCATTAAATAAAATGTAAACAAAATAAGTAATGCTTGTAATATGAAGTAGCATCAAACTACTGACCTTCGTTGACTTCTTATGTTTCTAACTACAGAAATTTATTGGTTTCGGAATCTGATTTGTGTTACATCTTACTGTTCTAAAACTATTATATCATTGAAAAAAAAAAAAAAAAAAAAAAAAAAAAAAAAAACAGATAATATGTACTTGATCGAAGTTAGATAATTTTTTGTTATCTTGTGACATTCAAATTCAAGCAACTATTTTCATAAGTGGAGCTGCTACTAGGTTAAGATTTCATAAAAGAATGAAAACAAGTCTCAGATGCCTATGATATTGTTAAATAGATAAGTTACACATGATACCTGTCCAATGAACTGTCCTCCGAACACCTTCCCAAATCGTGGAGCATCGGGCAATGTGATCCCTTTGAATATGTTAACCTAACAAAAACCACAGCAGATAGAAGTTATTTTACGAACACATAACAAGCCTGCTAAAAGAGTGAATGGTTATGTATATAATCATGTTTACATACTTCTATAGGCTCAAGATGCAATATGCTCTCGACAAGTGAACATGTTTCGAGTGTTTGTTCTGCACTCCAGATTGATTTTGGCTGCAACAAATTGCAGTGCTCATGGGGCAGCAGTAAACAGGTCAGCTGTCATAACGTAAGTGATATCAGAGACTTTTTCAAGACTATATCAGCTAAGGTAACATCAGAAACGCTGCAGGAAGAGAAAAACCAATCTGAGAAATAAAATAAGACAATGCAACTACCTTAGTCAGTGCAATGACGTCTGCTTGCTGCACAGATACTGTCACACCTGCAATACACGGTTAAATTATTCATACAGTTTAGTTTACAAGGATTGAGAATGGGGGTGGGGGGTGGGTAAAAGAAAGAATTTGATGGAGAAACATCAGATCTCACCGTTGCCAAAGTAGTCATAACGCTTAAGTTGGAACTCTGGCCGGTTATGCTCATCTGTATGAAAATAGCCAGAGACCTCGGCCTGCAAAGTTCAGTTAATCATACATCTTTTAGCCACAATCAAAAATGCTAATGAAATACTGAACCACACGTTACACAAGACTAATGTTACCTCGCCTTCCCATATGAAGTAAATTCCATTCCCAGCTTCCCCTTCTCGAACGACATGCTCTTGGGGATCTAGAAAAGGAACATCACAACTAATAAGTAAATACAAATATAAGAATCTTCATGTATAAATAAACATAGTACACAGGTATAACCTAACTTACAACAACAGTGATTCAATATATTCAAACTAACGGAAGACATTTTAAACAGTGTTCAATCCACTACCTATAACTAGATAAACAAGAGAATAAGAAATATCACTCGCACCACAAATTAGGAATCTCTCTTTGTTGTATCCATCAATATTATCCGATTAGAATATGTTCATTCAAACTAGTATCATGAACAATGCCCAAGGGTCCCTACACTACCATAAGGATAAATGGATGAGGTTATCCCTGTTCAGGTTACCCGGGAGGGCGAGCCTTTTTGACTCAGATCTATGCGGCCTGACTGGCTTAATCCGGGACCGTTCCCGACCCTTGCTTGTCTACCGCCAAATGTACACACCTAGTGAGACTTGAACCCTTGACCCTTTGTGAGGAAATCAAACTATCATAACACCTTAAAAGTTGCCTATCATTGTGTTTTCACCGGTCCTGCTTTGTTCAGATGCATTGTTAAAGTCTTTTCCCCGTCCAATCCGTGAACCACTTATTCATCAGCCGTGACATATTTAGCGGTTTTTGGATTAGCTTATTTCCCCGGATTATGGGAATTTTGAAAAGACAATAAGCTCAATTTTTAGAGCTGGTCAACTTGAGCTTATGGACTTACATAAGGTGAAATGTATAATCTCATAAGCTCTAAACGGTGAGGTTATTGTCTTTTCCAAATCCAAATAAGCCCATAAGGCGGGGAAACAAGCTAATCCAGAGTCCAGACACCCCCTTAGTTACAAATTAAAGTGTGTTAAACAATAATAATCCGTAATGATGTGAGAGTATATTGTAAATCATAAAATAGTACTAGTCGACAACTATGTATATTCAACATCACAACTTCCACAAAAAAAGTAGTACATCTATATCAAGATCTATACTAGATTATAATGCATTTGGGACTATTGTATAATTAGAAAGGCTTAAAATTCATACTTTTACTTGCTTATTATGGAAGGATTTCAAAATTAATTGGTTAGGAAGCAAGTTGGTTAGGAAGTTTGTTAGGAAGCGGTTGGTTGTTCAAAATAAAATTATTTGGCTTAACCATCTCTAATATCTCTACTAATAAAGCATAAAAACAACTAAATATGTAACCGAATAACCGAATAATGCAAAATATAGTCACAGGTACCCGTGCGGGTACCGTTCTAGTCATCACAAAGGGATTTATTTATAACATAGTAGCAATTTGCCTCTTAATCCAACATTTATCACTTTAATCCATCAATCAATCAATTTCACGATAATTAACATCAGTAAAAACATAAAAAAAATAAAATAAAATAAAATAAAATAAAAAAAAATAAAAGAGGTTACCGTAATGCTTAACAGTAACAACTTGAGCGATTTTGCGTAAGGACAAGCTAGGAAGGCGTTGCAGCAACGGGACACAACCCAAAAACTCAATCACTGTTCATCATGTACATTAACAGAATAAGTTATTAATCATAACTGAAATAAAAAATAAATAAATTAGGGTTTGGATGATAAAAGTGATGATTGTACCTGATTCAGTAGAGAACATTATAACGTTGTATGTTGACCACAAAAAAGTAATAATAATAATAATAATTTGTGTTACTACTCCATTATTTTGGGTTGGAACTATTTATAGCGCCCGCAGATGTGGAAAATGGTCTATTCAACACACGTGCACAGTATTACTCCCTCCGTCCAACCGTCCAAAAAAGTGGCTGAGCAATACCGACCGACGCCCGATTGTCCCAAGACCGAACCGACACCTTTCGGGTCGGTTGTCGGTTCTAAGTTTTAGTGATTGTCGGTATCAGGTCAGGACGAGTCGGGACAAAAACCGAAGAACTAAGTGCAGTTTGGTGAAGAAAATCGAAACCGATCCGACCCGAGTCAAACCGAACTGACCCGAGACCCATTCGGTTCAGATAGTGTTTTCATCATTTTCGGGATAAGGATGGGTGTCGGTATTCGGACCGATACTCAACCCTACAAAAGAGTATCCCGAAAAAAAAAACAAACAAATTAAATACTAGTTTTGATTGATAAAAAAATAATTTTACTTTCATAGTTAATACGGAGTATAAAAATTAAAGTAAGTAATAAATGCAAGTTTTGGTTATGAGAGTAAAATAGAAAAATCAGCAATTATCAATCATGATTACTGTCCATGACGAAAGGAAGAGCTATTATTTTAGGGACATTCTTTTTACATACATACTTGATGCACAAAATGATTCTTTAACACAACGAGTTTATAAAATATAAAATACTTTTTTAATAAGTTATTTTCTCAATCTTAAGATTGACCACTTGAGGCCATCACAATTAGTTATCAGACCTTGGTGATAATTTTCATTGCCAACTACATGAATGGTACCCTCGCAAAATGACTATCATAATTAATAATATATATATATATATATATATATATATATATATATATATATATATATATATATATATATATATATATTAGTAATTTTTAGATTATTTGGAGTGGGTGACCCACTCACCAAAGTACAAAGTTCACGCGCTACTAACGAAAACGGAAGCATTGGTCACGGTGATTTTGTTATGTGTATGGTGACCGGCTCGCTATAGTGATAACGCAAAAATTATGGGCCCCATTGTAAAAGTAAATGTATTTTTTATTTGTTTTGTGAGAGTGTGTGTGTCATATTTAGTGAGATATAATTATATAAAATGTGAAGAAAGAAAAAGCTGATGTGTCGTTAATGTGACAGACTGACAGTGACGCGTTCACCACCACTCCTTTTAGCCTTATAGTGTGTGTTGATTATTGTTCATGTTTTGGTTAAAAAAAAAAGGTTGTACGTAGGGGTAGCAATTTGGGTCAGGTCCGTGTTGGCGGGTTCAAATATCATAACCCAAAACTGTCATGTTTAGTTAATCGCTTCGAGAAGTTCAACCCTAACTTAAACATGGTAGTCATGTCAATCCGTTTATAATTTGAATATAAATTTAATAGAACATATTAAATATAATAGGCCTAGGTTAGAAACCTTTATAACCTGATATTTATTTTCGCATTAGTATATATTATTATACATGTATTTTCGGAAAATCATTGATATATCATAAAATAGACACAAAATAGCTAGGTGTTATTATGTGGAGCTTTCGTAATAGGTTGATTTTTTCTTCCGATGCTCCTTTAAAGGCGTGCTTATTTGACCATATTGTTTATCATTCTTACGTTTGATGCAATGCTAGAGCTAAGAGAAATCTAGATTGGTTAGGTTGGCTTAAAATTCTTTTGACAGCTATTATGTAATTGTTTCTTTTGTTGAGTCCTAGCTCCTTGCTAGGCTCTTTAATAAAACCGCCATTCTAAAAAAATAGCTGGGTATTATTATAAAGAAAATAAACACATAACTATGTTTAATTGTATTTTTTTAAATAGGTTTACTGGTTATAATCAGGTTAAGGATCTCAACCAAAACCTAACCTATTTATAAAACAGGTCAATTGTGTCGACTTACTTCCAACCGAACTTGTTTAGCCTCAAATTCATGTCAGTCTCGGGTCGTATTTCGTGTCGTGCCAGAAATTTTTACCCCTAGTTGTACGTGGTTAGTATGTGTAAAAATAGGGGGATCTTAAATTTTAAAAAGTTGAAATGTTGGTTGTGTTAAATTTGAAGTGTCTCAATTTTAATATAATGCTTGGAGTGAGATTTGGGATTTAGTTGACATATGTATTCTAGCATAGATTAAATGTAATAAGAACCTATATATCAAATGTCATTACTTCCTTAGCGCGATGAATTACACTTGATGAAAGGAAATATACACTTCTATGCCTTGCATTGAAAACTTGATACGACCATATAATCAAAATATATGAATGTTCATATTATTGTGAAACCATAATACAGTAGATCAACTTTGTAGTACAATCGAATAATACCATAGATGCCACTCATACTACTACAAAAACCACTAGGTTTTACGGTTTTAAACTTTGTAGTACAATCGAATAATACCGGCCTCTTAGAGCGAACAATAGGTTTTACGGTTTTAAAACTTCGTCGATTTTCTAATATTGGTTTGTCACAGTATTAGAAAGAAAGGGTCTATTGCAAGATAGACTCTTCAATCTTATGCTTGGTGAGCAAAATCTTCCCTTGATTGACCCAGCACAACCTAGAAAACTCTAATCGTATTGCACTTGCCAAATTATTTGAATTATTTTGAGTTTGAGAAAAACTCTTAAGTTTATGTTTGATTTTATTGGAAAAATTATTTCGTGAAGACGTGAACAATGGCGCAAGTTTCGTAATTTTTCGAGTCCGTTTCCTATGTCGTTTGGACCCCGAAGCGTTTATCGTGAGAAGTTTAATGCGTTGGCAGTTTTGGTCCCTTGACTTATCTTTTTATTTCACCCTACACTTCCATGATATTCAAAAACTACCTCATACTTTTATTTCATATAAATACCCCCATTACCCTCACTTTCTCTCATTTCCACTCAAATAAAACACACACACCTCACAAACTCTCTCTCCCTCTCTTGATTTTTCCGGTCGCTGCCCATCGCCGAACACCAGCAGAATCCGGCCACCATCGTCGGAAAACTTTCTGGCCACCTCACCTTTTTACACCAACTTGTAGATCGTGATATCCCCGACATCATCGTACCACCCACGCACCACCAAACACCCCCGTTTTCTCCCAAGCGCCTCCCACCGCTGCGACACCACCACCGAACACCACCACCACCACTTTTACATCATTTTCCGATGGTAAATGGCGTGCCACGTGCTTTTCTTTCTCATTTTCTTTTAACTATTTTGAAAACCCTAGTTTTTATAAAAATTTTATAAACCGATTTTGTTAATAAATCTTTTATGAAAACCTTTTATAAATGTTTTTAGCCTAAAACTCGTGTGGGTCTCTTTTGTTTTCGACTTGGACCGCGACTCGGATGGACTCACCGAGTCAACTTGGTGACTCGATGAGGGTTTGGTGATATTTTTCTTGTTGTTTGGTGACCAAGGGAGTAATATTTGTGTTTGGATTTGGTATATATATAATAACCGGATTCAGGATACTATTTTGAGATGAACAGTCATTTTTTACATATGCAAATGCAAAGGTAGACCGAATAATCTTGTTGCCGTATCATGATATCTTTGCTATTTTCAATTTGATTTGTAGAGTAAACGAGTGGGTTTACCCGCGCGTTGCTGCGAGAATGTTTTGTTTAATCTAAACTCGAAATTAAACGGTTGTATAAAAAAATTTGTTATTAAGGACTAAATATGCAAAAGGTCGATAACCGCAAGTACTATTTTCATAAAGTGTTTCTGAAAATAGTATGTTTTTTTACGGCCTGAGATTTTCGGTATGTTGCAAAGTTAGTCTTTAGGGACTAACTTTGAAATTAAAAGTTAACCTGAGGGCCTTCTTCTGTACAATATTAACGGCCGGACTAACTTTGCAATAGATTTATAACCTCATGGTCTAAAACGAAAATTGAGTGATGAATAGTGCAAAATAGTACTTTTACTATTCATCCTAATGATAATTAGTATATATAACGAGTGGGTAAACCCGCGCGTTGCTGCGGGAATGCCGTGTACAAACAGCCAACTCATGGTTGAGACTCAAAGATACATGCATTTGCAAAAACAAACAGCCAACTCATGAAAAATATACAAAATCATTAACTGAAAATCATATATTGAATTTCATAACATTAAGTGTACACACCGGTAGTAGCAAAATACCATCAATTTAAAAAAGCTACAATTGTTTATACTAAACTGAAATTAATAATAACTATATAATACAAACCTAAGTTATTCACTATCAAAGTATATACCCGAAGAATTTGAAGGACTTGTGTTAGAACATCATTGATTTGCATGCTTTTAAATAGGATGAACAACTTCTCAGTTACCAACGACATCAAAATGGGGTTACCTGGAAAAACAAACACAAAATGCTAGGAAATTAACCTTAATAGAATTGCTTATGTAACAAAGGTGATGAAAAATAACTATTTGAATAAAAGTATGGTTTGTGTATATATTGAACTCTCATACCTATTGTTATATTGGTTTGATATTCATCTGAATGACCCTAATTGTTTTTGTATATAATAGTCTAGTTGCCATCCGCTCTGTCCCATTCTCCTTCAGATAAATCCATAAGCTTTTTCCTATCATCTATATATGACTACTTCTGCTCTAATTGCTGGTATTTACACACTATACACAGCCCATAAACCAAAACACATGGTCTTTTATTTTGACACTATACACAACCTACAAACCCGAAAACTTGGAAGTGAGAATATCAGGTATAAAATCCATAATAATAATATAAACTGGTAGCTAAAGTCTTGCTACTGATATTCACTCACTTACCAGTTCCGACAAACATTACTGATATGTTGCTTGCCCTGGAGCATTTTCCCCCTCCTCTGCTAATGCTTGCAATCGGACCTCCTGTCCACCATATTTCTATTACAATATGCAATATACACATTTAGTCAAACATTAAATCAATAATCATGTTCAATTTTAACAATCTAGAAAATTCATAATAAATACCATTTTGGACCGCCTTGACAGCAACCATTCTTGTTGTATCAGGCCCGTGGTTACCTGCAATCACAGTTCCGTTCACCCTCTAATCCGCGCCAGTGTTGCTATTGTTGTGCTACCGAATTAAGTAAGTTCAAGTTAGTGATACCAACTATCATGTGCACAACTTATTCTCATTTTGCATAAGGTTGCCAAACAAATAAAAGCTGCTTCAAAAATTTTAACAATTAAAAATTCATGCTACATTCACAGTCAAACAAAGATACATTTTACCAGTTACTAAGTTATGAGGTAAGTTTATTTAGGTGGCTTTCAACTTGTAGCTATCAAACCAGTTACATATAAAATTATTCTATATTCCCGCACAATCCCTAATAAACATCCTAATACACATTAAATATAAAGATATCACTAATTTTATAAACAATTCATCTACATTTTTTGCAGCTAAAACAAATTCATAACATCATCATCCTTAAAAGCAAACGTTTGAACCTTAAAAAGTAACCAACAATCGAATTACAAAAAACAAACTCCTTATTTATTACAATAATTAACAACCTAAATAAATTATAGTAATTTCATCAATTCAATTAAAAAAAAAAAGAAAAAAAAAAAGAATACAAACTGTAAATAAAAGATTTGGTAAAAGATATATACACACCTAAGTCATCCTCATACACCATCTTTAATAAATTATCTGGATCTATCAAATACCGACATGATCTTGTAAAAGAACCACTGCTACCATCTTTTTATCACAGAAAAACCAGCCGGATGCGCATCGCCGGAAGAAAACCGACCCACTCGCCGGTGAGATGTACGTGCGTGGATGGATATAATAAACTAATTTTTGATTGATGATTACCTGACGATGATTTATGACTTGTGTGGCTGGATTCTTCTTTAGAGAAAATTAAAGATGATGATGATGATGATGATGATGGTTACATAGAGGCTGAGATAGAGAAGATTAATGAGAGGGCTGGAATTTTCTAGGAGGAGACAGATGGAGAAGATAATGAGAGAGGTGGAAAGTTCTGGGGAAAAATAATACTGAGTAACAGTTTTGTCTTTTGGGATATTTTTTTTCTCCACACACTATTCTACACTGTTCTGCACTGTAGCAGCTACAGTGATTTCGCACTCACATACCTCCAATGGGTTTTAGAATATAGTATAATAATTTGTTTTTATCTCTATTACTGTATGCATATGAATTCTTTAAACTTAAAATACTTAAAATTTAAGTAATGATAGTACACTATTATACCTTTAGTTAAGAGTTAATTTTGTAAATAGTCCTTGTGGTCTGTCGGGTTTAACATAAATAGTCCTTGAAACTTTTTTTAACGTATCTGATGAGGCAAAAAATGATCCGTTTTTAGGGGGTCATTTAAGCCCGAATCCGAATTTATTTGATCAAATATTGCCCTAAATCGTTCCTTTTGTGATTTTAGGTACTTGGAGAGTGAATTCTGAAAAAGAAGCCATTTTGGACGTTTTTGGAGCATAAAAGTGAAGAAAACGGCAAAGTCTCAATTTTCCATGCTGGGAACAGTAGGTGACGGCGTCAAGAGTAATTCCCTGACGGCGTCAAACCTCAAGAATTAAAATTCGTAGTTCATGAAGGCGTCAAGAGTTGTCCTGACGGCGTCAAAACCCCAAGAATAAAAATCCGTAGTTGATGACGGCGTTACACACAGGGCGTCAAGAGTAATTTGTGTGACGGCCTAGGCCTTGACGGCGTCAGAAGTAGATCAAGGCCGTCCTAGGAAGTATTTGGCGGCGAGGTGACGGCGTCACATTGTTTGTCTTGACGCCGTCATCCCTAGTTTCCTATATATAGTTTTCTAGTTTTTCACATTTAGAGAGAAGTTTTGGGAGAAACCCTAAAGACGATTTTGGTGTAACTTTACAGGTTTTTCAAGGGTTCCAACCCCTTGATACCTTGCATGATTAATCAAGATAAGTGTTCTTCTAATTCAATCAATATGTCTATGTGTTGGTTGTCTATATCTTGTTCTTGTCTTAATTCTATCATGCTAGGCTAGATCTCCTTTGTGTTTGCTTAGATCTAATGAAACCTAGATATTGATTATGTGTTGATTACTTGTTTATTCTTGTTTTGGATGAATGATTTATATGTTAGGCTTAAGAAAACTGGCAAATCTCCAAATGGTAACATGCTTGAACGTCTTAAGAAACATGAACTGAGGCGTACTAGGTCTTTATTGGTTGTATTTAATGCATGAGCCACTGTTTACAATCCCTATAGTTGTGTTGGGCATGGTGTAGGAGGAGATAAGAGCTCATAGAATTGGGGAGTTATGTATGCCACCCCATGAATGGTATTAAGGAATACAATCCGTCATCCATGCAATTATAACAAGTAATTAACGTGTAAAAGATATCTAGGGAGTAGTGAAATCTAAGTAAACACATTTTCTCCAATTACTGCTCACAACCTTAGTATAATTAGTTTATTTTCATTTTTAGTATTTTATTTTGATTGCATCTTAGTTTTGGGTTAGTTGAATAGCAACTAATTCCGCCCACTCTTCAAAACCCGAGATTTTAATTGCTTTCCATAAAATATAAAAACACAAAAATAATCATCTCTCACCTTTAGCACTAGTAATTAGGCTTTCTAATCCTAGCGACAATATTCCTAAGCTAAACGATCAATCCCCCGGTACTTGTCACTATACTATACTACAACGATCAGGTACACTGCCTGGTGGGGGTTGTAAGCTTCTCGAGATCCCTCGAGAGGTAAATCCTGTTGCGATTCTCACGCATCAAGTTTTTGGCGTCGCTGCCCGGGGAATAGTTATTCTCTAGGTTAGGATTTCTTTTTATTAGGTCTACTTGCTAGATTCCTTTCTAGTAAGATTTATTTTTATTTTTAGGTTTTCTTTAGTCTATCTCTCTTTCTTTGTGCCTTTGTTAGTAAATTAAACTCATTGACTATTCCGTTGACCATTATGGAAAACGCGAATCCACCCCTGTCCCCTAGTGAAGTGGCTGTGTTACGTGAACAAATTGAGAGTGAGATTAGGGAGCTTAGAGAGCTTAATAGGTTGATTAAGATTGAGCTCAAACATACATTTAGTGACCTAGCAACCGCCTTGTATTCAAATAAGGACCTATGGCCTAATGACTTTGTGAATGTTGTTGAAAGAATAGAAGAGGAGGAAATAGTTCCGAAGCTTAATGACTACTTTAATCTATACCCCACTAAGGAGGAGATGCATATTATAACAATCTTATTGATAACCCGCGATCTCCTTTCACCATAATTGAACTTAAGATCAAGAGAGGCGATCCTAAGAATGCTAAGATACCATGTATGATTGGATATAGGCACATTAGCAATGCTTACATTGACTTTAAATCTCCAATCAACATTATGTCCTCAACGGTTTATAATGATATAGTGAAAACAAGACTTGAACCTAGAAGGGATCCCAAGTACCCCGGTGGAGTTTGTAACTTTGTCGGGAGAGTTAAAGGTTTACGTGTCTTTGTTGGTAATTTCACTTTTGTCACCGACTTTATGATTGTGGAGGACCTTGCTAATGTTATTGATTGTCGATTATCCAATGTTGTGTTTGGCAAACCATTTGTTGAGGAGTCTAAGTTGGAATATGATGAGGTAGAAGGCACGATCCGATTTGCAAGTAACACCGATAGTATCACTTATAGGATGCCTAATAGGATGAAATAATTTCGCTTTATATCTCGTTTTGATAAGGACAACGTTGGTGCTTTTGAAGATATTAATGAGGAGGATAAGAAAAAAGGCATGGATTATGTATGGGAAAAAAGGAGTCTTTATTACAAAGATTGCTTGGCCCTTAGACCAAGGTATAAAGTCGATGAAGAATTTGCCCAAATGATTATGGGGGCGGTTGAGAAAAAGGTGATTGGTTTCTACAAGGAATATCTACAATCAGAGAATGGAACCAATGATGAAATCACGTAGTAACCCATGACCTTGAGTCTAGCTACAAGACTCGTAAATAAAGAAAAGCGCTTCTTGGGAGGCAACCCATGTTTTGTGTGATTTTATTTGTTTGATTGTTATTTGTTTCCGTATGCATGCTTTATTTTTATTATTGGTTGATCATGTTTCTTAATTAAAATGTGAAAATACTTTACTTTGTTGTTTGGCCTAGTCTTAACTCCACCTAGAAGTATTTTTGCAAAAGATAAGTGTAAGGGGAAACCCCAAATATGTTTTTAAGAAACAAACCGATCATGATTCTCCACAATAATAAATGAGCATGTATATTCGTATTTGTTAGAGTCAAATGCTTGTATTGAATCATAATGAAGTTTTGCAGGATTTTCCAGGAAGTAGGACCAAGTTTTTCCAGAAATTTTCCGGAAACTTAACATAAGAATTTCTGCAGGTCCATTCTGACGGCGTTAGAGGTTTACTCTTGACGGCGTCAGGAGTTAAAATCTGGAAATTTTACCGGTTTTGTTTTTCTAACGGAGTCTTATGGTTTTTGTGAATTATTAAGTTTTATAATCTCCAGGAAATCTGCAAACTTCATTCCACAAGCATTATATCTTACTTTGTTTTCTAGGATTTAGTAACTTATATAGGATGCCGCTGATTTTACGCGAGGTTGTCTTGTCTATTTTGTCAGGATTTACAGGTTATGTTCGACAAGGAGATGATTTATATTCTGGAAGAGAAGCTTTGATTGTTCATTTTCTTGGAGGAAGATTTAACCTGGCCAACCTATAATCCATACCGAGCGAATCAGGGGAGTATTTGATTTAATTCTTTTTACTTTTTAACTTTTACATTCTTTACTTGAACATTGGGAACAATGTTCATCTTAAGTGTAAGGGGAGGGTAAAAAGATGATACCTTACATATGCATTTTCGCTTGAGTTTGTTTTGTTTAATGGTAGATGTGTAATAAAACTATGAGAAATACTTGTTAGTGCAATTTTAGCGCCAAATTTAAAATTTTTTACAACATTTAGGAGTGAAACTTTAGCCATAGCAAGCGTCTCATGGATAGGAGATTGTATGACTAGCACATAACCGTATATTCAGAAAAATTTTCCACCAAAAAATGTGAGGTTCGCCTTTAGATTTGATAGGAAAAGCATTTACTATTAGTGCTTATGAGTGTACCGGTGGCATTTAGATTCTAGAACTTGCGTTAGTGATGCATCCCGAGACCGCTAGTGAGACTACATTCGTGTGGTAGGATTTATTACATGATAAGAGGCATTAGGATCACCCTTGTGTTAAACCCGTGTCATAATTACTTGACCATTTAAGTCATATTACTTGGCTAGTTAAGTCAACTAATTTTTCCACACCCTTAGCGTTGTACTCATTTTTAGCACACGAAACCCCTAGTACACCCCTCCGAGCCTATCTTTTCGTTTCTAACTTTAAGCATCTTACTTAAAGGAAGAATTTGTTACACCCCACTTAAATGTACACCCAAATCGCCTCAGCCTTCCGTGTATGCGCTCATTTTTAGTGCATTATTGTTATTTGTTAAACCCTAAGTTAACTTTCTAATTGATTACATGGTTGCTAAGTCGAGTCATATCCTTTTACATATTGTTTTGGGACGATTGGGACTCATGGGTAAGTACTTATTTTATGGAGTAATGGGGAAGAACATAATATTATTACCCTCATATGTGCGTTAATCCTAAAAGTGCTCCAAGTGTTTTGATTTTCTTAATTCGAGTCATTAGAATAGTTTAATGTAAAGTATGTAAAGATTCAAGTGTAAGGGGAATGCTCAATTCCCTATGATGTATTATTTTGGATGGTAGGGTAAGAGTGTATGCAGAAAAAAAAAAAAAAAAAAAAAAAAAAAAAAAAAAAAAAAAGAGAAAAAAAAAACATACGGACTACCATCCCTTTTTATTCTATGTTCATTTTATGTTTTTGTTATTTTTCATTTATTAGCTTAAGTCGAGTCTAGTCTTGGCTTAGCAACCCCACATTGTACATGTAATTAACTAAGATTGTTAACTCGCCACCAGTAAAACTTCCTTTATCCAACAAAACCGTGTAATTCATATCCCTATACCTAACGTTACAACCCTTTAAAAGACCTCTTTGATAGTTTATCCTAGGTGCTTACGCCATGTGGTGGAGGTTTGATCCTTTCCCAAGCCTATGGTAATCTATTTTGCTATGACAGGTAGTGAGAGATATCTTCCATTTCCATAATGTTATATTACTTTATTACACCCGAGAGATGTGAGTATCTAAACACTATTTGTGAGGTGCTTGTGTATGACCTCCGTGCTTGTCTTTGGTCTTTAGTGGAACGATTATTTGGTGTAATTACTTTTATATTAGTGTTAAATGACCCCTAACTTGTATTTTGAGTAGAATAAAAGCGCATTTGCTTGAGGACAAGCAAATCTCAAGTGTGAGGGTATATGATGAGGCGAAAAATGATCCGTTTTTAGGGGGTCATTTAAGCCCGAATCCGAATTTATTTGATCAAATATTGCCCTAAATCGTTTCTTTTGTGATTTTAGGTACTTGGAGAGTGAATTCTGGAAAAGAAGCCATTTTGGACGTTTTTGGAGCATAAAAGTGAAGAAAACGGCAAAGTCTCAATTTTCCATGCTGGGAACAGTAGGTGACGGCGTCAAGAGTAATTCCCTGACGGCGTCAAACCTCAAGAATTAAAATCCGTAGTTCATGAAGGCGTCAAGAGTTGTCCTGACGGCGTCAAAACCCCAAGAATAAAAATCCGTAGTTGATGACGGCGTCACACACAGGGCGTCAAGAGTAATTTGTGTGACGGCCTAGGCCTTGACGGCGTCAGAAGTAGATCAAGGCCGTCCGAGGAAGTATTTGGCGGCGAGGTGATGGCGTCACATTGTTTGTCTTGACGCCGTCATCCCTAGTTTCCTATATATAGTTTTCTAGTTTTTCATGTTTAGAGAGAAGTTTTGGGAGAAACCCTAAAGACGATTTTGGTGTAACTTTACAGGTTTTTCAAGGGTTCCAACCCCTTGATACCTTGCATGATTAATCAAGATAAGTGTTCTTCTAATTCAATCAATATGTCTATGTGTTGGTTGTCTATATCTTGTTCTTGTCTTAATTCTATCATGCTAGGCTAGATCTCCTTTGTGTTTACTTAGATCTAATGAAACCTAGTAGGGCTGAGAATCGGGCCTCTCCCGACCCGTCCCGACCCGATCCCGAATCCCGACAAACCGGAAAGCACAAACCGAGTCCCGACCCGATTAAGCTCGGTTCGGTTTCGGGACAGTCGGGACGGGACGGGATCGGTCGGTTTTCTCGGTTTTGTTTGTTTTTTTTCGGTTTTTGGCCTGTTCCGACCCGATCCCGACTATCCCGAATCCCGACAAGCCGAAAAATTCAAACCGAGTCCCGACCCGTTTGACGTCGGTTCGGTTTCGGGACAAGAATCGGGACTCAGGATCGGGACGGGATTCGGGATCGGGTCGGTTTTGCTCACCCCTAAAACCTAGATATTGATTATGTGTTGATTACTTGTTTATTCTTGTTTTGGATGAATGATTTATATGTTAGGCTTAAGAAAACTGGCAGATCTCCAAATGGTAACATGCTTGAACGTCTTAAGAAACATGAACCGAGGCGTACTAGGTCTTTATTGGTTGTATTTAATGCATGAGCCACTGTTTACAATCCCTATAGTTGTGCTGGGCATGGTGTAGGAGGAGATAAGAGCTCATAGAATTGGGGAGTTATGTATGCCACCCCATGAATGGTATTAAGGAATACAATCCGTCATCCATGCAATTATAACAAGTAATTAACGTGTAAAAGATATCTAGGGAGTAGTGAAATCTAAGTAAACACATTTTCTCTAATTACTGCTCACAACCTTAGTATAATTAATTTATTTTCATTTTTAGTATTTTATTTTGATTGCATCTTAGTTTTGGGTTAGTTGAATAGCAACTAATTCCGCCCACTCTTCAAAACCCGAGATTTTAATTGCTTTCCATAAAATATAAAAACACAAAAATAATCATCCCTCACCTTTAGCACTAGTAATTAGGCTTTCTAATCCTAGCGACACTATTCCTAAGCTGAACGATCAATCCCCCGGTACTTGTCACTATACTATACTACAACGATCAGGTACACTGCCTGGTGGGGGTTGTAAGCTTCTCGAGACCCCTCGAGAGGTAAAGCCTGTTGCGATTCCCACGCATCAGTATCCATTCCCTATGGTTGTGACCCATAACGGGTTTGGTCCCTGAGACTAACTGTCATTAGTTTTTTTCTGTTAGCTAACAAACATTTGCAACGTTAGTCCTTTATACGAATGACCATTTATACTTTATTTAAAATTTGGTTTTCTTATTTTTTTTTCAAATATCTACATAAACGTTTTCGTACACATATTTTTATACACACACTTATATACACATTTTTATACACACATTTTTATACCTACACTTATACCCACATTTTTATACACGTATTTATAAACACATTTTTATACACACACTTATACACACATTTTTATACACACGTTTTTATACACACACTTATACCTATATTTTTATGCACACATTATTATACACACACTTATACACACATTTTTATACACACACTTATACCATATTTTTGTACACACATTTTTATACACATATTTTTATACTCACACTTATACCCACATTTTTATACACACATTTATACAAAAAATTTTATACACGTTTTTATCCACCCGTTTCTATACATCTTTTTTATACATTCATGTGTATAAAAATGTGTGTATAAATAGGTGTATAAAAATATGTGTATAAATGTGTGTATAAAAATATTTCTATAAAAAAGTGTATAAAAATGTGTGTAAAAAAAGTATATAAAAATGTGTGTATAAATGTTTGTATAAAAATGTGTATAAACGTGTGTATCGAAACGTATATAAAAATATGTTTATAAATACGTGTAAGAAATGTGGGCATAAATGCGTGTAAAAAATGTGGGCATAATTGCGTGTATAAAATCGTGTGTATAAAAATGTGTGTATGAAAACATTTATAAAAAGTGTATAAAAATGTGTGTAACAAAACGTGTGTAAAGATATTTGAAAAAAATTAATAATAAGAAAATCAAATTTTAAGTTAAGTATAAAGGACTAACGTTGCAAATGTTTGTTGCTAACGTTCGTTAGCTAACGGAAAAAATGCATTTAGTCTCAGACAAGGACGGAGCCAGGAATTAGGAATAAGGGGAGCCGAAATTTTTTTCTCTAAGGATAGGAGGGTCATTTGCCTATAATTGCGTCATATGCTTAAATTTATAAGGTAAATAGCAAAGTGATCAGACGTGTTTGAAGGGGCTGAGCACCCCCTAGCTCCGCCACTGTCTCCGTCTCTGGTCTCAGAGACCAAAGCCGTTATGGGTCGCAACCATAAGGACTGGATCCGTTAAAAATGAGTTATAGGGACTATTTTAATTAAACCCGACAGGCCACATGGATCATTTTTGAAATTAACTCTTTAATTAAAAATATTAACATAATCTACAACTAAATTAATATTTTTAATATTGTTTAATTTTAAACTTTATTATTATTTTTTTCTATCTTATGAAATTTTTTCTTGTAATGACTATTAATTAACCCGTAAGTTTTGTATAAAAGGTTAAACCACAATCATAATTTCGCAAGTATAATTATTTGTCGTTATACACTGTTATTTTGTACAGGTGTTCCTTGGACAATTGGGTTATCAACTAATCAAAATCAAACTTTTTAATCACTATGTGCAAATGACTTCGTCTTCAAGTCTGAATCAAACTTGTTTGTGTAAATCATTTATATGTCAAGCTCCCTATAAACCTGACCATTTTTGTTGTTTTCTAGTGATTGTGTACGTTTACTTCAGCAGCTACGTATGTCGTCCTTTAGCATAATATTAAAGCGAGTATGATATTCCAAAGGGTGGGGTTATAATAACGGTGGCTACTTTTTTAGTTTCACGGGGTCTACCCCCGTAAGGGTACTGTAGCATTTTTTTTTTTTTTTTTTTAATTTTTTTTATTTTTATAATTTTGTTTATATCAAAAAGCTATAAACCTGAAAGTGCGAAACAGAAAATATAAAGTTTAATATGTCAAACTATTAAAACTGTTAAAAATACGGAACAGAAACTGGTCTGCGCTGAAAAAAAAAAGGGCAAAAGAGGAGACAAGGGGCTGACACCCTTGTCCCCCGTTAGAATAGTACATCCCATTCCAAAATCTATTGCGTGAAGCAAAAGCAAACCACCGTTGCCTCGTTATTGGAAATTTAAGTGCTATAACTCACATGAATACATTAGGTACACTTTTAATATAGGAGCGCCAATGTACATTCATGCACCGCACCATAACATTATTACTATCTTTAAGCTAGTTTTATTATTTATGAAAAATCGTAACAAACCTTTATAATTGAAGAGCAATGCTAAACCACTAACAAAATTCACAAAAAAATTACTCGTTGATGCATTTTTTGGCAGTTTCTCTCTCATCTCTCTTATTAAACCAACGAGTGGATTTTTTGTGTGAATTATATTAGTGGGTCTAGCATTTCTTATAATTGAATATATTACCAATCTGACCATAGCTTATTACAATGTATACTCACATCTTTGCAAAAAAGATTACAAAACCGATCATAGCAACTTTTGTCTCTCATTGAATGAAAAAGTGTATTTGTAAATTGAACTCTTCATCCATTTAGTCTTGTTAAAAGTATAGAACCATGACTTCCAATGTCTTCCATAGTGTGTTAGTCGTATTATTATATTTCGAGATTCATTTCTGGACAACTAATTCATCGGGTTTAAATTCATCGTCACACAAAATGATACCGAATATTATTTATTTATTTATTTATCTCTAAAGGTTAGTGTGACTATTTCAGGGTTGTTTGCACATAACATTAATTGAGCTTGAGCTTGAAGCCCACCTTGAGTGATTTATAATTGGAGGTTCTTTAATAAGGCACAAAGAGTTTATATCCTGTGATACCATTTTATTAGAAGATTTAGCTTTTTTGCATTTAACTTTGGGAACATGGTCGATTTCTTAATAAAAGAAAACATCATCAAATGGTCTATTGATAAAGGCACTTGATATTTCATAAGATGTAGTGTTCAAACTTCACTAAACAAACATTTGTGGATGCAGTGAAGGGTTGGAAACGGTCACATAGAAACACTAGGTGGTGTTTGTTTCGGCTTATAAAGCCGGCTTATTGCTTATTTGGTTTTCGGCTTATGTTTGATAAGCTCACTTTTTGTGTCTTATTTTGAAACTTTACATCTTAACTAAGTTTATTGAGTATGTCATAATAAGCTTATACAAGCCGAGAAGTTTCAAATAAGCTACAAAATGTGAGTTTATCAAACATAAGCCCAAAACCAAATAAGTCATAAACCGACTATATAAGCCGAAACAAACACCCCCTAATAATATCACATACATTTGAGTCAAAAGATTCACCTTTCACAGGTAATCCGGAGAGAAAACCACATCGGCTTTATCCGTTTCTTATTGGAGGTTAATATTAGTAGGTCGTTTATCTTTTATCTAAAAAAACTACAAATCTATCTATAAAAGCCCAAAATAATAAGTCCAAGAAGCTAAATCTTGTAAGACCATTAACCATGGATACCCGTATGTAAAGTATTTGACCCGACTTTCAAGTCTATAAATACCTTCTTCTTGCTTTCAAAACTACACCAAACACACTCTTTTATAATATCACTAACCTAAATTTCAATTTTACACACAAACTACTCTTTTATAATATCACTTTGGTATATGCTAATGTGATACACTAGTAATATTTGCATTGTTAACTATTACTTGTTGTCACACTTTTTGCTCATAAACACAAACACGCACACTAATATTTTTCAAGCATTTGTCATTTGTCACACTTTTTTTGCTAATAGCACTAGAATATTATCTTTCAATGTTAACTATGGAAGTGTTTATTTCGGCTTATATATCCAACTTATTGCTTATTTGGTTTTGGGCTTATGTTTGATAAGCTTACGTTTTGTGGCTTATTTTGAAACTTTTCTGCTTATATAAGTTTATTATGTCATAACAAGCTTATATAAGCCGAAAAGTTTCAAAATAAGCTACAAAAAAGCCCAAAATGAAATAAGCCATAAGCCGACTATTTAAGCCGAAACAAACACCCACTATCACTAGTTGCCACACTTTATTTTTTCACACACTAAATTTTTCAAACATTTATCGTAGTTTTTGTTCATGTCACTAATTTTACAAACTTTAAATCATTTGACAGGAAAATGGTAGGGATCAGACACTCGATCCGTGAAAAAACACCAATTGTCTACAACGAAAAAAACTACGGCCTTTCTGTCATAATCGCCTTTGTTGACATGGTGGGGACTGTTCTCCGCATCAACGGGAAGAGGAACGCTGACTTGAGCCCTCAAGTGCTCATGGATGCCCAATGTGACGACCTTCTAACCGCCATTGCTTTTGCCACGAGCCCAGACCTTGGGCTTGAGCCTCTTACCTCCTACCCATTCATCTTGATATCAAGGTACATTCCCAACTGGACAGAGAGAAATTTCCAAACCCCTAAGGCTAGACGTTATCGTATCGATGACATTAAGTCCTTTTGTGATCCTGATGCGATCAAGTCTGAGATTTTGGCCAACTTTGGTGAAGATGGGAAGAAATATCCACTCATGGGTGTTTTGCTAACAAATGAGTTTAAGAGTCGTGAAGTTGCTGCTGCGGCTGCTGATGGGATGCCTTTTCGTCACCAAGGTGGTGTCCCACTTCATAAACCAGGGTTACAATCACGACATGGAGTCACGATTGTTGGTGTTGACACAACTTCACTAGATCCACAAGAACATTTTGTTGAGGTGAAGAGCAGCCACGGGAGGCGTTGGGGACGAGAGGGCTTCTCAAAGGTTGGATTTGAGGTGTTTGAGACTGTTCTTGTCCCGTACTATGGTTAATCTGAGAGTAGCGAGTCGAGAACTAGTTTCTGTTTATGTTTTAAATGAATGCCACTATGTTGGCAATTGTAGGCCGTGTAATAATTGCAATGAAATGTGTTTCGTTTGTTGTTAAGAACCTCTTCATCTATGTGTTTACCATATGTTTTAATGTTTTATGCTTATTCATGATTTGGACACATTAACTTCTAAGGATATTCGACCGAAATTGACAAGTGATCCAATTTGACTTTAGTCGGTAATCCACAATGTGGGGCATATATTTCATGATTCACTTAAGTATTGTTTATTCGAATGTGAAGGCTTACTCAAGCTGCACGCCTGCACCTGCACCTGATGGTATGTCCACTACAAAATAAGTCTATCCAACATCTTGACTTTGACCAAGTGAACAAAATTAGATGAGCATCAAGATCCTTTATCGTTCACAGCAAATAATAAGACTCGAAAGGAAGAGAAGGGTTATTCCTCAAGATTGTATGTGGATAAAAAACGATAAGAAATAGAATGGGTCATGACAGGTTATATTTTATTGTAAACTGCTCATTCGCACATAAATGTTTAGAAACTTATAGGTTGCCTTGTTCAAAATACTGGGTAATGCTACCTAAATCTTATCAAAATACTGGTATTATTTTGCAAGTAATATGGCTTATGAGTTTATATGATTTTGGCTCATGTTTCATAACACTACCTTAACGAAATCTGTGATTGAAGATAGCAAATCTAGAGAGAAATATGATTATTAGATTGGATTTTAGAGATATATTATTCATTTGTATAATTGATTTTGCTTTACATGTAACCATAATTAGAGCTTCATCAGTGGTAGACTAGTTGTTTTTTATGGAAGTGATTCTAAATTTAAAATATTTAGGTAGATTGTGTTGTGCACAAGCACAAGTAAATTTAAAGAGTGTTTTTATTATAGAGTAAACTACACCATTCGTACTTATGGTATGCGTTGATCGACAAGTTTCGTCTTTTAACCGAAAAAAGTGCACCGTCCATCTTTAAATGCGAAACGTTATATATCGTTAATTCCTCACTCTAACTGGCATCACTAACGGTCGTTATACCTCATCCACTTGAGGGTATTTCAGTCTTTTCCCAACCATAAGGACCAACGGTGTAATCTACTCTTTTTTATTATATATTTAACTATTAATAAATAATAATTTTCATACGTTTTATATTTTTCGTCCGTTTATTTACGTTTTCATCAGATTTTTTACGTTTTCGGCTATTTTTTTTACGTTTTTGTCTGATTTTTTACGTTTTCGTTAGATTCTTTACGTTTTCGTCTGTTTTATACGTTTTTATTCCATATTTTTAACATTTTCGTACATTTTTTTACGTTTTCGCTTGTTTTTTACGTTTTGTATGACTTTTGACGTTTTCGTCAGTTTTTTACGTTTTCGGCCGATTTTTTACGTTTTCGTCATATGTTTTACGTTTTCTTTCGATTTTTTACATTTTCGTTCGATTTTTACGTTTTTGTCTAATATTTTTACGTTTTTGTTTGATTTTTTAACGTTTTCGTCCGTTTTTTACGTTTTCGTCTGATTTTTTACATTTTCGTTTGATGTTTTACGTTTTCGTCAGATCTTTTACATTTTCGTCCGATTTTTTACATTTTCGTCATATTTTTATGTTTTCATCCGATTGTTTATGTTTCGTCGGATTTTTTACGTTTTCGTCATATTTATTTAACTATTAATAACTAATAATTTTCATACGTAAATAAAAGGACGAAAACCTATAGTAAAAACGTATGAAAATCCGATGAAAACGTAAAAAAAATATGACGAAAACGTAAAAAATCCGTTAAAACATAAAAAACAGACGCAAACGTAAAAATCCGACGAAAAGGTTAAAAATTGGACGAAAACGTAAAAAATATGACAAGCATAAAAAATCAGACGAAACCGTAAAAAAACGGACGAAAACGTTAAAAAATCATGCGACAATGCAAAAAAACTGACGAAAAATTAAAAATTGGACCAAAATGTAAAAAATCGTAGGAAAACGTAAAAAATCTGATGAAAATGTAAAAAATAGACGAAAACGTAAAAAAACAGACGAAAACGTAAAAATTCTGACGAAAACATAAAAAGTCAGACAACAACGTAACAAATCAAACGAAAACGTAAAAAATCGGACGAAAACGTAAAAAATATCGGATGAAAGCGTAAAAAAACATGCGAAAACGTAAAAAATCGGACGAAAACGTAAAAAATCAGATAAAAACGTTAAAAATCAGCCGAAAACGTAAAAAATCTGACGAAAACGTAAATAAACGGACGAAAAATATAAAACGTATGAAAATTATTATTTATTAATAGTTAACTAAATTAAAAAAAAAATAGTAGTAAATTACACCGTTGGTCCTTATGGTTGGGAAAAGACTGAAATTCCCTCGAGTGAATGAGGTATAACGACCGTTAGTGATGCCAGTTAGAGTGAGAGACTAACGATACATAATGTTTCGCTGTTAAGGACGGACGGTGTACTTTTTTCGGTCAAATGACGAAACTTGTCGGTCAACGCATACCACAAAGACGAATGGTGTAGTTTACTCTGTATTATAGCATAACTCATACGTAAGATTAGGAAATAATGTCGAGTCTGCAGTCTCCCCCAATGTTTAATTTGAACTTGTGTTGAACCGAATCATCCTGACCAAACTGTACCAAACACATTTTTATCCGATCCTCAATATTAGATAACTAGGTTAAGACCCAAGCTTAATTGTGAGCTTAAGGTCTATTAGTTTTAGAGTTTATGTTGCTTATTGCTAAAGCTACATGTCTATATAAATAGGCACGCGACATAAGAAATGTAACACATCCATTCAATAAAAAACTCTTTTACTATTTTACACTCAGCCCACTCGTTTCCACTTATTTGGTCCTTGTTCAAACGTACACCCATAGCACATTGCTTTTTTGAATCGGACTAAACCGAGGACCGATAGTTATGTTGTGTTCTAAATGTAATTATAAATTGTAACAAAAAGAAGAAAACATGTCTCTAGCAATAGTTTCAAAGTCTCAACTGCTCTGTCTCTCCCAATCTAATCTAATCTAAACATGACATGACATGAAATGACAGAACAGTTTCAAAGGTTTATGTTAAAAAAAAAAAAAAAAAATCACTACACTTTACAACAAGTGAACAATTTATCTTTTGAATGTTAATAGAGTGGTTAAAAAACGTAAGAGTGAAATGATAACAAAATACATATAAAAATAGAAATTTGAAAGGTTTATGTTTTAATAGCTAAAAAAAACTACACTTTACAATAAAAATAGAGAAGTTAGATATAGTTTTTTTTCTTATAATCCCATAAAAAAATGCATAAGATCTACACTCAAAAGTTTTCTTTTTCTTTTACAATCTTTCTAAATATTTTTTTTCACCCAAATTGCTAGTTTTAGAATTAGTTTTCTCTATAATAAAATGCCATCTTTGCAACTATTTCTTCATCCAATATTTTCTATGCCTCCAAACAAAAGCTTTACATTTCAAAGCTTATATATTTATTTTTTTCGACAAACGAACTTTATCAAGGTAACTACTAGCTATAAGTTACATAGAGACACAAAACAGATTACAACGAACCACTACAAACATCACGAGAGCATAAAAGGCCATCAATGACATAAGTGGGTATCCTTATAATCTACATAAAAAAGGTGTTACAAAAAGTAAACAAAAGAACACGTCAAGCATTCAACATAATGATATAATCTAAATCTGAAGCATTAATATACCGAGTGAAACACACAAAAATAGAAATTAATAATGCAAAAAGGATAGATCCAAGTTTAAATTATGTGACATGAAGTTTGTGATAAATTAGATCAAGCTGCCAAATGTTCATTTCTTCGCGATATATCTTTTTACATCTAAGCTTAGATCTAATGAATGGTCTCCGGTATTTTTTTTTCTAGACAATAATTATGATTACGATTGTATATAGTAAAGTCATATTCATAAATTCACGTGTACATATAAGCTTAACATATTATTTGTTAGTATTTTTAATTACAATATTATGCTGAATACACTACTCATTTGATTATGCCTAAAACTTGCATCTTCAACCTATTTTTTTGTAAAGACAACTATATGTGCGTGAATCCATAACCATTTTATTTTGAACCATTCTCACACAATATAGCATACAATCTTGGTGAAGAACACACGTATTTGATACCAATGAATGTTAGCAATTGATCTTTTTGATAATTGACGTAGGACAAAGACAATATACTCACGTGAATTCATGATGGTACTATATATTTGTGGTCAAAGATATATACGTCACCATTTGTGCCATGAAAAAGTTGGAGCCGAGAATTAATACATATACAGAACACGTCGAAAAGGCCTTTTGATTTTCACTGCTTTTACCACATGATGTCTCAGAAGCTTTTATTGATGATTAACCTGTGGTGAAGGTTCGATATTTGCCAAAATTAAAATAGTTATGAAGCTAATATATATAAAGTTCGATCAAACTCAAATTACTTACTTAGTGCTCGCTAGCTAGCTAGTCGTGATTATCGTTCCAGCTGTGTTTCTATGATTATTTGTAGTGCTACAACTTTTACTGGATACGGGTTGTAAATTATCTTAAATTAACATGTGTTAAGCACGTACGTCAAATTCTTTGTCACTCACTAATATTTTTACAATTTTCTGTGATAAATGTCATGTGTTATTGTGTATCCAATTTCCAATGTCAGGTTATTCATTGCTTGTTTGCTTTTGCACGCATATAGCATCATACTCGAATTAACGTACATGCTGCTAAAGCTAGGACATGTACAGCTAATGTATTATAACCTACACAATCACTAGCAACTGTAGTACAAATTAAAGGGTCCATTTTTATAGAAAGCTATACTCATACCACATGTAATCGATAAAAAAAAAAAAAAAAAAAAAAAAAAAAAAAGTTTGATTTTGGCTACGATAAAGCCTTTTTTAGTAAATTTTGACTTGGCGATTAAAACCATCACTACTACATTACTAAACTAACCACACAATTATGCCTTAAACACAAGTCACAACACACTCACACATGTGCGCGCGCAAAATAAAGAAAAGTGTCTTCGCAGTAAAATTTGTGACCGGGGTGGGGGGATAGTAGGTAATCAGCTAGCTAGGCATGAAATATGGGGTTGATGCGTGAAGCAGTAGGCCATTAACGCCGGTCTTAAAGTCTACAGTGGGTCGAGTGTTATATGTTGTGAACCCTTTAGCACGAAGCTATACACGTACAATGTTCAGTTTGTGACGTCTTTTGGATCCGTACATGCTCATGGCTCGTTTAGAGCATGCCCATACGTAACACAAGTTATAAGTTAACGCAGCGCCACGTCAGCGCCACATCAGATTTACCACTTTAACTTTAACTTACAAAAAAACACCCCCATTCATAACTCAACCTTAACTCAACATTTTGGGCCCTACTTTTATCATTTTTTCCAATTATTAAAAAAAAAATACAAATTAAAACAAATTATTTTTATCAAACAAATAAATAAAAAAAAAAAAAAATTACTTACATTTTTATTTAAATAAAAAAAAAAAAAAAAAAAAAAAATCTGTGTAAACCCACAAGGACCAAACTGCTAATACACAAAAACTCAAGGACTAAAAGAAAAAAAAAAAATACATCATCTTCAACCTCCAAAAACCACACACACCTACACACACACCTCTCGACACACACGCACCTGCACAAACACACACTTGCAACACACACGAAACACACACAAAAACCCACCAAAAACCATCTTAACGCCGCGTTACCAGCTTAACGTACGTGGCCAATTTAACGTTAAGAGTGTCCACGTAGGAGTTTAACGCGATCCTAGCATTGGTAACGTCTGTTTAACGCACGTTAAAAGTTGTCCACGTATGCTTAACGCCGGATCGGCGTTACGTATGGGCATGCTCTTACACATTAGCAATAGGCGTTATATTTAAGTGGCGTAGGGTAATTTAAAGTGTCATGTATTATTTATGGCATCGGTGAGTTCCTTAACTAATATATATACAAACGCATGAGCTTCCTTGTGGCTTACGTAATTATATATACTTATATTTCAGGTTACAACTAAATAGGTTCTTCAAAGACAAAGACAGAGTTTTAAACGAAGCAAGAGTGATGAGATTTCAGCTATAGACGATTGTAGAGTACTACTATTGTTTAAGCAAATTTTTATGTCAAACTTTTACTTTTAAATTCATTGTTTAAGTTGTATACAAAAGATGGGGTTTTAATTACATGAGTCAAATTATAAGTTTTATCCAATGTTTTGAAAACATGGTAATTTTATCGATCTGGGTCGAGTCACCATGTTAACGGTTTAAAAGGTTCGATCACCGGGCTAACCTGGTTTTCTATTAAATAAAAGCCTAAACTCGGTCGGGTCCCGGGTCACTTTAAACCCGGCGGTTCAAACCGGGTTTCGAGAATTAACTTGTTTTATTTAAAAAAAATTACATGAAAGAAACAAAACCCGGTCAGGTTTCGAGAACCGGGTTGACCGGGGTCAATTAAAACTCGGCGGGTCTAACTAGTTCAACCGTTTTTTATGACCCTGTTTAATATGACCATTTTTTTTGCCAGAACCAGTTCAACCGGTTAACTAGACTGGGTTGAACCGGGTTTCAAAACATTGGTTTTATCACCAGATAAATTTCTTTTTTGTCTATTTCTTACAAATCAACAAATATCGAATCTCCTAACAAAGATGGAAATTTCACCGCATGCAGGTTAATCATCATTGAAGGCTTGCTGAGACATCACGTGGTAAAAGGATGAAGATCAGAGGCCTTCAATGTGATGTATCTGTAGTATTGCCTCAAACTCTTTGATTGTGACATATCTTTGACCACATCGTCATAAATTATATGACTATACATATTGTGTTTGTCCTGCATTAATTTAAATGATCAATTTCTAAGGATTCACTTTCATTTGGTATCAACACCTGCGAATTATACGGTTCTTACAAGATGCATGCATATTTAATGTTTTCCTCATTATCAAATGAGAAGGATATTCAACTTAATATTGTAAAAATACTAATTAACAAATACTCGTAATGCATGTGTTAAGCTTATATAGTTATATGTACACGTGGCCCTATGAATTGAATATGAGCTTTCTATAGATAACTGTAATTTGTCTAGAAAAACTAACAAAGACAATTTTATTAACTGGGTCTAAGCTCAAAAGTAGAAAGATGTCACAAAGAACAAACATTTGGTAGCATGATCTAATTTGACACAAACTTCATGTTACGTAAGTTAAACTTGACTACAAAAACAGTTGAAACACTGATTGAAGAAAGGTTATAAAATTTACAATTCATTGATTCCCGCTTCTCATCTATCACTCTGTTCATTGTAATGTGTTCATGATATTAATTTTATTAATATATTGGGTGATGTTACTTAGTTCAAAGATTAACATTTTACATCACATTTCATGTTAGTTATCATTTAAAGTCTCATTAAGTCTACCTCATCTACCCTTCTACTCAACATTGAACACTTCAATGTTCTTAGTTAGCTTCGTACTTGATCGGCTCCAAACAGTCAGGTAACTTGACCAAGTGATTTGGTCAACAAAGTCAAACTGCCTAGAGTCAATTCTCCGTGGAATACAGTGTTTCCCCGAGTCGTTATGTCCCAACGAGGTGTGATGGTATGAAAATGGGTTTGTGATCGGGTGAATTTGAATGGAAAGTAACCAGATAAAGATTAGGGTTTGTTTTACACTACTGAAATAATTAGGAATAACAGTATTAACAATTATGGGAAACAGATGTGTAAAGACGTAAATCAAATTAAAATCAGACATGATTACGTGCTGCAAAAAAGGTGAGTTTTAAGCAAATATAAACTACAGGGGGTAAAAAGAAAACTTTTACAAACTTAATATTAAAAGAAAATTAAATTTAAAAGGAAAAATATTTTTTTGATTATTTTATTATTTATTATTAATTAAAACTATTTAATTACTTATTATTAATATTTAACTTATACTAAATATAATATAATATTAAATTAAAACTAGGAAAATGAAAATTTATTTTTAAAATTTCTAAATTAACTTAATAAAAACTTAAAAATATGTATTTTTGTCTTTTTGTGATTTTCTATTAATTAAATACTAATAATATTAATTAAACTATTTAAACTAATTTAAATTACTAATAATACCTAAAATGACTTAGAATTTTAAGAAATATTTTATAAAACTAATTAACCATTAGAGGAATCCTAAAAAATTATAAAACGTTTATTTTATATGTTTTTAACTATTTTACTATTTATTAAACTAAATATTAATTAATTACTAATTAAACTAATTTAATTATAAAAAATAGAAGATGAACAGTAAAAATTATGAGAAAATTCCTAAAATTATTTTATAACATATAAAAGCTAGAAAAAATATAAAAACTAGGTATTACTTAATAAAAACTAATTTCGCTATTTAATACTTAAATATTGATTAATTATTAATAAAACTAATATTAAATCTAATAAATTCTAAATGACAATATAAAATTCTGGAAAAATTAATAAAAGTAATTTAACATAAATGAAAATTAAGAAAAATATAAAAATGCAATTTACTTAATAAAAAGCTAAAAAGAGAAATTAAAAATATAAATTATATTAAATAGAAATATCACTTAATATTATTTTGGATTTTTCTGGTTTTTCTTTTGGAAATCTATTTAAATACTGAAAATAAGAAACTTTTGTGAAGACAACTTTTTTCTAGCTTAATAAGCCAAATGGACACCAAAATGCTTATATAGTTGACTTTTGAAGGAAATGAGCCTCTGTGAGGCCCACGGAGGTGGATTTTGGTTCAAACAAGTTACTTGAACATGAATAAGCAAGAACCTAGCAAATAAGCCCACTGATTAAGCCAATAAGCCAAATTAAGCACTTGATATACTTGTTTCAACACATAAATTGGGACAGATTTGGAGCTGATCTAGGGGGCCCACAAGGGTGTTTAAGCTCAAAAGCTTGGTACCACTAGAAACGTGTCCAGCTTGTGAGTCCAAAGAACCAAGAGGTGGTTGTGGGGTCCACTGAGGTGGCCTGTGGGACCCACCAAAGTGGTGGCAGTGGGGTGGTTTGCTGGTGCAACAGGGCCTGCAGCCCTGTTTGGGGGGGGGGGGGGTTGTGGGGCCCACAGAAAAAATGGCAAAAATAAGGTGAAAATGGAATTCAATAGATTAGCTGGGGGCTACCATCTCTGAAAAGCTCAAGTCCTAAAAACAAACACAAAAATCTAAACAATTCTTGCAAAAAATGGAATTTTCCTAATGAGCAAATTTTGACTTTTTAAGTTAACCTAAAGAGTTGACTAAAATGAACTTTGATTGGTCTCTAATGATTGAAAATAAGTTTTTAAGCTGAAATGAAACTAGATTAAGCTATTATACCTACTTACGCTACTATATCTATGACTATGCATTTTAATACTTATCTGATGTATGCGCCAATTAAAATTAAAAGTGATTTTTGACTTTTGGTGAAGGAGTGGTGTAATTTATGACTTACTTGACTTAACTAGACCTAATGAAGCATGTCTCAACCAAAATCAACAATAAAGAACTAATGCACAGTGGTAAAAACCACTGTGCCAAACACTCCTGAAATGAGCTATTACACTAACTTATTTGGTTTTTTAACTTATGCCTACTAATTTTATATTAGAAATAGATTAACTAACAACTATTAAAGCTAATGGAACATAAATCAAACACTAATAACAAAAATGCAATTTGGACTAAATGTAAGCAGTTAGAATGAGATAATGATGAATATGGAAAACTAGTGAACAAGCTATCAATCTTAAGCAATAATCTAACTCCCAAACATCAAAGAAACACAAAATAACACAAATAAGCACTAAATAAGGTAGTCTACAGTAAAATGCAAAAATGTAAATTAAGGCTTACAAGAGCATCCAGCTGAGAAACAAGTAACCAAAGGATCAAATCAGAACCTAATGCCTCCCTTGAGGCTCTAAAACCTTGAGAATCCAAAATCCACAGGCTCTCTTGCTTCCTTCTTCATTGAAACTGAATTTTTTATTTATTGACTATTTTTCTTGTATTTTCTTGAAGTTTTAGTTAAACTGATTTAAAACAAGTTTAATGATTCACTAAACTTTCAAAGCTCATAAACAACTTAAATAGAACTTAATGAAACAGGATTTAACAACATTTAACAAGATTAAGCAAAATTGTCAATTTTACTTAAAAATGCAAAATTTGAATTCACAAAAGAAGACTTCAAATTAACTGTTTAGAAACTTGAAAGTAACAACATTAAACTGAAATTACATTTTTAGAACTAAGATTACAAGCTTGAACAGGAAATTACAATAAAACGATATTCTACACTATACTACAACTAAATTAACTACCATTAACTACTGCCTCTTCCTTGCTCATTCTTTCTTGATTTATAGTCTTCACAAGGGTCCTTTGGACATTTACCACCAATATTATTAGCCATTGGATGAGATGAAACAATCTGAGCCGTTATTTTACTGTTGGCAGGAAAAGTTGTTTAATGCCAATTGCACTGATAACTTGTAAGAAGGGCATTTAATGCTCCTTGGGGTGTGGTATTTGGAAGGGATAAGGGTGTGGGTGAGACAGAGGTGCAGGTCTAGTGGGGAGAAAACCAGGGTGGTATTTGGTTTTGGTGGAGTGGGAAGGAAGAAGTACAGGGGAGTGGGTTTGACCCTGGTCAAATTATCAAAGGTGGTTTGGGCTTTGGGAGTGACTTGGGCTGGAAGGGTTATGGTGGATCAGGGAAGGGTTTGTTTATTTATTTTTGGGCTAAGGGTGGTAATGGGTTAAGTAGTAGTAAATAGGATCCGTTTGGTTTATTAAGGATTAAGCCCAAGGACCTTTTGTGTAATTTTGGATATTTGAGGGACTGAACATGTAACTTTCACAATGTTATCAAGGACCATATTTTCCATAGTTTGATAGTGCAAGGTTTATTTTTGATATTTTTCCATTTTTAAAACCTTAAGGACCATTTCTGACATTTTTCAAACTTGAGGGACTAAAGATGCCATTTTGTAAATTTTAACTTTAAAGGACTTCTTTTGACAACTTATGAATCCCAAAGGACCTTTGATGAAATTTTATATGTTTTGAATTACCAGAGACTAGATTTGCCAATTTATGAAAGTTTGAGGACTGAAACTGTAAATTATGTGAAATATGTTGTCTTTCATCAATTTTGAATCCTTTTGCACTTGCAACTCATAAAAACACAATTTATTGATATTTCATGTATTTTGAAGCATATCTGTATGTTTTCAGATGTTTTTGCAGCTGAGTATTTACACACTCATCAGTACTCTTTTCTTGAACTCATTAAAATATGTAACATAGCTCTTGACTTATCTTTTTAACTACTACTCAACAGCCAACACTTCAATGCTCTTGGCTTAGCTTCGCACTCTTTTCTTGAATTCATTAAAATGTGTCATGATGTTAATTTTATAATTATATTGGGTGATGTTATTTAGTTCAAATATTAACATTCTGCGTCACCTTTCATATCAGTTATCATTTAAAATCTCATTAAGTCTACCTCACCTACCCTTCTTCTACTCAACAACGAGCACTTTAATGCTCCTGACATAGCTTCGTACTCTTCTCTTGAACTCATTAAAATATGTATCATATATAAATGTAACAAAGCTCTTGACTTAGCTTTGTAACTTCTACTCAACAGCCAACACTTTAATGCTCTTGACTTAGCTTCCTACTATTTTCTTGAACTCATTAAAATGTGTCATGATTTTAATTTTATAAATATATTGGGTAATATTACTTAGTTCAAATATTAACATTCCGCGTCACCTTTCATATGAGTTATCATTTAAAACCTCATTAAGTATACATCACTTACCCATCTTCTACTCAATAGCCAATACTACAACGCTCGTAACTTAAGTTCGTACTCTTTTCTTGAACTCATTAAAATATGTAACATATATAAATGTAACAAAGCTCTTGACTTAGCTTTGTAACTTCCATTCAACAGCTAACACTTCAATACTCTTGACTTAGCTTCGTACTCTTTTCTTGAACACATTAAAATGTGTCATGATGTGAATTTTATAAATAAATTGGGTGATCTTACTTAGTTCAAATATTAAAATGTTACGTCACCTTTCATGTCAGTTATCATTTAAAGCCTCATTACGTTTACATTAATTACCATTTTTCTATTCAATAGCCAACACTTTAATGCTCCTAACTTAGCTTCGTTCTCTTTTCTTGAACTCATTAAAATACATATAAAAATATAACATAGCTCTTGACTTATCATTGTAACTTCTACTCAACAGCCAACACTTCAATTCTCATGACTTAACTTCCTACTCTTTTCTTGAACTCATTAAAATGTGTCATGATGTTAATTTTATAAATATATTGGGTGATGTTACTTAGTTCAAATAGTAACATTCTACATCACCTTTCATGTCAATCATCATTTAAAGCCTCGTTAAGTCTATCTCACTTACCTTTTTTTTACTCAAGAGCCAACACTTCAATGCTCCTGACTTAGCTTTGTACTCTTTTCTTGAAGTCATTAAAATATGTAACATATATAAATGTAACATAGCTCTTGACTTATCTTTGTAACTTCTACTCAACAACCAACACTTCAATGCTCTTGGCTTAGCTTATACTCTTTTCTTGAATTCATTAAAATGTGTAATGATGTTAATTTTATAATTATATTGGGTGATGTCACTTATTTCAAATATTAAAATTTTATGTCACCTTTCATGTCAATTATCATTTAAAGCCTCACTAAGTCTACCTCACTTACCCTTCTTCTACTCAACAACCAACACTTCAATGCTATTGAGTTAGCTTCGTACTCTTTTCTTGAACTCATTAAAATATGTAACATATATAAATGTAACAAAGCTCTTGACTTAGCTTTGTAACTTCTACTCAACAACCAACACTTCAATGCTTTTAACTTAGCTTCGTACTCTTTTCTTGAACTCATTAAAATGTGTCATGATGTTAATTTTATAAATAGATTGGGTGATGTTACTTTATTCAGATATTAAGATTCTATGTCACCTTTCATGTCAGTTATCATTTAAGGCCTAACACAAATTTTCAATTTAACTATAAACTTTACAAATTATAATACGTTTGTCTATGCAAATACAGAACTTAACCTAACACAAATTTAAAGTTTAGCGAAAATGAAAATGACAAAAGGGTTTTTTAAGTATTAGAGGAAAGAAAATTTTTTGTTGTTTAAAATAAATAACAAAAGTCATGACTCCGTCGGGTTTATGCAACAAGATCGACCTGGGTCAATTAAAAACCGCCGGTTCAATCCGGTTCTCAAATAACCAAAAACCCGACCATATCCGGCCCGGTGTTCTAACCAGTTCCCGGTTCAACTGGTTAACCGGCCAAGTCAACCTGAGTTTTAAAACACTTCTTGTTAGTCAGAAGGTGATTCATGGGCTTCAGCTTTGGGAACCTGTTAAAATATGTTGAGTTGTACAAGCTCATGTTTTGGTTTTAGTTGGTCATATTAAGTCCAAGGACTTATTATGACAACTTTGTCTAATGTTTACATGTTTAGCTTGTTTTGATAGGTTAAAGTTTGTTCAAGGGCTAAAGTGTAAATCTGTTCTATACAAGCTCAGAGACCTAGCCCTAGCCGCATCTCTCTCAATCGTATTATTCTCACATAGTCTTGGTATTCTCTCTCAAGTATCGTGGTCTTGTTTCTGGTATTCATCCCTTGATCATCTTGATCAATTGGGTAGTATAGGTTGTGTATTGAGAGTGTTTGTAGTGAGGCTGATTATATTCATAATATTGTAGTGGGTGGTTGGATCCTTCTGAAGGGGACAATCAATTTCTTTTGTATCTGTTTGGCAAGCACTCGTTTGAGGACTTGTCTTCTTGTTTTACTAAGTAATAAAATAGTTCACCAAGGGGTAGTTGACTGGGTGAGATCTTGAGTTGTGGTTGTGTTTTCTGATCTGATCTATAGTTTTAACATGGTATCAGAGCTACGGGTTTGATCTCCGTTAGCTCTTGATATTTTTTAGGGTTTCTAGGGTTTGGTCATTATTGGGGGTTTCTTGATTGGTTTGTAATTGGACTCAATTGGTGGTGTTTTCTTGACGGTCGTTGATTGTTGATACTCTTAACGATTCTTGGTGGTTCTTGATTTTCAGTTAGGGTTTCTTGAAAACCCTAATTTGAAAATTTGGGAATCTTGGTTCTTGGTGATCTGTGGTGATTGGGTTCTTGGTTATCAATAGTCTTGACTAAGTGAATCAAGGCTATTGGTGACTGGTGTGTGTTCATTCCACTGCGATTCTAAGCTTTGTAAGTTGTTTCTCTCTCTGAAAGCTCTGATCACTTTAGTGGTGACACTGCAAACTCAGGGGGTAACTTCTTGACCTACTTCCGTGAGAAGCAAGGAAACCTGCTCTTCCCCCTGATTGGTGTGAAACTGGGTGATTCAGATTGGTTTGGGTGTGTGTTTAGAGTTATTGTTCATAACTTTAGTTTTCTGTTTGAGTCTAGGTCGTTGGAGGATAGGTTTCTGGGCAGTCTTGGTAGTTTGGTGGTTGATTGTTTGCTAGAGTTGTTAGGGTGGTTTATTTGTCTGTTTGTTAGTTGGTATCTTTTTGTTTTTCTTTTATCTGTCTTTGTTTGCTATCTGGTGTTCTTTCTTCTTGCTCATTATGGGTGATGTTCTGCTTAGTAGCTTGGATGCTGGTAATCCTTTGTTTTTGCATTCAAGTGATAACTCTAATGTGCCTATTGTTCACTTTAAATTGACTGGTTCTGATAACTATAAAATGTGGTCTACTGCTATGAAAATTGCTTTAAAAGGCAAAAATAAGATGGGGTTTGTTGATGGTACTTGTGTCAAACCTGCTACTAGTGTTGTACTGTCCCAGCAATGGGAGAGGTGCAATGCTATTGTTCTTGGATGGATTCTTGGATCCTTGTCTCCTGAGTTGTACTTAGGACAAGTTTATTCTGAGAGTGCTTCTGAGATATGGACTGTTAGCCTTGCTATTTTATAAAAGATAACGTCACACATAAAGAAATGGACTAGATATTATACAAATAGTACTTTAGGGACTATTATTGTAATATAGGCAAATATGTGATGTAATGAGCCTATAAATACCCCTCATGACTCTCCATGAGGGGTGTGGGAAAATAGTGTGTGTAACCAAACCTTTGTCATTTTAATAAACCACCTTTTATTCACCTTTCTCTCTCTACTTTCTCTCTCTAGAAACATGGTGTATTTCGATCAACCGCGACCTCCCGAACATGTTTATTGGTCATAACAAGTGGTATCAGAGCGAACCGGGGGCGAATCGTGGTGTTTTTGGGTGAAGTCTCGGATCTCGTTACTGTTCATAAATTTTTTTCGAGTTTGAAAAGTTTTTTTTACCGAGTTTGATATTTCATACCGAGTTTGAAAAAAAAAATTTCGAGTTTGAAAATTTTTCTTACCAAGTTTGAAAATTCTTACCGAGTTTCACAAACTTTTTCGAGTTCGGGAGGTCGCGGTTGATTGAAATACATCATTGTTCTAGAGAGAGAAAGTAGAGAGAGAAAGGTGGAGAAAAGGGTTTATATTAACAAAAAATAAATGAAACTTTACACACACTTTCCCACACCCCTCATGGAGAGTCATGAGGGGTATTTATAGGCTCATTACCCTACATGTTTGCCTATTCTACATAAGTAGTCCTTGTAGTTACTAATCTAGTTCAATTCACATGTGTGACGTTATCTTTATAAAAGAGCGAGGCTAACAATCTCCCTCCAAGATATCGTCACATATGAATGGATACAATGAGACCTATAAACACATAAACATGTAAATTGCAACAATAGTAAACTATGTTGACGTTGTTGAAGCGCAGAGTCTCTGTAGTCTAGATACTGAGGCAGACTTGAAGTTCTCTCTTCCGACGATCTCGGCGTATGATCTTTGACACTGACGGCAAAGGTCTTTGTAGCTCTGAACTTCAACTGTCGGAGCTTTAATTATATGATCCCATCTCCATTTGATGGATTCATAGTCCTCTAATGAAACGCATCTATTTCTGCAATTCTGAAGAATATTTTGCTGTATATGCCATCGACAGAGTAATCTGTGAGCGTCAGGAAATTCCGCTTTGTATGCCATCGACAGAGTAATGGTCTAGTTAGGTTATTACTCCCTCCTAACTAGTGAGCATTTATTCTTTTTCTTCTGCTCCCTCCTGAACAGACAACTCTCTTCTCATCTCGCAGCGGATAAGGTAGATACTAATGAGTTTGTACCATGGTTGTCATTATGGGAGCATCATAGCATAACTCACATAGTATTGCACAGAAGGTTGGTAATACGCTCCGATATACACATCATTAGTACTTCTTCGGTTCTAGTGTAAGCACAATTCCCTCGAACAACCGACGTACTAGAGATGAAACACAACTTCTTTTGGCATGTTCTTCTCCCTCCTGATGGTTGCGATGTATCGAAATCATCATACTATTGTGTGTACATGCCAAAATTACCCGTACTTTACACTTCTGGTGCAATATAGATAGACCATGAAAGCATAAGTTGTGAGAATATGCTGATAGGATATGACTCTCTTTATTCTACAATCTCTTCTCTTCTCTTCAACCTTTAAGCGACCTCTTCAAATTTCAACCAGCTAGTAAACATCCCGTAGATATGTTACTTAATCTTGTACTATGGTGTGACTAAGAACGGTGTAGAGAGTTCGTACACCATCGAATCTCTGAGTACTCTATACTCTTCAACCAACCAACCGTCAAGTATAAGACGTACATCACCTCTTGATTATCCACAACTTCGTGTGACACTGAGCACTACAAAGTAACTCCTTTAAATGATAGTTATAACCCGTGAGCACTACAATGTAACTCCTTACATCGGGTATAACTAGATAATCCAAGTCTTAATCACTATCTTTAGTGTTTGCCCAAACAAGTATCTTCGAAAGTCATGCATCCATCCACCCCTAGACTTTGAGATAAATAAGTACACATGCCCTTGAAATGAACTTTAAACCCAGAAAAGTGATAAAGAATTATCCCCATAATCACAAAAATCCAATACTAGCCGTTGTCATTTGAATGTGATTCTTGATCAGGATCGTTTAAGCAATTCGTGGTGTGTTTTGGTGAAGCTTGAAATTCTATTTCGGGTGATTCGTAGTGATTTCGTATTTTCCCTCCAAAAATAAAATTGGAAAAATTTCTCGCCCATAATTTGGAAATCACTATGAAATGCAATTCTAAGGTTACCAGAAAAATTTGAGTTTTGAAAATTTTTACGCAAAATTTCACCGAAAAAATTTGAATTTTAGCCTAAAAATTTGAATTTCGGGCCAAAATTTTCAACATAATACCAAAATTAAAATCTCGCGTAAAAATTGAACGTATAGTCTCCTCTCAAAAATAAATTTTACTCAAATTTTCCCGCAAAAAAACTTTTTTTTTTTGCTAACTCGATAGTTGTCCCTAACTCGGTAACATTTCCAACTCGGTAACCTTGCAAACGATAACCTTATTCAAACTCGGTAAGTCTGTCAAACTCGGTAAGGATTTCAAATTCTCTAACTCGGTAAAAACTTACTAACTCGATGAGAAACTCAAACTCGATAAGTGAAGTCTTAACTCGATAATGTGAGAAAATTTGGGCAGAGTTTCGACTTAGGAGTAACCAAGAGAGGCCTTACTCGATGAACGATAAGGATGAGCCATGCCTAACTCGGCAAAAAACAGCTTCTAACTCGATAAAGCGTCTAACTCGCTAAGCTAACTCGATAGTCAGCTCCCTAGCTCGATAAAAATTGTCTCCTAACTCGACAAACACCAAACTCGATAAACATCAAATCCAAACTCGGTAACAAGTATCCAAACTCGATAAGAAAACATGCTAACTCGATAGAAAATGGATCCAAACTCGATAGTCAACATGCTAACTCGATAACATTTTTCTAACTCGAAAAATTTTTCAAACTCGACAAAATTTTGATGAACAGTACCAGATCCGATTTTTCACCCAAAAACACCACGATTCGCCCCCGGTTAGCTCTGATGCCACTTGTTATAACCAAGAAACACGTTCGGGAGGTCGCGGTTGATTGAAATACATCATTGTTCTAGAGAGAGAAAGTAGAGAGAGAAAGGTGGAGAAAAGGGTTTATATTAACAAAAAATAAATGAAACTTTACACACACTTTCCCACACCCCTCATGGAGAGTCATGAGGGGTATTTATAGGCTCATTACCCTACATGTTTGCCTATTCTACATAAGTAGTCCTTGTAGTTACTAATCTAGTTCAATTCACATGTGTGACGTTATCTTTATAAAAGAGCGAGGCTAACGTGGACTGAACTAGAAGAAACTTATGATAAAATGGATGGATATGTCATTTTTAATGTGCTTCATAAAATCAACTCTCTTAAGCAAGTTGAATTGTCTTTGCCTGATTACTATCATAAGCTGAACTCTCTTTGGAGAGAATTTGACACTTTGACTCTGTTACCTGCTTGTACTTGTGCTGCTCGTGAAGGTGTTTTGAAACATAATCAACTGATTAGACTTATGCAATTTCTTATGGGCTTAAATGAAGTATATCAACCAATTAGGAGTAATGTTCTTGCTAGGGACCCTTTACCTGATGTTAAAGAAGCCTTTAATGTCATTTCTAGGAAGGAGTCTCATAGAGGACTTCACCCTAGTATTGGTTCTAGCAGCAAGGTTCAACCTGCTGCTTTTGTCGTTAAGACCAATAGTAATTCCAACTCTAATAATAATTTTGTTAGAAAAGGTAATAATAACAATGGTAATGGTAATAGGGGACCTAATCCTAATTTGGTTTGTAAACATTGTGGTTTAATTGGGCACACTATTGAAAGATGCTTTGAGCTTAATGGTTATCCTCCTGGTTTTAAAAGAAACCCTAATTTGTCTAAACAATCTACTTCTATCAAAAGATTTAATGGTAATGCAGATGTCTCTCAATCTTTTACTTCTTCTGGATCTATGACTGTGTCTTTCACTAATGATCAAATGATTAAACTTTTAAGTCTCATTAATGAAAAACCCTATGCTAATGTCTCTGCTAGCATGGCAGGTAGATTTCCCACCTTCTTTAATAATAATGTGATGTTTAACTTGAATTTTGAAAAGTTTTTCTGTGCTAAAACCAGTTCTGTTAAGTATAATGTCACTTTAGGTTGGGTCATTGACTCTGGTGCTAATCAGCATATGACTGATTCTACTAAGAACATGTTTAATGTGGTTAATATTTCTAGTCTTATGTTGACTGTTGGTCATCCCAATGGTACTGTTGCTAAGATTTCTGCCATTAGCAGTCTTAGATTAACCTCTGGTGTTGTTTTGTTTAATGTTCTTGTTGTTCCTGAGTATAATGTTAGTCTGTTATCTGTTAATAAAATGATTAAAGACAGTAAATTCTTTGTTGGTTTTGATGAACATAAGTGCTATATTCAGGATTTGAGTCTGGGCAAAATTGTGGGGACTGGTAGTGAGTCTGGTGGACTCTATCTGTTTGATGAACCTTTGAATGGTGAGTCTAATCTTGCTATGTGTAATTCTGTATTTGTTTGTCATGTTTCTAGTGAGTTGTGGCACCAAAGACTTGGTCACCCTGCTGATCAAGTCTTGTCTTCTTTGGGCAATAAAATTGGTCTTAAAAAATGAATCATCTTTCTCCTTGTGATGTGTGTCACAAGGCAAAACAAACTAGAGAACCTTTTCCATTAAGTGATCATAAAACTAAGTCTATTGGGGATCTCATTCATTGTGATGTTTGGGGTCCTTACAGGGTTGTTAGTAAAGAAGGTTTTAAATTTTTTTTAACCATAGTTGATGACTTTAGTAGGGCTGTTTGGGTCTTTTTACTTAAGTCAAAGACTGAGGTTGGTCATTATATTACAAATTTTATAAAACTTATCTTTACCCAGTTCAACAAAAAGGTCAAGATCATAAGGTCTGATAATGGAACAGAATTTGTGAATAATCAGTTATCTACTCTTTTTACCGATCTAGGGATGATTCATCAAACTTCTTGTGCCTATACTCCTCAGCAGAATGGGATTGCTGAGAGGAAACATAGACATCTTCTTAATGTTGCTAGGAGTCTTATGTTTCAGGGGGGGATTCCTTTGAATATGTGGCCTGAATGTGTCTTGACTGCTGTTTACTTAATTAACAGGCTTCCCTCCTCTGTCTTGTCTGGTGCTTCCCCTTATTTTTTAGTATATGGTAAGGATCCTAGTCTCTCTCATATCAGATCTTTTGGGTGTCTTTGTTACTCTACTGTTTTAAATTCAATGACAAATTTGGTTCTCAATCTGAAAAATGTGTTTTGATTGGATTTTCTACTGTTAAAAAGGCCTATAAATTGTATGGTTTAGAAAGTAAGTCTGTGTTTTATTCAAGAGATGTAAGGTTTTATGAAACTATTTTCCCTTTCAAAATGAAATCTTTAAATGTTCCAAATGATTCTGGAAATATGTCTAATGACTTAGAACCATGTTTTGATGAAAGTAGAGTAAATATCTTAAACTTTTTTGACATCCAAGGGACTGAAAGTCCCAATGATGAAGAGGGGGACCCTTCTAATGTGGAAGGTAGTGGTATGGGACCTCCAAGAGACTATGTTAACATAGTCAGTGATGGAGGGGCAACCACAACAACCCAGATAGAAGAAACTATCACCTCTAAGGGCAATAATCAAAACAAACTTAATGGTGAGGATCATAATGTTCAAATGGAAGCACCACCAAGTCTTAGAAGGTCTTCTAGGAGTAGAAATCAACCTGTTAGGTTTAATGATTTTGTTCTTGGTAGTAATGTGAAGTATGGTCTTGAAAAGTATGTATCTTATTCTAATCTTTCTAGAATTAATAAGTGTTTCTCTACCACTTTGAATAAGTCTTGTGAGCCTAAAACTCCTGCTGAGGCAACTCAGAATCCTATGTGGAAAGAAGCTATGAATTATGAGATGGAATCTTTACATAGGAACAATACTTATGAGTTGTGTGAATTGCCTGATGGTAGATTTACTATTGGTTGTAAGTGGATATGGAAACTTAAGTATAAGTCTTCTGGTGAGATTGATAGGTATAAAGCTAGGCTTGTTGCTAAAGGCTTTAATCAAAGAGAGGGCATTGATTATGAGGAGACTTTTAGTCCTGTTGTGAAAATGGTCACTGTGAGATGCTTAATTGCTTTATCTGTTCATAATAGATGGCCTTTATTTCAACTTGATGTTAATAATGCTTTTTTATATGGTGATTTGTATGAAGATGTTTATATGCAGTTGCCTCCTGGTTTTTATGATAAAGATGAAACCAGGGTATGTAAATTGAACAAGTCTCTTTATGGATTAAAACAGGCTCCAAGGCAGTGGAATGAAAAACTTACCACTGCTTTGATTGAAAATGGTTTTAAGCAAAGTGTTAATGATTATTATTTATACACTAAGGATAAAAATGGTGTTTTCTTGGCCTTGTTAGTCTATGTTGATGATATTGTCATTACTGGTAATGATGTTGATGAGATTGAGAACTTTAAAGGTTTTCTGAAATCTAAGTTCATGATTAAGGATCTTGGTCCTCTCAAATATTTTTTGGGTATTGAAGTTCTTGAAAACAAAGCTCGTATTTGTCTTTCTCAAAGAAAGTATTGTCTAGATTTGTTAAGTGATTATGGTTTGTTGGCTTGTAAGCCTGCTGCTACTCCCATGCAGCAGAATGTTAGTTTGAGTCATGTTGAGACTAAAACTGACAAGTTTTTGTCTAACATGACTGAGTATCAGAAATTGGTTGGTAAGTTCATATACTTATCTGTTACTAGACCTGATATATCTTATGTTGTTCATTGCTTAAGTCAGCATATGCATGCACCTCTTACTTCTCATTTTACTGCTGCACTTAGAGTTTTGAGGTATTTGAAGCAGGCTCCTGGTACATGTATTCAATTTGAGTATGGTAATATGTTTAGTTTGCATGCTTTCTCAGATGCAGACTGGGCTAAATGTCCTGTTTTAAGGAAACCTGTTTCTGGATTTTGTGTTTATTTTTGCAACAATCTGATTTCTTGGAAAAGTAAAAAGCAAGCTACTATTTCTAGATCTTCTGCTGAATCTGAGTATAGATGTCTTGCATCTACTACTTGTGAGCTTGTATGGATTATTAAGGTTTTTAAGGATCTTGGAATAGATGGTTTGTTACCTGCAAATTTGTTTTGTGTTAGTAGTTCTGCTATACAGATTGCTGCTAATCCTGTTTTTCATGAGAAAACAAAACACTTTGAAATAGATTTGCATCTTGTTAGGGAGAAAGTTGCTTCTGGAGTTATTAAGACTCTAAAAGTTGTCTCTGCTAATAATGTTGCAGATATATTCACAAAAGGGTTGAGTGTTTCTCAACACAAACAATTCTGTGATAAACTTGGTTTGGTGAATTTATTCAAGCCATGAGCTTGAGAGGGGGTGTTGAAATATGCTGAGTTGTACAAGCTCATGTTTTGGTTTTAGTTGGTCATATTAAGTCCAAGGACTTATTATGACAACTTTGTCTAATGTTTACATGTTTAGCTTGTTTTGACAGGTTAAAGTTTGTTCAAAGGCTAAAGTGCAAATCTGTTTTATATAAGCTCAGAGACCTAGCCCTAGCCGCATCTCTCTCAATCGTATTATTCTCACATAGTCTTGGTATTCTCTCTCAAGTATTGTGGTCTTGTTTCTGGTATTCATCTCTTGATCATCTTGATCAATTGGGTAGTATAGGTTGTGTATTGAGAGTCTTTGTAGTGAGGCTGATTGTATTCATAACATTGTAGTGGGTGGTTGGATCCTTCTGAAGGGGACAATCAATTTCTTTTGTATCTGTTTGGCAAGCACTCGTTTGATGACTTGTCTTCTTGTTTTACCAAGTAATAAAATAGTTCACCAAAGGGTGGTTGGCTGGTTGAAATCTTGAGTTGTGGTTGTGTTTTCTGATCAGATCTATAATTTTAACATAACCTTTTTAACTTTTTCTTTCATGTTTGTAACACTCTTCAAGGCTCAAAACGACGACAAACGATACCAACAAAGTCGTTAAGAAAAACCCGACATAATTATACTTCAACACTTTGTCAAAATGTAAAATTGCTAACGTTGCTTTTCAAGACATAATGACTCATATTTGTAAGAAAAGGATATATAAGACACGGCTAAATTTACATCATGGACATGCCAATTTTCTTAGACGTGGACGAAGTGATTTACCCTTGAATTCATTGTGTAATATGATTTACATTCTTTTCATGAACTTTGGAAATATAAAATATGGAGATATAGAAGTGATTTGCTAAACAACTAAATTGTTACTGAAGCATTTTCAATTGATCAAATTATTATACATACTTCATTACAAAATATCTATTTTTCTTAAATTAAATAGTCATGTTATGTTTACAAAAATTCTTTTCTCATGTCCCAAGCTCTCTCTCTGTGTGTATGAAAATTGAACTTCACACGTCATTATGCGAAGATATTTGTGTGAAATATTTTTGAACATAACACCTTTCATTGTTAAAATTAATTTAATATGAAGAAGTCTTTATGAATCTCTTTTAGTGACTTTAATCTTGAAATATTTTCATGTGTGTGAGATGTGTTTGATCGAGTTATATAAATTATAATGTCAAAAATCGAGCAGACTAAAGTTATCTAACAAAACAGACATGTTTCCCGATACAGATAAATAAATAAATAAAAATAAAAATTTAATGACTCATTTAACAAAGAAAAGTCTTTCTTCAAACATGGATTTGAGATGTCCTTCTATTGGAGGTGTACAAGTGCCTCATTTACATATGTGTTAACTTATCATAAGTTTTAAGTCCATTTAGCATTGAAAATTATATTTGTAAGTGTCCTATTGTCTATTGTCTATTGTCTATTGACTATTGTATTATTGTTTACTAGTACCAAATCAATGAGGTTTTTATACATGATATCAGAGCCAGAAATTGAGATTGAATAAACCATCATTAGTATAGTTGGTGTATAATTCGTTGGCAGTGTGTAGTATACCCTCAGTGAAAGCTGCGTCATTACTATTGTCGATGGATGTTTTTTGATTTGTTTGAGTTAGCCACCGTTACTCAGTATTATTAATCAATTCGTTTTGATTCAGACTACTTTTGCATTTGGTTATGTCTTTGTTCCCCCTGGTTTCGCATCCTATTATGTTTGTTCAGTTTAACAGTTTGGATTAAATCAGATTTGGACTCCGTTTAGCACCGAGTTCGAACTCGTAAACACTTCGCTTAGCATTTGTTCTTCAGTTTTACTTTAAATTATGCTTGTCACAGTGTACGAGTTTGATAGATAATGTTACATTAATAAAGACCGTAGACGCATGCTAGTTAAAGTTGTGCTTATTGGTTTTCTATTTAATACGTAGCTAGTATCTCGTATGTTTGTTTGTTTTTTTTAACCATAGCAATACTATTTTTTTCGCCGGAAAAGAAAAAACTTCACAATCAAAGACCACATCGTCGCACGTACAAAACACTCCTAGGTCGCACAGTTGCATAAAAGACATCATCGTACCACATGAACACTTGTCAAAATTGTTATAGAGTGGCACGGTGGCACAAAAATAAATTTGAAATTCGAGCACTTAATATAGTGAAAATACTTTTTTTTTTAAGCCCAAACAAGTTAGCCCAATCAAAATTCGTGAACCAAGCTACAAGCCTATAAGTATACCTTGTTATTGCCTTCAACCCTACAGTCCTACACCAAACTTTAGAGTTTCAAACGTTCAATCACTCTCTCTCTCTCTTCTTGTGTAAGGTAATTAACATGATCTACCTTTACTAACCTTAATTCTTAACACACTAATCACTCACTTAATATCAATTTTGCATACTAATGTGATACATACATTGTTAACTATAACTTGTTGTCACACTTATTTAATTTCTCATGCACTCAAACACATTACTATTTTTAGCAGTTTTTTTTCTCATATCACTACTTTTACATTTGTTAAACTATTTGTGACAGGAAAATGGTAGGCATCAGACATTCTATCCGTGAACACACCCCACACGTCGAGAATGAAAAAACCTACGGCCTGTCTGTTATCATCGCCTTTTGCGACATGGTGAGCACTGTCCTCCGCATGAACGGGTTCCCCCGTGTCGTCTTGACACCTCAGATCCTCTTGGACATCAACTGTGCTGATCTTGCAACCGCTATCGCCTTTGCAACACGTGAAGACCTTGGGTTTGAGACTACTTCATCTTATCCATTTGAAATGATCTCAAGGGACCTTTCGACCTGGACAGAGAGCAACTATAATGTCAGTCGAGAAGAACGGTATCGCATTGACGATATCAAGTCTTTTTCTGACCCTGAGGCGATCAAGTCTGAAATACTTGGTAACTTTGGTGCTGAAGGTAAGAAACTTCCCCTGATGGGTATTTTTCTTACCAATGAGTTCAAGAATCGTGAAGTTGCTGCTGCGGCTGCTGATGGGGTGCCTTTTCGCCATCAAGGTGCTATCCCACATCATCAACCAGGGTTAGGGTCACGACATGGGGTCGTCATTGTTGGAGTGGACACGACTTCTCTTGATCCAGCACAGGATTTTGTTGAAGTGAAGAGCAGCTATGGAAGGCGCTGGGCGCGAGAGGGCTTCTCGAAAGTGGCATTCGAGGAGTTTGATTGTGTCCTTGTTCCCTACTATGGTCAGAATGAGAGTGAGAACTAGTTTCATTCTAGTTTGTGTTATCTGTTTTAAATGAATGTCATTATGTTGGCACTTGTAGTTTTAGGATGTTCTTTACTTTTCAATGAAATTTGTTGCTTCTGTTTTATTTCTTTAATTGTGTGTTTACAATACTTTTATCTGCTTATTTATGATTTGAACACATTAACTTGGGATAATCTAACCAAACGTAACCTTTTTGCTACTGCTAGCCACATTGATGTAGAACATAAGACCAAGTCTTTTGAAAAAGAAAATGTCTAATTGTATAAAAAATGAATATCTTTAATGACCGCAATAAGATCAATTTAATACTAAAGAGTTCATGGGAATGTGATGCGTGGGAATCGCAACAGGCTTTACCTCTCGAGGGATCTCGAGAAGCTTACAACCCCCACCAGGCAGTGTACCTGATCGTTGTAGTATAGTATAGTGACAAGTACCGGGGGATTGATCGTTCAGCTTAGGAATAGTGTCGCTAGGATTAGAAAGCCTAATTACTAGCTCTAAAGATGAGGGATGATTATTTTTGTGTTTTTATATTTTATGGAAAGCAATTAAAATCTCGGGTTTTGGAAGAGTGGGCGGAATTAGTTGCTATTCAACTAACCCAAAACTAAGATGCAATCAAAATAAAATACTAAAAATGAAAATAAACTAATTTATACTAAGGTTGTGAGCAGTAGTTGGAGTGCTATTCAACTAACCAAAAACTAAGATGCAATCAAAATAAAATACTAAAAATGAAAATAAACTAATTTATACTAAGGTTGTGAGCAGTAGTTGGAGAAAATGTGTTTACTTAGATTTCACTACTCCCTATATATCTTTTACACGTTAATTACTTGTTATAATTGCATGGATGACGGATTGTATTCCTTAATACCATTCATGGGGTGGCATACATAACTCCCCAATTCTATGAGCTCTTATCTCCTCCTACACCATGCCCAGCACAACTATAGGGATTGTAAACAGTGGCTCATGCATTAAATACAACCAATAAAGACCTAGTACGCCTCGGTTCATGTTTCTTAAGACGTTCAAGCATGTTACCATTTGGAGATCTGCCAGTTTTCTTAAGCCTAACATATAAAATCATTCATCCAAGACAAGAATAAACAAGTAATCAACACATAATCAATATCTAGGTTTCATTAGATCTAAGCAAACACAAGAGAGATCTAGCCTAGCATAATGGAATTGAGACAAGAACAAGATATAGACAACCAACACATAGACATATTGATTGAATTAGAAGAACACTTATCTCAATTACAATGCAAGGTATCAAGGGTTTGGAACCTTTGAAAAACCTGTAAAAGTTGCACCAAAATCGTCTTTAGGGTTTCTCCAAAACTTCTCTCCTAATGTGAAAAACTAGAAAACTATATATAGAAAAATCGGGGTGACGGCGTCAAGAACAAAGGTGTGACGCCGTCATCTCGCCGCCAAATACTTCCTCGGACGGCCTTGATCTACTTCTGACGGCCTGCGTGACGCCGTCATGAGCTACGGATTTTAATTCTTGGGGTTTGACGCCATCATGGGTTAACTCTTGACGCCTTCATGTACTATTCCAGTATGGAAAATTGAGAGTTTGCCGTTTTCTTCACTTTATGCTCCAAAAACGTCCAAACTGGCTTCTTTTCCAGAATTCACTCTCCAAGTACCTAAAATCACAAAAGGAACGATTTAGGGCAATATTTGATCAAATAAATTCGGATTCGGGCTTAAATGACCCCCTAAAAACGGACCATTTTTCGCCTCATCATATACCCTTACACTTGAGATTTGCTTGTCCTCAAGCAAATGCGCTTTTATTCTACTCAAAAGACAAGTTAGGGGTCATTTAACACTAATATAAAAGTAATTACAACAAATAATCGTTCCACTAAAGACCAATAGACAAGCACGGAGGTCATACACTAGCACCTCACAAATAGTGTTTAGATACTCACATCTCTCGGGTGTAATAAAGTAATATAACATTATGAAAATGGAAGATATCTCTCACTACCTGTCATAGCAAAATAGATTATCATAGGCTTGGGAAAGGATCAAACCTCCACCACATGGCGTAAGCACCTAGGATAAACTATCAAAGAGGTCTTTTAAAGGGTTGTAACGTTAGGTATAGGGATATGAATTACACGGTTTTGTTGGATAAAGGAAGTTTTACTGGTGGCGAGTTAACAATCTTGGTTAATTACATGTACAAGATGGCGTTGCTAAGCCAAGACTAGACTCGACTTAAGCTAATAAATGAAAAATAACAAAAACATAAAATAAACATAGAATAAAAACGGGATGGTAGTCCGTATGTTTTTTTTTTCTTTTTTTTTTTTTTTTTTTTTTTTTTTTTTTTGCATACACTCTTACCCTACCATCCAAAATAATACATCATAGGGGATGAGAGTTCCCCTTACACTTGCATCTTTACATACTTTACAATAAACTAATCTAATGACTCGAATTAAGAAAATCAAAACACTTGGAGCACTTTTAAGATTAACGTACATATGGGGGTAATAAATGATGTTCTTCCCCATTACTCCATAAACAAGTACTTACCCATGAGTCCCAATCGTCCCAAAACAATATGTACAAGGATATGACTCGACTTAGCAACCATGTAATCAATTAGAAAGTTAACTTAGGGTTCAACAAATAACAATAATGCACTAAAAATGAGCGCATACACGGAAGGCTAAGGCGATTTGGGTGTACATTTAAGTGGGGTGTAACAAATTCTTCCTTTAAGTAAGATGCTTAAAGTTAGAAACGAAAAGATAGGCTCGGAGGGGTGTACTAGGGGTATCGCGTACTAAAAATGAGTACAATGCTAAGGGTGTGGGAAAAATTAGTTGATTTAACTAGCCAAGTAATATGACTTAAATGGTCAAGTAATTATAATACGGGTTTAACACAAGGGTGATCCTAATGCCTCTTATCATGTAGTAAATCCTACCACACGAATGTAGTCTCACTAGCGGTCTCGGGATGCATCACTAACGCAAGTTCTAGAATCTAAATGCTATCGGTACACTCATAAGCACTAATAGTAAATGCTTTTCCTATCAAATCTAAAGGCGAACCTCACATATTTGGGTGGAAAATCTTTCTGAATATACGGTTATGTGCTAGTCAAACAATCTCCTATCCATGAGACGCTTGCTATGGCTAAAGTTTCACTCCTAAATGTTGTAAAAAATTTTAAATTTGGCGTTAAAATTGCACTAACAAGTATTTCTCATAGTTTTATTACACATCTACTATCAAACAAAACAAACTCAAGCGAAAGTGCATATGTAAGGTATCATCTTTTTACCCTCCCCTTACACTTAAGATGAACATTGTCCCCAATGTTCAAGTAAAGAATGTAAAAGTGAAAAAGTAAAGAGAATGAAATCAAATACTCCCCTGATTCGCTCGGTATGGATTATAGGTGGCCAGGTTAAATCTTCCTCCAAGAAAATGAACAATCAAAGCTTCCCTTCCAGAATATAAATCACCTTCTTGTCATACATGACCTGTAAATCCTGACAAAAATAGACAAGACAACCTCGCGTAAAATCGGCGGCATCCTATATAAGTTACTAAATCCTAGAAAACAAAGTAAGATATAATGCTTGTGGAATGAAGTTTGCAGATTTCCTGGAGATTATAAAACTTAATAATTCATAAAAACCATAAGACTCCATTAGAAAAACAAAACCGGTAAAATTTCCAGATTTTAACTCCTGACGCCGTCAAGAGTAATCCTCTGACGCCGTCAGAATGGACCTGCAGAAATTCTTATGTTAAGTTTCCGAAAAATTTCTGGAAAAACTTGGTCTTACTTCCTGGAAAATCCTGCAAAACTTCATTATAACTCAATACAAGCATTTGACTCTAACAAATACGAATATAAATGCTCATTTAATATTGTGGAGAATCATGATCGGTTTGTTTCTTAAAAACATATTTGGGGTTTCCCCTTACACTTATCTTTTGCAAAAATACTTCTAGGTGGAGTTAAGACTAGGCCAAAACAACAAAGTAAAGTATTTCCACATTTTAATTGAGAAACATGATCAACCAACAATAAAAATAAAACATGCATACGGAAGCAAATAACAAACAAGCAATTAAAATCACACAAAACATGGGTTGCCTCCCAAGAAGCGCTTTTCTTTATTTACGAGTCTTGTAGCTAGACTCAAGGCTACGGGTTACTACGTGATCTCATCATTTGAAATGATATACCCCATGTAGTTGCGATCATTACTATTATGGTGGTAGTGCCTCAACCTATCGATACTCGCAATCACTATTCCACCTAATTTGCTTCTCAATTTAGCTACCCTATCTTAGCTCGATTCTTCGATTGTGAATGACCCATACCACCAAGGACTTGGCTTATCGGGTGGTATTGTTGTTTCCAAGTGTCTCAAGAGCACCAAGTTCCCTTCCTCAAATGGTGTATGAATTTTTTCGTGTCGAGTATGTTCGAGTTCAACCTGAACCTTACTGCTTTTTCTCCTTTCATCCTTAGCTTTCTTATAGCTTTTGATTCTTGCCTCCCATGCAAGAATCTTATTCTGAACACGAATGGGTGTCGCGCCAATGTTGTTTTTAATCATTCTCCAACTTAAATTCTCATGCTCACTTCGCGGGGTCATGGGGAAGCTAATCTTTCTTTTTCCGGATTTAAGCTCAATCTTCCTACCTTCATACTTAATGACAGCCTTAGCGGTGGTGAGGAATGGTGCCCCAAGGATTATTGGCATGCATCCATCCCCTTTATCATCGATGATCATAAAATCAACGGGGTACATGAATCCAGCGATATTAACTAACACATCTTCTGCGATTCCTAGGGGGTATACGTACGAGTGTCCAACAAGAGATAACCTAACATGAGTAGGTGCTGGCATTTTTGACGTTAGTTGGATGTAAATAGTTAGGGGCATAAGATTTACTTCCGATCCTTGGTCGGCGAAAGCACTAAGATGTTTCAAGTCCCCGATACTCGTTGGTATTTCAAAGTTCCCACATGCCACCTGCTTAGTAGCCACTTTCTGTACCAGTAACCTCTCGAATACTGATCTTCCAGGAAGCGTATCATACTCATCTTCCTCTTCTTCCTCTTTCTCAGGAATCTGTCCGGAGGATTGGTTACGCCCATCACCCTTAATCCAATTTGTTATAGTGTTTTTGTTTATATCATGTTTCAGGTAGTAACTCAAGGGTTGAGATTCTGGTGGTTTTTCTAAGGTCTGTTTAGCAGGAGTTTCTACCTTCTCGTTATCTTTATGGACAATGGTGATGGAGTTAACAAACTGGGTGGTGGGAGTGACGCTTTCTTTCCTTAGCAGTATTCGTTCGGGGGTTCTCTGGTTGGCATACTCCTCCAATAGACTCAACATCTCATTCATTTTCTCCTGCATCTCCTCTTTTTGCTTATAATCTGCTTCTTCAAATCTAGCAAGCCGATCTGAGTGAGTTGCTATATATTCTCTCATCCTAGCCTCAAACTCCGAGCTAAGTTCCTTGGGAGGGGAACAAGGTGGGGTGCACCTTTGAAAAGTCTCGACATGTTCTCTAGAATGTGACTCAGATAATGGTGCCGAAGTTGGTTTTGAGACAGAATTGACAGTGGCTTGTCTAGGACTTAAAGGTCGCCTTTGCCTTTCCTCAAAATAGTCAACTTTTGCCTCAAGTTTGCATAGGAGTTCATCGGGGATTTCGGTGGTTCCTCCAGATGTTGAGACTGCATTGATGGCCGCTTCTATCGTATGTTTAAATTCCCACATCTCATGATTATCAACAGCAAGCTCTTCGATAATTGCCCAAGACTCCTCGGCGTTCTTATCACGCAATTTACCTCCCGCGGCCCTGTCGATGGTGCGCTTAGTGTGATAGTCAACATGGTCGTAGAAAGTCTGGACTAATAACCAAAGGTTTATGCTATGATGAGGGAGCTTGTGGAGGAGATCCTTAAAACGGGCCCAAGCCTCGTAGAAAGTTTCACCCCGCTGTTGCTCAAACATCAAAATGTCCCTTCTAAGCATTGCAGTCTTTTCCGGTGGAAAGAATTGGGTGAGGAAGCGATTGGCGAGATTGTCCCATGTGGTGATGGATCTCGCGGGTAAACGCTCAAGCAATTGACTAGCTTGATCCCGTAGAGAGAATTGGAATAGGCGTAAACGGGTAGTCTCTCTAGTTTCAACACCTAGGTCTATGGAATCTACGATTTTGAGAAAGTCCTTAAGATGTTGGTTTGGATCTTCGGAACGAAGTCCATGGAATGCACATCCGCTTTGCACCAACCGGATGGTGTCGGATCGCAAGGGGGTCACATTGGCTCCGGAGAGCTCAATGGTGTTTCGGTAGCCTTGGTGGCTAGGTCGGGAATACTCTCCTAAGGTTCGGGGCCTAAGGGGTTCTAATGGTGGGTTTTGTTATGGTGGGATGATGGGTTCAAAGATGTTACCACCTTCTATGATGTCGGATGGTAAAGAGTTACGAACAAAGGCACGAAGAAATAAGATAGACTAAAGAGGACCTAAAAATAAAAATAAAAATCTTACTAGAAAGGAATCTAACAAGTAGACCTAATACAAAGAAATTATAACCTAGTCAATAACTATTCCCCGGGCTGCGGCGCCAAAAACTTGATGCGTGGGAATCGCAACAGGCTTTACCTCTGGAGGGATCTCGAGAAGCTTACAACCCCTACCAGGCAGTGTACCTGATCGTTGTAGTATAGTATAGTGACAAGTACCGGGGGATTGATCGTTCAGCTTAGGAATAGTGTCGCTAGGATTAGAAAGCCTAATTACTAGTTCTAAAGATGAGGGATGATTATTTTTGTGTTTTTATATTTTATGGAAAGCAATTAAAATCTCGGGTTTTGGAAGAGTGGGCGGAATTAGTTGCTATTCAACTAACCCAAAACTAAGATGCAATCAAAATAAAATACTAAAAATGAAAATAAACTAATTTATACTAAGGTTGTGAGCAGTAGTTGGAGAAAATGTGTTTACTTAGATTTCACTACTCCCTAGATATCTTTTACATGTTAATTACTTGTTATAATTGCATGGATGACGGATTGTATTCCTTAATACCATTCATGGGGTGGCATACATAACTCCCCAATTCTATGAGCTCTTATCTCCTCCTACACCATGCCCAGCACAACTATAGGGATTGTAAACTGTGGCTCATGCATTAAATACAACCAATAAAGACCTAGTACGCCTCGGTTCATGTTTCTTAAGACGTTCAAGCATGTTACCATTTGGAGATCTGCTAGTTTTCTTAAGCCTAACATATAAAATCATTCATCCAAGACAAGAATAAACAAGTAATCAACACATAATCAATATCTAGGTTTCATTAGATCTAAGCAAACACAAGAGAGATCTAGCCTAGCATAATGGAATTGAGACAAGAACAAGATATAAACAACCAACACATAGACATATTGATTGAATTAGAAGAACACTTATCTCAATTACAATGCAAGGTATCAAGGGTTTGGAACCTTTGAAAAACCTGTAAAAGTTGCACCAAAATCGTCTTTAGGGTTTCTCCAAAACTTCTCTCCTAATGTGAAAAACTAGAAAACTATATATAGAAAAATCGGGGTGACGGCGTCAAGAACAAAGGTGTGACGCCGTCATCTCGCCGCCAAATACTTCCTCGGACGGCCTTGATCTACTTCTGACGGCCTGCGTGACGCCGTCATGAGCTACGGATTTTAATTCTTGGGGTTTGACGCCGTCATGGGTTAACTCTTGACGCCTTCATGTACTGTTCCAGCATGGAAAATTGAGAGTTTGCCGTTTTCTTCACTTTATGCTCCAAAAACGTCCAAACTGGCTTCTTTTCCAGAATTCACTCTCCAAGTACCTAAAATCACAAAAGGAACGATTTAGGGCAATATTTGATCAAATAAATTCGGATTCGGGCTTAAATGACCCCTAAAAACGGACCATTTTTCGCCTCATCAGAATGTTATTATTCTTAAGGTGTGAGTGTCATTTTTATATAGCGACAAAGTGAGATTGGTTCTTTTTAGACATATGTTTAAATTTTTTGTCTGAATATATCAGCAGATGAAAGTGATTAAATTTTCAATAATAAAAGTTAAGCAAAATAAAGTTTACAAGTTGTTATCATATGAGAATTTCTCTGTCGATGGTGGAGATCGGTTATTGCTTTTGTTGGTTTTCCTCTCCCTAGTGGGGCAGGGAGCAGGGAATCCTCGATCCGCCCCTCCCCGCCCGGCACATACAAATATATCTATGCATATATATAGTATTTTGTTAATATTTTCGTAATAAAAAATATTACTCTAATATTGTTAGTGTTTTTTTTTAGATTGCAAAATACTGATTATAGAAACTTGTTTAGTGTCATATTATTAAGTTTTAATCTTTAACCATGTAATTTATCATTATTTATGTATAATACTATCTATGAACCTTAATAAGGCTTGTTTGTCGATTATTAATATGTTTTTAATTCTTCAAGTTATTGTTAACGGTTTAAAAAAATAATAAATGTGAAATAGTGCGATTTTGGTCGAGAATTGCACTCAAAGAGGACACCCGATAAGATCTACGATTAGATCCTCGATGGGGATCAGGGTGGGAAAGAACTTTGGTAATCGAGTTTGGGGTTAGAGTTGGCCGCCCCGTCCCAAACCTGCCCCGTTGGCATACCTACCTGCATTATTATTGTGTGTGATTGTATTTGAAATGATGTGCAAGATAGAATTGTGCCTACTTTTTGCAAGAGCTTCTTTTCCTCGGATTTATTTTAGTAGGGATTCAACTAAACAAGAGCATTTTGTGTTAAAATTATACACATATGTTTCCTTTTTTTGTTAAGGAGTGACTACATCAATAAAGTTATTAGGCTTGGGCTATTGTTTAAAAGAAGATGAAAAAAAAGTATATGGGTATGTTTGGCGAAATGGGTCAAGGTTAGGGTTGGGGTTGGAGCTGAAGCTTATATTTTTATAAGTTGTTTGACGAATTAGTTGGAGTCGAAGCTTATTAATGTACAATCACATAAGAATATATCAAACTAAATTAAGATATATTTTTAGCTTTTGCGTGATAATCCATTATATTTTTAACGGTATTCAAGTAATTTAACTAGCTATAAATACCATAAGCCCCTTTCAATGGGCTTGGGTTCGTGGCTTATGAAAGCTTCTATAAGACTGTATAATAAACAAAGTTTATTTTATAAACTAGCTTATTTTAAAACCACATAAGCCCTCTCTCAAACACAACCTATATGTTTATGGGCTGAAGCCTGGAATGATGGTATGGTTTGTGGGCTTCTCTTGACCAGAATGTCTTGCCATAGATATCTTAATTCTCATAAAACGTTGATTAATGTTAAGCTATACATTAAAAATACAAATATACTGATATTAAGACTTTGTCAGTAAAGTGAAACATGAAAAACAGTAACGACCGGTAACAACTAAAAATTAAATTAAATATTAGCAGTACGTTTGGATAGTACTATTTTGCTTATGCAAAGAAATTGCATGATTGAATCCAAAAGATGGAATATGTAAGATTTTTGGGACTACGCACGCTTGTTTGATACAAATATGAAAATGATCCAATATAGCAAAGCATGATTCTTTTCAAGTTCCCATAATTAGACAGTAACAATATTAGCATATGATCGTTTGTATATACGTACTGGTCAAAGACGTGTGAATATAGAGAAAGCATTGATAGCTTCTCATTTTCATTGCTTTTAGTACATGGTGTACGTCCGAGTGACGATTCTATATCCATTTTAATGCAACATATATAGTGTTTCTTACATGGCAACAAATTAAATATCGAATATTAAAGGCAGTGTGATCATCAATAAAGGCTAGCTTTTTGGGACAACATGTGGTAAAAGCAATGAAAATCATGGTACTGATGGGGATATATCTTTAACGTCCTAGGTTAATTATATACGGTAGATCAGTTGCTTAGGAAGCATGATTCATGACCGCTTATCTCCAGCGTAATAGTAGTATGTTAATCGATCTTACACGTGCATGTGACCCAATAGATGTAATTTCTTTAGATTAATGATACGACCCGGTTAGGGGTTGTATCAGGATAAGGCACCACTTCAAGTGTGTGCGGGCTCCGTCAGAAAATAGAAGAAAAGAACTAGAGATTTGTTTATCTTTAACTTTGATTGATTCATTCATAATAATGATTCGGTATATATAACCGAATAACCCTAGCTTCTAAAACAAGCCAAACATAAAGATATATCTAAACATGACACTTTCCTAATATGACACAAAGACATATATCCTAAATAAATATAAAATGACATAAAGCCCGGGGCGTATCATGTTAGTCGTATGTATTTGTGTCTGTATATTTGTATGGGCTAAGGCCCAAGGTCTAGAATATTATGTATTGGTATTTATATACCCGGTTCTATGATGAATGAGAGATACGTTTTACCCTAAAACCCTACATGGTATCAGGCCTTTAACCGGTCCTGCATATCAAAACCCCTTACACCATTCGATTATCAACAATAAAATCAGTCGCCATTCTTGTTTGTTCTGTCAGGTCGCTTGGTTCCCCTTCAATACCAGTCGACATCATTGTTTGCTAGTTTGATTTGTCAGGTCGTTGGTTTCCCTTACACTAGTCGACATCATTGTTTGATTAGTCAGGTCGATTGTTGGTTAGTTTCAAGCAACCAGTCGACATATACTTGTTTGTCTTGTCAGAAACAATCGTTGGTACATCTATATATTGTCTGTTTCAAGTTTGAAAACCCTACTTTATCTTCTGTTCGTTATTCTCATATTGACACCATGACTGGTTCTACTGCCCCTCCTACTATACTCTTGTCCGACAAACTAATGACCATCAACAACTTGTCCACTCGTGTGCCTGTTGTTCTTGATGTGGATGAGATGAATTATGCATCTTGGACTTACTTTTTCCAAAACCTAGTTCGTGGATATAACCTGTTGGAACACATTCTTGGTACAACAACGGATGCATCTTCTTCTGGTCCCAAGCCTGCTCCTACAGACGAATGGCTTGCACTTGACACCATTATACTTTCATGGATATTCTCCACGTCGTCCAAAAATCTACAACAACGATTGGTGGTCGAAAACCCTAAAACCGCGAAGGAGGCATGGGATATTCTTTTGTTGATATTCAATGATAATAAACGCTCTCGTTCGATAGCCTTGAAGTCGGAGCTACGCTCCATGAAGCTTGGTGATCTTTCTATTGATGCGTACTTCCACAAGATTGAAAACATTGCCGTTGTGCTTTCTAGTCTTGGATCTCCAATAAGCAATGATGATGTGGTTAATATTGCACTAGATGGGTTGCCCGAAAAATATCAACATGTGTCCGATATTATCATACATCGTGAACCATTCCCTGATCTAAAAACAGTAAGATCCATGCTTACCACTGCCGAGATGCGTTTGAAATCACGTGCCACTACCACGTATGTTGCTGATACTTCGTCCTCTCCTATGGTGTTGTTGTCAAATACAACTAACAACTCTCGACGATCCACTTCTATGCCTGATAAAATTTACAAGCCGTGTAATAATTTTCTCAGTGGGTCGTGTCGATTTGGGGTGAAGTGCAAGTTTCTTCATGATGGGGTGCATGGTAATTCTAACACTCGACCCTCTAATGCCCTTGTTCTCAACTATAACAAATTATATTCCCATGACCTTGTGCTACTTCAAAACCTGTTTGCTAAGATGGGTAATCCAAGTGGAGGCAATGTGCAATCTTTGATTGGACCTTCAACTGTGCCACAATCGACTCCTCCCATTGCATGCTATAGTGGACCTACGTCTTCTGTTTTGGGTGCTCCACCAGGATTTGGGTCTCATGCATATATGTCTAATCCGTCTATAGCCCACTTTGGAGGGGGTTCAAGTTACATTGGGAGTTCACCACAGCAAGGTCCCACCCAGCAGTTACACAATTGTTTACCAGGGGGTTCACCACAGCAGCTTCATCATATAATGGCAGCTACCTCTAATGTGGCAGGTCCACAGCCGGCTGCCCCCTTTGTTTCTGGTCAACCGGGTCTCGCCGGTCAGCAGTCGAGTCACATGTCGGGCCAAGAAACTTCATTACCTCAAGCTTTTAACACGGTACAACTTCAGGATCCTAACCCCGGCAACTGGAACATGGACACAGGTGCGTCCTCCCATCTAAATGATGATGTCAATTGTTTGAGTGATGTTTTTAATATGTGTATTTATCCCTCTGTTGCGGTTGGTGACGGGCATTCTATTCCCGTTGTCAACTCTGGCCATAGCATTTTGCCTACTCCTACTCGTCCCCTTCATTTAAATAATGTCTTAATTACTCCTAATATTGTTAAAAATTTGATATCTGTTCGTCAATTTGTCCGTGATAATTATTGTACAAGAAAAAGAGCCTTTAGTGACCAAACTTCAGTGACGACATTTTATTGTGGTCACTATTTAGATGAAAATAGTGACGATATAATTTTTCGTCATTATTTTTGGTCATCGGTAGAAAGTCAGTGACGATACTTATAAGTGGTCACTATTTAGTCACTAAATTACATAAATAGTGACGAGAAATTTCGTCATTAAACTTAGTGACGAAATTTTGGTCACTATTTCACACGTTGCGTTGAGTGAATTCTATAAAATGATTAAAGATAAGAGCAATTACATATATACTTACTAAAACTTCTATACTCGTATATTCATAAAAAGATTTGTAAATAGTACCACACGTAACGGATGAAAAACTTGTAAAGCAAAATTGCAGATATTTAACTTTTTATGATGCAATTCTCCTCTAAACATATTTTTTGAAACATAAACTTTCAAACACCATATTATACTTAACTGATATGTATAAAAAAAATAATAACAAATAAATAAATATCAAACATGTATTAAATAAATAGTAACACATATATTATCAAAATTTCCTTTTATAACTAGACCATTGAAAAGAAAATACTTGTTAAAAAAAGGGAACAAATAAAAATAATAATTTGCTTTAACCTATCATTCACAAACTTACCCTTTCCATAAATATCTCAAATAAAAAAATTAAACAATTCACCATCGCCGTCATTCACCACCATTACACAACCATCATCACTGTCGTAGCACCGTCACCATCACCGGCGTCGCGACGTCGAGATCCCCGTAATCAATTCACCATCGCCGTCGTCACACCGTCACCTTCACAATCACCGCCGTCGTCTCTTCAGAGACATCTGTAAAGTTAATTTGTGATTTTACCATCATCAGTCTCATTTTATTACTTCAAATCAGCTCAATTTACGGTTCGGATTTTATTACTTCATTGTTTGTTATGATTTTACGATTTACCTAAATTAGGGTTTGTAAAATGTTTCAGTAGATTTTGAGTAAATTAGATGAATTAGGTGAAATTTGATAAGTTTTTCTTTTTGGATGGTGTTTGCTGATAAGTTTGATATGAATTTAAACCATTAGTAGTTGTAGCGTGAGTGTTTGATGAAATGCCTCAATGAAAACTTTAGTAGCTAGTTGACTGCATTGATTTGGTTTTAGGCGGAATTAGGTTGTAGTTTTGTTTATATTTTTAGTGGTTTTATATTTATGACTCTGCAACGAATTTAAATTTTTAATAATGGGTAATAGTTGTCTAGATCAAGGTAGTTTTAGGTGGAATTAGGTCGAAGTTTCATTGGGACTTTACGTCATCGCTAAGTGATTCTGTATGGTTAATGGTTTTAGACATTGGTTGAGGTAATTTTTAGTTATTTAATCGATGTTGAACTATAACTATTTTATTTGTTCAGATAACTATCGAAGTTGTTATGAGTTTATAGATTGAAATGATCAATAATAATATTGTATGGTTTGCTTCACATATGATGATTCATAGTAGCTGACTTAGTTAAAGAAATTGAGAATATTGATATAGTTGGACTTGGACATGTGAAATTTTATATAATTAGTGAATGCTTTAAACTAAATGTGTTGTATCATGTGTAATTCGATTTAAAGCTTCATGTTGTATAATGTTTATGATTGCATGTTTTATGCATATTTATCAATTGCATCACTTCATAAAATACTTTTTTTCATGCTATCTTTATCGAACAAAGCTACTGTTTGACATAATCCTTTTTATGTTTTAGTAATTTTTTATTTGTTAGATTATACACTTATGAACAAATTATGCATGACTTTGATCATTTACAGTCTTCATATCCAAACGTTTGGATATAATACTATAATGCATGTGGTTGACTTGGTACACTTGAATCAATTATAGAGAACAAATGAAATATGTAAGTTAGGGGTTGAGGCTTGAACTAATTTTGTTTAATTCACACTTACAAAACAGAATGCGATGCAAAAATTGTCCACATCATGCTAGCGATTTTTAGTGGGAATCATGCTAGCACTTTTTACTTGAGATACTAACAAGCCTCCGCATTGCTCACATCCTAACTTTACACCAACCAATTAAGAACCAATTAAGATATGGCGTATGATAGTTTATCATGTTTCATAAAAACAACCAAAGTTTCTGTTCATGATTTATCATATTTGATACAAACTAATAATAGTTTTGTTCATTGTCATCATGTTGCATCTTATATATCAAAAGTTGTTTTTGTTTGCAAAAGTACGAGTCTTGAGCGTTTTCTGCAAGCTTAATGTAAGGTTTGAAAAGTCAATTCTATACAATACAACATCTTAGTTTTACAGTCATGGTTAATTCCAGTGACTTAGCAGACTGTTTTCTTCCAAAACTACAATCTCTAAATTGTCGTATTTTTCTCTACAATACATATACACTCTGGTTTTTACTTTTTTGTAATTGGCTGATGCAATCTTTACTTGATATCATACTCTTGAACACCATATGAGCTATTGTACATTGTTAATCTTAGTATGTGACAGCTAGATCATTGAGGGAACTAAAGAGTTGAACTTTGACGTTGATTCTAAACTAGATCAGTGATGCAATCTTTACTTCATTATGTTTTGTTATTAAGCTGTTTGTAGGTATATCATAGAAAGTGTTATAATATACTAGTAAGTTTTTTGTAATGATGTGTGTAGGATGCATGATGGACTGGTCACCAGTTACATGCTTGTCTTTCAGTGAAGACTAGATGCTTATTGGCGGTTCATGATCTTCTTTCATGTGATAAGGGGAACACCAGAGATTATGCTGACCTATGAATATGCAGGTTAGATGTATTCCCTCATGTCTTTATTATATTTATTTATTTTAATTCAGCTTGTTGAAACAGGACCGATAACATATTGTATCTAATAGCTGTTCAGATTGGATGACCTGGAACAAGGTGGGAACTAAGTGACTACTGTTTTGCTGCGAGGAAGAACTGATAGCATATTGGATGACCTGGAACGGGTTGTTGATGATGGTGTAAATACTTACAAGGTATCATATATCTGTAGATTAATCTCTTTGCTCAACGATATAACTTGGAGGTGGCAATTTGCATCAGCAATCTAATGTGATGGGGTCCATTTTGGTTATGTTTTTATCTCAATACCGTAAAACAACAAAAGCACACAATGAAATGGGTTAAAATTTTCTCCTAATTTTCAACTTTAATCCCACTTTTATGAAAAATAGTATATTGTTACTTTTAACAATTTAGGCAACCTTAATATAATTAACACATTAGTTATCTTAAAAAGTGGACAAAAATGTGATTGCAGGTCACTCAACACAGCCTGCTATCGACCCATTTTGCCACATTTGATATATATTAATCTGTGATCGTTTGACTTTCTCGGTAGCATAAATCATTGGGTTAAAAGACATTAAGTGTAGCAAAAATTATTTATTTATGTTCTTTCAGGCCTTTTGTCATGACAGTAGAATTGTACCCAGAGATGTGGCCACTGAAGTTAAGTTAGCGAGAAAGTTGTAGGAATTCTCTTTCACGTAGACAGGGTATCATTTCCTTTCTTGGCATGGTTACTTCTTTATTTACTTGTACTTTCATAGTGATGCCAGCTGGTTTATCTTAGACCGATCCTGATCCAAGCAGGGAAAAGTTTTAACATTTTTTGGATTAAATCAAATTTATTTAACTTCTGTTCTATCTTTTATATCCATTTTGCAGATTAAATTACGCTATTGCAAAGTTTGCTGAGAGCTTTGAAATAATACCCAAGACATTTGATTAAAGCTAATGACACAAATGTCTTGCCGAGTTACCTTCCACATGCGTGCTCTATGACCAAACTATAAATATGACGAGAACAAGGTATATTTCTTTTTAGCTTAATCTTTACTCTTTTATGTGATCAGGGAAATATCAATGCTTTTTATGCACCTCATAAGGTAGATTTCCATATGGTTTGGCAAACTGGTATATGTTAAATAGCTATAGGCATTCACTTTTAGCAATAGGAGCCTCCTTGTTTTAAGGAAATAAATTAAGCTTTTAGGAGAACCATGTCTCTTCAATATATTGAGAAATACGCATGGTAGCCTTTTTATACATTTCTAGCTGCTCGTAATGTTCCAACATTCCAATATAGTGCAATTATTCATGTGTTTAACTTCATATATTTTAAGATTGTTTACAATCATAATTCATTAAATAAGATGAAAAGAGACAGAAATCATGATTATGAAGCAATGATCGAATGCACAATCTTTTTAATGTTATCTATATTGTATCTAACAATAATTTCAACCTGTTGTTCGATGAGTTTGTAAGTGTTTAAGATCACTAGTGAAATTTCTGTACAAACTCCTGATTTGTTGATTGAGTGCTAATATTAGGGTTTTAAGTCTAATTATTATATTGATGTAGGTATGTTTGGCAATGAGCTTTTAAGATCAATGCTCTAAACTGTCAGCTTAAGCAACCCTGTCAAGCTCATCACTTACACCGAGCAGCACGTACCATTTTGGCGGCTGGAACCCCCACATTTTACCCCTTCCCCGTACTCCCATCATTTTATATGAATACTCGATTTTCAGTCCAATAACACTCCTCCAAAACAAATATGTGCGGCGGGTGTCACCCATCTTGTTAAAGATTATAGCTTCACTGTTTTCAACTTTGTTAATAGGAAAGAAAAGAGAAGGTTGGTGAAAGGATAGTAGCCCTTCAGCAGCTCGTCCCAGCATATGGCAAGGTACAGCTTCAGTACTTCTTGAGGCAATCGGGTACATACACTTTCTTCACGATCAAGTAAAGGTTATCCACTTCCCATATCACTATCCCCTCCCTTTCTTTTATATCTCAGTGTCTTTCTTTTATATATCAGTATCTTTGATTGTTATACCATGTAATAATACTGTATTGCTTTGGGATCAGCTACACCAAATCATATGACCCATTATACAAGCTTTTCGCCCTTCTTGTTTTATGATCCAGTTGGTGCAAAAACCATTGATTTATTTGTTATCGTTTTGCAGGAATTTAACTTTAGAAGCAAAGGCTTGTGTCTGGTTCCGACTTCATGTACAATGGGAGTGCTAGCTGCAATAGAGTAGATATCTGGGCCCCAATCAAGACCCATTCGCCAACATGAGAAGCAAAGGTTATTGGTTGGTTTTGTGTCGAATTTCAACCAAATTATTGTGTTTTGTGAAAAAATTAGTATTTATGAATGAAGTTAATATGTTAGATTTGTATTGCTATAGATTTCTCGATTTTAGTTTGTTTGCAAAAGCAATTATGCAGTAAAACAACATTAGCTCCAATTTTATTTTTTTTGCTATATGTTCATAATTAGTGACGACCTTTTTGGTCTCTAATTATCTGTAGTCTGTGACGACTTTCTCGTCACTAATGGTAAATATCAGTGACGATTTTTTTCGTCACTAACATAACTGTGACGAAAAATTTCGTCACTAACCGGATTAAATAGTGACGACAAATCTGGTCACAAATTAGTGACGAGGCATATTTTCGTCTCTAATTGATTTAGTGACGGAGCTTTAGTGACGACTGGTGACGACTCGAGTTTGGTCACTAAACTGTTTTGTGACCATTTTTTACACTGTCAGTGACGACACTGATTTCGTCACCATAGGCCAATTTTCTTGTAGTGTGAAATACTTGGTAACTTTGGTGCTGAAGGTAAGAAACTTCCCCTGATGGGTATTTTTCTTACCAATGAGTTCAAGAATCGTGAAGTTGCTGCTGCGGCTGCTGATGGGGTGCCTTTTCGCCATCAAGGTGCTATCCCACATCATCAACCAGGGTTAGGGTCACGACATGGGGTCGTCATTGTTGGAGTGGACACGACTTCTCTTGATCCAGCACAGGATTTTGTTGAAGTGAAGAGCAGCTATGGAAGGCGCTGGGCGCGAGAGGGCTTCTCGAAAGTGGCATTCGAGGAGTTTGATTGTGTCCTTGTTCCCTACTATGGTCAGAATGAGAGTGAGAACTAGTTTCATTCTAGTTTGTGTTATCTGTTTTAAATGAATGTCATTATGTTGGCACTTGTAGTTTTAGGATGTTCTTTACTTTTCAATGAAATTTGTTGCTTCTGTTTTATTTCTTTAATTGTGTGTTTACAATACTTTTATCTGCTTATTTATGATTTGAACACATTAACTTGGGATAATCTAACCAAACGTAACCTTTTTGCTACTGCTAGCCACATTGATGTAGAACATAAGACCAAGTCTTTTGAAAAAGAAAATGTCTAATTGTATAAAAAATGAATATCTTTAATGACCGCAATAAGATCAATTTAATACTAAAGAGTTCATGGGAATGTGATGCGTGGGAATCGCAACAGGCTTTACCTCTCGAGGGATCTCGAGAAGCTTACAACCCCCACCAGGCAGTGTACCTGATCGTTGTAGTATAGTATAGTGACAAGTACCGGGGGATTGATCGTTCAGCTTAGGAATAGTGTCGCTAGGATTAGAAAGCCTAATTACTAGCTCTAAAGATGAGGGATGATTATTTTTGTGTTTTTATATTTTATGGAAAGCAATTAAAATCTCAGGTTTTGGAAGAGTGGGCGGAATTAGTTGCTATTCAACTAACCCAAAACTAAGATGCAATCAAAATAAAATACTAAAAATGAAAATAAACTAATTTATACTAAGGTTGTGAGCAGTAGTTGGAGTGCTATTCAACTAACCAAAAACTAAGATGCAATCAAAATAAAATACTAAAAATGAAAATAAACTAATTTATACTAAGGTTGTGAGCAGTAGTTGGAGAAAATGTGTTTACTTAGATTTCACTACTCCCTAGATATCTTTTACACGTTAATTACTTGTTATAATTGCATGGATGACGGATTGTATTCCTTAATACCATTCATGGGGTGGCATACATAACTCCCCAATTCTATGAGCTCTTATCTTCTCCTACACCATGCCCAGCACAACTATAGGGATTGTAAACAGTGGCTCATGCATTAAATACAACCAATAAAGACCTAGTACGCCTCGGTTCATGTTTCTTAAGACGTTCAAGCATGTTACCATTTGGAGATCTGCCAGTTTTCTTAAGCCTAACATATAAAATCATTCATCCAAGACAAGAATAAACAAGTAATCAACACATAATCAATATCTAGGTTTCATTAGATCTAAGCAAACACAAGAGAGATCTAGCCTAGCATAATGGAATTGAGACAAGAACAAGATATAGACAACCAACACATAGACATATTGATTGAATTAGAAGGGTTTGGAACCTTTGAAAAACCTGTAAAAGTTGCACCAAAATCGTCTTTAGGGTTTCTCCAAAACTTCTCTCCTAATGTGAAAAACTAGAAAACTATATATAGAAAAATCGGGGTGACGGCGTCAAGAACAAAGGTGTGACGCCGTCATCTCGCCGCCAAATACTTCCTCGGACGGCCTTGATCTACTTCTGACGGCCTGCGTGACGCCGTCATGAGCTACGGATTTTAATTCTTGGGGTTTGACGCCGTCATGGGTTAACTCTTGACGCCTTCATGTACTGTTCCAGCATGGAAAATTGAGAGTTTGCCGTTTTCTTCACTTTATGCTCCAAAAACGTCCAAACTGGCTTCTTTTCCAGAATTCACTCTCCAAGTACCTAAAATCACAAAAGGAACGATTTAGGGCAATATTTGATCAAATAAATTCGGATTCGGGCTTAAATGACCCCCTAAAAACGGACCATTTTTCGCCTCATCATATACCCTTACACTTGAGATTTGCTTGTCCTCAAGCAAATGCGCTTTTATTCTACTCAAAAGACAAGTTAGGGGTCATTTAACACTAATATAAAAGTAATTACAACAAATAATCGTTCCACTAAAGACCAATAGACAAGCACGGAGGTCATACACTAGCACCTCACAAATAGTGTTTAGATACTCACATCTCTCGGGTGTAATAAAGTAATATAACATTATGGAAATGGAAGATATCTCTCACTACCTGTCATAGCAAAATAGATTACCATAGGCTTGGGAAAGGATCAAACCTCCACCACATGGCGTAAGCACCTAGGATAAACTATCAAAGAGGTCTTTTAAAGGGTTGTAACGTTAGGTATAGGGATATGAATTACACGGTTTTGTTGGATAAAGGAAGTTTTACTGGTGGCGAGTTAACAATCTTGGTTAATTACATGTACAAGATGGCGTTGCTAAGCCAAGACTAGACTTGACTTAAGCTAATAAATGAAAAATAACAAAAATATAAAATAAACATAGAATAAAAACGGGATGGTAGTCCGTATGTTTTTTTTTTTTTTTTTTTTTTTTTTTTTTTTTTTTTTTTTTTTTTTTGCATACACTCTTACCCTACCATCCAAAATAATACATCATAGGGGATGAGAGTTCCCCTTACACTTGCATCTTTACATACTTTACAATAAACTAATCTAATGACTCGAATTAAGAAAATCAAAACACTTGGAGCACTTTTAAGATTAACGTACATATGGGGGCAATAAATGATGTTCTTCCCCATTACTCCATAAACAAGTACTTACCCATGAGTCCCAATCGTCCCAAAACAATATGTACAAGGATATGACTCGACTTAGCAACCATGTAATCAATTAGAAAGTTAACTTAGGGTTCAACAAATAACAATAATGCACTAAAAATGAGCGCATACACGGAAGGCTAAGGCGATTTGGGTGTACATTTAAGTGGGGTGTAACAAATTCTTCCTTTAAGTAAGATGCTTAAAGTTAGAAACGAAAAGATAGGCTCGGAGGGGTGTACTAGGGGTATCGCGTACTAAAAATGAGTACAATGCTAAGGGTGTGGGAAAAATTAGTTGATTTAACTAGCCAAGTAATATGACTTAAATGGTCAAGTAATTATAATACGGGTTTAACACAAGGGTGATCCTAATGCCTCTTATCATGTAGTAAATCCTACCACACGAATGTAGTCTCACTAGCGGTCTCGGGATGCATCACTAACGCAAGTTCTAGAATCTAAATGCTACCGGTACACTCATAAGCACTAATAGTAAATGCTTTTCCTATCAAATCTAAAGGCGAACCTCACATATTTGGGTGGAAAATTTTTCTGAATATACGGTTATGTGCTAGTCATACAATCTCCTATCCATGAGACGCTTGCTATGGCTAAAGTTTCACTCCTAAATGTTGTAAAAAATTTTAAATTTGGCGTTAAAATTGCACTAACAAGTATTTCTCATAGTTTTATTACACATCTACTATCAAACAAAACAAACTCAAGCGAAAGTGCATATGTAAGGTATCATCTTTTTACCCTCCCCTTACACTTAAGATGAACATTGTCCCCAATGTTCAAGTAAAGAATGTAAAAGTGAAAAAGTAAAGAGAATGAAATCAAATACTCCCCTGATTCGCTCGGTATGGATTATAGGTGGCCAGGTTAAATCTTCCTCCAAGAAAATGAACAATCAAAGCTTCCCTTCCAGAATATAAATCACCTTCTTGTCATACATGACCTGTAAATCCTGACAAAAATAGACAAGACAACCTCGCGTAAAATCGGCGGCATCCTATATAAGTTACTAAATCCTAGAAAACAAAGTAAGATATAATGCTTGTGGAATGAAGTTTGCAGATTTCCTGGAGATTATAAAACTTAATAATTCATAAAAACCATAAGACTCCGTTAGAAAAACAAAACCGGTAAAATTTCCAGATTTTAACTCCTGACGCCGTCAAGAGTAATCCTCTGACGCCGTCAGAATGGACCTGCAGAAATTCTTATGTTAAGTTTCCGGAAAATTTCTGGAAAAACTTGGTCTTACTTCCTGGAAAATCCTGCAAAACTTCATTATAACTCAATACAAGCATTTGACTCTAACAAATACGAATATACATGCTCATTTAATATTGTGGAGAATCATGATCGGTTTGTTTCTTAAAAACATATTTGGGGTTTCCCCTTACACTTATCTTTTGCAAAAATACTTCTAGGTGGAGTTAAGACTAGGCCAAAACAACAAAGTAAAGTATTTCCACATTTTAATTGAGAAACATGATCAACCAACAATAAAAATAAAACATGCATACGGAAGCAAATAACAAACAAGCAATTAAAATCACACAAAACATGGGTTGCCTCCCAAGAAGCGCTTTTCTTTATTTACGAGTCTTGTAGCTAGACTCAAGGCTACGGGTTACTACGTGATCTCATGATTTGAAATGATATACCCCATGTAGTTGCGATCATTACTATTATGGTGGTAGTGCCTCAACCTATCGATACTCGCTATCACTATTCCACCTAATTTGCTTCTCAATTTAGCTACCCTATCTTGGCTCGATTCTTCGATTGTGAATGACCCATACCACCAAGGACTTGGCTTATCGGGTGGTATTGTTGTTTCCAAGTGTCTCAAGAGCACCAAGTTCCCTTCCTCAAATGGTGTATGAATTTTTTCGTGTCGAGTATGTTCGAGTTCAACCTGAACCTTACTGCTTTTTCTCCTTTCATCCTTAGCTTTCTTATAGCTTTTGATTCTTGCCTCCCATGCAAGAATCTTATTCTGAACACGAATGGGTGTCGCGCCAATGTTGTTTTTAATCATTCTCCAACTCAAATTCTCATGCTCACTTCGCGGGGTCATGGGGAAGCTAATCTTTCTTTTTCCGGATTTAAGCTCAATCTTCCTCCCTTCATACTTAATGACAGCCTTAGCGGTGGTGAGGAATGGTGCCCCAAGGATTATTGGCATGCATCCATCCCCTTTATCATCGATGATCATAAAATCAACGGGGTACATGAATCCAGCGATATTAACTAACACATCTTCTGCGATTCCTAGGGGGTATACGTACGAGTGTCCAACAAGAGATAACCTAACATGAGTAGGTGCTGGCATTTTTGACGTTAGTTGGATGTAAATAGTTAGGGGCATAAGATTTACTTCCGATCCTTGGTCGGCGAAAGCACTAAGATGTTTCAAGTCCCCGATACTCGTTGGTATTTCAAAGTTCCCACATGCCACCTGCTTAGTAGGCACTTTCTGTACCAGTAACCTCTCGAATACTGATCTTCCAGGAAGCGTATCATACTCATCTTCCTCTTCTTCCTCTTTCTCAGGAATCTGTCCGGAGGATTGGTTACGCCCATCACCCTTAATCCAATTTGTTATAGTGTTTTTGTTTATATCATGTTTCAGGTAGTAACTCAAGGGTTGAGATTCTGGTGGTTTTTCTAAGGTCTGTTTAGCAGGAGTTTCTACCTTCTCGTTATCTTTATGGACAATGGTGATGGAGTTAACAAACTGGGTGGTGGGAGTGACGCTTTCTTTCCTTAGCAGTATTCGTTCGGGGGTTCTCTGGTTGGCATACTCCTCCAATAGACTCAACATCTCATTCATTTTCTCCTGCATCTCCTCTTTTTGCTTATAATCTGCTTCTTCAAATCTAGCAAGCCGATCTGAGTGAGTTGCTATATATTCTCTCATCCTAGCCTCAAACTCCGAGCTAAGTTCCTTGGGAGGGGAACAAGGTGGGGTGCACCTTTGAAAAGTCTCGACATGTTCTCTAGAATGTGACTCAGATAATGGTGCCGAAGTTGGTTTTGAGACAGAATTGACAGTGGCTTGTCTAGGACTTAAAGGTCGCCTTTACCTTTCCTCAAAATAGTCAACTTTTGCCTCAAGTTTGCATAGGAGTTCATCGGGGATTTCGGTGGTTCCTCCAGATGTTGAGACTGCATTGATGGCCGCTTCTATCGTATGTTTAAATTCCCACATCTCATGATTATCAACAGCAAGCTCTTCGATAATTGCCCAAGACTCCTCGGCGTTCTTATCACGCAATTTACCTCCCGCGGCCCTGTCGATGGTGCGCTTAGTGTGATAGTCAACATGGTCGTAGAAAGTCTGGACTAATAACCAAAGGTTTATGCTATGATGAGGGAGCTTGTGGAGGAGATCCTTAAAACGGGCCCAAGCCTCGTAGAAAGTTTCACCCCGATGTTGCTCAAACATCAAAATGTCCCTTCTAAGCATTGCAGTCTTTTCCGGTGGAAAGAATTGGGTGAGGAAGCAATTGGCGAGATTGTCCCATGTGGTGATGGATCTCGCGGGTAAACGCTCAAGCAATTGACTAGCTTGATCCCGTAGAGAGAATTGGAATAGGCGTAAACGGGTAGTCTCTCTAGTTTCAACACCTAGGTCTATGGAATCTACGATTTTGAGAAAGTCCTTAAGATGTTGGTTTGGATCTTCGGAACGAAGTCCATGGAATGCACATCCGCTTTGCACCAACCGGATGGTGTCGGATCGCAAGGGGGTCACATTGGCTCCGGAGAGCTCAATGGTGTTTCGGTAGCCTTGGTGGCTAGGTCGGGAATACTCTCCTAAGGTTCGGGGCCTAAGGGGTTCTAATGGTGGGTTTTGTTATGGTGGGATGATGGGTTCAAAGATGTTACCACCTTCCATGATGTCGGATGGTAAAGAGTTACGAACAAAGGCACGAAGAAATAAGATAGACTAAAGAGGACCTAAAAATAAAAATAAAAATCTTACTAGAAAGGAATCTAACAAGTAGACCTAATACAAAGAAATTATAACCTAGTCAATAACTATTCCCCGGGCTGCGGCGCCAAAAACTTGATGCGTGGGAATCGCAACAGGCTTTACCTCTGGAGGGATCTCGAGAAACTTACAACCCTTACCAGGCAGTGTACCTGATCGTTGTAGTATAGTATAGTGACAAGTACCGGGGGATTGATCGTTCAGCTTAGGAATAGTGTCGCTAGGATTAGAAAGCCTAATTACTAGTTCTAAAGATAAGGGATGATTATTTTTGTGTTTTTATATTTTATGGAAAGCAATTAAAATCTCGGGTTTTGGAAGAGTGGGCGGAATTAGTTGCTATTCAACTAACCCAAAACTAAGATGCAATCAAAATAAAATACTAAAAATGAAAATAAACTAATTTATACTAAGGTTGTGAGCAGTAGTTGGAGAAAATGTGTTTACTTAGATTTCACTACTCCCTAGATATCTTTTACATGTTAATTACTTGTTATAATTGCATGGATGACGGATTGTATTCCTTAATACCATTCATGGGGTGGCATACATAACTCCCCAATTCTATGAGCTCTTATCTCCTCCTACACCATGCCCAGCACAACTATAGGGATTGTAAACTGTGGCTCATGCATTAAATACAACCAATAAAGACCTAGTACGCCTCGGTTCATGTTTCTTAAGACGTTCAAGCATGTTACCATTTGGAGATCTGCTAGTTTTCTTAAGCCTAACATATAAAATCATTCATCCAAGACAAGAATAAACAAGTAATCAACACATAATCAATATCTAGGTTTCATTAGATCTAAGCAAACACAAGAGAGATCTAGCCTAGCATAATGGAATTGAGACAAGAACAAGATATAAACAACCAACACATAGACATATTGATTGAATTAGAAGAACACTTATCTCAATTACAATGCAAGGTATCAAGGGTTTGGAACCTTTGAAAAACCTGTAAAAGTTGCACCAAAATCGTCTTTAGGGTTTCTCCAAAACTTCTCTCCTAATGTGAAAAACTAGAAAACTATATATAGAAAAATCGGGGTGACGGCGTCAAGAACAAAGGTGTGACGCCGTCATCTCGCCGCCAAATACTTCCTCGGACGGCCTTGATCTACTTCTGACGGCCTGCGTGACGCCGTCATGAGCTACGGATTTTAATTCTTGGGGTTTGACGCCGTCATGGGTTAACTCTTGACGCCTTCATGTACTGTTCCAGCATGGAAAATTGAGAGTTTGCCGTTTTCTTCACTTTATGCTCCAAAAACGTCCAAACTGGCTTCTTTTCCAGAATTCACTCTCCAAGTACCTAAAATCACAAAAGGAACGATTTAGGGCAATATTTGATCAAATAAATTCGGATTCGGGCTTAAATGACCCCTAAAAACGGACCATTTTTCGCCTCATCAGAATGTTATTATTCTTAAGGTGTGAGTGTCATTTTTATATAGCGACAAAGTGAGATTGGTTCTTTTTAGACATATGTTTAAATTTTTTGTCTGAATATATCAGCAGATGAAAGTGATTAAATTTTCAATAATAAAAGTTAAGCAAAATAAAGTTTACAAGTTGTTATCATATGAGAATTTCTCTGTCGATGGTGGAGATCGGTTATTGCTTTTGTTGGTTTTCCTCTCCCTAGTGGGGCAGGGAGCAGGGAATCCTCGATCCGCCCCTCCCCGCCCGGCACATACAAATATATCTATGCATATATATAGTATTTTGTTAATATTTTCGTAATAAAAAATATTACTCTAATATTGTTAGTGTTTTTTTTTAGATTGCAAAATACTGATTATAGAAACTTGTTTAGTGTCATATTATTAAGTTTTAATCTTTAACCATGTAATTTATCATTATTTATGTATAATACTATCTATGAACCTTAATAAGGCTTGTTTGTCGATTATTAATATGTTTTTAATTCTTCAAGTTATTGTTAACGGTTTAAAAAAATAATAAATGTGAAATAGTGCGATTTTGGTCGAGAATTGCACTCAAAGAGGACACCCGATAAGATCTACGATTAGATCCTCGATGGGGATCAGGGTGGGAAAGAACTTTGGTAATCGAGTTTGGGGTTAGAGTTGGCCGCCCCGTCCCAAACCTGCCCCGTTGGCATACCTACCTGCATTATTATTGTGTGTGATTGTATTTGAAATGATGTGCAAGATAGAATTGTGCCTACTTTTTGCAAGAGCTTCTTTTCCTCGGATTTATTTTAGTAGGGATTCAACTAAACAAGAGCATTTTGTGTTAAAATTATACACATATGTTTCCTTTTTTTGTTAAGGAGTGACTACATCAATAAAGTTATTAGGCTTGGGCTATTGTTTAAAAGAAGATGAAAAAAAAGTATATGGGTATGTTTGGCGAAATGGGTCAAGGTTAGGGTTGGGGTTGGAGCTGAAGCTTATATTTTTATAAGTTGTTTGACGAATTAGTTGGAGTCGAAGCTTATTAATGTACAATCACATAAGAATATATCAAACTAAATTAAGATATATTTTTAGCTTTTGCGTGATAATCCATTATATTTTTAACGGTATTCAAGTAATTTAACTAGCTATAAATACCATAAGCCCCTTTCAATGGGCTTGGGTTCGTGGCTTATGAAAGCTTCTATAAGACTGTATAATAAACAAAGTTTATTTTATAAACTAGCTTATTTTAAAACCACATAAGCCCTCTCTCAAACACAACCTATATGTTTATGGGCTGAAGCCTGGAATGATGGTATGGTTTGTGGGCTTCTCTTGACCAGAATGTCTTGCCATAGATATCTTAATTCTCATAAAACGTTGATTAATGTTAAGCTATACATTAAAAATACAAATATACTGATATTAAGACTTTGTCAGTAAAGTGAAACATGAAAAACAGTAACGACCGGTAACAACTAAAAATTAAATTAAATATTAGCAGTACGTTTGGATAGTACTATTTTGCTTATGCAAAGAAATTGCATGATTGAATCCAAAAGATGGAATATGTAAGATTTTTGGGACTACGCACGCTTGTTTGATACAAATATGAAAATGATCCAATATAGCAAAGCATGATTCTTTTCAAGTTCCCATAATTAGACAGTAACAATATTAGCATATGATCGTTTGTATATACGTACTGGTCAAAGACGTGTGAATATAGAGAAAGCATTGATAGCTTCTCATTTTCATTGCTTTTAGTACATGGTGTACGTCCGAGTGACGATTCTATATCCATTTTAATGCAACATATATAGTGTTTCTTACATGGCAACAAATTAAATATCGAATATTAAAGGCAGTGTGATCATCAATAAAGGCTAGCTTTTTGGGACAACATGTGGTAAAAGCAATGAAAATCATGGTACTGATGGGGATATATCTTTAACGTCCTAGGTTAATTATATACGGTAGATCAGTTGCTTAGGAAGCATGATTCATGACCGCTTATCTCCAGCGTAATAGTAGTATGTTAATCGATCTTACACGTGCATGTGACCCAATAGATGTAATTTCTTTAGATTAATGATACGACCCGGTTAGGGGTTGTATCAGGATAAGGCATCACTTCAAGTGTGTGCGGGCTCCGTCAGAAAATAGAAGAAAAGAACTAGAGATTTGTTTATCTTTAACTTTGATTGATTCATTGATAATAATGATTCGGTATATATAACCGAATAACCCTAGCTTGTAAAACAAGCCAAACATAAAGATATATCTAAACATGACACTTTCCTAATATGACACAAAGACATATATCCTAAATAAATATAAAATGACATAAAGCCCGGGGCGTATCATGTTAGTCATATGTATTTGTGTCTGTATATTTGTATGGGCTAAGGCCCAAGGTCTAGAATATTATGTATTGGTATTTATATACCCGGTTCTATGATGAATGAGAGATACGTTTTACCCTAAAACCCTACATGGTATCAGGCCTTTAACCGGTCCTGCATATCAAAACCCCTTACACCATTCGATTATCAACAATAAAATCAGTCGCCATTCTTGTTTGTTCTGTCAGGTCGCTTGGTTCCCCTTCAATACCAGTCGACATCATTGTTTGCTAGTTTGATTTGTCAGGTCGTTGGTTTCCCTTACACTAGTCGACATCATTGTTTGATTAGTCAGGTCGATTGTTGGTTAGTTTCAAGCAACCAGTCGACATATACTTGTTTGTCTTGTCAGAAACAATCGTTGGTACATCTATATATTGTCTGTTTCAAGTTTGAAAACCCTGCTTTATCTTCTGTTCGTTATTCTCATATTGACACCATGACTGGTTCTACTGCCCCTCCTACTATACTCTTGTCCGACAAACTAATGACCATCAACAACTTGTCCACTCGTGTGCCTGTTGTTCTTGATGTGGATGAGATGAATTATGCATCTTGGACTTACTTTTTCCAAAACCTAGTTCGTGGATATAACCTGTTGGAACACATTCTTGGTACAACAACGGATGCATCTTCTTCTGGTCCCAAGCCTGCTCCTACAGACGAATGGCTTGCACTTGACACCATTATACTTTCATGGATATTCTCCACGTCGTCCAAAAATCTACAACAACGATTGGTGGTCGAAAACCCTAAAACCGCGAAGGAGGCATGGGATATTCTTTTGTTGATATTCAATGATAATAAACGCTCTCGTTCGATAGCCTTGAAGTCGGAGCTACGCTCCATGAAGCTTGGTGATCTTTCTATTGATGCGTACTTCCACAAGATTGAAAACATTGCCGTTGTGCTTTCTAGTCTTGGATCTCCAATAAGCAATGATGATGTGGTTAATATTGCACTAGATGGGTTGCCCGAAAAATATCAACATGTGTCCGATATTATCATACATCGTGAACCATTCCCTGATCTAAAAACAGTAAGATCCATGCTTACCACTGCCGAGATGCGTTTGAAATCACGTGCCACTACCACGTATGTTGCTGATACTTCGTCCTCTCCTATGGTGTTGTTGTCAAATACAACTAACAACTCTCGACGATCCACTTCTATGCCTGATAAAATTTACAAGCCGTGTAATAATTTTCTCAGTGGGTCGTGTCGATTTGGGGTGAAGTGCAAGTTTCTTCATGATGGGGTGCATGGTAATTCTAACACTCGACCCTCTAATGCCCTTGTTCTCAACTATAACAAATTATATTCCCATGACCTTGTGCTACTTCAAAACCTGTTTGCTAAGATGGGTAATCCAAGTGGAGGCAATGTGCAATCTTTGATTGGACCTTCAACTGTGCCACAATCGACTCCTCCCATTGCATGCTATAGTGGACCTACGTCTTCTGTTTTGGGTGCTCCACCAGGATTTGGGTCTCATGCATATATGTCTAATCCGTCTATAGCCCACTTTGGAGGGGGTTCAAGTTACATTGGGAGTTCACCACAGCAAGGTCCCACCCAGCAGTTACACAATTGTTTACCAGGGGGTTCACCACAGCAGCTTCATCATATAATGGCAGCTACCTCTAATGTGGCAGGTCCACAGCCGGCTGCCCCCTTTGTTTCTGGTCAACCGGGTCTCGCCGGTCAGCAGTCGAGTCACATGTCGGGCCAAGAAACTTCATTACCTCAAGCTTTTAACACGGTACAACTTCAGGATCCTAACCCCGGCAACTGGAACATGGACACAGGTGCGTCCTCCCATCTAAATGATGATGTCAATTGTTTGAGTGATGTTTTTAATATGTGTATTTATCCCTCTGTTGCGGTTGGTGACGGGCATTCTATTCCCGTTGTCAACTCTGGCCATAGCATTTTGCCTACTCCTACTCGTCCCCTTCATTTAAATAATGTCTTAATTACTCCTAATATTGTTAAAAATTTGATATCTGTTCGTCAATTTGTCCGTGATAATTATTGTACAAGAAAAAGAGCCTTTAGTGACCAAACTTCAGTGACGACATTTTATTTTGGTCACTATTTAGATGAAAATAGTGACGATATAATTTTTCGTCATTATTTTTGGTCATCGGTAGAAAGTCAGTGACGATACTTATAAGTGGTCACTATTTAGTCACTAAATTACATAAATAGTGACGAGAAATTTCGTCATTAAACTTAGTGACGAAATTTTGGTCACTATTTCACACGTTGCGTTGAGTGAATTCTATAAAATGATTAAAGATAAGAGCAATTACATATATACTTACTAAAACTTCTATACTCGTATATTCATAAAAAGATTTGTAAATAGTACCACACGTAACGGATGAAAAACTTGTAAAGCAAAATTGCAGATATTTAACTTTTTATGATGCAATTCTCCTCTAAACATATTTTTTGAAACATAAACTTTCAAACACCATATTATACTTAACTGATATGTATAAAAAAAATAATAACAAATAAATAAATATCAAACATGTATTAAATAAATAGTAACACATATATTATCAAAATTTCCTTTTATAACTAGACCATTGAAAAGAAAATACTTGTTAAAAAAAGGGAACAAATAAAAATAATAATTTGCTTTAACCTATCATTCACAAACTTACCCTTTCCATAAATATCTCAAATAAAAAAATTAAACAATTCACCATCGCCGTCATTCACCACCATTACACAACCATCATCACTGTCGTAGCACCGTCACCATCACCGGCGTCGCGACGTCGAGATCCCCGTAATCAATTCACCATCGCCGTCGTCACACCGTCACCTTCACAATCACCGCCGTCGTCTCTTCAGAGACATCTGTAAAGTTAATTTGTGATTTTACCATCATCAGTCTCATTTTATTACTTCAAATCAGCTCAATTTACGGTTCGGATTTTATTACTTCATTGTTTGTTATGATTTTACGATTTACCTAAATTAGGGTTTGTAAAATGTTTCAGTAGATTTTGAGTAAATTAGATGAATTAGGTGAAATTTGATAAGTTTTTCTTTTTGGATGGTGTTTGCTGATAAGTTTGATATGAATTTAAACCATTAGTAGTTGTAGCGTGAGTGTTTGATGAAATGCCTCAATGAAAACTTTAGTAGCTAGTTGACTGCATTGATTTGGTTTTAGGCGGAATTAGGTTGTAGTTTTGTTTATATTTTTAGTGGTTTTATATTTATGACTCTGCAACGAATTTAAATTTTTAATAATGGGTAATAGTTGTCTAGATCAAGGTAGTTTTAGGTGGAATTAGGTCGAAGTTTCATTGGGACTTTACGTCATCGCTAAGTGATTCTGTATGGTTAATGGTTTTAGACATTGGTTGAGGTAATTTTTAGTTATTTAATCGATGTTGAACTATAACTATTTTATTTGTTCAGATAACTATCGAAGTTGTTATGAGTTTATAGATTGAAATGATCAATAATAATATTGTATGGTTTGCTTCACATATGATGATTCATAGTAGCTGACTTAGTTAAAGAAATTGAGAATATTGATATAGTTGGACTTGGACATGTGAAATTTTATATAATTAGTGAATGCTTTAAACTAAATGTGTTGTATCATGTGTAATTCGATTTAAAGCTTCATGTTGTATAATGTTTATGATTGCATGTTTTATGCATATTTATCAATTGCATCACTTCATAAAATACTTTTTTTCATGCTATCTTTATCGAACAAAGCTACTGTTTGACATAATCCTTTTTATGTTTTAGTAATTTTTTATTTGTTAGATTATACACTTATGAACAAATTATGCATGACTTTGATCATTTACAGTCTTCATATCCAAACGTTTGGATATAATACTATAATGCATGTGGTTGACTTGGTACACTTGAATCAATTATAGAGAACAAATGAAATATGTAAGTTAGGGGTTGAGGCTTGAACTAATTTTGTTTAATTCACACTTACAAAACAGAATGCGATGCAAAAATTGTCCACATCATGCTAGCGATTTTTAGTGGGAATCATGCTAGCACTTTTTACTTGAGATACTAACAAGCCTCCGCATTGCTCACATCCTAACTTTACACCAACCAATTAAGAACCAATTAAGATATGGCGTATGATAGTTTATCATGTTTCATAAAAACAACCAAAGTTTCTGTTCATGATTTATCATATTTGATACAAACTAATAATAGTTTTGTTCATTGTCATCATGTTGCATCTTATATATCAAAAGTTGTTTTTGTTTGCAAAAGTACGAGTCTTGAGCGTTTTCTGCAAGCTTAATGTAAGGTTTGAAAAGTCAATTCTATACAATACAACATCTTAGTTTTACAGTCATGGTTAATTCCAGTGACTTAGCAGACTGTTTTCTTCCAAAACTACAATCTCTAAATTGTCGTATTTTTCTCTACAATACATATACACTCTGGTTTTTACTTTTTTGTAATTGGCTGATGCAATCTTTACTTGATATCATACTCTTGAACACCATATGAGCTATTGTACATTGTTAATCTTAGTATGTGACAGCTAGATCATTGAGGGAACTAAAGAGTTGAACTTTGACGTTGATTCTAAACTAGATCAGTGATGCAATCTTTACTTCATTATGTTTTGTTATTAAGCTGTTTGTAGGTATATCATAGAAAGTGTTATAATATACTAGTAAGTTTTTTGTAATGATGTGTGTAGGATGCATGATGGACTGGTCACCAGTTACATGCTTGTCTTTCAGTGAAGACTAGATGCTTATTGGCGGTTCATGATCTTCTTTCATGTGATAAGGGGAACACCAGAGATTATGCTGACCTATGAATATGCAGGTTAGATGTATTCCCTCATGTCTTTATTATATTTATTTATTTTAATTCAGCTTGTTGAAACAGGACCGATAACATATTGTATCTAATAGCTGTTCAGATTGGATGACCTGGAACAAGGTGGGAACTAAGTGACTACTGTTTTGCTGCGAGGAAGAACTGATAGCATATTGGATGACCTGGAACGGGTTGTTGATGATGGTGTAAATACTTACAAGGTATCATATATCTGTAGATTAATCTCTTTGCTCAACGATATAACTTGGAGGTGGCAATTTGCATCAGCAATCTAATGTGATGGGGTCCATTTTGGTTATGTTTTTATCTCAATACCGTAAAACAACAAAAGCACACAATGAAATGGGTTAAAATTTTCTCCTAATTTTCAACTTTAATCCCACTTTTATGAAAAATAGTATATTGTTACTTTTAACAATTTAGGCAACCTTAATATAATTAACACATTAGTTATCTTAAAAAGTGGACAAAAATGTGATTGCAGGTCACTCAACACAGCCTGCTATCGACCCATTTTGCCACATTTGATATATATTAATCTGTGATCGTTTGACTTTCTCGGTAGCATAAATCATTGGGTTAAAAGACATTAAGTGTAGCAAAAATTATTTATTTATGTTCTTTCAGGCATTTTGTCATGACAGTAGAATTGTACCCAGAGCTGTGGCCACTGAAGTTAAGTTAGCGAGAAAGTTGTAGGAATTCTCTTTCACGTAGACAGGGTATCATTTCCTTTCTTGGCATGGTTACTTCTTTATTTACTTGTACTTTCATAGTGATGCCAGCTGGTTTATCTTAGACCGATCCTGATCCAAGCAGGGAAAAGTTTTAACATTTTTTGGATTAAATCAAATTTATTTAACTTCTGTTCTATCTTTTATATCCATTTTGCAGATTAAATTACGCTATTGCAAAGTTTGCTGAGAGCTTTGAAATAATACCCAAGACATTTGATTAAAGCTAATGACACAAATGTCTTGCCGAGTTACCTTCCACATGCGTGCTCTATGACCAAACTATAAATATGACGAGAACAAGGTATATTTCTTTTTAGCTTAATCTTTACTCTTTTATGTGATCAGGGAAATATCAATGCTTTTTATGCACCTCATAAGGTAGATTTCCATATGGTTTGGCAAACTGGTATATGTTAAATAGCTATAGGCATTCACTTTTAGCAATAGGAGCCTCCTTGTTTTAAGGAAATAAATTAAGCTTTTAGGAGAACCATGTCTCTTCAATATATTGAGAAATACGCATGGTAGCCTTTTTATACATTTCTAGCTGCTCGTAATGTTCCAACATTCCAATATAGTGCAATTATTCATGTGTTTAACTTCATATATTTTAAGATTGTTTACAATCATAATTCATTAAATAAGATGAAAAGAGACAGAAATCATGATTATGAAGCAATGATCGAATGCACAATCTTTTTAATGTTATCTATATTGTATCTAACAATAATTTCAACCTGTTGTTCGATGAGTTTGTAAGTGTTTAAGATCACTAGTGAAATTTCTGTACAAACTCCTGATTTGTTGATTGAGTGCTAATATTAGGGTTTTAAGTCTAATTATTATATTGATGTAGGTATGTTTGGCAATGAGCTTTTAAGATCAATGCTCTAAACTGTCAGCTTAAGCAACCCTGTCAAGCTCATCACTTACACCGAGCAGCACGTACCATTTTGGCGGCTGGAACCCCCACATTTTACCCCTTCCCCGTACTCCCATCATTTTATATGAATACTCGATTTTCAGTCCAATAACACTCCTCCAAAACAAATATGTGCGGCGGGTGTCACCCATCTTGTTAAAGATTATAGCTTCACTGTTTTCAACTTTGTTAATAGGAAAGAAAAGAGAAGGTTGGTGAAAGGATAGTAGCCCTTCAGCAGCTCGTCCCAGCATATGGCAAGGTACAGCTTCAGTACTTCTTGAGGCAATCGGGTACATACACTTTCTTCACGATCAAGTAAAGGTTATCCACTTCCCATATCACTATCCCCTCCCTTTCTTTTATATCTCAGTGTCTTTCTTTTATATATCAGTATCTTTGATTGTTATACCATGTAATAATACTGTATTGCTTTGGGATCAGCTACACCAAATCATATGACCCATTATACAAGCTTTTCGCCCTTCTTGTTTTATGATCCAGTTGGTGCAAAAACTATTGATTTATTTGTTATCGCTTTGCAGGAATTTAACTTTAGAAGCAAAGGCTTGTGTCTGGTTCCGACTTCATGTACAATGGGAGTGCTAGCTGCAATAGAGTAGATATCTGGGGCCCAATCAAGACCCATTCGCCAACATGAGAAGCAAAGGTTATTGGTTGGTTTTGTGTCGAATTTCAACCAAATTATTGTGTTTTGTGAAAAAATTAGTATTTATGAATGAAGTTAATATGTTAGATTTGTATTGCTATAGATTTCTCGATTTTAGTTTGTTTGCAAAAGCAATTATGCAGTAAAACAACATTAGCTCCAATTTTATTTTTTTTGCTATATGTTCATAATTAGTGATGACCTTTTTGGTCTCTAATTATCTGTAGTCTGTGACGACTTTCTCGTCACTAACGGTAAATATCAGTGACGATTTTTTCGTCACTAACATAACTGTGACGAAAAATTTCGTCACTAACCGGATTAAATAGTGACGACAAATCTGGTCACAAATTAGTGACGAGGCATATTTTCGTCTCTAATTGATTTAGTGACGGAGCTTTAGTGACGACTGGTGACGACTCGAGTTTGGTCACTAAACTGTTTTGTGACCATTTTTTACACTGTCAGTGACGACACTGATTTCGTCACCATAGGCCAATTTTCTTGTAGTGTGAAATACTTGGTAACTTTGGTGCTGAAGGTAAGAAACTTCCCCTGATGGGTATTTTTCTTACCAATGAGTTCAAGAATCGTGAAGTTGCTGCTGCGGCTGCTGATGGGGTGCCTTTTCGCCATCAAGGTGCTATCCCACATCATCAACCAGGGTTAGGGTCACGACATGGGGTCGTCATTGTTGGAGTGGACATGACTTCTCTTGATCCAGCACAGGATTTTGTTGAAGTGAAGAGCAGCTATGGAAGGCGCTGGGCGCGAGAGGGCTTCTCGAAAGTGGCATTCGAGGAGTTTGATTGTGTCCTTGTTCCCTACTATGGTCAGAATGAGAGTGAGAACTAGTTTCATTCTAGTTTGTGTTATCTGTTTTAAATGAATGTCATTATGTTGGCACTTGTAGTTTTAGGATGTTCTTTACTTTTCAATGAAATTTGTTGCTTCTGTTTTATTTCTTTAATTGTGTGTTTACAATACTTTTATCTGCTTATTTATGATTTGAACACATTAACTTGGGATAATCTAACCAAACGTAACCTTTTTGCTACTGCTAGCCACATTGATGTAGAACATAAGACCAAGTCTTTTGAAAAAGAAAATGTCTAATTGTATAAAAAATGAATATCTTTAATGACCGCAATAAGATCAATTTAATACTAAAGAGTTCATGGGAATGTGATGCGTGGGAATCGCAACAGGCTTTACCTCTCGAGGGATCTCGAGAAGCTTACAACCCCCACCAGGCAGTGTACCTGATCGTTGTAGTATAGTATAGTGACAAGCAATGTTCTGAAAGGCTCAAGGCGCACTAAGGCGCAAAGGGGGTCAAAGAGCCTCGAGTCGAGGCGCAAACCAAGGCGCGGGATTCATAAATATGAGGCGCACTATACATTTAGGTTTTTTTTATAACATATGTGACAACTTATGCAGCTTAAATAACATAAAAATATCAATATTCAATGCATAATGTCACTTAATAGTTATTACATTGCATTTAAACCCAAAATATTAAGCAGGCAACATATCAAAATCCATGAACTACCCTAAATTCCTGAATATAAACTACAATATATGAGTTTATGACTTATAAAATTTAACAAATTACCATGTATCAAACTATCAACTATCAACAAAAAAAAAACTATGTTTGTTTGGTAACACTTAACACTAAAGAAACAACATTTATATCTGTTAATAAGTTAGTATTCTTAGACATTAGATTACAAAAAAACATAGTTCTTTGTTGATTGTGTGTTTTCATTATTTTATAAAATATTAGGGTTATTAGATACTTTATAACTTAAAGGGCCAAATGTATATAACATGTAAGCCTAAAATGTATCTTACTATTAAGAAAAAAAAAAGGCCAAAACCCCGTTACATCTTCTAGGCGCACAAATCCCCAAGGCGATAAAGCGCAAAACTCCCCAAGGCGCTGTGATTTTTACGGGATTCATGCATGTCGTGAGCCTCGATCTAAAAAAATCCCAAAGGCTGGAGCCTCGTGGGATTTAGGGAGTAGGCGCGCCTTAGGCGCGATTTTTAAAACTATGGTGACAAGTACCGGGGGATTGATCGTTCAGCTTAGGAATAGTGTCGCTAGGATTAGAAAGCCTAATTACTAGCTCTAAAGATGAGGGATGATTATTTTTGTGTTTTTATATTTTATGGAAAGCAATTAAAATCTCGGGTTTTGGAAGAGTGGGCGGAATTAGTTGCTATTCAACTAACCCAAAACTAAGATGCAATCAAAATAAAATACTAAAAATGAAAATAAACTAATTTATACTAAGGTTGTGAGCAGTAGTTGGAGTGCTATTCAACTAACCAAAAACTAAGATGCAATCAAAATAAAATACTAAAAATGAAAATAAACTAATTTATACTAAGGTTGTGAGCAATAGTTGGAGAAAATGTGTTTACTTAGATTTCACTACTCCCTAGATATCTTTTACACGTTAATTACTTGTTATAATTGCATGGATGACGGATTGTATTCCTTAATACCATTCATGGGGTGGCATACATAACTCCCCAATTCTATGAGCTCTTATCTTCTCCTACACCATGCCCAGCACAACTATAGGGATTGTAAACAGTGGCTCATGCATTAAATACAACCAATAAAGACCTAGTACGCCTCGGTTCATGTTTCTTAAGACGTTCAAGCATGTTACCATTTGGAGATCTGCCAGTTTTCTTAAGCCTAACATATAAAATCATTCATCCAAGACAAGAATAAACAAGTAATCAACACATAATCAATATCTAGGTTTCATTAGATCTAAACAAACACAAGAGAGATCTAGCCTAGCATAATGGAATTGAGACAAGAACAAGATATAGACAACCAACACATAGACATATTGATTGAATTAGAAGAACACTTATCTCAATTACAATGCAAGGTATCAAGGGTTTGGAACTTTTGAAAAACCTGTAAAAGTTGCACCAAAATCGTCTTTAGGGTTTCTCCAAAACTTCTCTCCTAATGTGAAAAACTAGAAAACTATATATAGAAAAATCGGGGTGACGGCGTCAAGAACAAAGGTGTGACGCCGTCATCTCGCCGCCAAATACTTCCTCGGACGGCCTTGATCTACTTCTGACGGCCTGCGTGACGCCGTCATGAGCTACGGATTTTAATTCTTGGGGTTTGACGCCGTCATGGGTTAACTCTTGACGCCTTCATGTACTGTTCCAGCATGGAAAATTGAGAGTTTGCCGTTTTCTTCACTTTATGCTCCAAAAACGTCCAAACTGGCTTCTTTTCCAGAATTCACTCTCCAAGAAACTAAAATCACAAAAGGAACGATTTAGGGCAATATTTGATCAAATAAATTCGGATTCGGGCTTAAATGACCCCTAAAAACGGACCATTTTTCGCCTCATCATATACCCTTACACTTGAGATTTGCTTGTCCTCAAGCAAATGCGCTTTTATTCTACTCAAAAGACAAGTTAGGGGTCATTTAACACTAATATAAAAGTAATTACAACAAATAATCGTTCCACTAAAGACCAATAGACAAGCACGGAGGTCATACACTAGCACCTCACAAATAGTGTTTAGATACTCACATCTCTCGGGTGTAATAAAGTAATATAACATTATGGAAATGGAAGATATCTCTCACTACCTGTCATAGCAAAATAGATTACCATAGGCTTGGGAAAGGATCAAACCTCCACCACATGGCGTAAGCACCTAGGATAAACTATCAAAGAGGTCTTTTAAAGGGTTGTAACGTTAGGTATAGGGATATGAATTACACGGTTTTGTTGGATAAAGGAAGTTTTACTGGTGGCGAGTTAACAATCTTGGTTAATTACATGTACAAGATGGCGTTGCTAAGCCAAGACTAGACTCGACTTAAGCTAATAAATGAAAAATAACAAAAACATAAAATAAACATAGAATAAAAACGGGATGGTAGTCCGTTTTTTTTTTTTTTTTTTTTTTTTTTTTTTTTTTTTTTTTTTTTTTTTTTTTTGCATACACTCTTACCCTACCATCCAAAATAATACATCATAGGGGATGAGAGTTCCCCTTACACTTGCATCTTTACATACTTTACAATAAACTAATCTAATGACTCGAATTAAGAAAATCAAAACACTTGGAGCACTTTTAAGATTAACGTACATATGGGGGTAATAAATGATGTTCTTCCCCATTACTCCATAAACAAGTACTTACCCATGAGTCCCAATCGTCCCAAAACAATATGTACAAGGATATGACTCGACTTAGCAACCATGTAATCAATTAGAAAGTTAACTTAGGGTTCAACAAATAACAATAATGCACTAAAAATGAGCGCATACACGGAAGGCTAAGGCGATTTGGGTGTACATTTAAGTGGGGTGTAACAAATTCTTCCTTTAAGTAAGATGCTTAAAGTTAGAAACGAAAAGATAGGCTCGGAGGGGTGTACTAGGGGTATCGTGTACTAAAAATGAGTACAATGCTAAGGGTGTGGGAAAAATTAGTTGATTTAACTAGCCAAGTAATATGACTTAAATGGTCAAGTAATTATAATACGGGTTTAACACAAGGGTGATCCTAATGCCTCTTATCATGTAGTAAATCCTACCACACGAATGTAGTCTCACTAGCGGTCTCGGGATGCATCACTAACGCAAGTTCTAGAATCTAAATGCTACCGGTACACTCATAAGCACTAATAGTAAATGCTTTTCCTATCAAATCTAAAGGCGAACCTCACATATTTGGGTGGAAAATTTTTCTGAATATACGGTTATGTGCTAGTCATACAATCTCCTATCCATGAGACGCTTGCTATGGCTAAAGTTTCACTCCTAAATGTTGTAAAAAATTTTAAATTTGGCGTTAAAATTGCACTAACAAGTATTTCTCATAGTTTTATTACACATCTACTATCAAACAAAACAAACTCAAGCGAAAGTGCATATGTAAGGTATCATCTTTTTACCCTCCCCTTACACTTAAGATGAACATTGTCCCCAATGTTCAAGTAAAGAATGTAAAAGTGAAAAAGTAAAGAGAATGAAATCAAATACTCCCCTGATTCGCTCGGTATGGATTATAGGTGGCCAGGTTAAATCTTCCTCCAAGAAAATGAACAATCAAAGCTTCCCTTCCAGAATATAAATCACCTTCTTGTCATACATGACCTGTAAATCCTGACAAAAATAGACAAGACAACCTCGCGTAAAATCGGCGGCATCCTATATAAGTTACTAAATCCTAGAAAACAAAGTAAGATATAATGCTTGTGGAATGAAGTTTGCAGATTTCCTGGAGATTATAAAACTTAATAATTCATAAAAACCATAAGACTCCGTTAGAAAAACAAAACCGGTAAAATTTCCAGATTTTAACTCCTGACGCCGTCAAGAGTAATCCTCTGATGCCGTCAGAATGGACCTGCAGAAATTCTTATGTTAAGTTTCCGAAAAATTTCTGGAAAAACTTGGTCTTACTTCCTGGAAAATCCTGCAAAACTTCATTATAACTCAATACAAGCATTTGACTCTAACAAATACGAATATACATGCTCATTTAATATTGTGGAGAATCATGATCGGTTTGTTTCTTAAAAACATATTTGGGGTTTCCCCTTACACTTATCTTTTGCAAAAATACTTCTAGGTGGAGTTAAGACTAGGCCAAAACAACAAAGTAAAGTATTTCCACATTTTAATTGAGAAACATGATCAACCAACAATAAAAATAAAACATGCATACGGAAGCAAATAACAAACAAGCAATTAAAATCACACAAAACATGGGTTGCCTCCCAAGAAGCGCTTTTCTTTATTTACGAGTCTTGTAGCTAGACTCAAGGCTACGGGTTACTACGTGATCTCATCATTTGAAATGATATACCCCATGTAGTTGCGATCATTACTATTATGGTGGTAGTGCCTCAACCTATCGATACTCGCAATCACTATTCCACCTAATTTGCTTCTCAATTTAGCTACCCTATCTTGGCTCGATTCTTCGATTGTGAATGACCCATACCACCAAGGACTTGGCTTATCGGGTGGTATTGTTGTTTCCAAGTGTCTCAAGAGCACCAAGTTCCCTTCCTCAAATGGTGTATGAATTTTTTCGTGTCGAGTATGTTCGAGTTCAACCTGAACCTTACTGCTTTTTCTCCTTTCATCCTTAGCTTTCTTATAGCTTTTGATTCTTGCCTCCCATGCAAGAATCTTATTCTGAACACGAATGGGTGTCGCGCCAATGTTGTTTTTAATCATTCTCCAACTCAAATTCTCATGCTCACTTCGCGGGGTCATGGGGAAGCTAATCTTTCTTTTTCCGGATTTAAGCTCAATCTTCCTACCTTCATACTTAATGACAGCCTTAGCGGTGGTGAGGAATGGTGCCCCAAGGATTATTGGCATGCATCCATCCCCTTTATCATCGATGATCATAAAATCAACGGGGTACATGAATCCAGCGATATTAACTAACACATCTTCTGCGATTCCTAGGGGGTATACGTACGAGGTCCTGATTATAGAAACTTGTTTAGTGTCATATTATTAAGTTTTAATCTTTAACCATGTAATTTATCATTATTTATGTATAATACTATCTATGAACCTTAATAAGGCTTGTTTGTCGATTATTAATATGTTTTTAATTCTTCAAGTTATTGTTAACGGTTTAAAAAAATAATAAATGTGAAATAGTGCGATTTTGGTCGAGAATTGCACTCAAAGAGGACACCCGATAAGATCTACGATTAGATCCTCGATGGGGATCAGGGTGGGAAAGAACTTTGGTAATCGAGTTTGGGGTTAGAGTTGGCCGCCCCGTCCCAAACCTGCCCCGTTGGCATACCTACCTGCATTATTATTGTGTGTGATTGTATTTGAAATGATGTGCAAGATAGAATTGTGCCTACTTTTTGCAAGAGCTTCTTTTCCTCGGATTTATTTTAGTAGGGATTCAACTAAACAAGAGCATTTTGTGTTAAAATTATACACATATGTTTCCTTTTTTTGTTAAGGAGTGACTACATCAATAAAGTTATTAGGCTTGGGCTATTGTTTAAAAGAAGATGAAAAAAAAGTATATGGGTATGTTTGGCGAAATGGGTCAAGGTTAGGGTTGGGGTTGGAGCTGAAGCTTATATTTTTATAAGTTGTTTGACGAATTAGTTGGAGTCGAAGCTTATTAATGTACAATCACATAAAAATATATCAAACTAAATTAAGATATATTTTTAGCTTTTGCGTGATAATCCATTATATTTTTAACGGTATTCAAGTAATTTAACTAGCTATAAATACCATAAGCCCCTTTCAATGGGCTTGGGTTCGTGGCTTATGAAAGCTTCTATAAGACTGTATAATAAACAAAGTTTATTTTATAAACTAGCTTATTTTAAAACCACATAAGCCCTCTCTCAAACACAACCTATATGTTTATGGGCTGAAGCCTGGAATGATGGTATGGTTTGTGGGCTTCTCTTGACCAGAATGTCTTGCCATAGATATCTTAATTCTCATAAAACGTTGATTAATGTTAAGCTATACATTAAAAATACAAATATACTGATATTAAGACTTTGTCAGTAAAGTGAAACATGAAAAACAGTAACGACCGGTAACAACTAAAAATTAAATTAAATATTAGCAGTACGTTTGGATAGTACTATTTTGCTTATGCAAAGAAATTGCATGATTGAATCCAAAAGATGGAATATGTAAGATTTTTGGGACTACGCACGCTTGTTTGATACAAATATGAAAATGATCCAATATAGCAAAGCATGATTCTTTTCAAGTTCCCATAATTAGACAGTAACAATATTAGCATATGATCGTTTGTATATACGTACTGGTCAAAGACGTGTGAATATAGAGAAAGCATTGATAGCTTCTCATTTTCATTGCTTTTAGTACATGGTGTACGTCTGAGTGACGATTCTATATCCATTTTAATGCAACATATATAGTGTTTCTTACATGGCAACAAATTAAATATCGAATATTAAAGGCAGTGTGATCATCAATAAAGGCTAGCTTTTTGGGACAACATGTGGTAAAAGCAATGAAAATCATGGTACTGATGGGGATATATCTTTAACGTCCTAGGTTAATTATATACGGTAGATCAGTTGCTTAGGAAGCATGATTCATGACCGCTTATCTCCAGCGTAATAGTAGTATGTTAATCGATCTTACACGTGCATGTGACCCAATAGATGTAATTTCTTTAGATTAATGATACGACCCGGTTAGGGGTTGTATCAGGATAAGGCACCACTTCAAGTGTGTGCGGGCTCCGTCAGAAAATAGAAGAAAAGAACTAGAGATTTGTTTATCTTTAACTTTGATTGATTCATTCATAATAATGATTCGGTATATATAACCGAATAACCCTAGCTTCTAAAACAAGCCAAACATAAAGATATATCTAAACATGACACTTTCCTAATATGACACAAAGACATATATCCTAAATAAATATAAAATGACATAAAGCCCGGGGCGTATCATGTTAGTCGTATGTATTTGTGTCTGTATATTTGTATGGGCTAAGGCCCAAGGTCTAGAATATTATGTATTGGTATTTATATACCCGGTTCTATGATGAATGAGAGATACGTTTTACCCTAAAACCCTACATGGTATCAGGCCTTTAACCGGTCCTGCATATCAAAACCCCTTACACCATTCGATTATCAACAATAAAATCAGTCGCCATTCTTGTTTGTTCTGTCAGGTCGCTTGGTTCCCCTTCAATACCAGTCGACATCATTGTTTGCTAGTTTGATTTGTCAGGTCGTTGGTTTCCCTTACACTAGTCGACATCATTGTTTGATTAGTCAGGTCGATTGTTGGTTAGTTTCAAGCAACCAGTCGACATATACTTGTTTGTCTTGTCAGAAACAATCGTTGGTACATCTATATATTGTCTGTTTCAAGTTTGAAAACCCTGCTTTATCTTCTGTTCGTTATTCTCAGATTGACACCATGACTGGTTCTACTGCCCCTCCTACTATACTCTTGTCCGACAAACTAATGACCATCAACAACTTGTCCACTCGTGTGCCTGTTGTTCTTGATGTGGATGAGATGAATTATGCATCTTGGACTTACTTTTTCCAAAACCTAGTTCGTGGATATAACCTGTTGGAACACATTCTTGGTACAACAACGGATGCATCTTCTTCTGGTCCCAAGCCTGCTCCTACAGACGAATGGCTTGCACTTGACACCATTATACTTTCATGGATATTCTCCACGTCGTCCAAAAATCTACAACAACGATTGGTGGTCGAAAACCCTAAAACCGCGAAGGAGGCATGGGATATTCTTTTGTTGATATTCAATGATAATAAACGCTCTCGTTCGATAGCCTTGAAGTCGGAGCTACGCTCCATGAAGCTTGGTGATCTTTCTATTGATGCGTACTTCCACAAGATTGAAAACATTGCCGTTGTGCTTTCTAGTCTTGGATCTCCAATAAGCAATGATGATGTGGTTAATATTGCACTAGATGGGTTGCCCGAAAAATATCAACATGTGTCCGATATTATCATACATCGTGAACCATTCCCTGATCTAAAAACAGTAAGATCCATGCTTACCACTGCCGAGATGCGTTTGAAATCACGTGCCACTACCACGTATGTTGCTGATACTTCGTCCTCTCCTATGGTGTTGTTGTCAAATACAACTAACAACTCTCGACGATCCACTTCTATGCCTGATAAAATTTACAAGCCGTGTAATAATTTTCTCAGTGGGTCGTGTCGATTTGGGGTGAAGTGCAAGTTTCTTCATGATGGGGTGCATGGTAATTCTAACACTCGACCCTCTAATGCCCCTGTTCTCAACTATAACAAATTATACTCCCATGACCTTGTGCTACTTCAAAACTTATTTGCTAAGATGGGTAATCCAAGTGGAGGCAATGTGAAATCTTTGATTGGACCTTCAACTGTGCCACAATCGACTCCTCCCATTGCATGCTATAGTGGACCTACGTCTTCTGTTTTGGGTGCTCCACCAGGATTTGGGTCTCATGCATATATGTCTAATCCGTCTATAGCCCACTTTGGAGGGGGTTCAAGTTACATTGGGAGTTCACCACAGCAAGGTCCTACCCAGCAGTTACACAATTGTTTACCAGGGGGTTCACCACAGCAGCTTCATCATATAATGGCAGCTACCTCTAATGTGGCAGGTCCACAGCCGGCTGCCCCCTTTGTTTCTGGTCAACCGGGTCTCGCCGGTCAGCAGTCGAGTCACATGTCGGGCCAAGAAACTTCATTACCTCAAGCTTTTAACACGGTACAACTTCAGGATCCTAACCCCGGCAACTGGAACATGGACACAGGTGCGTCCTCCCATCTAAATGATGATGTCAATTGTTTGAGTGATGTTTTTAATATGTGTATTTATCCCTCTGTTGCGGTTGGTGACGGGCATTCTATTCCCGTTGTCAACTCTGGCCATAGCATTTTGCCTACTCCTACTCGTCCCCTTCATTTAAATAATGTCTTAATTACTCCTAATATTGTTAAAAATTTGATATCTGTTCGTCAATTTGTCCGTGATAATTATTGTACAGTCGAGTTTGACCCTTTTGGTTTTTCTGTTAAGGAGTTTCAAACGCGTCGGGTGCTGCTCCGCTGTGATAGCAATGGAGATCTTTATCCAGTCACTCAACCTTCCACCATTCCGCATGCTTTTCTAGCAAGTCAGTATACGTGGCATCAACGTCTTGGACATCCAGGAAGTGAAGTGCTACGTCGTGTCCTTTCAAGTAGTTCTATTTCATGTAATAAAGAGAAGTCTCCGTTCTTTGTCATGCTTGTCAGCTTGGCAAACATGTGAAACTTCCATTTGTTAGTTCTAATAGTTTGGTTCATTCGTCATTTGATGTAATACACTCGGACTTGTGGACTTCCCCAATTCCGAGTCTTTCTGGTTTCAAATATTATGTCTTGTTTTTGGATCATTATTCTCAGTTTGTTTGGGTTTATCCTTTAGTTAATAAATCTGATGTTTTGTCTAAATTTACTTTGTTTCGTAGCTTTGTTCGTACTCAATTTAAATGTGAAATTAAGGCTTTTCAGTGTGACCATGGTGGGGAATTTGACAACCAAGCCTTTCATAAGCTCTTTTTAGATAATGGGATTCAATTTAGATTTTCTTGTCCTCGCACCTCTCAACAAAACGGGAAATCCGAAAGGATGATTAGAACTATCAATAACCTTATCCGTACCTTGTTGTTTCAAGCACATCTTCCTCCTAATTATTGGACTGAGGCTCTTAATATGGCTGTTTATCTTTTAAATATATTACCATCACGTGCCATTGACAATGAAGTCCCATTTACTCGCCTTTTTGGTTTAAAACCTGACTATAGTCTCTTGCGTACCTTTGGGTGTCTTTGTTATCCTCACATCGATACTAATAACAAACTTGGTGCCCGGGCCACACCTTCCCTTTTCTTTGGTCATGCCACCAATCATCGTGGTTATCGTTGTTTAGATTTGAACACCAATAAAATTATTCTTTCACGACATGTTACCTTTGATGAGACTGTTTTCCCGTTTGCCTCAAAGACATCACATACCACCACTCCCACTACTGGTTCTTCTTATGAATTTTTGGATGACTCATCTAATGTCATTTCTAATCTTCTAAGATTATCTCCCACCACTACATCTACTGATCATACACCTGATGCACAAGTTGAGCCTCTTAGTCCATCACCTGCACCTACACCAACACCACAAACGCCTGTTGTTCCTCATGAATCACCTCCTCCTCTAATTCCACAGCCCACCGGTTCGATTCACCCCATGGTCACACGTGCTCGTGTCGGGATTACTCGTCCCAATCCTCGTTATGCTGGTCATGTGTCTACGATTTCTCCTTTACCTCGGTCTCCTAGTGATGCGTTTCATAATCCGAATTGGCAAAATGCTATGTGTGATGAGTATGATGCACTTATTAAAAACAAAACTTGGATTCTTGTACCTAAACCCCTGGATGCAAATATTATTCGCAGTCTGTGGTTGTTTCGTCACAAGTATTTAGCGGATGGGACTCTTAGTCGCTACAAGGCTCGTCTTGTTGCGAATGGTAGTAATCAGATAGAGGGTGTTGATGTTGATGAGACGTTTAGTCCGGTTGTTAAACCCGATACTATTCTGACAGTTCTTAGTTTAGCTATTTCTCGACATTGGCCGGTTCATCAACTGGATGTCAAGAATGCTTTTTTACATGGGGATTTGGCTGAAACAGTTTATATGTATCAGCCACCTGGGTTTCGTGATCCTGTTCATCCTGATTATGCATGTTTATTGCAGCGTTCCCTATATGGTCTTAAGCAGGCTCCTCGGGCATGGTTTCAGCGCTTTGCTAACTATATCACTACTGTTGGCTTTTCTCCTAGTCGTTGTGACTCCTCTTTATTTATTTATAAACAGGGTGATGATACTGCATTTTTGTTACTCTATGTGGATGATATTGTGCTGACTGCTTCGTCTGATGGTTTATTACAGCAGATCATTGCTTCTTTACATAAGGAGTTTGCTATGACAGATTTGGGTGCTCTTAATTATTTTTTGGGTGTTTCAGTTACGCGTGACTCTACTGGGATGTTTTTATCACAGCGTAAGTATGCTATGGAGATATTGGAACGTGCACATATGGTTAATTGTAACTCTTCTCGGACTCCTGTTGACACAGAGTCTAAATTGGGTGATGATGGTGATCCGGTTTCTGATCCTAAGTTATATCGGAGTCTTGCTGGTTCTCTGCAGTATCTTACCTTTACTAGACCTGATATTTCCTATGCTGTGCAGCAGGTTTGTTTATATATGCATGATCCTCGAGAGCCTCATTTCAATGCTCTCAAGCGGATTTTGCGGTATGTTCGGGGTACGTTAGCATATGGTTTACAGTTATTTTCATCCTCTACTTCTTCTTTGATTGCTTATTCTGATGCTGATTGGGCTGGCTGCCCTACTACTCGGAGATCGACTTCCGGCTATTGTGTTTTTCTGGGAAACAATCTCCTCTCATGGTCCTCTAAGCGTCAACCGACGCTTTCTCGTTCCAGTGCTGAGGCAGAATATCGTGGTGTTGCCAATGCTGTTGCTGAGACTTGTTGGTTGCGGAATCTTTTGCGTGAGTTGCATACACCTTTGTCTTCTGCTACGCTAGTCTACTGTGATAATGTTAGTGCTGTTTACTTATCTTCTAATCCGGTTCAGCATCAACGTACGAAGCATATTGAGATTGATATTCATTTTGTAAGGGATTTAGTTGCTGCTGGTCAAGTTCGAGTGCTTCATGTACCGTCGCGTTATCAGTATGCAGATATTTTTACCAAAGGCTTACCATCTGCTTTGTTTCAGGAGTTTCGTACCAGTTTGAGTGTCCGGTGTCCTCCCGCTCCAACTGTGGGGGAGTGTTAGTCGTATGTATTTGTGTCTGTATATTTGTATGGGCTAAGGCCCAAGGTCTAGAATATTATGTATTGGTATTTATATACCCGGTTCTATGATGAATGAGAGATACGTTTTACCCTAAAACCCTACATATCATTCCCCACTCCTTCAAAATCACCTTGTCCTCAAGGTGTGGAACAAAAAAATTTCTCTTGATTCCGGGATCCCATATCCTAATCCCAATCCTACTCCTATCTTCCACTCCCGTAGTTCTCCTTCCTTCCGCTACCGCAACCAACACCTTTTTCCTCTTCCGCCTTCCACGACCTTGGACATAACACAACACCATTCTTCCACCTTCCGCTACCAATGCCATAACACTCCCCACTCCTTCAAAAATCATCTTGCCCTCAAGGTGATACGAAAAATATGCAGATTGAGAGTCCGCTAATTCCTCGCTTAAATTCAAATTTATTTCATCCAAACGACTATCAAATTCACCACCTCCATCCTTAAGTGTCGATATCACTCTACTCAACTCATCCTCGACAACCTTAAGCACTTCGCCACTACCCACAACCTCTTCAACTCCAATATACTCATCAGCATTCAATGACTCTTCAGCCGCCTTAGGTGAAGCAAATTCACCCTCTAATGGTAGAATGACATCTATTTTCTTTTCAACGATATGCACTTTCTCTTCTCTTGCAATTGTCTCAAAACGAACCTCGGTGATACGAGCTTTGAAGAAGTCTTCTCCCAAAGTTAAAGGATTGGACCTCAAAAATTCCCAAATATCTAGGTTCGCGAAGCGTGTTTCCGCCGCACGGGTCAATGAAAAAGCTTCGTCTAAAGTTTTGGGATTTGACCGTAAGAGTAAACATTGTAGATCCAATTTAAGTCCGGAGATATAAAACGATATAAGTAAAGATTCAGATATCCCTGTTACTCGATTTGCAAGTACCACAAACTCACTCTGATATTCAGCCACGTTACCCATTTGCAAGAGCTTAGATAATGCGTCATGATCGCTGCTGCCCGATGCCATGAACAATATCTCGAAGAAGAAATTTTTTTTTCCTGACGAACAGTAACTCGTGATGAACAGTAACTCGTGATGAACAGTAACTCGTGATGAACAGTAACTCGTGATGAACAGTACTCGTGATGAATAGTAATCGATGAACAGTAATCCGAGATGAATAGTGCTGATGAACAGTACCACCGATGAACAGTACTTTTTTTTTTTTTTTTTTTTTTATAAAGATTGGAACCCTAATTAAAAACCCTCTCAACGAGAGCTCTCAATGAAAGCACCAATTGATACTACCCGGTTAGGGGTTGTATCGGGATAAGGCACCACTTCAAGCGTGTGCGGGCTCCATCAGAAAATAGAAGAAAAGAACTAGAGATTTGTTTATCTTTAACTTTGATTGATTCATTCATAATAATGATTCGGTATACATAACCGAATAACCATAGCTTGTAAAACAAGCCAAACATAAAGATATATCTAAACATGACACTTTCCTAATATGACACAAAGACATATATCCTAAATAAATATAAAATGACATAAAGCCCGGGGCGTATCAATTAATGTAATCAGTTTTGTACCAAAGACAATGAATTACCTGTGTCCAAGTCTAAATGTAAAGAGTTTCAAAAAGATATGGACTTTTGGCAAGTTGATCTAGTTTAAACACAAACAAGGTGCCACCTTTGCTAAACTCGCCCGTATAAAAAGTACGTAACAAGGTTGAAACGATGAAAAAAAAATAAGACAAATTCTAAATTTATAACATCTTAAGTACTCGTAATATGGAGTACTACTTGAATGGCCCAAGCCATATTCATACATACGGTGTGCAACCGGAAAATAAACCCACTTTAACAACAAGTACCAAACATCCAAACAAAAATCTAGTTGTAACTATATATAAGATAGATCGAACACCTCAAAGGATATATTGCGATCAAGACATGAGGGCGTGATTGTGGGTTTCGACACTACTTCACAAGATCCTCAAAGGCATTATTGGAGGTGAAGGGTAGCCACAGTAGCGACTGGGGACTAGAAGGTTTCTCTGGAGTCGGCTTTGAGTCTTTGAGTATGTGTTAGCACCCTATTATGGTTGAGTCAGGATCCAGTTATGTGTATGTTAGTATTTAGACATTTATGTTCTAGGTGTTTTAATTGAATTTCGGATGTTGTAAGTCCTGTTTTATAATTTCAATGAAAAACGTTGTTTGTGTTTTAGGCTTCTAAAATTGTGTGTTTACCATATCTTATATCCATGATTTCAGATGTTATTAACATTTAGGTATTGGTCAATTTGGTTATGTTATTTCTAACTTCTAAGATCTGAAAGAGTTGTCCTGTAGCTTTAGCGAAAAAGGAAACTTGCTAAAAAATATTCTTAAGCAAGAATATGGCAATTCAAAGAATTAATTTGATATATAGATAAACATCACGTCTAAAGAATTTACACCCTTGTATAAGAAGGTGAATGTGTAGAGTGTAGATACTAGATGCCACTTAGATTAGCCGGTTATCCCAATACTAAACTTAAAGTGAACATGACTTGAACTAAAAGATTAAAGAAGGGAGGTAAAAATGTAAAATTACCCAACAAAAAATAGCCTCAATAAGGTTTGGGCTCCAAAAAATTTGAACCCAAATACCCATAAACCGTGTATGATCATATAACGGTGGTTCATTGAAATATAAGGTACGTGCACCAACCAGTTTTCGACGTAAATCAGATGAACAATGGACTCTAAAACTATTAACCGATACAATATAAATTAACATATACGTTGACAAGACTTGTGTACACAGTCTTGATAAACCCAAAAAGCTTTGATGCCTTTAATCAAGATGAGAGGTGTTTGCTTGTTCAAGACCAAAAGAGATGAGATTCTTTACTTGAAATAGATTATGCTTACTAAAAGTTAAGTGATTATTATTATTATTATTATTATTATTATTATTATCATCATCATCATCATCATCATTATTAGAGTGGAAGGTATGGCAACAAGCTTGAAGAGGTAATTTGGGGTCCACTGATGCCACCTCACCTTAATATATACCTCTTCACAACAAACCCCCTCCTCACTCACAACAAACCTCAACTTACTCATTTGGGGCCCACCACTTACATCTTTATTTTTTTATTCACTCACAACCACTAAAAAATAAAAAGCAAAAAAAATAAAAAGCCCCACATGTCAGCCCCACATGTCAGATGGTTTAGCTCGTTGCGGGGGTGAAGAGGGTGGGATGGCAAGCCTTCACAACAAGGCACCTGGTGTGGTGGCAAGCTGCAACAAGCTAAAATGCTAATCCACGTGGGATGGCAAGGCTTCACAACAAGGCCATACCCTCTGCTCTTATTATTATTACCCGTTTAACCCTTCAATATCATTGTTGATAAACATGTGTACAGAAGTTGCGGTTCAAAATTGGAGGTTTGAAACTTAGATGGATTAATTTCTTTATTGTTTCTTTCTTTTGCTAGTAATGGTGGATAGGTTCCACGTGGTAAAAACACAAAGGAGAAATTACGTAGATTGTGTTTCAGTGATTTTTTGGTTTGTCATTTCATTATGATAATGGACTTTAGTTGTTGCTATGCCTGTATGCCTAATGCTCTAACTGTATATGAGATAAAGTATAAACGTTTCGCAATCTAATAAACAATCTGTTTCAACTTTCAACTCTATGTATATGCCAATTATTATATTCATCCTACTAAATGATTGATAGTGTTTGTGTTGTTTTACTTTCACACAAAAATGTGCAACATATTTGTTAAATTTATATATTTGTTTCATTGAGTATTCTTTTTGCAATGTACACCTCTAATGACTTCTGTTATCAGGTTGGTGACTTAAATTACATTCCTGGCTATTTTGTCGTTATTCTCCCGCACTTGTATACCCTGGTTTTTTAACTTATGATAAGCATATCATCCCAGGTACGTATTCAATGTCCCTTTTTAGCTGATCAAATACCCTTTTTGATTCATGCAAATGATTAAATATGTCTTCAATCTGATTCGTATGTTTTAATGGTATTTCATTGAAAATTTGCAGACCAATGAAAATGATCAGTTGGCATCTGTGGCTTTCTGCTTGATAGTTGCATCGGTTAGTTTCATTACCCTTCTACATTTTTGCCTAACGTTTTTGAATCTTATCTGGCATAATTACTTATGCTTATCTCGGTGTATTTGTTTTATAATTCAGTTCAGTGACAAGCTAAGTCTAAGCTTTGAACTGGGTAGCTTTGCTGCTGGAGTGATCATATCAACGACTGATCATGCTCAGCATACTCTTGAACAATTAAGATCAACTTATGTATCAACATAATAATTACTGTGGTATTTCATGATCTTTTCACAAATATGTCTGGTATCCTATTAAATGTGTCAAGACTCACATTTTGTAAAAGACTGTGTGGCAAAGAGCTGGCAGTTGAGGCAACCTTGTAAAACAAGGCTTAACATGTGCAATACATCTCATATTTGACCCGAACCAGTTTTGATCTGTTAACCAACCCCGTCGACCTGCTCATTTTGAATTTTTTAGGGTAAAGTTTTGGCATCCCATGCCATTATGCCATCAATCCTATTTGTTGTGTTTTTTTATTATGCAAAAAGTTTTGCATGGCAGCTCATGGAGCGACCAAGGTCACTGCTTATGGTACTCATGGAGTGTTCCTTAAAGTTCATGGGAGAGATTTATTCACACTTTTACCCCAAAAAAAATAAAATAAAAAAGAGATTTATTCACACAGATGGTGGTAAGGTAACTACGAGTATATGTTCAGTTAGATTTGCAAGATGGGCGGGTCAAAGAATGGGTTGAAAATGTTGTTTTTTAGATGGCCAAGGTACTTCCATAATTTTTAGATGGCCTCTCAAAGTATGTGTTGTGCATATATGCCGTTTTTCTTAAGAGCATGTGTAGACAAAAAAAAAAGCAGCTCCAATAATGACCAAGGAACTTCCATAATTCTTTACGGGTCAAAATGGGTCATTCTTGGTTTTGTGTCAGGTTAGGTTGGCCAGAAATCAGATGTTTAGTTTTGTGATTAATGCTATATATTAATGCTCCCGCAGCAACGCGCAGGCTAAACGACTCGCTATAACTATAGCCTAATCGACCTCTGGGATAACCATATACACATGCTTTGTAGAGTGAAAATCGATTTTTAGCATTCACATGTTGCTGTTAAACTAAGTAACCAACATAGTTTTGTAGATGAGGACATGAGGTAGCAACTTTGTCCCAAAAGATGAGCAACGATCATGGCCGCCTTTGGAGCAGCTCTCAATGTTGTAGAAGAGACAATCGTGTTACTTATTGAAGATGATATGGAGCTACAGAAGGCGTGAGAGCAGTATACGAAACAGAAGCAAGAAAAACAACTTCAATTAATGAATCTTTTTAAGTACTCCGTAGTATTCTAAAGGCATGATGGAAAAATACAATCTGTATGTAATTATCTGACTTGTGTTATCATGTTGATCAGTAATACAAGTGTTTCTTTGAGTTGTATTATTGTTCTCTTGTTTAGTTCATGCTCCCTTTCAGCATATTTAAGCTTTGATCTTTATGTTTTTATTGTTGCAAATGTTCTGTAGCAAGAAAAACAACTTCAACTAATGAATCTTTTTAAGTAGTATTCTAAAGGCATGATGGAAAAATACAATCTGTATGTAACAATGTGATTTTTCATTAGTCTTTTTGTGTCAAGAATGTTGTTTCAGTAGCCTACGTACTGTCACTTAAAATGAACATCGTTTGTGCATATGTTTATTAGTTTACAGCTTAATATTAGCTACCTACTATTAAAATGAACATCTTGGTGCCCTTAACTAAAAACAAAACAAAACAAAACATCAAATAACGGTGTTGACCAACGGATTAAGGGCAAAGGGACTCAATCGGCCTCAAAAACCCAAGTTTTGGACTCATGGCGACTAAAATCCCAAGTTTTGTGCCCAGATGATGTTTGGACAAGTTTAGGGACCAACGGTGTATTTTTGTCTTAAAAAATATTTAGCGTGGTAGTTTTTTTTTTCTTAGACAGATGACATAAGTCACACCAGCTGTAGTGTAACTGTACTGTATATGTAATAACATCAATCATGGGATGAAACATATCCATTCCAAATGCATAAACAAAATTTTATTCAATCTTCACTCTGAAAAAAGGTAAAAACCTATAGTACTTTCATACTTTTTATTACATTTTAAATGAAAGAAATATATTAAATTGGTTAACTTTGCTTTCAGTTCAATCAAGGAATGGAATAAATCACATCTATATTGAGAAGCAAAGTGTAGACTTTTAAATGAGTTCAATCAAGGAATGGAATAAATCACATCTATATTGAGAAGCAAAGTGTAGACTTTTAAAGGAATGACGTTTTGTATCGAATGCTATATTCCATTCGTGTAACCAAACATATTCTTTTTCATTCCTCTATAAAGGTGCACTCTGCTCTTATCTTCGTTACAGTCATACATCAGTCCGTTTAGAATTTTATAGGAGCATCCAACTGGTATATATGTCTCTATTTTATTTAATTTTTGATGCATCTTATAATATATGTTTTTTGGTTGGATGATATGCCTTGATAAGTTGTAATGTGAATATAACTATGATAGAATATCTGATTTGAGCATGCAATTTGTAAATATACTCCTGTTTAATTTAAACTAAACACATTTGTTCCATTAATGTAGTTGCAATGGAGGAGCTAAAGCACTTTACTCACCATCATCCCTGTTAGAGTTTGTGGATAAATATTAATAGGTATATGTCTAGTATCGAACCCGAGACCACGGGATTGCACACGTTACGAATGAAGGAATTAATGAACAATAATTAATATATAAATGTTATGTATATTTAATTATTTAAACACAAGTAAATGTTTAAACGATGTTAGTAATTAGCAAGTATTGACTAATAATCGTTAAACATCAAAGATAAAGGACTAGAATGAAAAATGGGAGTCGAGAAGGATCCGGAAGCCCTTGTGGGCTTGTGGCCGGTCGTGGTATGGGTAAGGAAACCCATTCCTTATCCAACTTGTTCTCCAAGTTTTCATTAGTATATATACAAGGCTTAGGTTATTTGTTTCACAACTTTTGTGCACACATTATAACCTAAACTTGTTTTCTTCTTCCTTTTTCTTTATGGTCGATCGATCCTAAACCTATAAGGGTTTCGATTTGCATGTTTTCTTAAAACATATATTTGTGTTTACATTAACTAGCATTAACATTAATTCGGTTATAGTTCGTGTGTACAAGAACGTGGTGTAAACATACTTTTGTTTACATCTTGGATCGATTAACAAAACGGTAAGGGGTTAATCAATAGATCCCTAATCACATAAACCCTATTTAGGGTTCATCATATTGTTAAAGACAATTGCTTTTGATTCTTGTTCGGGCTAGAATCACCACGGTACGTTCCTATTTAATTTATGTTAATCTTTTATATGTTATAGATGTTCCTACGCTTCCGCATATGTGTTTACCTGTTTATATGATTGTCATGATTTTAATATTCTAACAGTGGTATCACGAGCTTGCTATAACATGTAATTGATTACATAAAACACATAAAAAACGAATTTTGATTGCTTTAGATACATGTTTTGGATCTAGGGTTTTGTTTTTTTACCCTAACCCTAATTTTGGGGGGGGGGGGTCGATTTATTCCATGAACCCTAATTAGGGTTTGTGGTTTTAATTAATTAATTGGATTAGAAACCCTAGGTTGCCTACATGTTTATGTGTTATTTGGGCGTATCCTTGACCTAATTGGTAATTGTTATGCTTTGATCCGTGACGAAACATGCATGTTAGTCATGGGTTATTAATTGTTTATTAATTGTTAAGCTTTTCACATGTTTAGATAGATCTAATATTGGGGAAGACCCCATAATTATTAAAATCAATTATGTGCTATGTGGTATGTGATTAGCTTTGGCCTACGCAATTGACTTGTCAATGTATGTGGCTCACTTCCATTAAGAGGTGAAGGCCCTAGTTAATTATATGCATATTAAAACCTAGAATTGATTTTATTAGGATCTTTTCTAATACGGATTGCATGTGGCTAATTGTTTCACTTATTTATTATTGGTTGTTTGATTTTCTTTGATACTTATTTTATTGTCTTTAGTTGGACTTGTTGTAAGCAATAAAAGGGTTGTTTTTATAAAGAAAATTAATACGGACTAATAATTGTGAAACCCTAAAGTGATAAAGTAAGAATCTTGCAAAGGTCTTATGACAATCGTGGTCCGATTCGCACGGTAATCAGCTCCCAGTCGAGACTAGCAAAATTCAAACTTTATTACTATTTTGAGATTGAATCCATAAACTTTTGCTTGAATGATGTTTTGTGCAAATATACTTTTAAAATTAAGTCTTTTAAGATGATATTCATAACCGTGATTTGAAGGCTTAGAAAAGAGCCTTAGAGTCTGCCTTGGTAATCACAATCTTGAATATGTCTTAAACGAATTACTTTTAAAATTATATGTTGTAGAAAGTCATCTTAGGGTTTTGGCATAAACCTCAAGTAAAACTTTGTGTATTAATTTCACGAATTGGTAATAAAAGGTTTTGAAAACTTATGTTATAGAGATGAGTGCATGCATCTTTATACATGTTTTGATTTTCACATCAAAAATTTATACCCTAAAATTTAAGTTACATGCCATCTAACTATAAGAAACACTTGAAGTTATTATTTAGTAAACGTGAGACGCAGGCTAAATTTTAATGACAAGGTAAATTTCCGAGTGTGCGTGAGACCACACATGGAGAATTTGCAGTTTCTAAGTTAGACGACTTAATTAAGTTGATGCGTGAGACCTAGAGCTTAAGGCATGAGATGGGATGAAACATGCTTACATGACAAATTGATGAATCAATTTGATGTAAATCCCATAATAATCTAGGAATTGGAAAAGTGTTTGCCAATTATTGTTCGACAGATTACCATCTTTTATACTTTCACCACTAGCAGATCAACTGATGTGGTGGAATCTATGTAAAGTTGGATCCTAGATTTTCAAGAAATTAGTTGGTTATATGAATATAACCTTGGGTATTATATTTTCTTGGAAATATAAATTATCGAAAATACTAAAATTGAATTTTGTAAATTCTTTAAATGTATTAATGCAACTCAAAACCGTAAACGTATGTTATTCTTTTAATTGATCTACACCCGTTTGGGTTTTTGGTTAGAGTCAATATATACAAAAAGAATAAATATAGTCTTCTTTCCATTACGAGAAGTGTGAGACTTAAATCCTAATCCTTTTCATGAATGAGAAAGGTATAATAGGATGAATAGAATTGTCTAAATTCTAAATACATAACTCATAGCAAACTTTAATAGTAAGAGTATATGCACCTTATGAGTTATTAAAGTAGAAGCTAGACTGATTACTGCATAATGGTAAAAGACAAATTAGATTATTTTATTTAGTTGTTTTGATTTGACCATTTAAAGATACTACATACAATTGTTGGAATGGTAGATCTATACAGGAAGAAATTGCATGCCCAAGCCTTTTCAAGTTAATAATTTGGAATGTGATGAATCACATTTATATAGTAGATTACATTCTTTTATAACCTATATAATTGTTTGAATGGGTTTTCTTAAAAGATGTAGGAAAGTAAATAGTACACTATTTCTTTCACTGATTAATGAAACATTTACAATGTTGTCAAATTCAGTGGGAGTATTGTGTTCTTATGAATGAATAAGGGATTATTATTATGTTCTCTAATTCAGTGGGAGTTACAAGACTTATTGTCTTGATTGTAACTTAGATTATCTTTTGAATATCTCAAGGTAATTACTTTCCAAATATAGACACTAATATTTTCAAGGATAGTCATGTACGTTTCCTTGATTGATTGAGTAACTCTATATCTACTAGTTATGCTAATGACACAAATCATATTGTTCACATTAACAAACGCGTGCGTGTTGTTTATATGATACATGATGTTGTACCATGCACAAGTGGGAGAAATCTTCATTATGTGCAAAGTACAACACATGAGCATATGATTTAAAGAATTCTCTTAACTGCAAGTAAGAGATTATAATTCTAATTAGATTAATATATCTAATCTTAGAAACACTTGGTGTTGAAATTTAGTAAACGTGAGACGCAGACTAAATATTAACAACAAGGTGAATTTCCATGTATGCGTGAGACCAACATGGATAATTTACAGTTTCTAAATTAGACATCTATTAGAACATGTGTCAATATGATAACAAGACAACTTCAACTATAATATTTATGTATTATTGGAATGACATAAATGCATGAAGTAATATAATACTACTTCAATAATTATGTATTCTTAGAATGACATAAATAAATGAAGTAGTGTGTTAACTTGAAAATATTATTGAAACCAAATGATGGTGTTCAAAGATTAATTTAATTATACATATTTATACTTTATTGTATAGTTATAAATATGAAGTCTTCTAAGTATTACAAGACTTATAATTAAGTAAGACGTTACCTTGTTATGGTCTTTTAATTAAGACATATACAAGAAGTCATTGAGTTGATCAATGATTAATAACGTATAGTGGGATTATAATAAGTTTATGTTTTATAAGACATAAACATGAAGTGACTTGATGAATAAGTACTTGGGTTATAAAGCATGCAATTGGTTTGGAAATACTATTATACCATTAAGTTGATTTAGTTGGTAAATAGGTATGCCAACAGGAATATGGTTATCTTATATATATTGTTAGATCTTCTTACAATATTAATTCTAATTGAAATACCACATAAAGATGGTATGTTCAGTTAGGGAATCAAACTCTTGTTAGATTGTTTGATTGAAAATAACTATGATTTCTATTCTTCTAAAAGTTATCAAGGTTAGAAATTGAGTATGGCTTGAATATACTCAATTAGACTCCTAGAAGATTAATAAGACGTTATTGAATTATGAAATGTGATGAATCGCATTAAGTCTCAAAATTGAAGTTCTAAATTTGTTAAGGTACTTATGTGAAGGTTATTAACAAAGAACTATCAATGTGTATTTGTAATGTCCTAAAAGAGAACGCTGGATTGTTGCTCTAAATTGCTAAGTACTTATATTCTATATAATGCTAAAGGCAAGTGGGAGTATTTTATCTTGAAAAGATAGAATTACAAGATACATAATCTTCTAAAACCACACTAGTTAAAATCATGATGAGGCTTAACATGTAAATGATAAACCTCAAGATGATGGAATTATCATTCATAGATCCACTTGGATATCTCAGATATTTAATTTATATGCTGATGATTATATGATGTAGTATTACCAAAATAATGAATTGGGTAAATTACTCATACTATGAGTGTTATAGATGCTGTTCATAAAGATATTCAAATTTAAAATTTGGTTTATCTTAATTCTTAATGGTTAGAGAATGAAGATGAGTTTATTCAAAGATAATGTAACCTAAGTGGGTTAAATCTTTGAATAGAAATCATATGGACAAAATTGTACACATATCTTAATGCATGTCTTATGACAAAATTATTAATCATACTTAAGCAATTAACTATGATTGAATACTCTTTCCTAAGCACATTAAAGATACAAAGATGGTAAATTGTCATATTTATATGAATATGAAATTTGACAATGAATATCAAAAACTCTTTATTGAATAATTACTTGAGCGAGGACGATAAGTAATCAAAAAAGGTTTATGAATTCAAGAAAATCTTTGAAAGTGTACAAAGTGCAATAATTCATGAATGGATAAATGCATGCATCTAGGAAATTATTCTTATGATAAATTATTAAATCTATGTTTAGGTTTATAATTAAAATAAGGTAATTTCTAAGTATTCCTGAAAGCTAGTGGGAGTATTATGTTTGATTTACTAAATCATATATGTCGTATAACATATAAGAAGTTACATTCCATATAAGTGAAATGTTAAGACTTAGTTTGGAATAAAACTGTAAGTGAAAGATTTAGAAAATAAAACATACAACCTTGGAACAAAAGTTTATTATTTAATAAACATGTGCTGTAAATGATTCTAATAGAATATGATATGTCATTTAGAAAATGGATATACATATTTGTAAAGATAGTACATGAATAAAATCTAAGTTTGACTGAAGGATTTTCATGTGCATTGTATTATTGTTGTATCATGCTTAAGTGCTTAAATGATTTGACAATATTTGATATCCAATTAAAAAGGTTATTATATAACTTGTGTAATAGATATTCTAATGGAAAATGTTTGAAATTAGAATAATGATCCTCAACCTGGAATAGCTCCTAAACATTACACTATGGATATTAAGTTTACGGAAAGAGCATATTGTGTTTAATATACAATGATGCTAGTTTAATTGAGATGACACTCAATAACTAGTCATGAAGGATTTCATAAGAACTAGTTGTGCTCAACTAAGAGCATAGTTGCATTAAACATTAAAAGAATTAGAATACTTTAAACTTTAAAAGGTTTGAAAGTTTGAATGTCATAAGTTGGTGATTGAGGATATCACACCATTTATGAAAAATTATGTGGCTATATCAAAGATAGTTGGATTTACACATACAAGAATTTTAATTATTGAATTCTTGAAAGAAGTATTCTCAAAATTCGGATAGATCATAGTTAGATGAAATAATGCTTTGTCAACAAGTATGATTGTCATTACTTGAGGCATAGTTGTCTTCAAGTCATTACTTGAGACAAGATTCATTAACTAAAATTATCATGCATTGATCTATTTTGGTATTTGGATAAAGGACATTAAGCAATTATTATTTATAATGAATTAAAGTACTTAGTACGTTTGTTTTCATTAATAATAAATTGTGTCCTATATTTGCATGTTTAAAATCCGTGAATAACTAATATTATTCTAAATTGTCCATTGTCGATTAATGATATGGGAATATCATTAAACTAAGACAAATCTGAGTATTGGTTAAGAATATACTTGAAAGTATATTGATGCGTTGACATACCAATTTCACATGATATTCAATGAATTGGATATAGGACTTATCCCAACTACATGATTTTACTTTATGGATCTTGTCAGTAAGTAAATCATGAATTATTATCCTCAGACTTGAGATACCAGATAAGAGTCATGGATGTAGTGCATTTTTGTGAAGCAATCTACCGCTCACCGTAACAGGGAGTTATAAGGGTTGTTTTCAGAAGTGTTGCAAAGTTCATGGGTTATTCTTGTAGTCAAGAAAGAATTTGTTCCTTCTGATTTGTTCAGAAGTTTAATACTGCTGGGCCCCTCGTAGGGTTGACAAGATGTTTGCGTGCGCACGCCCAAAGTCTATCTGGAATACGTTCAGATGTTTTGGTAATCTTGCTCAATCATAAAACAACGAGAAACAGAATTGTTAATTAAAGAATGACTAAGATCCATATCTTTATTAACGTGGTATTAGAAACAAAAGGATGATAATAATAATGATGAATCATTAAAGGTTTTTCCAGGAGACCTACCTCGAGTTGAACTAGGGGCATTGGCGTGTTGCTAGACGCTAACCAATGTCATTATACTATTAATAGATATCCAAGTGGGAGCTGTTAGAGTTTGTGGATAAATATTAATAGGTATATGTCTAGTATCGAACCCGAGACCACGGGATTGCACACGTTACGAATGAAGGAATTAATGAACAATAATTAATATATAAATGTTATGTATATTTAATTATTTAAACACAAGTAAATGTTTAAACGATGTTAGTAATTAGCAAGTATTGACTAATAATCGTTAAACATCAAAGATAAAGGACTAGAATGAAAAATGGGAGTCGAGAAGGATCCGGAAGCCCTTGTGGGCTTGTGGCCGGTCGTGGTATGGGTAAGGAAACCCATTCCTTATCCAACTTGTTCTCCAAGTTTTCATTAGTATATATACAAGGCTTAGGTTATTTGTTTCACAACTTTTGTGCACACATTATAACCTAAACTTGTTTTCTTCTTCCTTTTTCTTTATGGTCGATCGATCCTAAACCTATAAGGGTTTCGATTTGCATGTTTTCTTAAAACATATATTTGTGTTTACATTAACTAGCATTAACATTAATTCGGTTATAGTTCGTGTGTACAAGAACGTGGTGTAAACATACTTTTGTTTACATCTTGGATCGATTAACAAAACGGTAAGGGGTTAATCAATAGATCCCTAATTCACATAAACCCTATTTAGGGTTCATCATATTGTTAAAGACAATTGCTTTTGATTCTTGTTCGGGCTAGAATCACCACGGTACGTTCCTATTTAATTTATGTTAATCTTTTATATGTTATAGATGTTCCTACGCTTCCGCATATGTGTTTACCTGTTTATATGATTGTCATGATTTTAATATTCTAACAATCCCCTCAGCCTTGTTTATCTAAACCCGGACCGCAAAAGTGAAAACATTGAAGAGGAAGAGGAGGAGGAAGGAGGAAATGAAGATGATTTTTACGAGGAAGAAAAGCATCGTGGCCAATGCAACATGTGTAAGGAAAAAATTTATTCATTTCATTTGTGTTACTACGAGTGCAAGTCTTGTGACTACTCATTGCACAAATTTTGTGCTGAACTACCCGAAATACAAAACAATCACCCTTTACATCCAGGCCACAATCTTACCTTATCGGAGAGAAATCAACGCGATAGATTTATTATTGAGCATGATCAATGGATGTGTCATGTATGTAAATCTAAGTGGGAAAATTTCTTTAATTACTTTTGTTCGACCTGCAATATTAGCATGGACATAATATGTGCTACTATCTCTCAACAAAAGATAAACCACCCTAGTCACCCTGATCACCAACTCGGACGTATGTTTGGCCGCATAGTATCCATATGTGATGCTTGTGGTGAAAAGCATGATGGGCACTTCTTTCAGTGTATCATTTGTCCTAGGTATAGGATTCACGTGGATTGTGCTTTGCTCCCAGCCAAGCTACTAATCCAAGATCGTACTAATGAGACTTTCACTCATTCCCATCCACTTACCCTTGCCTATTCGTTTTCCTATTCTGAGCAAAGGGCTAGATTCTATCCTCGTTGCAGAGTGTGTGATGAGGTCTTCAATGAACATTTGTGGATTTACAAATGCAATAAATGTCTATATTATGTTCATGTTCACTGTGCAACTTCAAAGAGAGATGCGTTTATGTCCATCCTCCTGCCATCAAGTGAGCTATCTCGATCTTCTTCTTTTTCTGTTAACTAGTTTGTGAGCAAATAAACTTAATTATTTTACTTTTATATATGTCATTCCTTAGGCCTTGGCAAAACTTTGAAAAACTACAAAGATGCTGAACATCCGAATCTGCTCCACTGTCCGTTTTCTGATGAAGGTGACAACCTTTTGAAGCACCTTTTTTTCAATCAAAAGGATGTTAATGTCAAGTACGATGGCGAAATTCATCAACACCCACTGAATCTTTTTGACACCCAAACGTCACTGGCTAATGAAGTGGTCTCTCTTCACAATCCGATGAAGAAAATTCAACTATTATGTGACGGATGTGTGAAACCGATCACAACAGTACCATTTTACAAGTGCTCCCAATCTAATCAACATTGTGATTTTATTCTTCATGAGTGGTGCGCCAAGCTACTACCTGAAGTGCAAGACTACGCGGGCCATCATCATAAGCTTGTTTTCCTGCCAAAAGTCCCTCGTAAGTTACTGGGTATGTTCGAATGTCCAATTTGTGATTTACCTTCCAATGGCTTCGCGTATGGATGCATGATGTGTGAATATTATATTTGTATCAATTGTGCATTCATACCTGAAGAAATCACGCATGAAGCTCATCCAGGTCATCTTCTCTCAAAAATAAATCCTTCAGCTGAGCTAAGTGATAGGTATTGCAAAGCATGTAAATATTCAATGGACAAGATACCGGGATACCATTGTCCCTCTTGTGACATCTATATTGATGTACCATGTGTTAGAGTTTGTGGATAAATATTAATAGGTATATGTCTAGTATCGAACCCGAGACCACGGGATTGCACACGTTACGAATGAAGGAATTAATGAACAATAATTAATATATAAATGTTATGTATATTTAATTATTTAAACACAAGTAAATGTTTAAACGATGTTAGTAATTAGCAAGTATTGACTAATAATCGTTAAACATCAAAGATAAAGGACTAGAATGAAAAATGGGAGTCGAGAAGGATCCGGAAGCCCTTGTGGGCTTGTGGCCGGTCGTGGTATGGGTAAGGAAACCCATTCCTTATCCAACTTGTTCTCCAAGTTTTCATTAGTATATATACAAGGCTTAGGTTATTTGTTTCACAACTTTTGTGCACACATTATAACCTAAACTTGTTTTCTTCTTCCTTTTTCTTTATGGTCGATCGATCCTAAACCTATAAGGGTTTCGATTTGCATGTTTTCTTAAAACATATATTTGTGTTTACATTAACTAGCATTAACATTAATTCGGTTATAGTTCGTGTGTACAAGAACGTGGTGTAAACATACTTTTGTTTACATCTTGGATCGATTAACAAAACGGTAAGGGGTTAATCAATAGATCCCTAATTCACATAAACCCTATTTAGGGTTCATCATATTGTTAAAGACAATTGCTTTTGATTCTTGTTCGGGCTAGAATCACCACGGTACGTTCCTATTTAATTTATGTTAATCTTTTATATGTTATAGATGTTCCTACGCTTCCGCATATGTGTTTACCTGTTTATATGATTGTCATGATTTTAATATTCTAACAGTGGTATCACGAGCTTGCTATAACATGTAATTGATTACATAAAACACATAAAAAACGAATTTTGATTGCTTTAGATACATGTTTTGGATCTAGGGTTTTGTTTTTTTACCCTAACCCTAATTTTGGGGGGGGGGTCGATTTATTCCATGAACCCTAATTAGGGTTTGTGGTTTTAATTAATTAATTGGATTAGAAACCCTAGGTTGCCTACATGTTTATGTGTTATTTGGGCGTATCCTTGACCTAATTGGTAATTGTTATGCTTTGATCCGTGACGAAACATGCATGTTAGTCATGGGTTATTAATTGTTTATTAATTGTTAAGCTTTTCACATGTTTAGATAGATCTAATATTGGGGAAGACCCCATAATTATTAAAATCAATTATGTGCTATGTGGTATGTGATTAGCTTTGGCCTACGCAATTGACTTGTCAATGTATGTGGCTCACTTCCATTAAGAGGTGAAGGCCCTAGTTAATTATATGCATATTAAAACCTAGAATTGATTTTATTAGGATCTTTTCTAATACGGATTGCATGTGGCTAATTGTTTCACTTATTTATTATTGGTTGTTTGATTTTCTTTGATACTTATTTTATTGTCTTTAGTTGGACTTGTTGTAAGCAATAAAAGGGTTGTTTTTATAAAGAAAATTAATACGGACTAATAATTGTGAAACCCTAAAGTGATAAAGTAAGAATCTTGCAAAGGTCTTATGACAATCGTGGTCCGATTCGCACGGTAATCAGCTCCCAGTCGAGACTAGCAAAATTCAAACTTTATTACTATTTTGAGATTGAATCCATAAACTTTTGCTTGAATGATGTTTTGTGCAAATATACTTTTAAAATTAAGTCTTTTAAGATGATATTCATAACCGTGATTTGAAGGCTTAGAAAAGAGCCTTAGAGTCTGCCTTGGTAATCACAATCTTGAATATGTCTTAAACGAATTACTTTTAAAATTATATGTTGTAGAAAGTCATCTTAGGGTTTTGGCATAAACCTCAAGTAAAACTTTGTGTATTAATTTCACGAATTGGTAATAAAAGGTTTTGAAAACTTATGTTATAGAGATGAGTGCATGCATCTTTATACATGTTTTGATTTTCACATCAAAAATTTATACCCTAAAATTTAAGTTACATGCCATCTAACTATAAGAAACACTTGAAGTTATTATTTAGTAAACGTGAGACGCAGGCTAAATTTTAATGACAAGGTAAATTTCCGAGTGTGCGTGAGACCACACATGGAGAATTTGCAGTTTCTAAGTTAGACGACTTAATTAAGTTGATGCGTGAGACCTAGAGCTTAAGGCATGAGATGGGATGAAACATGCTTACATGACAAATTGATGAATCAATTTGATGTAAATCCCATAATAATCTAGGAATTGGAAAAGTGTTTGCCAATTATTGTTCGACAGATTACCATCTTTTATACTTTCACCACTAGCAGATCAACTGATGTGGTGGAATCTATGTAAAGTTGGATCCTAGATTTTCAAGAAATTAGTTGGTTATATGAATATAACCTTGGGTATTATATTTTCTTGGAAATATAAATTATCGAAAATACTAAAATTGAATTTTGTAAATTCTTTAAATGTATTAATGCAACTCAAAACCGTAAACGTATGTTATTCTTTTAATTGATCTACACCCGTTTGGGTTTTTGGTTAGAGTCAATATATACAAAAAGAATAAATATAGTCTTCTTTCCATTACGAGAAGTGTGAGACTTAAATCCTAATCCTTTTCATGAATGAGAAAGGTATAATAGGATGAATAGAATTGTCTAAATTCTAAATACATAACTCATAGCAAACTTTAATAGTAAGAGTATATGCACCTTATGAGTTATTAAAGTAGAAGCTAGACTGATTACTGCATAATGGTAAAAGACAAATTAGATTATTTTATTTAGTTGTTTTGATTTGACCATTTAAAGATACTACATACAATTGTTGGAATGGTAGATCTATACAGGAAGAAATTGCATGCCCAAGCCTTTTCAAGTTAATAATTTGGAATGTGATGAATCACATTTATATAGTAGATTACATTCTTTTATAACCTATATAATTGTTTGAATGGGTTTTCTTAAAAGATGTAGGAAAGTAAATAGTACACTATTTCTTTCACTGATTAATGAAACATTTACAATGTTGTCAAATTCAGTGGGAGTATTGTGTTCTTATGAATGAATAAGGGATTATTATTATGTTCTCTAATTCAGTGGGAGTTACAAGACTTATTGTCTTGATTGTAACTTAGATTATCTTTTGAATATCTCAAGGTAATTACTTTCCAAATATAGACACTAATATTTTCAAGGATAGTCATGTACGTTTCCTTGATTGATTGAGTAACTCTATATCTACTAGTTATGCTAATGACACAAATCATATTGTTCACATTAACAAACGCGTGCGTGTTGTTTATATGATACATGATGTTGTACCATGCACAAGTGGGAGAAATCTTCATTATGTGCAAAGTACAACACATGAGCATATGATTTAAAGAATTCTCTTAACTGCAAGTAAGAGATTATAATTCTAATTAGATTAATATATCTAATCTTAGAAACACTTGGTGTTGAAATTTAGTAAACGTGAGACGCAGACTAAATATTAACAACAAGGTGAATTTCCATGTATGCGTGAGACCAACATGGATAATTTACAGTTTCTAAATTAGACATCTATTAGAACATGTGTCAATATGATAACAAGACAACTTCAACTATAATATTTATGTATTATTGGAATGACATAAATGCATGAAGTAATATAATACTACTTCAATAATTATGTATTCTTAGAATGACATAAATAAATGAAGTAGTGTGTTAACTTGAAAATATTATTGAAACCAAATGATGGTGTTCAAAGATTAATTTAATTATACATATTTATACTTTATTGTATAGTTATAAATATGAAGTCTTCTAAGTATTACAAGACTTATAATTAAGTAAGACGTTACCTTGTTATGGTCTTTTAATTAAGACATATACAAGAAGTCATTGAGTTGATCAATGATTAATAACGTATAGTGGGATTATAATAAGTTTATGTTTTATAAGACATAAACATGAAGTGACTTGATGAATAAGTACTTGGGTTATAAAGCATGCAATTGGTTTGGAAATACTATTATACCATTAAGTTGATTTAGTTGGTAAATAGGTATGCCAACAGGAATATGGTTATCTTATATATATTGTTAGATCTTCTTACAATATTAATTCTAATTGAAATACCACATAAAGATGGTATGTTCAGTTAGGGAATCAAACTCTTGTTAGATTGTTTGATTGAAAATAACTATGATTTCTATTCTTCTAAAAGTTATCAAGGTTAGAAATTGAGTATGGCTTGAATATACTCAATTAGACTCCTAGAAGATTAATAAGACGTTATTGAATTATGAAATGTGATGAATCGCATTAAGTCTCAAAATTGAAGTTCTAAATTTGTTAAGGTACTTATGTGAAGGTTATTAACAAAGAACTATCAATGTGTATTTGTAATGTCCTAAAAGAGAACGCTGGATTGTTGCTCTAAATTGCTAAGTACTTATATTCTATATAATGCTAAAGGCAAGTGGGAGTATTTTATCTTGAAAAGATAGAATTACAAGATACATAATCTTCTAAAACCACACTAGTTAAAATCATGATGAGGCTTAACATGTAAATGATAAACCTCAAGATGATGGAATTATCATTCATAGATCCACTTGGATATCTCAGATATTTAATTTATATGCTGATGATTATATGATGTAGTATTACCAAAATAATGAATTGGGTAAATTACTCATACTATGAGTGTTATAGATGCTGTTCATAAAGATATTCAAATTTAAAATTTGGTTTATCTTAATTCTTAATGGTTAGAGAATGAAGATGAGTTTATTCAAAGATAATGTAACCTAAGTGGGTTAAATCTTTGAATAGAAATCATATGGACAAAATTGTACACATATCTTAATGCATGTCTTATGACAAAATTATTAATCATACTTAAGCAATTAACTATGATTGAATACTCTTTCCTAAGCACATTAAAGATACAAAGATGGTAAATTGTCATATTTATATGAATATGAAATTTGACAATGAATATCAAAAACTCTTTATTGAATAATTACTTGAGCGAGGACGATAAGTAATCAAAAAAGGTTTATGAATTCAAGAAAATCTTTGAAAGTGTACAAAGTGCAATAATTCATGAATGGATAAATGCATGCATCTAGGAAATTATTCTTATGATAAATTATTAAATCTATGTTTAGGTTTATAATTAAAATAAGGTAATTTCTAAGTATTCCTGAAAGCTAGTGGGAGTATTATGTTTGATTTACTAAATCATATATGTCGTATAACATATAAGAAGTTACATTCCATATAAGTGAAATGTTAAGACTTAGTTTGGAATAAAACTGTAAGTGAAAGATTTAGAAAATAAAACATACAACCTTGGAACAAAAGTTTATTATTTAATAAACATGTGCTGTAAATGATTCTAATAGAATATGATATGTCATTTAGAAAATGGATATACATATTTGTAAAGATAGTACATGAATAAAATCTAAGTTTGACTGAAGGATTTTCATGTGCATTGTATTATTGTTGTATCATGCTTAAGTGCTTAAATGATTTGACAATATTTGATATCCAATTAAAAAGGTTATTATATAACTTGTGTAATAGATATTCTAATGGAAAATGTTTGAAATTAGAATAATGATCCTCAACCTGGAATAGCTCCTAAACATTACACTATGGATATTAAGTTTACGGAAAGAGCATATTGTGTTTAATATACAATGATGCTAGTTTAATTGAGATGACACTCAATAACTAGTCATGAAGGATTTCATAAGAACTAGTTGTGCTCAACTAAGAGCATAGTTGCATTAAACATTAAAAGAATTAGAATACTTTAAACTTTAAAAGGTTTGAAAGTTTGAATGTCATAAGTTGGTGATTGAGGATATCACACCATTTATGAAAAATTATGTGGCTATATCAAAGATAGTTGGATTTACACATACAAGAATTTTAATTATTGAATTCTTGAAAGAAGTATTCTCAAAATTCGGATAGATCATAGTTAGATGAAATAATGCTTTGTCAACAAGTATGATTGTCATTACTTGAGGCATAGTTGTCTTCAAGTCATTACTTGAGACAAGATTCATTAACTAAAATTATCATGCATTGATCTATTTTGGTATTTGGATAAAGGACATTAAGCAATTATTATTTATAATGAATTAAAGTACTTAGTACGTTTGTTTTCATTAATAATAAATTGTGTCCTATATTTGCATGTTTAAAATCCGTGAATAACTAATATTATTCTAAATTGTCCATTGTCGATTAATGATATGGGAATATCATTAAACTAAGACAAATCTGAGTATTGGTTAAGAATATACTTGAAAGTATATTGATGCGTTGACATACCAATTTCACATGATATTCAATGAATTGGATATAGGACTTATCCCAACTACATGATTTTACTTTATGGATCTTGTCAGTAAGTAAATCATGAATTATTATCCTCAGACTTGAGATACCAGATAAGAGTCATGGATGTAGTGCATTTTTGTGAAGCAATCTACCGCTCACCGTAACAGGGAGTTATAAGGGTTGTTTTCAGAAGTGTTGCAAAGTTCATGGGTTATTCTTGTAGTCAAGAAAGAATTTGTTCCTTCTGATTTGTTCAGAAGTTTAATACTGCTGGGCCCCTCGTAGGGTTGACAAGATGTTTGCGTGCGCACGCCCAAAGTCTATCTGGAATACGTTCAGATGTTTTGGTAATCTTGCTCAATCATAAAACAACGAGAAACAGAATTGTTAATTAAAGAATGACTAAGATCCATATCTTTATTAACGTGGTATTAGAAACAAAAGGATGATAATAATAATGATGAATCATTAAAGGTTTTTCCAGGAGACCTACCTCGAGTTGAACTAGGGGCATTGGCGTGTTGCTAGACGCTAACCAATGTCATTATACTATTAATAGATATCCAAGTGGGAGCTGTTAGAGTTTGTGGATAAATATTAATAGGTATATGTCTAGTATCGAACCCGAGACCACGGGATTGCACACGTTACGAATGAAGGAATTAATGAACAATAATTAATATATAAATGTTATGTATATTTAATTATTTAAACACAAGTAAATGTTTAAACGATGTTAGTAATTAGCAAGTATTGACTAATAATCGTTAAACATCAAAGATAAAGGACTAGAATGAAAAATGGGAGTCGAGAAGGATCCGGAAGCCCTTGTGGGCTTGTGGCCGGTCGTGGTATGGGTAAGGAAACCCATTCCTTATCCAACTTGTTCTCCAAGTTTTCATTAGTATATATACAAGGCTTAGGTTATTTGTTTCACAACTTTTGTGCACACATTATAACCTAAACTTGTTTTCTTCTTCCTTTTTCTTTATGGTCGATCGATCCTAAACCTATAAGGGTTTCGATTTGCATGTTTTCTTAAAACATATATTTGTGTTTACATTAACTAGCATTAACATTAATTCGGTTATAGTTCGTGTGTACAAGAACGTGGTGTAAACATACTTTTGTTTACATCTTGGATCGATTAACAAAACGGTAAGGGGTTAATCAATAGATCCCTAATTCACATAAACCCTATTTAGGGTTCATCATATTGTTAAAGACAATTGCTTTTGATTCTTGTTCGGGCTAGAATCACCACGGTACGTTCCTATTTAATTTATGTTAATCTTTTATATGTTATAGATGTTCCTACGCTTCCGCATATGTGTTTACCTGTTTATATGATTGTCATGATTTTAATATTCTAACACCATGTGCATTGTTATTGCCTAGAGTGATTAGACACAAGTTTGATAAGCATCATCCACTGAGCCTAAGATACGAACCAGCTGAGAACCATATTAGCGAATACTTCTGTGACATTTGTGAGGATGAATTTAACCCTTGGCAGTGGTTCTATCATTGCACTACATGTGACCAGTCTATGCATGCAGCTTGTGCTCCCTTAATACTTCAATGTGAGCAAGCTACATATTCCTTTAGTTACGAGGCATATATCTTTAAGTTTCTCAATGTCAAATTTGGAAGAACGGTGGAGATCAAAGGTCACTCACATCGTTTGGCGGCCTTTGTTCAAGGAATCGAACGTCATGGTAACTGCATTGAATGCTGTAGAAGATTGCAGTATGAGATGATCTTTAAATGCTTGGAGTGCGAGTTTGCATTTCATTACGATTGTGCTTATTCATATGTAGAGTTAGAAGGTGAGGCGAGTTGATAATCCTTACTAGTTTGGCTTGGATCTTGAATCAGTTTGTTATAGTCTTGTAAGTTGTAAAATATTAATAATAAAAGTTGAAGATTCAAGTTTTATATTCATACACAATCTTCTTTTGCTAGTGGAAGATTACTTTTGTAAATGATTTAAGTTGTTATCCTCTATGCCAATAATATACGTGTCAATTGGATATGATAGACATCATGTTTTTGTTTATTTTATTTTAGTTATTTATAACTTTACTCTTAAAAATACTCACTCAGTTCTAGAGTTAATTTTGGAAGTAAAAGTAAAGAAAAGGAATGAAGTAAAGTGAAAGAAAGAGTCAAGGGAAGAAACTTATTAATTAGTTATCTTGTTTTCTTGAGATGGGAAAAAAAATGAATGAAATGTTTTGTGTTTTTCATTAGCAGTTTATAGTTTTATAAATATATGTTGTTTGTTTGTTTTCATGAGATGGTATCCCACATCATCAACCTGGGTTAGGATCACGACATGGGGTCGTCGTGTGGACACGACTTCTCTTGATCCGGCACAGCATTTTGTTGAGGTGAAGAGCAGCTATGGAAGGCGCTGGGGCGAGAGGGCTTCTCGAAAGTGGCATTCGAGGAGTTTGAGTGTGTCCTTGTTCCCTACTATGGTCAGAATGAGAGTGAGAACTAGTTTAATTCTAGTTTGTGTTATCTGTTTTTAATGAATGAATGCCATTAAGTTGGCAACTGTAGTTTTAGAATGTACTTTACTTTTCAATGAAGATTTGATGCTTCTGCTTTAGGATTTCTTTAATCGTGTGTTTACGATACTTTTATCCGCTTATTTATGATTTGAACACATTAACTTGGGATAATCTAACCAAACATAACCTTTTTGCTACTGCTAGCCACATTGATGTAGAACATAATTAAGACCAAGTCTTTTGAAAAAGAAAATGTCTAATTGTCTCAAAAATGAATATCTTTAATGACCGCAAAAAGATCAATTTGATCCTAAAGAGTTCATACTATATTTTTCAGTAGTCATGAAAATTAATCTTTCCAGGAACTTTCAATGGTGAATGAGTCTATATATAAAGAAGAATGGTGATGTTATTATTCTTAAGGTCTGAGTTTTATATAGCGATCGACAAAGTGAGATTGGTTCTTTGTAGTTTGTAGTTTTGGATTAGTTAGCTTTCATCTTTTTAGACATGTTTAAGTTTTTTGTCTGAATATATCAGCAGATGAAAGTTATTAATTTTTCAATAATAAAACTTAAGGAAAATAAAGTTTACAAGTTGTTATCATTTGAGAGTTTCTCCATCCCGCTATGACGGCTCGAAGGAGTCTTTTCTTCTCGTTTTTTATGTGATCATTCTTATCTCTATCGATGGTAGAGATCGGTTATTGCTTTTTGTTGAATCCATGATAAAGATTGGTTACGAGTTTCAAGTTTGGGATCCGAGAATCAAAAACTTGTGGTACATGCTTTTATTGGTTTTACGCTTAACAAGAGTCTCTTATTCTCTTTCAACCAGATATTGTTTTTGAAAAGAAAGAGATTTGGTTTGTTGATAATTTTATATGGCATAACGAATTCACGATTGACTAATGCAAACTCCCCCTGCATTTTTATTGTGTCTGATTGTTTTTCAAATGATGTGCAAGATAACTGAATTGTGCCTACTTTTTGCAAGAGCTGAGCATTTTGTGTTAAAATTATCTTAACTGCATTATACGTAATGTATTTATTTCATTCCTAAAATAGAAGTCGTAAAAAAATAAGACCAAAATTATTTCTTTAATTGGAAGGATTTCAAACTAACACATACATATGAATAAGAGTTAAGTTACATTATGAATTTTAATATCTTTAATTGTCACTAATATTTATAAACCTCATTAACTTGCAATAGCACATTTAATTAATGTAATATAACAACCCAATTTAAAAAAAAAAAGTGCAATTTGATTTAAAAAAAAAAAAAGAAAAACAAAAGAAACATCTATACTATAACTACCCTTTAATGCATATTTCATAAATATAAAGCCTATAAAATAACCCACAAACTAACACAGTTTCATCTCAGCTTCTAAATACACATAAAACTATTAATAATATAAATGTTCTAATTTAAAAAAAAAAAACTTATATCTACCCTAAACCCTAAACCTCTAAACCCTAAACCCTAAACCAACGTTTTAAAGTATTTGAGACAATACTAAACAAGAAATGTTTAAAATGAAAAAACATTTGCTCGCCATAAACATAATCCCCCGGGTACCCCGCCGCATTACGTGGGTACCCTTCTAGTACACATCATATGTTTCCTTATTTTGTTCGTTTGGTCGTGGATTAAATTTCCACTTAGACTTACCTCAAAATTTGAGAAGTGACTAATTTGATCAATAAAGTTCTTAGGCTTGGGCTATTGTTTAGAAGAAGAAAAAAAAAAGGTACATGTTTAGAGGGCTGAAGCCTGGAAGGCTGGAATGATGGTATGTTCTGTGGGCTTCTCTTGACCAGGAAATGTATTGCCACAGATATCAGCCCATTGTATTAATTCTCAAATTAAAAAACGTTGATTAATGTTAAGCTACACATTAAAAATACGAAAATACTGATATTAAAACTTCGTTTGTAACGTGAAATATGAAACAAATTAACGATCGGTAACAACTAACAATTAAATATGAGTAGTATGTTTGAATAGTACTAATTTGCTTATGCAAAGAAATTACATGATTGAATCCAAAAGATGGAATATGTAAGATTTTGGGACTACGCACGCGTTTGATACAAATATGAAAATGATCAAATATAGCAAAGCAGGATTCTTTTCAAGTTCCCATATATTAGACAGTAACAATATTAGCATATGATCGTTTGTATATACGTACTGGTCAAAGACGTGTGAATATAGAGAAAGCATTGATAGCTTCTCATTTTCATTGCTTTTAGTACATGGTGTACGTCCGAGTGACGATTCTATATCCATTTTAATGCAATGGCTTTATGGGTTTATACCCCATCAATTTAGGAGGGCCACCCCATCTAATGATTACCAATCATTAGCAAAATAATCATTATTTTTTTTTTAAATATTAAATCACTACATTAATACTTAATTATTTACCCTATTTTTACAACCGTATTTTTTTTACAACCCTATTTAATACTAGTACTTAATTAAATCACTCTATGAATTGTTACAACTTACAACCGTACATTTTTTTATATAGTTTTTGTTATTAATACACATCACTTTGAAATGTTAATTGAAACAACTACGCGGTTGGGACTGCTTTTTATTTCTTAATTGAAACATGTATTCGGGATTGTTGTTGTTTGGTTTTTTTACGAGCAAAAATAGGTGTTCGGGTTTGTTGTTTGGGTTTTTTTTTTTTTTTTTTTTTTTTTTTTTTTTTTTTTTTTTTTTTTTTTTATTTTTTTTACGAACAAGAATGTATTTAAAAACAACATCACGATTTGAAAACAACATGGTTTTACGAACAAGAATAATTTATACGAAAAAGAATGTTTTTTTTCCTCCTAGTTGGCTACTAGAAAGAACAATGGATTTTTTTTCAGCTATTGTTTTTTTTACGAAGACGATTTTTTTCCACCTAGTTGGCTAGTAGCAAGTGGGCTATAAGTGCTAAACTATTTTTTCTCACCTAGTTTACGAACAAGATTTATTTATTTATTTATTTTTTAACGAACATAAAATTTTTTCCAACAAAACGAAAACATATTTTTATTGTTTTCTTTTTTCCAAGTTTCAATAACTAAAGTGTTACTTATTTATTTGTCACATAATTAAATTTGGTTATGACTAATAAATATTTAAGTTGGTTAAGAGATAGAATTAAAAGTTACTACAAGTTTCAAAGTAAATTAGTCAAATTTATATTTTACAAAAAATAGATTTGACTAATGATCAAAAAGTTGGTTGAAAAACATGCTCACAAAATTTAAGGTGAAAAAAAATAGGTCAAAAGCTGGTCAAATGGGGTATAAAGCATAGGACCCGCAATGCAATATATATAGTGTTTCTTACATCGCAACAAATTAAATATCGAATATATATTAAAGGCAGTGTGATCATCAATAAAGGCTAGCTTTTTGGGACAACATGTGTCATGTGGTAAAAGCAATGAAAATCATGGTCCTGATGGGGATATATCTTTAACGTCCTAGGTTAATTATATACAGTAGATCAATTGCTTAGGAAGCATGATTCATGACCGCTTATCTCCAACGTAATAGTAGTATGTTAATCAATCTTACACGTGCATGTGACCCAATAGATGTAACTTCTTTAGATTAATGTAATCAGTTTTGTAACAAAGACAATGAATTACCTGTGTCCAAGTCTAAATGTAAAAGAGTTTTAAAAAGATATGGACTTTTGGTCTTTTGGCAAGTTGATCTAGTTTAACACAAACCAGGTGCCACCTTTGCTAAACTCGCCCGTATAAAAAGTAACAAGGTTGAAACGATGAAAAAAAATAAGACAAATTCTAAATTTATAACATCTTAAGTACTCGTAATATGGACTATGGAGTACTTGAATGGCCCAAGCCATAAACATACATACGGTGTGCAACCGGAAAATAAACCCACTTTAACATGCCAAACACCGAAACAAAAATCTAGTTGTAACCATATATAAGATATATAGATCGAACACCTCAAAGGATATATTACGATCAAGACATGAGGACGTGATTGTGGGTTTCGACACTACTTCACAAGATCCTCAAAGGGTAGCCACAGTAGCGATTAGGGACTAGAAGGTTTCTCTGGAGTCGGCTTTTGAGTCTTTGAGTATGTGTTAGCACCCTATTATGGTTGAGTCAGGATCCAATTATGTGTTAGTTAGTATTTTGACATTTATGTTCTAGGTGTTTTAATTGAATTTCGGATGTTGTAAGTCGTGTTTTGTAATTTCAATGAAAAGCGTTGTTTGTGTTTTAGGCTTCCAAAATTGTGTGTTTACCATATCTTATATCCATGATTTGAGATATTATTAACATTTATGCGTTTGGTATGCTGGGAGGAATGACAATGGGTATGAGTTTGATAGTACTCAACTATGAAAGTTCCATTTCCCACTCTCTAGTCATATATGGAGTATGAAAAATAATGAACTTTCATAATAATAGTTGTAGGCCCAGACACTCTAAACAAACACCAACTATCACTTTCATAGTGATAGTTGATTCCCAGAAATGGGTACCAAACGCACCCTTAGATATTGGTCAATTTGGTTATGTTATTTCTAACTTCTAAGATCTGAAAGAGTTGTCCTATAGGCTATAGCTTTAGCTAAAAAGGAAACTTGCTGAAAGAATATTCTTAAGCAAGAATATGGCAATTCAAAGAATTAATTTGATATATATATATATAAGCATCACGTCTAAAGAATTGACACCCTTGTATAAGAAGGTGAATGTGTAGAGTGTAGATGCAGAGACGGAGCCAGGAATTTATATTGGGGGGGGCTCAATTTTTTTCGGGTAGTAAACATATACCGTAGTTTTTTGTTGTAAAAGCTGGATTGAAGCTTAAATCGTTCAACATACCGGCTCAATGATATTTTTTTCTATAGTAACATACAAGTGTAATTACTTGTTAAGGAATTTTTAATACAATAAAAAAGACATCTTAACTTATTTGGCGAGACTTATAACAAATATGAACCTATATCATTCTATAGTTATATAATAACACAGTACAAATTTGAATATTAAACATAAAATGAGTAAAAATAAACTAAAATTCAATAAAGTACATGAAGATACTGAAATTTTAGAAGAAAAAAAGTACTAGTATTACTCATGCAATCAAAATGGCCACTCCTTTCTAACAACCCAACCCCACACACGTGACAATCAAATACTACGTATCTTTTTACGTTACCATTTTTAATATTAATATAAATAATAGTACACTGCATCTTCCCCAACTTCATCTTCCCCGATACACTTTTCCTTATTTTTGATATTTATGCTTCAGAAACCTTCTTACCATCCGAATCAAATGCTTTTAAACCGATTTTAAATTCAGATCATAGAAGTTAAGGGGGGCAGATTCTGAAAAAATCTCAAAGACCCTATGTAACTCCGCCGCTGTCCACGCTACAAAATGACTAGTTGGGCCAGTTGGGGGGGGGGGGGCGAGCACCCTCCAGCCCCCCCACTGGCTCCGTCCCTGTGTAGATGCCACTTAGATTAGCCGGTTATCCCAATACTAAACTTAGGGCCCATTTGGTTAAGGTTAATGGGAATGAGTTTATGATTTTGAAAGTCATTGAATGTGTTTGTTTTGTGGGCCCGGTAATGAAATGAGTGTATCATAGTCATAGATTCATTACCCATCAATTTGATGTATATGAAATCCATTCCCGTGGGCCCATATATTTTCCACTACAAAACTCAAATATCTATACACTTTTTTCATTCCATATTTTGTCATCTAAACATAAACAATTGTAATGATACACTTTTTCATACCCATTGTCATTCTACCCCAAACCAAATCCGATACCCATTGTCATTCCTAGCAACAAACCAAACGGGCCCTTAAAGTGAACATGAATTGAACTAAAAGGTCAAAGAAGGGTGGTAAAAATGTAAAATTACCCAACAAAAAATAGCCTCAATAAGGTTTGGGCTCCAAAAAATTTGAACCCAAATACCCATAAACCGTGTATGATCATATAACGGTGGTTCATTGAAATATAAGGTACGTGCATCAACCAATTTTAGACGTAAATCAGATGAACAATGGACTCTAAATTAAACTATTAACCGATACAATATAAATTAACATATACGTTGACAAGAAATACGTTGACAAGACTGGGGTACACAGTCTTGATAAACCCAAAAAGCTTTGATGACTTTAATAAGATGAGAGGTGTTTGTTTGTTCAAGACCAAAAGAGATGAGATTCTTTACTTGAAATAGATTATGCTTACTAAAAGTTAAGTGGTTATGTAAACTATGAAATACTCATTTGCAAACCTTTCCTAACATAGTGAACAAATCTCAGCACAAGATATTTAAGACGTTATAACTTTTGTAAAACAAATTAAGTACCATTTTATTTAGGGTTTTGTTAAAAACAACTTTTAAAGTGCTGTATAAGACTTTAATAATTAAAAACATTTTCATGTATGAGCTAATCATTTCTATAAATACATGATTTAAACACATATAATTAAAGTAATAATGTATATATTAATATCAAGTAAGTTCATATATGGAAATGTTTTTAGTAATGGAAGTCTTATACGGGGCGGACCTACGTTGTGGGTAGGGGGGGGGGGGGAACTGCCCCCATGGTTTCTTCAATAATCACATTTTGTAATGTTAATTTGTGAACTTTAATCTCGGTGCCCTCCACTGAAAATTGAAAGTGCCCTCCACCCAATGCTAGTTGAAGAAAAAGAAGAAAGAAATGGTGCGTTTCCTTTAATGAGATTAAAAGCTCGCTGGAAATTATAGTATACAGTTGCCGGAAATGAAAATGAGGAAGACCAAGAGAATTATGACTTTTTCTTTATTGACAAAATGAGTCACGTGATAACTTAGAAAAAGCAAAAGACTTGCTGTCAACATAGGAATATGGGAAACAATTTTCTAATTTCTTAGTACATTTAATTTATTATTATTATTTTTATATGTCTACACATCATCATTTTTTTGAATGAGCTATTTTCTTACCCATGAATCAGATTTGCAAGATTGATATCTAACTAATGTGTTCTCTTTATCAATAATGTCTAAAGATTTGCAAGTTTGGAAATAAACTAGTATGATAACCAATGTCATTTGTGTTCTCTTTATCATCAATGTCTAAAGATGTTTAGTCACACAAATATATTATGTTACAAAGCAGTAAGAAAATAAAAAGATTTTAAAAATATCAATAACTCATTCTATAATATAAGACATTTTAAATAGTTGTTCAAGGGTTTTGCTCACAAGATAAACCTTTAAAAGATAGTGTCTTGTTTGTTTGCAATCTTTAGCAGGGTGTTTTTCACATACGTCGATAAAAAAAAACTCACAACTTGTGCGGAGAAAAATGGAGGACTTGCCCGGTAAGGGCATTTTTTAATCATCTTGCTCAAGGCTGCAAAAACTCAGGACAGGCCAAAAAAAAAAAAAAAAAAAAAAAAAAAAAAAAAAAAAAAAAAAAGTTGCCCCTCATGTTGTAATTTCCTGGGTCCGCCACTAACGACACCCTAGGGGTTATAAGACTGAAACTTTATTCTCATGTTGCATTTGGTTGGGAAATTTGAAATTCCGGAATTTTAAATTCTAGAAAAATTTAAATTCTTGACAATTTAAAATTCCGGAATTTAAAATACCTTTGCATGTTTGGTTGACATAAATTTATAAATTTATTTTTTTTAATATAAATTTCGTAAATATTCTATTTAAAGTTTATAAAAAATTTATAAAAAAAAAATTATAAAAAAAGTTTATAAAACAAATTCATAAATATTCTTAGAAGTTTATATAAAAACAATAAGAAAAAAAAAGTTTACAAAAAAATTCCAAGTAAATTAAAATTCCTTACTTTTTTAAGGATTATAATTCTCTCTATTTTGGCAATTTATAAAATTGTAAATTACTTCATTTGAGTTACCAAACAGGACATTTGAGTTACCCGAATATTCCCAACCAAACGCCCCCTCAATGTGTTTTTTGAAAAGATGATCATCAAATAATCATGAACATACATAAACTTCCATGTGCGAACCTTTGCCTACTTGGTGGGACGAGGCAAAACTTCATTTGTCGTGTCGTTGATATAATCAGACCTACGACGGGTGAGAGCCGTTTCAGCCGTGATCATGTCGTGCTACAACTGTCACTTTTTTCCTTTGCGTTTTGATTAGTCTTGTTTGATTATATAAATGCATTAGTATGTATGTTAAGATTTGTAATATTATCATTATTAAAACGTGAAAAGATGATTAGTGATAATGTGAACATTTGCACTAACAGAACAAAAAGTACACCCATGGCTTTCGGGTCTAGTATAGTGATATGTGAGTTGTTTAACAACTAAAAGATTACAAATTCAAGTTATGCGGGAGAGATTTCAAATTTGAGCGAAGACCGAAAAACATGACAAAGAAACTCATGGTGTGTAGTTAAAAAGATAGCAAAAAAAAAAAAAAAAAAAAAGAATATCTAAAAAAAACTAGCATATATAGTATGCAAATGTAGAACAAAATTAAACAAATCTAAAATAAATTAGGAAAAATATATTGCAGTTTAGACGTGGGTAGAAAATGAGATGAAGAAGTAGAGGTTAAAATTTTTTATTCCCGTCAAATTGTACAGGAAACAATTATTACCCACTACTAGCTAATGGATGATTACATTCCCTTTATCTAAGTTATATTTTTCATTGTCTTTCCCATACTTTACCTCTTATACCATCCAACCAAGCATGCTCTTATTGCTTTAAACTTGTGTTGTTATGACACAATATGGAAAACCCCATTTTTTAACTTGTGTCATGGTGGCACAAACTTTAAACCATTAGCGCAATAGCTTTTAAAAAATTATAAAAGAAGACAAATTAATATTTTTACTACTAATAAAGCATTATGCTTAATCTTGAAAACTTAAAAAGGTTTAGGATATGTTTGTGAGCAGTAGCTGTGAGCAGTAGCTACAGCTCCTGCTTACCGCTCACAGCTTCATAAAGGAGCATTGGAAAAATGAGCTTTCCTAAAAAAATAGCAAAGCTCACAGCTCTCATGACAAACGAACACTAAAAATCAAAAAGCTCATTCTCACCGCTCATTGCCCAAAAAAACTTTGTGCCAAACATAGCCTTAAAAATTGTTTTATGTATGGTATATAATACGTTAGAACTTTTGTAAAGCTTTCCTAACATTGTGATCCAATGATTTTATTATTATTATTATTATTATTATTATGAACAAACATAGTGATGTTATAACTTTTTGTAAAATAAATTAAATACCATTTTATGAAAGATGAGATAAATCTTGTGGTATTAAGTTGGTTTTTATTACAGTTTAGAGGAAATGTAGCCCTTTGTCGTTTATCCTGGAAGGTGAATGTATGTACAGTGAGACAGCAAAAGTCAAAAATGTCTCAGTCCATTGATTATGTAAAGTCTATGGATGATTTCAAGGCTCATATGGTAAATGTCAATCCTTAGCAGGCATGTTCTTGTTTGGAAAAGTCAGGCTGTGCTCTCTAATGGTAAACGATGATGCCTTTCTTTGTTAGGTTCCTTTAGCCATAGATGTGAGGTCTTGAGGTCGATACATATTGATTATTTGGTTCCTTAGCGATGTTGGAGGAAATGTAGTCTCTATGCTCTTAAGAGTAGCATGTGATGGTTTGGCTGGAGTATTTCATTCCTCTGCACATGTGCGTATGCAGTGAAAAGCCAATATGATGATGGTTGAAAAGCCTAAATGGTTCTCGAGACTTTCCAACATGGGTGTAAACGTCACACATGCATTCGGTAAAAAATCCACTAAATGAGTTATATACACTTTGTCAGTTTCCAACCCTTTTAGTACTTTATACAACAAAGGGTGTTTCACCTTTGAAGTCAGACTGCCCTCACCGGTTTTTTATAATGAAAATCCAAACATGAACGCGAACCAATCGCATCACCAAGGTTTCGTCGTCCTACGTCTAGTCTGAGCAAGAGGTAAAGAGCCCATTATTGTCTAGTTATGTGTGATACGTTTTTTAGCTTATGTTGTTTCTTGGTGTATTGTATCTCTGTCTTCTCGCTAGTTTATTGGATGAAACTTATATGTTTGTATAAGAAACCCAATATGTGTTAAAGATTTAAATCAGTCTCAAACAACGCAAAGCCCTTGTTACTCATCCCAAGTTCCCAACCCAATTTTAGCCCCTACATGTTTTATATAATAAAACAAAACCCTATTAGAAATTTTGCATTTAAAAAAATCAATTCATACTTGATTTATTAATAATTTTATTTAAAAAAAAGATTATTTATTTTATATTTATCCATAATATAAGTAGAAGATAAATACAAAAAATATAGATAAGATATTTAAAAAAAAAAGATTATTTATTTTATATTTATCTACAACACAATTAGAAGATAAATACAAAAAATATAGATAAGATGCAATTAACAATAGGATTAAAATTTTTAAATAATTATTTCAAAAAATTAAAAAAAAAAAAATCGCGCGTGCGCGAGCATTATAACTAGTTAAATGTGATAATATAATACTGAATTGAATTTACATAGCGGTGGAAGCCAAAATGTGTGGGCTTAACCATCTGAAATTTGGACTGTTCTCGAGTTTTGTCCAATGCCTTTATAAATCACTCATCAAAGAATTATTTGGTCATCATCTGACTATTACAAATTTACAATTTCAAACGCCAATAAAAATTGTTTCCAAGTGCTTATCACATCACATTTGCAATACAATCTTTAACTAGAAACTGAGAGATTGAGAGATTATGTTACTCAAAAATCCAATAATACAAATGGGGATTACACAAGTAAACATGAGCTCTACTTCCTCAATTTATTAAAAATATAAACTTGTATACGTACTTTTCACAACAAAAACAAGACGTCAATAACAAGTGCATCATGATCATTTTCTCTACAAATTCACTTGAAAGAACAGGAAATAGTATCACCAGCTGACATGGCTTTTAGAAGCCCTTCAGAATTATCAAACAAACTCATCAATTTTAAGTGTTCTCTACCACCCATAGCAATAATATAACACAATACAACTCAAAATGGTTTTAAAGTTGCCCACAGGTCTTACTTTAGAGCATACCATAATAGCCAACATTGGCACAAAATAACTGACATGCGAGTTTTGACAAGATAGCCAATCTTTTTGTGTTTATACTTAATGAGTTATGAGCCAAAAAAAATCGCATTCTAGTCATGATCTTTTAGTGACCTTGGTATCTTGTCATTCCGTTGAAGAATACTCATCATCATCTGCCTCCCATTCTAGCTCTCCAATCTGTGATAGCCAAAAATAACAACAACAAAAAAAAGGTATGTGAACTAAAGGCTTTATAGCATCACACACTTGCATAAAATAAATTGAAATGAGAAGTGATATCATGTGAATTCCTATAAGGATTTTCATGCCAACAATTGCTACTAGATTTATAATACATAAATTGCCGGGGAAGTAAAGAAGAAATAAAGAAAAAACAGAGCGTAAACTGAAATAGTACTGCAAATTTTGATATGCATATACAAGAGTATATGAGGCCCTTAAATAACCAAATAAACAAACTGATCTAGCCACCACTAGTGCTACATGTCAACATTAACTTAGAGTTAAACTGAAAAAACTTTCGACTAACAGAAACAATAAACTTATCACTAATAAAACGGTAAGACTATAATAGCTAAGGGTAGTGGCAACGGTCGCGGTTTGGCCAACGGTTTGCCCCAAACCGCCGGGGAACACCGCCGCCACCCCAAGCGGTTTGGGTGAGCGGTTTGGTTGAGCGGTGATTTTCACCTACGCGGTTTGGAAGAAATGTATACGTTGGGCTCAGAATTTTGTGAACGTTGGAGCTAAAAACAAAAAAATCAAGATTTAACCCACTTGAGCAAAAGAACCATCTGAACCCACTTCCATTGTCACTATTACTTCACCCATGGCTATTATGTGCACGCAATAATGACTATAATTATGAGTCTATTGAAGTCAATTATGTAAAGGAGAAGATCAAATGATCACGAAATGTGTATGTGTAGGACTGTAGGTGTAGATATACATAAAAGGAGAGGAGTATGGATTTGACCAAATGGAAATGGATTGTGATTTGACCAAATAGGTGTAGATATATATAAAAGGAGAGGAGTATGGAGTATGGATTTTAAGTATTATGTTTTTTTTCCAAGTATTATGTATTTTTATTTTAATTATTAATGAAATATTATGTTTTTATTAAATTATTTATTTATGAAAATAAAAAATAAAAAAATAAAAAGTTGGTGATTTGGGAGGTATGAAAAAAGTGACCATTGCCACTAAAAAAAGGTTGGGAGGTATGGAAAAAGTATGAGTGAGGTGGAATGATATTATTGGTGGGTTGGGAGGTATGAATTTTTTTTGTAGTGACCACTGCCACTACCCTAAGTACTAGAACATAGCTGGAAGTGTAATTATTCAGCATAAATCACAGAGATACCGCAACAATCGAGCCTACACATGTACTGTAAAAATTTCATGATTGGTAGTCAAAGGTATAAAATTCTATATTTTCATTTTGAATTCTACCAATCAAAACATTATATGACTGGAAAAACGACAGATAGACTGATGATGCTATTGACTGCAATAGGTCATTTTAGCTTAATTAAAGTAACTAGTGAAAACAATCAAAAGTCATACTTATGCGAACTACTTTTAATTGTATTTTTTTGCCATAAAAAATACAGGGTGCAAATCGTGTGCCATATACAGATTGATATCATGCAACACTTTCTAATTTCAAAGGTATTAAAAGCCTCCTGGCCATGTTAATTTGTTACCTCTGTGAACTTTCCTTCCATAAACATGTGTGTCCATTTTGTTCTAGAATAACCTGTGATTAACAAAAAAAAAGTGAGATCAGAACATCAAATGTGATATAGATGATATTTAAGACACTCATCATATGCATAGACCAGACCCCACATAGAAAGTAAAAGATTGAGTGTATCATTATAACATGAACAAAGTGTTTGTCAAACTATAATACAGTTAAGAAAATTTGTGGGCTTACTCCTTTTACGGGTATTGACCCATAAAGCTCTCACTCCAAGTATTTCCAACGTTGCTTCCAATATCTTTTCCTTCTCATGTGCATTTGCAAACCTGGCTGTGATAGTTCTGAAACAATTGATATCAACATTTAGACTAACAAAGAATGATTGTCTCTTTATGTATGTAATTGATGCACATACCCAGAGTATCTACTATCTTGTCCCGTTGTTAAAAGCTTATAAGAGGTCAACGACAGTCGATGATAGGCATCCCATAGCCTCATTGAGAGCTGTGAAATAAATTGATTAACGAATAATTGTTTATTTTAGTTAAGTACAAACAACCAAGGGAAGTTTTTTTTTTTTTTTTTTCATTCTCGAACTTACTTGGAGTCCCATGATGGAGCGAAGTCTGCGGTCACTTTGCATAAACGGTAATGGAAGCCGAAGAAAAATCTTGTATATGCCTTTCTTGGCTTTTCTGACATAGCTGTAAAGTTTAGATATGAGCGTTGAACTATTAAATCAAATTCAGCATATTGTAATGTAATAATAATAATAATAATAATAATAATAATAATAATAATAATAATAAATAAATAAATAAATAAATAAATACAAGCTTACCCCCTATACTTCCAAGCTGTTACAGCATGTTCGGTGAGTACTTGATGGCATGTTTGACGGGTCTACTTGAGCGTATGAGTTAAGCATAGAAAGTATGTGTATATTATATAGATAGAGAGAGAGTATACAAAGAAGAGAAGAGAAAGAAAAGAGAAAAACATACAATTTTTGAAGCTGCACATTCAGTTTTCATAAGAACAAGAGCTTTTTTTAAGTATACCCCAGCTTGTGGACAATGCATCATAGCAACTCTTTTAACCTTGCCGAATTGGCTGAAATATTCCGCCCTGAATAAAGTGAGAAAGTGTTTGTTTGTTTTAAATTATTTAATGAAACTGAAACAACCTTATGGAGCCTAATCATGTAACTATAGGTTAAAAACATCTAGAAAAATCAAACTTAACTCAGTATAAACTAAAAAGATCGCAACTTTATGCAACCTAGTTAGTTATGTATTCTGCGCTAAAATACCCAATAAGATGTCAAAACGAACCTAAGGTCATGTTGCCTAATGATTATTAACTTTGTAAACAAAAATAACAAGAAAAGAATATAGAAACTGGTCACCAGAACATAATTAAAAAAAAAAAAAAAAAAAAAAACCTTACATATCATCTTTTGATACCAATGGGCTGATATCCCTGATGACTACAATTTTTTTCAGCCTTTTCACTGTTAAGGCCAAAAACTTTCTGTATCCAACCATATCAGAGCTTTTGCACTTTAACAACCAGGGTAAAAGCTTTGTAATGCGTGTGATTAGACTAGCATTTTGTGTGTGTGTGTGATTTTTGGGGTGTTTAAGGGCTTGATTGAACGGGAAGGGGAAGAGAACCGCGTAGATGTGTGGGAGATTTTTCATGTATAAGCTTTGTTGCGGTGTGTACAATTGGCGTAGCCATTTTAATTTTAATTTTAATTATTCATTATTGGAACATGGATGTTTGAGATTAAAAAAAAGATGGTAGCGGCTCATTTCACGCAGGTTTTACTGACCCGGTCTTAAATTTATAATGGCTAGATTATCTAAGGTCTACCTATATGCACTAACGGACAGAGAATCCGGTCGCGTGTAGACTAGTAATTGGTAAAACCGAGCTCGTCCCAAGAGTTATGTGGTGTGGATCCTATTTAAGTCTATTATCATGTTTAAACTGGTTTTAAGATAAAATAATTAATTAAACTAAATAAAACACAAATGAAATAAAACATAAAATAAAGCAAAGTTGTGAACAGTGGAAGAAAAGTGCACTAACCTAGCTAGTCATACTATATTGCTTACGATTATGTTTTCTGTAAAACTAATCTAATGCTTCAAGTGGGGCAGACATATATCACTAGGTTCATATTGTCAAGTTCCCTAGCCTATCTCCCTCGAATCCTGCCGGGAACCAAAGGCACTACCCTCTGTAAGTAAGCCGACGTACAGTAGACGGGTTTGAGTGACTAAGTACTACTACATGCTAGATTTATCTTCGTATGGTCCGGCCTCTTGGATCTTAGACCATACTCTAATTACTTAAGTTTATCCAACCCGGAAAGTGGTCCTATGGTCAATTTGCACACAAGGTAAATGGCTAGTTGTCATCCCAACCATTTCCCTCGCAACTCAACACGCCAGGGTCCTATGGTCAATTCTCCTAGCATAGCATGTATAACCGGTTCTTTTAAACTACCGCAACTAAAGGAGAGAAAAATGAACTTTCTCACAGATATGATAGAAATGTGAGAAAGATTTCATCAAAAATTTTTTTTTTTGAGAAGGCTCGAATTATAAATGATTATTTATTTAGTTATTTATTTATTTATTATGATGATGATGATGATGATGATTATTATTATTATTATTATTATTATTATTTGGAAATAAAGTAATTTAAATGCTATTTTTATTTTCTTGACAAAACATGGCGTTTTCTTCTATCTAAACGCAATTGTTCAAAAAAAAAAAAAAAAAAAAAAAAAAAAAAAAAAAAAAAAAAAAAAAATTGGTTTTAGTTTCTCTAAGGAAATGGTTACAGCTGATGTTAAAGACGGAGCACCCAAAAAGCTCATCAAAGTTAACAACAAACTCCCTTGATCGGTAATCTCTGTTTTGTCCAATTACGACATTTTGATTGAAATCTTACTCCGATTACCTGTACTCTCACTTGTTTTGTTTAAGTCCGTATCCAAACACTGGTTATCTCTTATTAATGACGCTAATTTTATTATGCGTCGAGGCCAAATGCCTAACCTCAATCCAGTTTCTGGTATGTTTCTCAAATTTTACCCATCCAAATCTTCGATACTATGTACTTATTATTTTGTACCGTTCGATATCTGCATACCGGTATGCAGATCTCTCTTACTCGCCACCACTTTCACTTTTGGCCCTGAGGGACATGGTGATCATGAGATTTTGCAGTCGTGCAATGGTTTACTTTTATGTCGCCACCACTTGCTTTTATATGTATACAATCCATCCATTACTAATATGTTCAAGGTGATTCCAAAACTATATTCACTGTAATTAAATAAGATGCTTTTGAAGCAAAGTGAAATCGTATAGATAACCTAATCTAACTTGACCGACATATGTCAGATCACACGTTGAAATTCATTGTCATAAACTATTTAGTGCTTTCTGTGTATAAAGAGCTGCCAAATATAATGTCCAGAGTTACACAACTAAAAGAATGGTAATGTTTCTTTGTTACAAATGGCAATTTACAGGTTTATGGCATATGTCAGGGAAGGAATCTCTCCAAAATGCAAAAAGAAGGCATTTCAGTAAGAATTCCCTGATTTCCCTCCAACTTGGTGTGCCATGGTCGCCTTTTTTTTTTTTTTTTTTTTTTTTTTTTTTTTTTTTTTTTTTTTTTTTTCTCTCTCTCTCCAGCAAATGGCAATTTATTCTTATTATCTAAGACCTTTTGTTCATTTAAGCAACTAACTAAGTATGTAATACTTTACTATTTATGACTATGAAGAGATATACATGAATTACATAGCACAAGATGGTAACTGTTTCATGTTCTAGTTGAACACTTTCCATTTTAAATTATTCTCAAGGGAGAAGATTCTCTCTTTACCAAGCATATGGGGATCCAATCACGATATTATAATAAAAACAAGAGATCTTTCTTGATCAATCCCTTTGCCCCTCATTCTTTGAGAATCACAAAGATCCTTTTCAAGTTTCAATTTGTAGTGTTGCATAGTATAATTATAAGCTTACTGTTTTCAATGAAGGTGTCGAAATACTCAAGTTCTAACACAATCCATGTATCAAGTTGAATTAGGATCCATTACTTCCACTAGTCCCAGTTTATTAGGCAGAGGAACTTGGCAAGTTGCTCTCGTGTGCTATAGAAAATGTTGTCTTGATAAGCACTACTGATTGCTCGTTTTGGACTATTTGGGCGTCTAAATTTTAATCTTCTAATGTGGGAATAATGGTTGTCTAAAAACAAGCTCTTTATATGCTAGCTTATAAATAAGAATAAAAAGGTATATCAGACCTAATTTATTTTCACGAACAATTTATTATTCTAATAATAATATTTATGTGGTGACTAATGGGATATATTTGGTAGATTAATGAATTTAGAAAATAGTTACGTCATAATATGTAGGTAAACGAAAAATGATGATCATATAGAGATGAGAGGGAAGGGCCGCATTATATGGAACAGATTTTGTAGAATATGATGAGTGATTGAGTGTTATAATTTGCAAAACCAAATTTGTGAAAGCTGCTTAGGTGGGATTCATATGTAATACTTTACTTGCTTAATACTTATTATCATGTGGGGGTTGGTTGAATGTGGAAGAACCAAAACTGACGAGATAATATGCTTAATTCACGATCTTAGATAATATGGCACAATGTGGAAGAACCAAAACTGACAATGTCGAGAATGGCGTTGATTTTTTTAGCCGGCAATTGTAATGAATTCTCTTAGTCTTATGTTTTAGTCAAGTGTATGTTGTAAAATAGGACCAATTTCGAATTTGTGATGTTTATGGTTCAAGTTATATGCTTGTTTGGTGATGATGTGGGTTTTGTTTCTCTAACTTGAATCGAGCTTATTTACATCCAAAAATTAATGATATACAGTTGACAGGATTAGCTATAAAGGCAAGGAACCAATTTGTTTATGGGAATTACCGCACAAGACCCTCACTCGCTGACGTGTCAGCGGGTGGTTGGTTTAATAAAAGACCCTTCACTGATTAAACCAATCACTCGCTGACATGTCGGGGAGTGCAGGTTTTATGTGGATGTAGCATACCCCTTTGTTTATTCACTAAACCTTGTTGAATTCCACACACACAAAAAAGTCTGGTAATTTTGATTAGTAAAGCTTGATATTTATGTGCTTGCTCTCTGTTTTTAGGCTTAATTGGCCCTTGGTGCCATATCGGTCGGGTAGGGGCATGTTTTATAATGGGTCAAAATGTGTATAATTTTAAGATGGGTCAAAACAGGTCGTGGGTTAACCCACCAACACTTTTCTCAAGGACTAAGTTTGTAGATACGTAATATACTTTCTCAAAAGTACCGAAATACGTAACCTACTAAAAAAAGTCTGTAGATCGCTAACAAACTTTCAAAATTGGCACAAAATACGTAATGTTGACCGAATTTCTACCTGGTTGACCGGTTTATAGGTAAACACTTAAAAAACATACATGATTGGTCCCTGTGGTTTGTGTTTGTTTTCACCGCTCATCCTTTAACGTTATTTCAGTTATAAAAGTTACAATAATGGTCCTTGTCGTTTGGGTTGACTTTCACCTTTAGTCCATTGACTTTATTTTCACTTTTTCGTCAGTTTTAACACGTTTTGGTTCGTTTTTACACTTTTTTTTCCACTTTTATAAAAAAAATCGAATAAAATTTTATAAAAAATATTTTATAAAAAAAAATCGAAAAAAAAAATTTCTAAAAAATTTTCGATTTTTTTTTTCTAAAAAATATATTTTTTCGAAAATATTTTAGAAAAAATATATATTTTTTTTTAAATTCGAAAAATTTTTTTTTTCTTCAAATATTTTTCTAAAAAAATTTTAGAAAAAAAATATTTTTCTAAAAAATTATCGAAAAAAAATATTTTTTCTAAAATATATTTTTTTTCGAAAATATTTTTGAAAATATTTTTTTTCGAAAATATTTAAGAAAAAATATTTTTTATTCGAAAATATTTTATTCAAATATATTTTTTTTAATTCGAAAAAAATATTTTTTCTAAAAAGTATTTTTTTTTTCGAAAATATTTTAGAAAAAATATTTTTTTTCGAAAATATTTTAGAAAAAAAAATATTTTTTTTAAATTCGAAAAAAAATATATTTTTTTCGATAATTTTTAAGAAAAATATTATTTTTCTAAAATTTTTATAGAAAAAAAATATTTTTTTTAGAAAAATATTTAAATAAAAAAAATATTTTTTCGAATTAAAAAAAAAATATTTTTTAGAAAAAATATTTTTTTTTTCGAAAATTTTTTAGAAATTTTTTTTTCGATTTTTTTTATAAAATATTTTTTATAAAATTTTATTCGATTTTTTTTGTAAAAGTGGAAAAACGAAAAAAAACGGACTAAAACGTGTAAAAACGGACGAAAAAGAGAAAATAAAGTCAAGGGACTAAAGGTGAAAGTCAACCCAAACGACAAGGACCATTATTGTAACTTTTATAACTGAAATAACGTTAAAGGATGACCGGTGAAAACAGACGCAAACCACATGGACCAATCATGTATATTTTTTTAAGTGTTTACCTATAAACCGGTCAACCAGGTAAAAATTCGGTCAACATTACGTATCTTGTGCCAATTTTGAAAGTTTGTTAGCGATCTACAGACTTTTTTTAGTAGGTTACGTATTTCGGTACTTTTGAGAAAGTATATTGCGTATCTACAAACTTAGTCCTTTTCTCAATACACACACCAAAACATGTCGTGTGCATAATTTTAAGTTGGTTGTTCAATTTTTATTTATTTATTTATTTTCTTTTTATCTTTTTGTTGACTTGGTTACATGTATATAATTAACTCAAGTATCGCTTGATGGGTATGTTCCAGGTGGTAAACGATGGGTATTTCATGATCAGTGATGTCGTTGAGGACGATGATATACCGAGGTATCAAACAACCAATGACACATCATCAACCCCGCAGTTGAACATTGACGAATTCACTTTCTTTACTCAGTTTGACTATATATAAGGACCCCTTTTGGTGAAGTCCTACCAAGCGATAATCTTCCATGAACAGGTTATGCTCTTAAAAAGTGACACGGAGCAGCAAGCTGCAGGGGAGGTTGCTAGCCAGTTTTAGTTTGGTACTTGGCCTTCGAGTGTGAGAAGTTAATTATTTCGTTGGAGTGGATGTTCATACTTAATGGAGGATTAGACTGAAAAGACAAAAAGTGTAAACATTAATAACTGTCCTCCTTTTACGATCTTCTAGGAGGGCAAGGGTGTTGGTGGTGGCGACTTCCAAAAATTTTTTTTTTTTTGGGTAAATTGCAAATTAAGTCCCGGGGAAGAAGAAGAAGAGGGTATATTAGTCATTTTGCATGTTACTAACGAGGAAAATAACAGGCGTTAGCAAAAAAGTTGGTCTCGGTAGCTTTTTTGCATTTATATGAAACATCAACGGCGTTTTTGCATCCCTTTATATCTCGGTGTATTTTTTGCACTTTTGCAGCACATTTCAATTTACCCCTTAAAAAAAAAAAAAAAAAAGAAAAAAAAAAAAAAAGTTACAGTGACTAGAAAGCAAATAATACTATAGATATACATCCTCCTGTCGTCCCCCAATTGCAAGCAAATTAGGGTGATTCGAACATGGATCGCAAGAAGAAGAAGAAGAAGGGTTACAAGAAGAACACGAAGAAGAACAAGAAGAGCGTGTATGCATCATCAAATTAAGATTTTTATTTTTGTTTGTTTGATAATTATTATTACATTAAAACTATGATTTTGGTGAACAGTGATAAGCCTGAGGTGATAGAAGAAGGCAACAACATTCAAACCAACGGTGGGGAGGTGATAGAACAAGTCCACACTCAAACCCACGGCGGCGCTATTTATTATGATGGTGTAAGACTAGCAATTTTAAACAATGATTTATTAGTGTGTGTTTAATTCATTATATTATCTGGAAATGAGTTGGCTATTTTCGCTTTCGAATTAGTTGAATTTGTCACTTCTACGCGAGTCGGAACGGCGTGAGTTAATAGTGGCTATGGAAGCAGGCAAGAAGCAAACTAAGGAGGAAATTTATGCTGGTGTAAGATACACTTTATTATTCTTTTGTGTTTGGATATGCTGTGTTATTTAAGTGTTTATTCATTCATTCATGATGATTTTGCAATCAGCTAATTACTACTACGTAGTTTGTTTCTTTAGGAATTTTCATGTAAAATCTTAATATTAGTAGTTTCAAGTTCACTTTTGAGTTTTCCAAACACAGTTCCTTACTTCTGGATGACCGTATTTATTTCTCTTCACCCCCTTCCTTTCAAAAATGTTTTTGGTTGGTTTTTCTTTAATTTGCTTTGTTCATTTCTTCAGATCATGTTGGACTATTCCCACCTTGGAAGCAAGATAGGGGGGGTTTCATCTCAACATTCAAAGCGATTGTTCAAGCTCACTAGGCAATTAATTGCTATCAAGAACCATTTGGAGACACACCCCAAGAACAAGAATGATTCTAAACTCTTGTTGGATTCCGTTGAGGAAGTCATTGCTTTTGTTACTTCCTACCGCAAGGACATCAGGGATCTGCCTTTTGACTGGATAAAGTTTGTGTTTCATGCCCTTTTTATGTATATGTATACTCACCCACACACATTTTAGAATTTTACAATACATATTAGCAGAAGCTTTAGTTATACCCTTTTTTTTGCTTAGTTGTGAAGGAAACCAATAAATCCTATCAAAGCAATTTTTGTTCAGTGATCATTAAACTCTAGAAGGGTCACAAAGAAATAAACAAAACACACCCACACTAATCTTCCCACTCGACCTGTTACATGTGTCACGTGCACACTAGCGGATACTTTCTATCACTGTATATTCACTTCTATATGTACATCATTCGTTTGTGCCTTTTATTGATTTCCCATTGTGATTCGTTTTCATCTTTGGTTAACAGGCTGAAGTTTTTACCTGCTGTAATGAGGGGTTACAAGCTTTCTTATCCGAAAGTAAGATTTATTATCATTAGCTTTTCTTTTGTACTTTTCTTTGTTTCACTTTTCCTGCTATCGGAATTGGAGAAGTTAAAATATGTTACGTTTTCGGCTAGGGTCATTATTTTTATTTTTATTTTTGAAAAAAAGCCTAGATTAGATTTATTCCACAAACATTCTTAAGATTATCTGTAGAAATGCATTGAAAACTTGAAAGGAAAAAAAAAGGTTTTGCTAATATGAAGAAAAATAAAATAAATTGAAGAGATAGCCATCATTGTGGGTCTTATACATACATACATATATGCATTTTTTCGTGTTACCACTCTGATACTTCCTGTTTGTTACTTGATGATTGATGTACTAATTCATGTCATGATAACTTATGAATGTATTTCAGGAGGAGGCGGCGGAGTCAGATATTTTCCTCATGGCTACAAGACCCAATGTTAAATTAGTTGAGGTACATATATACACTCATCAGAAGTCTTGGAATTTAGTGATCTGTTCAGTTTTGACTTAGTTTAATGGTTGCAATTTCTGGTAGCACATGCTCTACATTCTTGACAGCATTATTTGTTGGTAATCTCTTCAGTCTGATGACGACGAGTGCGAGACTGTTGAGGGACCTATGCAGGACCTAAAGTTCGACGAGTGCGAGACTGTTGACGGACCTATGCAGGACCCAAAGTTTTCTAGACTTGGTAGACTCAATCTGGCAATCCCCAACCCGGTGGTAGATCTGACAGGGCATGGTATTCTTTACTACTCTTTTGTATTGCTACTTTCTTAATAGTTGTCATATTTCTGCTAAAAAAAAGCAAGTCAGCACGCTCATTAACATGTCTTTGTTATTGGTATGGTATGCTCATGTGTGTGTGTGTGTGTGTGTGTGTGTTTTCTTTATTTGTTTACATATGAGCTAACACTTGGTAAGTTTTCCCTTTTAGCAGGTATGTTTTCGCGTTTTGATGAAAATGAGAAGAAAATCTGGCTGGAGTTTAAAGAGTTTGATGAGGGGACTGTATGTATATGAATTGTTTAATTTCTTTATGTTTTGATGGTTTTTAGTGACTTTTTACACATATGAATATATTTCATGTGTTTAACTGGCAGCGTGAAGCTGATGTAATTACTGAGTTAGTTGAGGGTGGGAGAAGGTCCATTGAAGTTGATCATACAATTGTTAGTATGCTCGGTAACTTTGCTGTTGCTGCCTTTAACAGTGCCTGCGAGAAGGTATGTTGCTTTCAACATTGCGTTCAACTTTAGTTTTTCATCTATAACTAATTATGAACTATGTTTGCTAGCATGTTAAGAAGGGTGAACACAACAACCTCCATGATTTTGAATTTATGGAGTGCGAGTACTTAAAGGTACACGAGTGTTATCACTTCTACATGATCATAGAGGCCATCGAAGAAGGAAATCCCGGCACCTACATGGCTGAAGTTACTTGCAATAGCATTAACGGCTGGAAAGCTCTGTGTAACTTTGTTCTCACTGACTATGAACCATCCGGTATGTGACTATTTCTTAATTTGGTTATGACTGATTGAACCCAAATCAGAACCGCCAATGTGGAACCAAAACCTTAATGATTGATGTACTAATTCTGTATTGTTTTTTCTGTAGCAGTATACTAGTTTTTACATTTCAAATTATCTAATTTTAGAATCAAGAGAGTACACCTAAAGAGATGTTTTTGTATTATTTGTTATATTATAATTTTGTGGGCCAACCCAACCCATGAACGTAACCCATTTGACTCAGAATTTAAAACAGCCTGTTTTGACCCGAACCCACTTTGGTTTGAACCCGTTTCGACATGCTACCTAACTCGACTTGCCTCGCTTGTTTGCTACTTGTACCCATAACCCATTTTCTATACTTCCTATTGCATCAGCTACCACAATCAGTATGCAACACTCTTTAATATCCCTATCAGTTGCAGATGATTATTTATTTATTTATTATTATGTAACGTTGAAACAATTCTGGCAATTTTGACCTAAAAATGGGTTGCAACTGGTAAAATTTAAATTTTTTAATACAATGGACCATGTGGACGCATGTAAAAAGCTTTTCGAAAAGATGATCTAAGGCATTGCCTCAAGCTTACAACCTCCAAAATATAATTAAATTAAGAGAACAAATGATGCTTAAAATTATCATCACAGTATAGCTTATTTTAATCAAATAAGTGCAATAGGAGTATGACTTTATATATAAAATTCAGAAAGTAGAATGCACAAAATATATATTTTGTTGCATGCCTCTAGTAATTACCACAACTAATAATGTTTTGGTTTGCTTGCAGTCATATATTCCTTCACTTTTTGTTGATTATCAGCATACATAGATTACAACTTATTTATTATTCTCGGTGTCTTCTGTCTTAATTCTTTATTGTTCATCCAGGTACTAAAGCAACGGCGGTATCTTACTTGTCTTGCCTGGAATCTATAGTCGAATCTTTTGATGGTTAGTCGGTCTTCCATGTATTATATGAATTGCTACATTCTGTTTTCTTTGCCAAAACTTTCATGTGGATAAATAGAGAATGACAATGCTTTGTTTTCTATCCACCTTCTGTACATAGTTATCAATACAAGGTTGATCAAAGATGTTTCACTCATCAAGTGCCTTAGAATAAGTGCTGTTTGCACATGTATTAGGATTATTTTTTGGTTACATTTTTTATTAATAACGAGGTTTGTGTGCAGATCTCACTAAAGAGAAACTGACCAGGCTGGAAGAATTATATGAAAATTTGACAGGTTTTTATTCTCCCTTTGTTGTGTTTAATGTTGTAGAAATGTAGAATTGAAATCTTACTCTGCTAAACGTATTATTCCTATGGTTTAGGTTTAGGTTTAGGCTTATATGAACCAAACAAGTTTTAGCGGTTGATGTAAACTGGCATGATCTTTTATGGGCTAGTTGAAAGCACTTTGAGGGAATTGGTTTCTCACTTCCTCTGTATCATTTTGGATGCACAGGTCCTGAAAAACACAAAGCGGGGGGTGAGATTAATCGCCTTAAACGAATCGATGATGCAATTAAGGAAGGTTAGTAGTAATCGACATGCACGTATCAATATATGTCTATTATAAGTGTTTTACTATATTTTTTATATTTATGTAATAGTTATTGTACCCAGCATCTTAGAAAAGAGCTATAATGTACTGTTTACACAATAGGTCTCCGCCAAAGGCTTAATCAGGCCTCTCAGATTCACTTACAACCAGATTCAAATCGAACGACTAATCCAGGTTAACGAACCTAAGCTTATTTTGAGTTTTATGTATCGTCCCATTATTATTATTATCGTTATTTTTGGATAGATGGCACGACAGGTACGTAGAGATGGCAATCTCGACCCATTAACTTGCGAGTCTGTTTAATTCAATGACCTAGCTAACTATTACGTGTAAAATGAATCTAACTGGTGAAAAGTTTTCAAAAGTGTTTTGAGGAAATCTAAATTATTATCATTACAATTGCATATCAGATGGACAAGAGAGTGTTTGCGGGTCAACTCCACAAGGCCCATCCTAAACCAAAAGGCCCACACATTTTGCCATCCCTACAATGCTTTGTTTTCTATCCACCTTCTGTACTTGGTTTTCTGTAGAATTCTGTCATGTTTAACTTTAACCTAAGTAAATAGTTAAACATTCCTGCAGATGGTTGGTCTGATCCTGCCGATGATTACTACAGTGGGATGGTGCGTAGGGCCAAGGGTGCCACTTGTAGTGGTTACGACTACTGCAGCCCGTATTTTCAGACTCAGGTAATCAGTTGTTTACGATGGTGAATAATCTTGATAGAAGTTTCGGATTCTCTTTTTTGCCTGTGGTTGTGGGTCATGGGTCGTGGGTCGAATAGACTGATTATACCAAGCTTTATGTTTTTTTCTACATTATAATGTTATCTTGTTAATGGTTGCATTTCAGACCTCGTGATTTCTGACACGCAGCAAAGGAGCTGATGTAGGGAAAGAAACTTTGTGCTTGTAAAGAGCACAAGAACAACGTTTGAAGCTGTACCCTAGTCTGTTTCAAGAAAAGTTTAAGATATGTTTTGGATGTTTTACTGAAATTAGTTTTAAGTATTTGGTCATCATGGCATGTATGTTCAGTTGCTCAAATTTGTATGGCGATGTGTGTTAATTTTGCTCTCAGGGTATAGATCATGGACGCCGATAAGACAATAGCCACCATGGTAGGATGGTTCGGTGTGATGGTGTTTGGTATTTTATAGGAGTATCATTAACTGAATTTGTAGTATAAGGCCCCAATATCACGTCGTCTCTCCCTCACCTTTCTTAATCTTCTCAACACGGATTGTAAACTATTTCTGTTAACGTTGCTATTATCAAGAACAATAATTTAATTAATCTTCTCAACAAGGACTTACATCTCAATCCAAATTGCACCTGCAATTCAGTTACCTTACTTAAGCGAAGAGCGAAGTAGTTCCTCTAGCTTTGATAACTCTCATGATTATAAGAGACAAAACTAAAATTCCACTAAAAATAGATTGAATAATCAAACTGGAGATTAAATATAAAACTGACCAAACTCTAGAGGTTAAGCGAGCTGAAACTAGTACGGGCTTATGGGCTTTTATTAACTAGCAATTCCTCTCAAACTTGCAATGCTACAAAGGTAACTCTCAATGTTGCAAAGTAGGGCTGGCCCTGGTACCGGGCGATGTGAGCGATGGCCCAGGGCATCAAAATTTCAAAGGGCATCAAATTTAAGTCCGCGTTGCTTAGGAAAGAAAGAAATATGGATGAGAAAATCTTGCAATGCTGTAGACTCCACAGCCGAGACCAACCAAACGGACCCAATATCCAAAACAACTCACAATAACAAGAAGCATTAAGAAAAACAAGAAAAAAACAAAAGTTACCACACCAAGAGTCAACTCAGTTGACTCGGTGGTTGACCGAGTCGCGACCCAAAGAGCTCCACACGGGTTTTTAGTTTTCAAAAACATTTATAAAAAAGGCTTTTATTCAAAATAACTAAATATAAATCGCATTGAATTAAAATAGAAATTAGGGTTTTGTTTTTATTGAAGATACAAGGGGAGGGGATGCGTGAATGGTGTTTTATCGAGAAATCGGGTCCGCGGGGGGGGGGGGGGGGGGGGGGGAGGGGTGATGCAGGTTTTATTGACCAGGTCTTAAATTTATATTAGCTCGATTACCTAAGGTCTACCTATTTGCACTAACGGACAGAGAATCCGGTTGCGTGTAAACTAGTATTTGGTAAAACTAAGGTCGTCCTAAGAGCTATGTGGTTTGAATTATACTTAAATCTAATGTCACTAAATTAAACTGATTTGAAAGGTGAAATGATTATTTAAACTAAATAACTGAAAAGTAAATAAACAGAAATGAAATGAAGGTTGTGAGTAATAAGAGAGAAATGTGCTAGCCTAATTACTCATCCTATATACTTTATGATTATGTTTACTATTAAGCTAATCTCATGCTTCAAGTGGGGCGGACATATATCACTAGGTTCATATGGTCAAGTTTCCTAGCCTATCTTCCCCGAATCCTACCGGGAACCAAAGGCACTACCCCTTGCTAGTAAGCCGACGTACGGTAGACGGGTTTGAGTCATTAAGTGCCACTACATTCTAGATTTATCCTTATGGTCCGTTGTCACGATCATAGACCATACTCTAACTACTTAAGTTTATCCAACCTGGAAAGTGGTCCTATGATCAATTTGCACAGAAGGCGAATGGTCGGTTGTTATCCCAACCATTTTCCTCGCAACCTAACTACGCCAGGATCCTATGGTCAATTCCTTCGGCATACCAAGTATAACCGGGTTGAGGAAAACTACCGCAACAAAAGGATCTATGATAAACTAAGCATGCACACACTAGAAGCATTATAAAAAGCACGCAAACATAATCAAAGTAATATAAGAATCATAACTAGGCTAGCACCAAGGGTGCTTAGCCGATCATATTAAATTCAACTCTCGATTCAATGTTTACAAAAGCCATGAATACAAAATGTAAATGAAAATATGAAAAACTAAAACTTATGGTATTATAAGCGTGATCTCTCCCTTGGAAATGCTCCGTATGCTGCTATAGAATGGCCTTGAGAAAGCTCCCAACGATCTCTGATTTTGTGTGTGAGAAAGTTGTATGCAAAATGCAAAAATTAGGGTTGTATTTATAAGCCCGTCGTAGCTACGGTGTAGCTCAAAAAGGGTGTTACGCCGTAGCTAGTGTAATCATGAGAAGATCTTATCCAAAAGCAATAGTTACGGCGTAGCTAAGGATTGTGCTATGCGTAGCTTCCAATTATGGTTTCTTCTACGTCGTATTTGCATGTGTTGTTACGCCGTAGCTTAATTCTTGGATCTAGGATTACTCTCGTAGTCACTGCTATGCCGTAACTCCATGATTATGTTACGGCGTAGCCACCAATTCGAGGGATGCTTGAAAGACTTGATTTTGTTACAGCGTAACTCAAGATTTGGTTACGCCATAACTCTTGATCCGCGTTGACTTTGGTCTTCAAGTTTGAATTCCCAGCTACGGCGTAATAGAGAGTGAATGTTACGCCGTAGCTCCTTCCAGCATACTAGAAATGTTTATCTTTTGCGCGTTCTTTCCAATTTCCTCGTCTCTTTAGCTCCTATGCTCATTCGTGACCTGGATACAAAATGTAAAGAATTCAAAATATATACCCATATAATAAGTAGAATAAATAAGCACAATAGGGGGAAATTGATACTTAAATACAATATCAGGATTATTTGACGTCATCAGGGGCTGTGGTGACGATGGTGGCGGCAGAAGGTGGTGGGTGGTGGTACAAGGCGCGTGGATGGTTGAATCGGGTTCAGAATAGCCCGATCTATTAGTTTGGAGAAGAAAAGGTGTCGCCGGAAAGTTGGCCAAAAAATTTTCCGGTGGCCGGAGATGGTGACTGGAAAAGGGGAGGGGAGGGAGTATTAGTTTTCTGTGTATGTGTGTGAAATGAGATAATAAAATGAATTTTTGGTTTTTATATTTTTGGGAGGCATTAAATATGTACAAAATGAAAGTTTAAGGTTTAAAAAATACAAGGGAGGGACTAAAAGGGACATTTTGCAATACTTTTAGTAAAAACAATTCGGGACTCATTCGACATACCAAATAGACTCGAAAAATTACGAAACTTGCGCCATTGTTCACGAAATAATTTTTCCAATAAAACAAGTATAAACTTGCATAACTTTCTCGAAGTCAATTTATATGGCAAATACGATTCGTTTTGAGCTTTCTAGGTTGTGTCAGTTCTATCTTGGGACAAAGTTCTCGTTCCTCAACATATCTCACGTTTCTCAAGCCCAATTTAAATGCAAGAAAAATTTTAAGTTCTCAGGTAACGTAAGATAAAATATTTGGCTAGGAAATAGGTTTTGGAAAATTACCGGGTGTTACAGAAGGTCCATCTCAACCCGTTCAAGACGAGTCACCTGTCGAGGATGTTGTTGCGCCCATTAAAAGGAAGTATATGAGAAGTTCTCAACCATCAAAGAAGGGAATGACAAGGATGCAAATGATATATGTAACCCTGAGGAAGAGATTGCTTTGTGTAAAGCTTGGGTAGATGTGTCCGAGTATAGTATTGAAGGAAATTTTAAAGACAAACGGGTTTTGGATGAAAGTAGTAATTATAGGGGATGTATAAATATAAAATATATATAAATCAAATAAACGCAGCGGAACAACATCACCCACATGGATCTCATATAGCCATATGATCAATCAATAAGACAAACAAGATAGTTATACCTTTGTAGCGTGCACCGGGAGTCACCAACAAAGTCACCACCAATATCACCACCCATGAATGGATCAAGAAACCAAGTGATCAATAAGGTTGATCACTTCTATGATGGAAACACACTACACGTCATCAATCACCACCCGATGCTAGTCTTAACCCCGTAACATACGATCTAGCCTTGAACTACAATAGAATAAGGTTAGATTGAGATCAAAACTCAAAACCCTAATATGGGAGTGTTTTATTTCGTGGTTATTAGTGAGAGAAAGGAGGAGAGAAAGCTGGTAAGTGTTTATTGTCATTGATCCTTTCCTAATGACCAAATCATTAGTAGTTATCAACATGTAAGTAACACTTAGCCCCTTGTATTTTCTCATCTTGTCCCTTTCCTCCCTAGGCCATCCATAAGGGCTTACAAATGGGCTTACCCATTTGTTATGTCCAATCCAATACACTAAGTACAAGCTTAGTGATTAGTGGCCTGTTATTGATCCCAAGTTACGTAGTCATTTATATATTGTAAATACGATAAATACAATCTATAAAATGGTGTCTCTGTGTATAAGTGTGTGACCCCATAGGCTCACATATGTCTAGCCATATAATTATTTATTATGACACGAGCATACTCCAACAGCTCCCACTTGCGACGTCATAATAATCAAGTAATTATACAAGCAATGGTTAGCGTCTAGCAACACGCCAATGCCCCTAGAAATATGTGAGGGTAGTTTCTTAAACTTCTCATTTAAATGGTTTTAATGTCATCTTTCCTTTTGTTACAGATACTATGTTGAACACTAGACATGGATCAAAGTCATTCCATTTGTTCAACTATTCTGTTTCTCGATCTAGATATTGAACAAGATTACCAAGTGAATTAAGATTCATCTTAATCTCATTTGGGTACGGCCATACAAACATCTGTTCAATTCATCGAGGGGCCCAATAGTATCTAACTCCATGACATGTGGAGGAACAAATCCTATTTTGACTGCACGTGTCATTCATGTGTTTCAAATCACTCCTGAAAATGGTTTTTATAACTACCTTATTCAGGACATCGTTTAACCATATCAAAGAATAAAATTCCGCACATGCAAGACCTACTTGCATCTCAAGTCTAAGGATAAGAGACATAACCATTTGCGAGATTCACTATTGACGCCGACCCATGCAGTGAATTCTCGAAGGTTGGGTCAATCCAATGTTCATCACAATGAACAACATATGAGTTTGGCAAATAAATCACAAACACGCTCACATTTGCCTTAATTCGATGATACTCCCGTATCGTCAACTGGCAATGGACAATTTTAGAATAAATAAATTATTCATGGATTAAACATGCAAATATAGAACACAGTAGTATAAATGAAGACGATAATACCCGGTATATCAATTCATTATATAATACGACTGCTTACAGTTCCATTATCCAAATACTAAAAACAGATATGCACAAGACTACATACAGATCAGAATCCGATGTTTCCACCATGATCAATTTTGTTGTACAAGACAACAAGTAGTCATCTGAGTAAACTTTGAGAATACTTGTTTCAAAATTCAAAAAATGTTTTGAATGATGATTGTCCTTTTGTATGTGTGCAATCAAGTACAATACGAGTATTGCAACAATACATTCCATAGTGTGTATGAAGCTAGCAAAACACCTACTTTAGACAGTCATAATAACAGTTTTCCAAACTGTAAAGTATTCTTATTCTTTTAATGTATAATGCATTAATGCTCTCAATTGAGCACATCTAGTTAGAGGTGTCATCATTCATGATGTCATCCTACTACGACTAGGTTTGAGCATCATCTCAGTTATATAAGCATTAATGAATGAAAACATAACAGAGCTCCTCAAATATCCGTAAATGTTTGAACAAATATTTGGTCCTTTGCAGGTCCATTACGTTGTTCGTTTAACAATTATCTAACGACTTTCACTTAGATATTTGTTGTTATCAACTCATCTTGCATTCACGCAAATGATATAAATAATCCAATACATAATATGACTTACATAATGAATCCTTTAGTCAAACTTAAGATTTCCATTCATGCATTCAATCTCATCATGTAAGATTGATTATTGAGACTCCCCTCAATGACATGTCATATTGTGTTTAGATTATTAACCGCTTATGTTTATTCTAATAAACACATGCAACAAGGTTGTATGTTTTATTTCCTAAATTCCTTAATTGAAACTTCATTCCAGGCTAAGGATTAAAGTCTAGCTTAGATGGAATATTGTTTCTTATATGTTAACAACATATAAGATTTAAGAAAATAAATTCATTTATCCTACTTGCACTCTGAGTTCTCTGGAGTAATCTTATTTAATCAAAATCAAATTAATGATTAAATTAAGATCTCTACTCCTTGATGCATGATCTAATCCACACCTGGATTCTTATGTCTTGTATACATAATAAAGATTATACAGATTCATAAACCCTTTTGATTACTCATCGTCCTCGCAAAAGTAATCAAAAGTGTTCTAAAATCCTATTGTCATATTTCATTTACATGAAAACAAGTATGACAATTAATCATCTTTATACATTTAATGTTTGTAGGTAGGAAGATTTAATCATAATCAATTTCTTGAGTGCGAGTAAACTCCTTCTACTACGCATGCATTAAATATGTGTACAAGTTTGTCCTTTTGAGTATTCTCAACAAGAAACTCATTTTAAACCTCACAGTCTAACTGATTGGTAAGAGATCAATCAAGCTCCATGAGTGATTATCTTCAAAGGACTGCATCTTAACATTCATAGTTTTGAGTTATTCATCAGATTCAAGATCTGATAATACATCTCTTTAGTTAGCAGATTCACTATGATCCTCCAACTTATGTCCCTTAACATTGATATAAAAAATATATCATTCAGGTGTTAGGGGTATCCTTGCGGATTTATGAATGAGAGATATCAATCTATGGTTTAACATATGCATGTTCAACCTTAGTATGACATTAGCAAGTGTACTCAGAAGGTTGTGTATTTAGCTCTTGAATAACTTCAAGATCTAAAGGTGCTCCCACTTGCTTTTGTAAGTGGAGACTAATCTCCAAGTACTCAGCATCTTGATAACAATAAATTGTTTTCAAGTGGGGCATCCAAAATACATCGTTTGTTCTTGATTCTAGTTTGTTAATTACTTACTCTTAGGTATTTAACAAATTCACAACTTCAATCAAGACATAATGAGATTCATCCCATTCCATAATACAATGGTGTCCTAAATTCCTTCTGGGTTGGAACCATATTGGGTGTACGCATGGCACATCCAATTTTCTAACCTTGATTGCTTTTGAGGTAAAAGAATTTAAGTCATCAAAGATCAAATGATATCCATGATGGACATACCATAAATTTGTGGCATTCCACGTGGATAGATGTTGTGAGACTATCACACAACTCATTAGATGAACTTATACTCTTTGGCTTACTTATCTGCCAAGCAAGTCATACCAGATGGCATCAATAGTATTTTTAGCCTACTGCATACTTTATATTTAAAGTCTTTGACCAAGTCAATGATTTCATGTGTATGTTTTAACTAGAAAACATAAACATTAAATATTTTATTATACGTCGTAAGTGTACATGTCTTTAACAAGAAGACATAACAAATTAACGTCAGGAATTGATGTTTATGTCTTTACAAGAGACCTAAACATATTCAACTAAAGTAATTATGAGTGCCGATAATTGGCCTCAATAGTAATTTCAAGTTAATTACATACTTCATGATTATGAATTTACAAGAAGACATAATCATATTTACTAAACAATTCAGCAAATATGTTGAAGTAGCTTTTCATGTTATCTTGACATTTTTTCTAATTAGGGCAACATACATTTTATGTGTATAAGTCCTAGTAGAACCAGAAAAACCATTAGTCATATTGTTATATGTTGTACCTTGCACACAATTAAGATTTCTCCCACTTGTGCATGGCACAACATTATGCAAGCAAATATGACAGTCACAGATAACATATGATTTTAGTCAAAATCAAAATATAGATATGTAGAACTTTATCGCTTTTATAATGAATCATGCATAACAATTTTATTGATAACATTTCAGGAAGCAACATCAGGAACGCGGCAAGTTATCTAATAAAATTCATGCATTGGTTCTCATAAAAACTATGATGCTTCATATGTGGAAAGTAATGTATTATTGCAAGACAATCTAGAAATAAGATGGGCAACTTGTAAGTTAATAGAGCTTACAACTCCCACTGGATTAGAGAATATTACATGTGTTTCGTCACCAGTAATACAATCATTTAGCTCCCACTGGATTAGACAACATTAAAAGTGTTACATCACCAGTGGAGAGTGAGTGATAATTGGATACTTTCCTGCTTTCTTTGAATATCTACACATTATTGCTAATGTGAGTCACTATGACTAGTAACATGTACTTAGGTATTCAAGGAAGTGCATCAAGTTCTAATATATAGATGATGGGCTAGCCATCATTTTAAACTTGAAAATTAGGCATGCAGTTCCTCCATGTTTATCGGGTTAAGACACATTGCTAGGTAATCATGCTAGTAATTGCCTTTACCACTTTTTGGTTTATTGATATTTCCGTTTTCTAATTATTTTAACTCATATTAGTTTGGTAGCTATAGAAAACATGTTCTCTAGTTATCCAAATATCTTATATTTCTTGAAGGTTTCAAAACCGGAACTAGGGTTATAAAACGATCTTGAAAGAATAAGATGTGCAAACATACTTAACCGTTTTGACTTTACAAGACATCACGATTTCTAGAGTATGTGTGCTTTGAGTTTGATTAGAATTAGGACAATTCAAATATTCCTATTATGGCTTTTTCTCATAAGGAAAAGGATAGGAACAAGTCTCTTTCTTACAAGGAAAGGAAGACTTAGTTTGATCCTTTTAACAAGAAAAGAACAAACTTTTGTTTACGATTTGTGTTGCATTAATTCATTAATTGAATTCTCCAAGTTCATATTTAGTATTTTCGATAAGTATCCTTTTATGAATTAATTACCCCATGTTTACAATTTAAAACAATTAATTTACGTAAAAGGCTAAGATCCACATTGTGCTTCTACTATCACATCAGTTGATCTGCTAGCAATAGCAGATTTAATTGGTAGGCGACGATCACCAATTGCATTACAAGTGCAACTCTTAGATCCTTATGGGACTCATGGCATCTAGTGTCAAACAACTATTGTCATGTAGGCATGTTTAGTCCCATCTTTGCCTCGGGTCAAGGTCTCACCGCTTAACTCGATTAAGTCATCCAATTTGAGAATGTGCGAGTATATATCTAGGTCTCACGCATAGAGAATAGTCACCTTGGGTTACAATTCAACCTAGGTCCCACGCATAGGCAAAAGGTAATTGCAAGTGTTCTCAATATTGGACGGCATGACTTAAATTTTGACGGGTAAAAGTTTTGATATGAATCAAAAGGTGTACGAAAGAAGCATGCATTCATCCTTCGTAGAACAAGTTAAAAACTTTTCTTAACTTAATTCTAATCATTGTTTTAATTTATATGTGTCGAGTTGTCCATTTTCATGACTAATATTAATCCTACGTGGATAATAAAGTTTGGACAATACATAAATAAAATAACATACATAACAAGTTTAGGTGTTATTTTAAGAAACAATGATTTTAAGTTTCAAAAACTTAGTAAAACTAAATCATAAGACTTAGTTTTGAAAATGGTTTGTGTTTTGTTTTAAGTTTTATAGAAAACTATTTGCAATTTTACATATGAAACAAGATATATAAAAAGCAACACAAACACACAACCACAATATGCAAAGCCTCAACCGATGAAAAAACCTATGCTTGGTCTCGTGAGCCATCACGAGAACCAAGAGTCAACTAGGGACAACCACACAACCACACGGAGGACTCCCACTTGCTCCAAGACAATCAAGAGCAAGTTGGAAGCCCATGATGCACATGAAAAGTAGTTTCTGTCCTTCCAGAATTTCTGTGTTAGAGGGCCCAAAAGTCCATGAAAGAGGCTTCCCTGGGCTTAGCTCAAAACTAGAAAGTTGTGGGCCCATGTCTTGGGTACCTGAAAAAAAAATTTCAGCCAAAAAGACCTTACCAATCACCGGGAAACTCCGTTTTACCAACTGGTGTTCCAGCAGTCATTTTCGGCAAAAACGTCTTTAACTCTTTCGCCATTCACCACCAAGCCACGATTACATTATATTGAAAGTAAAATACAATTAATCTACTTTTAATCTACTGTAAAAGTGCCCAAACAATGGCTACAACCAAAAGAATATAATTACATAAATGCCGAAACAATGGCAAAACCCCAAAACACGAAATTAAACAACATTCATAACCATCCAATGCACAAGTGGTCTAGGCTTTCATCGGCTTTGCATATAATCATAATAATACCATTAATATTATGAATGAAACATGGTGTTGGCTAACTCCATGGACAAACATGCATGTATTTTCCATGGAAAACAAAATAATAACAAGAATTAAATTGTTAGCCAACGAAAACGAAGAAATTAATTGACAAGAATTAAAACCCCGTTAGGTACGTGTTTCCTATGACTTAAGGGTCAACACCCACTGATATTAGGACCTTCCAAATACCATTTAACCACAGAAAATATGGCCTTAGGGGCTGAATTAAAACCATTTCAAAAACCAATCAAAAACACGCGTTTTAGGCCATTTTTCACGCACCCGACAAGTAACCAATTAGCGTATGCATAACAAATGGCCATGGGACCAAAAAGTGCAGATCATAAGACCCCTAAAGGGTCGTCCTATGAGAAAAAAATTGGAGCTCTAGGGCTGTTTTAACCATGACTTCAAAAATCATCAAAAAAACACCCGTTTTAGCCATTTTTATGCATACCCGATAATCATATGGCACATATGATGGCTCGTGATACCACTATAGGGGATGTATGAATATAAAATATATATAAATCAAATAAACGCAGCGGAACAACATCACCCACATGGATCTCATATAGCCATATGATCAATCAATAAGATAAACAAGATAGTTATACCTTTGCAGCGTGCACCGGGAGTCACCAACAAAGTCACCACCAATATCACAACCCATGAATGGATCAAGAAACCAAGTGATCAATAAGGTTGATCACTTCTATGATGGAAACACACTACACGTCATCAATCACCACCCGATGCTAGTCTTAACCCCGTAACATACGATCTAGCCTTGAACTACAATAGAATAAGGTTAGATTGAGATCAAAACACAAAACCCTAATATGGGAGTGTTTTATTTCGTGGTTATTAGTGAGAGAAAGGAGGAGAGAAAGCTGGTAAGTGTTTATTGTCATTGATCCTTTCCTAATGACCAAATCATTAGTAGTTATCAACATGTAAGTAACACTTAGCCCTTTGTATTTTCTCATCTTGTCCCTTTCCTCCCTAGGCCATCCATAAGGGCTTACAAATGGGCTTACCCATTTGTTATGTCCAATCCAATACACTAAGTACAAGCTTAGTGATTAGTGGCCTGTTATTGATCCCAAGTTACGTAGTCATTTATATATTGTAAATACGATAAATACAATCTATAAAATGGTGTCTCTGTGTATAAGTGTGTGACCCCATAGGCTCACATATGTCTAGCCATATAATTATTTATTATGAAACGAGCATACTCCAACAGTAATATGCTTTGAGAAGGAAATGAGGGAAGCGAAAAGAAGCTACGGTTCTGTCAACTGCAAATGAGAAAATAAGATTCGTCCTAAAGTTAGTCAAATTTGTGAGGTTTACAATAGCGTCAAAGCGAGGCACCAGAGTGGCAAGTATCATGCTCTTTACGGTGCGACTTTTACAATGAATGCATGCTGGGAGATTTTGAAGGACCATAGCAAATGGAAATCTGTAGAAATGCCAAGGTTTTTCAAAACAAAAAGAGTTGGTTCCAAAAAGTCGGGGACATCGGAAACCACCTCACACGGCACTTGAGACTCATCACATATTGGTTTGGATCTGAACGACGAAGCAGCGGATTCAGATGATGTAGAGGTTCGAGAGGTTCAACCAATGGGTCGAGACAAGTCTAAGAAGATAGCATCATCCTCCGCTTCCTGTTTGGAATCTTCAGTTGCTAGCTAAAGTAAACACACTTGATCAAATCACCCCATAAGCATCTTTGCAAAGGAGAAATTGATTAAAAAAATTAGAATCCTCTATGAACTCATAAGATGCAGCTAGGGGAAATTTATATGTTCGGTTTTCGGTTATGCCTAAAGAGAAAAGAGATAAACTGAAATCCAAACCGACGGAGAAGATCTGGTTGTTTGATGCAATATGTAAGAAGTGGAGCCCAAAACAATCTGCCTTTATAATTAATTACGTATAGAAAAATACACCGTTGGTCCCTAAACTTGCCAAAAATCATCGACGGGGCCCAAAAGTTGAGATTTTTGTCATCGTGAGTCCAAACCTTGGGTTTTTTAGGCCAATTGCGTCCCTGGACCCGTTTTTTGTTGGTCAACACCGTTATTTGATGTCTTTTTTTGTTTTTAGTTAAGGGTATAACAGTCATTTTATATATTTTATTAGTCATATAAATTGTTCCTGGTATATTGAATGCATATGGAACAATTTACATGACTAATAATCAAAATATATAAAATGACCGTTATGCCCTTAACTAAAAACAAAAAAAAAGACGGCAAATAACGGTGTTGACCAGCAGAAAACGGGTTAGAGGACGCAATTGGCTTCAAAAACCCAAGGTTTGGACTCACGACGTCTAAAATCTCAACTTTTGGTCCCTAACAATGATTTTGGCAAGTTTAGGGACCAACGGTGTATTTTTGTCTTACTTATATACCTCCACAACTATTACGTGTCCAGGTTTGCCTCCAACCACGTGTCTAAGGCAAATTAATCCCGTCCCGCTCTTTTAATTGTTGGTGAAACAAAAAATATCGAAAAAAAAAAAAATGGAGCTTCACACTCGGGCCATGAGTTTGAGTAGTTTGGAAAAGACAAAAACAATTTGAAATCACACCTCCACACCTTATTTCACTAAACCCTAGAGCCTAACTTGCTCTTGCTCACCATATTTTCTTCTCTGCCGCCTCTTTCCCCTAGTCAACAGCTGCTAAAACGATGAGATCCTGGGGTAAAGAATTTCATCTCTTTCTCAGTATAATATTATGTTTTCGCCTATATTTATGGTTTAATGAACACATATTTTTAATTGTTTGGTAGTATTGTTATAAATTAGCTTTTATTATTTTGTTCTTATTAACATGAATGAACGGACTTTCATCTTTAATGTGCATTCATAGTAGATTGGTGGTATTATTTTAATGTGTGTTCTAGTATGCTAGTTTTCACTTACTAGGGGCTGTTTTGTTGGCGGGTTTTCATTGGGATTTTGGTGGTATTTCAAGTTTAAAACCAAGTTGCGTTCTCAAGATTTTAAATTCTGGGGGGAAATAAAGAGACATGGAAGAAAGTTTATACTCTAGTCTTGTGTTCTTAAGGAAATCTAAGCACAAATCTTCCTCCCAAATATAAACGAAAGATAATTAATGGGTGTATATTATGTTGTAAGAAGACCCATCTCCCCCTGTAAAAACCTAGCTACCACTGTAGTATTTTTACACATGTCTTCTTCCACTATACTCTTACTCGACCTGCATATCCACCGCAATAACAGGGGCGTAGCTACCCATTAAGATTTGTAATAATGTATAATCTTTAAGTATTCATGTTAGCACATTACAAGTTATACAAATGCATATCATTATGGCTCACTAAAAATGCAAATTTGTCATCAAGAATCGGGTATGAATATGCCATAATAATTGTTTTATGATACATCTCGGCCTACCCATAAGTGAAAACCCGGCTCCCACTACAAAAAATATTGCTATTCTTCACATTTATTTTGCCACGGTATGGTCAACTGTGGACTTTTTTTTTATATAGATAATAATTTTGCTACATTTATAGGTGTGACAAATATTTAAAAAACAATCCACATATATAAGTGTGTACAATTACAATAAAGCTACACTTATATGTGTAGCAAATGTCTCAACACTTTTATTTTTGAACATTTTTTTACAATTTTACCACACTTTTAGGTGTGGACATTCAAAGAATGTTTTCACACTTTTAACCATAAACATTTGGATAATATCTCCACACTTTTATGTGTAGCAAAATTTGTCACACCTATTATTACCACACTTGAGAAAGTGTGGAATCAATAACTTTACACATTTTTAAATGTGGCCATTTGGCCTTTAAAATGTGAAGAATTCAATTAGTTTTTTGTAGTGTCCGCAATTGATATTGACATTTCTCAGCTCTTCACTTCCATCGATTTTAGTTTATTGCTCCTTATTTACGCACCAAGCCTTACTCGTTTGGCTTCATATCAAGAGAACTACGCCAAATTTGGCATGGACGCCCCTATGTTTTCTTTTCTCTGATTTAATTGATTTATCTGTCAATGTGTCACACATGCCTTGACTGCTTTATAAAGCTTGAGATAAAGAGTTACTAATGGGAAGTTGTGCATCTTACAAAAATAGTAAAACCAACATATCTAAGTATCTTTGGTTTCAGATCGTATGGTGTTTATATTGCTTACCGCGATTGTTCGTAACTTCTCTTTCTATGATGCCTTTTAGTTTTGTAAGCAATCCTTGGTTCTATTCTTGGAAACCATTAATCAAGTTTTAACTTTAGTTTTCTGCTTGCTTGTAAATGTAGTAGTATATATTATGGAAAAATTTTCTGTTAAACAAGAAGAATATGGACAAATTTGATGATACCATTTAAAAGTAAATGAATATTCAGGTGTTTACTAATGAAGGGTGTCAGTCTAAAATTGTCAATCCCTTTTGAAAAGGGCATTTATGTCATTTACCATGATTTTTAGTCTTACAATTCCTGCTGTTTTTTTAACAACCAAACACATTTCATAATCTCATATCCTTGGCTTTTGAATAGAGGGATCGAAACCAAACGCCCCTGTGTGTCTGTCACGTTTTTTTGTTCACTCTGGTTAACTACTATATATATATGCTGTATTTAATCTGTGACAAACTTTTCTTTCTATTGCAGTTGTAAAAGTCGGACCCGGTCAGACTCTTAATGTAGACATTCCCAAGGATTTCGTGCTTCACATGTCACAGGTACGCATTAAATGGTGTGCGCTTTTGTTACTACCCTAAGCATATAAACAACTATTTTACGTTATGCAGGCTAATGTAGGGGAAGTTAAGGATGACATTCCTAAGTCTGTTGTGGTGTATGTCGCCTCAGGGAACTCGGATGAGAAGTACGTTCTGGCCACTCTTCACACCAAAAATCTTCCTCAATGTCTCTGTGACATTATATTTGAGGATAAAATCAAGCTGTCACACAACTGGGAAGGCGGCGATGTTTACTTTTATGGATACCAAAGTGAACAGCCACTTTTAGAAGATGATCCATATCCTTTGTTACATACAATTGTTTCTTTAAACCTTATTATTTTGTGTCAATATTTATGCTTGGCGATGTTGATTCCTTGACATGTGTTGCCGCTGTGTTGTGCTATGTGATTACTGTTCCATCTGAAGCTTTTGGTTAGTGTACATCTCTATATTATAGCATCATCTGATTAGATATAAAGCAATCAGCTTAGTTTCAGAAGCTCACCTTAGTGTAAAACAAGCAAATAAGCTATTTTTGTCATATTCTAAAACTGTTAAAGTGCTGCGGATTGATTTAAGTGTTTATTTGCTTATTTTTAAGCAGACTAACAGCTTTTAGTATTTGACAAAAAAAAGAAAAGAAAAAAAAAAATTAAAAGAAGCTTATTTGCTTGTTTTACACTGAGATAAGCTTTTGAAACTAGGCTGTTTGGTTATATTTAATCAGATAATCACTATTATTAGCAATCGTAAGAACCCCAATAGTTTTCATAGAATCTTACTTGTATGTTTCTTTTTCTTCTTGTTTCCAGCTAAATTCATTGAAGAAAAAATGAAAAGTTCAGCTCCACCTCAAGGATCAGCTCCAGGGTCTACTGCAGCTCCAGGGTCTTCTGGTAATTATCTAAGAATTCATTTAAATGATGTTTGGGATTGCTTATTCGAGTGCTTACCTGCTTAACCTTTTAAGCACATAAACAATTTTTAGTTTTTGACAGGAAAAAAAAACGCATTTTTTTCCTTCTAAATAAGCTCTTGAGCAGGTTGCTACCTGCTTGCTTATATTTAATCCCATAAGCACTTTAAAATAAATAGTCCAAGCAAGTAAGCAACCCCTTAGTTTTTGTTGATTCTGACTTGTATTTTTTCGTCTTGCGTTTATGTATAGGTATCCACAAGAAGATTGAACAATTTTCTGAGGGTATAAAATTCTCTTGTCCACTCTGTGATTACTTATGATTCCACAAATCCACAATCAGTTTAGTTTTGATTATAATCTCTAACTTTGGGTTTGCAGCTGGAAATTTTGTGCATCAAGTGAAGGGCAATGATGCTGCAGTTTCTGTTTCTGCTTACCCTTGTGATAAGTGCCCCAAGTATGTCGTTTTCTGGAGTATTTGGTTTTGCATATTTATTGTGCTTGTTCTCTTGTCCATTTATATTTTTAATTTAATAAGCACTCTAGAATAAGCATTTTAAAGTGCTTATCTAATATAAGCTTAAGGGGTTGTTTGGGTAAATTTACCTAGACACCCCTTATTAGCTAATTTTTACGGGAAAAAAGCCAATAAAACTTAAAGCACCAAATTGGAGACTTTTGAGCATGCATAAGCTTTTAATTTTTGCTAACACTCCTTAGTATTCACTGAAGTAAATTTAATTGTGTATTTTGGCTATATGCAGGATATGCATTACTTCTCAGGGTCTTGAGAGTCATAAGAGGGCTAAACACTCCAACTGATTGAAGGAGCTTAGGAAGGTAGAATTTTAGACGTGCATTCACTTTTGTTTGGTAGCAAAAGATTTTGATTTCATTGTTAAAAAGATTTGGATGTCGTTGTTGTGACCTTGAAGCTTAATATGCTACAAAGACTTGAGTTTTGTGATCTTATATAGATTTAAAAAATATCCTCGTTGCCCACGGTTGATTGTCTACGCATAGTGGATTGGATATTTAAAACACAACAGTTTGAGCTTTAAGAATGTTGTCTTTAGTCGTAGAGAGTTTTATTCATTTGGTTACAATAACATATTTACATTTAGATCAGAACATATGATCTAACTAGTACACTGGTACTACAGAAGTCCATACAAAAACCTAAATTTATTGCATGAGCAACACTGGTAAGTACTCTTATGCTTGACAAAAATAGCTGTAAATTGATAGTTATAAGCTGCAAACTGTAACTGATAGCCGGTAGTGTTAGCTTCAAGCTGTAATATTTTCTTTTATAAGAGTGTTTGAGAAATTTGTTGTAAGTTGTAATTATAATACGTGGGATGAATTAAAAGGACATGCAATTATATATGACTATATAAACAAATGGAAAACATAAAAAACAAAAAGTACACAGCTTTTTTAGGCTGATATTTTGAATGGCATAAAATTTTCGTTAACAGACTAATCAAGCAACAAAGCAGACAACAGATTTGAACATTGGGGTTGTTTGATAAAATCAAGTAATATAGCATTGATTGAATCAAAAACTTTGTATGAGCTCGCCTATAAATTAAAATGAGTTGTCTGACAAATGTTTTGAACCGACGTGGCAAGGTCTCAAGTTCGAGTTTTGTCTAGGGCGATAGGGGTTTCCTCCTGCGTGCGTAAAGGGAAGGGTGCCATTGCGGGTATTGCCTTCTGGGCTAGACCTAACCTGGGTGTGTGAGCTCCATGTAGCCACAATTGCCGTCCAAAAAAACTAATTTAATCTTGTGTTGTTAATTACGGGATATATGATTGTTAGGAAATAGTCTCAATGATTTTAAATTTTCCTTCTATAGAAATGAATAGGGTTAATTGCATAAAAAAAATTATCATACTTGCTAATTTTTGTCATTGGCTAAGGTGGGGTTCTAACCAAAATATTATGCCTATTTCAGCCCAAATGGTCATGACCGGGCCTGACCAGACATAGCCCAGCCCAGGCCCAGCTTTTTCAGGCTTTCCTTATATACTTTGTAATAATGATATAGTTATTATATATAGAAATATTTTATCAATATTTGTAAATGCATTACTAAAAAAATACAAAAACCAAAGTTACATATTAAAAAAAAAAAAAAAAAAAAAAAATACACATTAATTGCACGATAAAAGCTTTCTAACAACAAAAGCCCGAGTTTTCGGGCTTTTTGGCGGGCTTTTTCATGCTTTGGGCTTTGCCCGGGCCAGACAGGGCTTTGGTAGAAAATATAACGACCATTAAGGCCTGTTGTGCCAAACCAGCTTTAGGCGGAGCTTTTTCGGACCGGGCTTTTCCAGGTTTTTCCGAATCAGGCCTACGCCCGGGCTCAGGTTTGTTGCCCATCTGTGCAACTCTACACACGCGCGTCATAATCTTGGTGTTCACTTCCGTCCTCGGCCAAAGTAAAGTTACTAAAATACTTTAGCGTTCTTCCCCTTTTCAATTTTATTGTAGCTTTTGATACCTTGTTATTGAACTTTTTTGAAACTTTTGATACGAGTATCTTGAATTACCTTAATACCCTCTATACATTTATGGAAATCATGACTATTATACATTGAGAAGGCTACACCTTGGTAGTTTGAGTTTATTACGTATTAAAATGAGTTCATTTGATTTGTCGGATAAAACAGTTTTAGTTTATGACTTTTGTGTTGGATATCTTCTCGTGATTTTGAACCGTTTATGGGTTAGTCCATTGACCACGAATTTTGTTAATTCAACAATTGAATGAAGTGAAATGACCAAAACACCTTCACCTCTTATTTGTTAGAATTTCATTTTGAATATCTTGACTAGCACGGTCCTCGCACATTATCAAAACTTTTAACGAACAGTATATTCAATTATTTATAAATCGTGATAATAGCTTTACGCATGGCCAGAATTTTTAGAGAATAACTTTATCATACAATATCTCATATAAATATGATAGAGTATCTGGGCATCGCGATGCATTGGCTATACTAAAACGGTAGTTAGTAGTATTACGAAGTTGTGACGATTGACGGTGAAAGGTATTTGCTAATCAATAAATATTGTATAATATTCGTTAAAATATTATATAACGTGTAAACTTAGAGTAGTATACATTAGTTCATGCAAACATATGATTAGTAAATCTATATATTTTTCATATGAATTACGATTTTCAAAAGCTACATATTTTTCATACCTTATAAACCACGAGAACATTTTCGTACTTTGAAATGCGCGATTCTTTTCAAACGAATGTGAGTGTCTAGGTTATGATGACCACATTAGTAGCTTATTTGGTTTGTACCTTGTGGTACATTAATTGTATTTTTAAATGAACGAGTATTTTTAAGCTAACATTAATTATGGAGGGGTCTTCTAAATACACCAATATGATTATTCAATCATTAACTATTTTACCTGGGTCTTTTAAAATAGAAAATAAAGTAGTCCATGTGTACTCATTAATTGTGCATAAAGTAGTACTCATTAATTGTGCATAGAGTAGTACTCATTAAATGTGCAAAAAGTAATACTCAATAAATTTATTTTTTACTTTTTTTGTTATATAATTATTTTTTACAAGTGAACAAATAATATAATATTTATTAAACAAATAATACAATATTTATAAGTGAAGAAGTAATACAATATTTATTGAAAATAAATAATTAAAAATACAATATAAAACCGTTACACTGAAAATAAATAATTAAAATTTTCTTTATCTTTTATCTTTTTGTTATTATTAGTAATCATTATTTATTTTTACAATTTTCTTTATCTTTTATCTTGCTTATTTATTTTAATAGTTATTTTTTACTTTTGTCATATACATATGTCATATATACATATAAATACTTATATATAAGTGAACAAATACTATAATTTTTATTGAAAATAAATAATTAGAAATAGAATATAAAGAATATAATTACATTGTTAAGTAAATATGTTCCTGAATACGTAATAATATTCAAGAAACACATTTGACGACTAACATATGTGTCCTCCCATCCAGATTCATTTTAACTTTTATGTGTAATTCAAAGTGGATGAGTTAACGACAATGGGCAACCTTAGCGCAGTGTCGCTTTAATATAATGGTTACCATTCACATGAGAAATCACAATTGTTTCATGTGGTTCTGATTGTGGTGGACTCGACCAAAACGGAAAACTCGTAGTGTAACCTCTGACATTTCCTCCATGAGCTAGACTTACGACAACTCTATTATATGCTGAGGCAATAACCAAACCTGTGTTTGGCATTTTCATTAATTTTTCAGCTTTTTTTACGATCTCATAAATTTTATTATAACCTCTAGTTCCAAATATCTACTTGTACTTTTTCATTAATATATACGTATAAAATATTTTACGTAGTGTTATAGACAAATCTTATTTAACAACTTCGTATATGCACCCGGACAGATTTTACTATGGCAAAATAAAAAATTACTAAGCAAAAATTGTATTCACCAATTGTATTATAAAAATCAGATAAATAATCTAATTATTACTGGTAACTGATATGAATCATATGAATAAGTTATAAATTGAAAAGATAGATATAGTGTCATTTGAACTTCGGTGCAAAAGAGAAAATAACATTTTATTGTGAAGGTTGGAAATATAACTTCGTAACTGGGTTAAAATGAAAAATGAAAATGCATTTGAAGAAATAAAGGTAATGATTGAATATAAAATAAGTGAAAGTTCATGGAGTTGCGAGATTGTGGAATTTAAGTAAAATTAGCAATAAATGATGAAAGAGAAAAAAAAAAAATAGAGAAATAATATGTTGGTTTAGTGGTGCATTTAGTACATCTATCTTTATCATTTGTAGTTCTTAAATTGTTGTTTTTTATGTTTGAATGGTTTGTACAAAATGATTAATGTTTGTATTGCTTAATTTAAGTTTAATAAAGAATAATAAGATTAACTATTTAACAGAGCATTAGCATTCCATAAAAATAAAATAATAATAAAACGATAAAAAATAAAATAAAAATACTTATTGTTTTCTAAACGAGTATTAAGGCCACAACTCTCAATATTCACCGCTCTTAAATGTCTTTATATGCTCTGCGCCAAATACACCTTAAACATTTTATGAGATTTTGTCGTTTGTTTCCCTATGTTTGATTGCAAATTATTGTATTTTGATAGTGTGTGTACGTGTATAAATGGGTTTTCTTCTTGAATTTATTTTAGATTCATATTGAAGCGGGAGAGGGTAGAGAAATGGTGGTTAATTAAGATTTGGGAGTAAGAAGGATCGTGAGGGGGTAAACAGTGAAGGGGATTAAAAAGCAATTGAAATAGATATGAGAACCAATGCTATGAAAGAAAAAAGAAAAAGAACTCACAAGATGGTCTAAAATCGCACAACTTACAATTTTTGGGTGCACCTTTTGGGAAAAGCTTAAAATTCTGGCTACGTACTTTGTAAAAGTATTATAAGATGTAATTGTTATTGGGAAAATGTAAAAAAAAAAAAAAAAAAAAAAAAACATCAAACTTGACATTTTTTGCGATTGTGTGTGTAGTCAACTATTTTTTTTTTTTTTTTTTTTTTTTTTTTTTTTTTTTTTTTTTTTTTTCATTTTAACACAAAACTTTTGAATTTTTGTCATTGTATGTACTATTTCCAGCGTTTCCCAACATGTGGACTGCCAACTCATCCGGATGTTACACATCAACTGCCAACTCATTTTCTGACTATTATTTTTTAGGGATAATAACAAAAAAAAATGCATCGAACTTGACCACTTTTGTCATTGTATCATAAACCTTTTGAATTTTTATTATTGTATGTATCCAGTCAAGCTAAACTTGGCATCGTTAGTCCTTTATACTAACGGCCGTTAGTACATAACTTAAAATTCCGTTTTCTTACATTTTCATCATTTTTTATACATTTTCGTTCGTTTTCTTACGTTTTCATCCATGTTATACGTTTTCGTCCGTTTTTATACGTTTCTCTGTTTTTATACATTTTGTAGCAACCGGCATTTTAGGGCAATATTTGTTTATAAAACTCAAAACCATTTGTCACAGACGAAGATTTTCCAAACTACCTATTATATATTTTGAGCTTTTTGGATCTCATTTGATTTGAAAACGAGAGATTTTATCGTGAAACTATAATGTTATACAATGTGCCTTCTTCGTTACATCTCGTGTTTCCGCCATTGACGGGGTGTGACAGATCTCACCTATTTTCTTACGTTTTCATTCGTTTTAGTGCGTTTTTGTACATTTTCTTATGTTTTCATCCGTTTTATACGCTTTCTTTCGTTTTTGTATGTTTTTATAAGTTTCGTACATTTTCTTCCGTTTTCATATGTTTTTGTTCGTATTTATATGGTTTCGTCCATTTTATACGTTTTTGACTAATTTTTTACGTTTTCGTTCGTTTTTATACATTTTCCTACGTTTTCATACTTTTTTACACATAAAAAACAAATAAAAACGTGTGAAAACGTACGAAATCAACCGAAAATGTATAAAAACAGACGAAAATGTGTAAAAACGTATAATAACGGATGAAAGCATATAGAAACGGATGAAAACGTAAAAAACGGACAAAAACGCATAAAAACACAAGAAAATTGGCGAAAACATATAGAAATGAACGAAAGTGTATTAAAACGTAAGTAAATTGACGAAAACGTATAAAAATTGATGAAAATGTAAGAAAACGGACAAAAACGACCGTTAGTATAAAGGACTAACAATGCTAAGTTTAGCTTGAGTGGATACATAGAATAACACAAATTCAAAATGTTTGTGTTACAATGACAAAAGTGGTCAAGTTCGATGCATTTTTTTGTTGTTATACCTAAAAAATAATAGTCAAGAAATGAGTTGGCAGTTGATGTGTAACATCCGGATGAGTTGGCAGTCCACGTGTTGGGACACGCTGAAAATAGTACATACAATGACAAAAATTCAAAAGTTTTGTGTTAAAATGAAAAAAAAAAAAAAAAAATAGTTGGCTACACACAATTGCAAAAAGTTTCAAGTTCGATTTATTTTTTTTAATCATTTTCCCATAGTTATTTCTATGTTTTTTCTTATAAAAATATTTTGCTTGTCAACTGAAAACTGTTAGCTTTATTTTATATTTGTAGAAAAGCGTTTGATAATATAGTTGTAACTGTAATGTGTATAACGACGTAAAAAGATATGTATATAATTAAAAATACATTAAAAAATATATAATTTTGGTAAACGAGTTAAACAAGGAGCACTTAAACATGAATTATGTGCAACATTTATGCTGTTATAGCTACTTTTCAGTATACACTATAATATATATACCAGCTTTCATTTCACTAACTTCGTTGCAACATCAGAGACTTCTCTACTAGCTAATATACTCAAATTCTCTCAAGCATTTAAGCCATTGTAACATTGTTACTCGTATATTCATCAACTTTCAAACAGTGTCCATCTATCTCCAACTCGTACGTTTCTAGTAATATTCTTTGTTCTAGCTATTCCTTTATATTTGTTCATCACATGCATACAGTTTAACTGTTAGAAACTCTAATCTAGTGCATACACTTCTAGTTAAGTTCTTTAGCTTCGTAAACTCTTTTGCTCAAACTCTCTCTAGCAAAAGAGCTGTCATGTTGGATTGTTGGCTGGTAATTTGGTGTATCAAAGATCTGGAGCCGCCCACAACCTGACCTTCATGTCAATACCTGCTGTAGCTAACACAACGACTTGTTTGTCTCCTGTAAAAATACAAAACACTTGGTTTAGGTCGTCAGATAGCGGTTTGCTAAACTCAGAAGCACCGATTGCTCACTTCTTGACTCAACATTCAACATGCACATGCCTGGTTTAGGCTTTGTATGGGATATGTTTTAAGTTCACTGATAAACGTAATCACAAATTCCAGCAGTTGGTACAAAAAAACCAAGTTTCGCACCAACAAAGAGAGAGAACCAAGATCAAGTGAGAAATTCTTAACATGAGAAATTGTGAAATAAACGTGAAAAGTGCATTTAGTCACGTTGATTATAATGGACTCCTAGACACTGGTTTGCATAAACTTTATATAGATCCTGTTCATTTAGGCTCTGCGAACTTAATAATAAGTAAAAGGTGAATTAATACTAACCAACACGAACAGGTTCAGGTGACCATGCCATACTTGTGATCGCACCTGCATACGTATACATAAAAAGGCAAGCATATAAGGCCGGGACCATATATCAAGAATAGCAACAAGTTTGCCAAACAAAGTAATAGAGAAATTAATCTTCTTTTATTAGGGCCAAAGTCAATCCACAAGTTCATTTCTTTTTTAATTTAAAGTTCATTTTTTAATCATTTAATTGGGGCAAAGGGGCAACACTTTCTTTTGTAAAAAAAAGGTAAGTTCTGCTTTCAGAAAAAAATTACAAGTTTGACAGAAGTAAACATGGATGACACTACATACGATCGATCAAAAGGTAAGTGGCAATACCGTAGTGTGCTATATGAGCTGTTTCCAACACATTCCCAGTTTTGACACATATCCATTGTAGAGTTGAACCTCGAATAGCCGCTAAAAATTTTCCATCGGGAGAAACACTTATTTGGTCATAGTATTTCTTGGCATTTGAATCCTGAACTGGAAGTTTGAAAATCTTCGAAGTGCTTGGCCAAAAGAAGTCTGAAGAAGTGTTAGTAGTCCTAAAGTCCCAAACTCTCACTGAGCCGTCCTTTGATGCAGTTATGATCTGTTGTGAGTCGGGCATAAAACACAACCATGTGATGGCATCCTGGAAGGAAACTTTAACACATGAGGAACCTCACAAAATCTCAAGAGGGTATGGGGCATTAGAGACGCCATCAACACTAAGTAGACTATGTTGTACCCCTCAAAAGAAGACTTGAAGGATATTTTAAAAAAGGAAAAAATTATACAAAACTAACTATATAACTACAACGAGAAAGAAAGGAAGCTATATGACCTTATGGCCAATTAGACGCATAACTTCGTGAACCTTTGCTGGTTTTTTCTTTGCATGAACTATCCGCCAAACCTGTAAAGATAGTTCACAGCAAAATATTACAGTATTAAACAATACTTCAATAAAATTGCATGCTGTAAAATAACACAAATTCCAGTAGTGTGTTCTAAACTTTGCTAATCAGCCAGTCTTCAGTTAGATTTAGACACAAGTCACACAATCAATCACTTCAGGAAGAATATAGATTCCTGAAACAAACAACATATATATTGTAACACTAGGAATGCATTTTAAGGGAACGTAAATGTTTCAGGATGATTCATGCCGTGGCACATGCATTTCAATTACAGAAAAAACCTGTGGAAAGCTAAAAAAATACCACAAGATGTCTATTAGAAAATTAGTTTGAACCATACTACCATGGCAGAAGCATTCAGCCTTTTATCTTCCCTTTTCAATATGTCTGTAACCTATTCAGATTTGAGGAGTGCACTTAGAATAGTCAAACTGTACAAAAAATCTAGCCTTTCTTTCCTACTGTTAAAACATGCCAGGACAATGCTGATTTACATGGTCATTCCAGATCCGTGTGATTCAAATAGGGGATTAAAAGCAAATAACCACAAAGATTATATCCTTTTACAGATTTACTGTGCAAATAATCTGGTAAAGTAAGACAGCTGGAATTTATATGAGTACGTCACCTTCACTTGATTTGCAGAAGCAGCTGCAGCAATAAACTGCCCATCTGCAGATATGGCAACCATGTTGTTATGAAAAGGATGTGTGTCAGCAATTTCCAACTGTCGTCCAGAATCTCCATCCCAAAGTCTGATATGATCAGATCCTGTGGAAGGCAATGGTGTGAACGAAACTTTAAAAAGACTGTTGTATCCACACAAATAGGATTCTAAAGTATGAAAGTCCCTGTGAGTAACCCACCTACTTTAAGAAATGTCAGGAATAATACCCTCATATATACTGAATTATGAAGTATCCTCTAGATTATCCTTTTTATTAGTATACATGTGAGTGAAAGTTACGAGTTTAGCATGTCAAAAGAATTTACCATCTGAAGTTGAAACAAATATTGTACTATTAACTCCGTTGTATGTTGCTTTAGCTCCAACCAGTGAGATAATTTTCTTTTCATAATGCGGCTTATGCTTCTTCCACTTGAGACTATATTGTTGCCTAGCATCACTACCTTGCGGATTCTCTTTACTATACATGTGTAAAGAAGCCCCTTTTGTGCTTTGAGAAGCCACAACAATTGAATCATCATCTGCAAATGCAATTGCAGTTGGATGGTATCCCTCAGCCATATCGATTCTCTTAAACCTACATTGGTCACCAAAGCGATATAAATAGTACATTATGAGGGACTTTCAGTTGATAGGTGTTGAAAGCAAAAAATTATGAATGTCGATCTTACTTGAAGCTATGACTTAAAGCATCATCCAGCTGGAATATCCTGACTATACCGTCATCACAAGCTGCATGTACAAACAACATAGAAATTAGTACAAAAGCTATAATTAATAGAAACAAAGCATGTGTTGTTCATGTGGTGGATATTTAGATATACATTACTTATTCTTACTGCTTAGTTAATTACGAGTCTAATATAGCTCTAAGAATACCCCAGTCATGTTGGTTGCTTACCTAGCCTCTCTTGCAGTAGTTCCAATCATCTATTAATTAGCTATTGGTCTTTTTCCAATAAAAAGTAGATGTTTGGGCAGATTCACATTGAGGCCATAATTTGATTCGGTTCCTATGAGTTCTAGTCTCAACAAGACTAGTAAGTCAATAAAGACCAACAAAATAGTGGAAACTAGTCAAGTCACTTCTTTAAATTTGTCCAGAGAATGGGGACAACGGGAAACAACTATTCCAGACTTAATAGTAAAGAAAAATGCTTGGCCTGTATGGAAAACAACAACAACAGCATACCCAATTAATCCCGCCGGGGTATGGGTTGGCCTATATGAAAATTAAAATACTAAATTCTGCAAGAAACATGTGCAAAACTGTTTTATGTCGATCTACTTTAGCATGCTCCACAGTTTCAATTATAATAGATACATGCTTGTTATTTTAAACATCTTAATTAGCCTCTTTTCTCTTTTCTTAATATCCAACTCTTAAATTAATTATAGATATCCTCTTTTCTATTTTCACTAGTTTTCACAGTGTCCTCTTTAGTCATAATATCCAACATTCTAAGCAACAATCATGGTATAGTCATCTCAGAATCTCTAGTCATTTGTAAAACACATGTCAAGATTTTTTACATTACAACCTATCACTCTAGAAATGTGTACAAAACATGTGAATACGATCACGTTATTCCTACTCTAGTGTGTGGATCATTACGAAACCATCTCCGAAACTTCAAATTAAAGATTTAATGTTTATCGGTATCTATCCAATCGTAAGAATAACATGATACTGACACTCATCATAAACTAGGTGTAAATGAGTCATATTAAAAACGCTAAGGAAACAATTGGGCTAATAGTAAGTGCATTCATTACAAGATTAATGCTACATAGTCAATGTACATTTGACAAGTTTGGAATGAGAATTACCTGTTGCTAACCTCTGCCCATCCGCTGAGAAGCACAGGCCCATGACGCATTCGACGTAACCTGTCAAAGTTTTAACGTGTAGTGGGAGACGTAGCTTTTTCAAGTCCTACAATTCACATCCATATAAGGGGTATGAGGGGGCGAATATGACCAATAAACATCTTAGTAAGACAATCAAGAGCGAGCATCCACAGACGCATACACATTCGCCTTAAAAAGCGCACATGTCTCATACACATATTTTCAACCACTTGACCGGTACGCAATTTCAAGGTAATAGGCTAGCGTATGTTAATTCAATGAACTGAATATGATAAACCCAAAGAGGAATTGACAGTGTGCCTTATCATTGTAAGCTTATTTCAGCAGCTTACAAGTCCGGTCCATGACTGGTTTAGAAAACCAAAAATGCAAGTGCATTAATCATGACTTATTGTGATCAGCTAAACGTAAATCTACACGTGGACTGGAGATCAAAGTTCAGTACTTCTAACATTTATATGCAACTATGTAGTGCCTCTAATATAAGCCCAAATTTCAAAACTGCCACAAAAAGAATTAAAACACACAACAAACTATCAACGTAAAGAAATTCAAAGGCGTACCAATTCAGGGATGATTATCTTTTGGAAGAATTCAAAAGTGACCCTTGTATATCCATCCTTCCCGAAGTTTCTCCCCCAACAGTTCTTGATCTCGACCGAATGATCTTGGGGATCTTCGGACAAGACATCAACCCCCGTAATAACAACGCAGTGTGCAGGTGAATTTTCTTGCTTGTTTTCATTTTTTACTTCGTTTACAAAGGGTTTCCCATAGAAAGCATCCAGTGCGGTCACGTCATCCAACCCATCAATATCAACACAGGCCGGCAAGGGGTATTTCGGGCCCTCCGCGCAGAAGTTATCAAGAATTGCATTTTTGATATTCTCATATCCCTCAACAAGCCAAGCATCGGTCAGGATAAACCGAGCACCGCTTTGATAAGCCAAAGACCGTGGAACGCCTGTAAAATGATAATCTGTATTCGACTGTAACCCAAATACTCTGTCTGTCATATAACGGATTGCATCGGGGAAAGTCCAAACTAAGAGATCAACCAATGGCTGTGGTGAACAATCGATCCATATTCCGTGAATGCGATAGACACTGGTCGTAACATCTGCCATGCCAATCGGTGTGCAAATGGGGAATGTTTTCTGGTTGTATACCATGTTATTGAAACCCTTCATTGATGATTTAAATCTACGAGGATCTCCAGGATGAGCTTCAAATTCCATGGTAGTACAACTTCAGGGTTTTAACGATTATGAGAGGGGAGATAGAGCTTCAATTTGTGGTTATTGGAATGGGTTTGTGGTTGGAACAACACAACTGGGGGAACTGTAATTGGAGAATGATTCAAGAAACGAAATGATTAGAATAACAAACTAAATCCTAACTGAATTTAAAACAATCACTTTTCCCGCTCATTCTAACCTACAAATGTCATGTGCCTATTAGTTCTTTTGGGATTTTTCTTTTTTTCCAACAAAAGAAAATACTTTTGATGGGATTAGACTTTTGAATTCTTGGAATGGTTTGACTCGTATAATTAATTGTTTGGTACAACTAGGAATACAATGGATGTTGGCCATCTTTGAAAAAATTGATTCCGGATACATTTGCCTGATTTCGCAAATCTAATCCCACAATGGGTCCATCTCATTCGTTGCTCTCACAATCCATTAAATTCAACTAATAAAAAAAATATATCAATAGATACTCTCTTTTCAATATTTTATTAATCAATTATTAAAATATATTATTTAATCTAAATATAAATTATTTTCTCATAACTCACTCTCTTTCATTCCTATACCAAATCCAATTTCGATTCTAAACCATCTGCAAACCAAACGGACCCTAAAATCTTAAGAAATTTTCTTTTCAAGGGTCCGTGTTTATAAGTGGGGTTGGATTAGGATTTGGATTTGGTATGGGATTTGGATTTGAGATGGATTTACGAGAAAGAAATTATAATTATTTAAATATATTTTATAATAAATTTTAAATAAAATATATTATATTAATAAATAAAATAAGTGAGAGAAAAAGAAATTTAAGTGAGTGATAGAGATTAATTATTAGGACTCACAAAGAATCAACCAAATCTCACTTATTTTGCCTAGATTTGGAATAGTTGATTTGATTCCTATTTTTGAAACCAAAACTCCAAACAACAAAGATTTATTGTCACATAGGTGTAAACGAACCAAGCTTTTATTAAGCAACTCGAGTTTGAGTTCAAGCTTGACTTGATCAAGCCGAGCTTTTATCTAGCCGAAGACCGAGCTCAAGCACATTAAACTGGCTTGAAACATATAATGAGTCGAGCTCGAGCTTTTGATAGCTCAGCTCGAGCGGTTATCGAGCTTTTCGAGCCTTAGTATAGCTATATTTTCATATTATTTTTATGTATGTAAATAATGGCTGATTTGAATATTAACCTAATTATAAGGACTAACTTTTAAAAATATCTAATTTGGTTTTCAAACGGTTAACTATTTCTCTCCCAATTTGTGATTCGAGATCATGTACAAGTTTTGTGTGAAGACTATATTTTTTTGTGGCAATTGCAATTTGCAATTCGTTTTGACACGAAATGGTGTATCTATTATTTTGATCGAGCATAGTTCAGCTGCAATACCAATTGTATATATTATTTCGACCTTTTCAAGCTAAGCTTGAGCTTTGCTCGAATCCTGCTCGAGCCAAGCTCAAACTTGAGTTGTTAAAGCTTGATGAGCAATCGAGCCGAGCTTGAGCCAACCTTTTATCTTTCGAGCCGAGCTCGAGCCTTATTGAGCTCGAGCTTGGCTCGGCTCAGTTACACCCCTCACATCAAACATAAATCCATTCAAAACCCTCATACCCAACAGGCCCTAAGTATTTAAGATTTAATATCTGCAGGAATTGTAATGTTAAATTTTAACTCACGAGCGTTTGGTTTGGAAATAAAATAAGAAACTGAATTTTAAGAAATGAATTCATACATTAAAAACTAGACGAGTACCCGTGCATAGCAACGAGATTTTATAGCGACAGATCGTTTAGTGATAAAAAAAATTTATAGGTTATAAATGAAAAAAAATAAAAGTTTGAAGATTTAGGGATTAAACATAATATTTTGAAACCCGGTTTGATCCGTTCTGGTCGAAAATGGGTCGATTTAAACCGAGTCAACCCGATGGGTTGGGTCAAAACGGGTCAAATTAAACCGGGTCAACCTGCCGGGTTTGAAGCGTCCCGGGTCAACTCGGTTTTCGATGTGTATTAATAGTTTTCTTTTGAAATATATGTTTTCGTATGGGCTTTTATTGGTTAGCCAAACCGGTGGCGACACCGATTCCCGGTTGAACCCGTTGGTCCGGTCCAGTTTTAAAAACTATATGTACCATCAACTTGTTAGCTTGTATTAAGCTTTGTGTGTTTTATTAATTTGTATAATGTGTAAATTAACATTAATTAGTGTGTTTAATTATTTTATATTTTAGATTATGTTGAAGCTTATTTAAATTGTACACTGTGAAAATTTTATTGTACTTTTTAGTAAATATCTTTTAATTTGTTATTTTTAATTTGATATATATGTTTTAATTAGTTGTACAATGTAAATAAGTCATAGTTATGCTACTTAAATTAGCCGGTTATCCCTATACTAAACTTAAAGTGAACATGACTTGAACTAAAAGGTTAATGAAGGGTAAAATTACCCAACAAAAAATAGTCTCACTAAGGTTTGGGCTCCAAAAATTTTGAACCCGAATACCCATAAACCGTGTATCATATAATTAAAGGTGGTTCATTGAACTATAAGTTACGTGCACCTACCAGTTTTAGACATAAATCAGTTGAACAATGGACTCTAAAACTATTAATCGATACAATATAAATTAACATGTACGTTGACAAGAAATATATATACGTTGTGTTTGGTCAAAACTCACATGTTTCACTTGTTTGCTTTTGTTAATCCCTGGTGTACACAGTCTTGATAAACCCAAAAAGCTTAATGCCTTTAATCAAGATGAGAGGTGTTTGTTTGTTCAAGACCAAAAGAGATGAGATTCTTTACTTGAAATAGATTATGCTTACTAAAAGTGAAGTGGTTATGTAAACTATGAAATACTCATTTGCAAACCTTTCCTAACATAGTGAAACAAATCTCAGCACAAGATATTTAAGACGTTATAACTTTTGTAAAATAAATTAAATACCAAAAAAAAGATAGAATATCTAAAAAAAAAAAAAAAAGATAGAAAATGAGGTGAAGAAGTAGAGGTTAAAAAGATAGGAAAAAAAAATAGAATATCTAAAAAAAAACTAGCAGATATAGTATGCACATGTAGAGATACGCCGCTTGTGAGGATTGGGTTTGTGGTGGTGTTTGTTTTTGTTGCTTGTTTGTGTTTTGTTGAAAATTTTGTTGCCACATGAACATCAATTGCTATTGTTGCTCGGGTGTCAAATTAAGTGAGTTAGGGTTTGAAGAAGATCCGGCTTCGGATTAGGGAAAATATTTTCAAAACACATTAAGTTCCAAAAACTTGGATCGTCACGCCCGGTATTATTATTATTATTATTATTATTATTATTATTATTATTATTATTATTATTATTATTATTATTTTTGAGAGAGAGAGTAGAAGTATATGAGGTTTATTTATTTATTTATTTATTTATTATTTTTTTAATAGAAGTATAATATAGTAGGTATTTATAAGGATTTTAAAAATAAAAAAAATTGTCAAACTTTTTTGGAAAAATTACCGTTAGTAAACGATTAGATTCATTTCATTTTTTTTAACATCAACTAGCCGTTGGACAATAAGCTTGAGTTATTTTTTATTTTTATTTATTTATTTTTAGCATGTGTTTCAACGCAAGTTAGCAAAACAATGTACGTTGTAACACCTCACCAACGCCCTCATGCTCGGACTGGGAAACGCCCTTCAACGCCATTTTTTTTAATGCCATGTAGACCATAACGCCTGGCAAGCGTTATGGTACCGAACGCTCTATCAAATCTCGGCCCAAGATGTCTAAGACGTTATAACTTTTGTAAAATAAATTAAATACCATTTTATAAAGGGTTTTGCTATTAAGCTTACCTTAATTGAAAAATAAACAATTACTGTAATTAACATCAAATATTTTATGTTTAACAACACCTTTTATAATTATAATAATCAAATGTGTCTAAATTTGAAAATAATGAGTTCATTAAATGCTATTTTACACAAAGTATAAGAGCATGCCCAATGGTAAAAACCCAAATGACTTTTTGCATTTAATGCTTTAAATACACAAGCTATTTAATAGCAAAAGCTTTGAGCAAAGACTTGATACTTACCAAGTCTTCATTGAAAAGCTTTTTAAAAACCTTTTGATGCAATGCAAAAAACTCCCTTAAATGACTTTTTAGAATAGTAAAAAGCTTTTGCCAACTTTGCCCATTGTAGATGCTCTAAGTCTTAGCCACAACCCATATGGTTGTGGTTAAAAAAACCCTTTTATAAAATATGAGATAAAACCTGTGGTATTGTAAGATTGAAAAATTTATTCTCAGCGTGTTTTTTATAAGATGGTCATCAAACAATCATGAACGTACATAAACATCCCTGTACGAACCTTTTCTACTTCATGGGATGAGGAAAAACTTCATTTGTCGTATCATTGATATAATCAGACCTACGTCGGGTGAGAGCCGTTTCCAGCTGTGATCATGCCGCCCTCCAACTATAACTTTTTCCCTTTGCATTTTGATGAGTCTTGTTTGATCGTATAAATGCGTTATAGTATATATGTTAAGATTTGTAATATTATCATTATTAAAACATGAAAAGATGATTAGTGACAATGTGAGCACATTTACACTAACTGAACAGAAAAGTACACCCATGGCATTCAGTTCTAGGTATGTGAGTTGCCTATCAGCTAAGATATTGCAAGTTCAAGTTTTGCTAGAGAGATTTACGAGACATAATTCAACATAAAGCGTGACATCTAAACTTGGGTGCAGTTTGGATTAGGGGTTTAGAATGATAGATTAGGATTTTAACTCAAAAGCAATGTTTGGTATGTTTTGATTCCACTTCCGTACATTACCTCATTCCTAAAATTCAACTTTTTAAAATCCTAACAAAAAGGTGAGGTTTTACTCGATCATACCCACTTGTTAACCTTACTCCCTTATTTGCTACATCTCAACTAATTAATTTAATAATATAAAGTACAAGTACTTATATATTTCTTTTTATTATATTGATTAAAATAACTATTTTAATAAAAAAATTATTATTATTTTTGATTCTATTCTACTTCATATCTAAACCAAATCTGAATCTGATTCCAAACCATCTTGCAAACCAAACGGCCAAGTAAAAATAAAATTAACCGACCTTATATTAAAACAAATAATTTGACTTTATTTGTCAGAGCTTATAGTATGAGTTTATTTTTTTTAGAAAAATAAGCTACTATTAAAAATAAGTCTCATTTGGCTGACATAGCTTGAAGTAACATGTAAAAAAAATAAGCTAATAAAATGAAATGCTAGTTGAAGGAGCATGTAAAAAAAAGCTGCAGCAACATGCTCCAGCAACCAGCTCCAGCAACCCGTGCCAAACATACCCTGCACTCTCTAGTCTCTCCATCTAAAAAAATTATTTGACAAAAAAGAACCATTTCACTTTTACCCCCAAAATCACTCTCTCAAGTCTCAATCCGTTGCACCACTGTAACCGTCATCGACGCCGTCATCATCGAACCACAATACTGTGAGCATCTTCTCTTCTTCTTCTTATATATAATTTTTCACTTAGGGCTTATATTTGATTCTATATCTCCCAATGAAAAAAGGATGAATAGTTTATTTATTACTTTCTATTAAAGATAAACGGATAATATTAAAAATAGGAAATATTTATTATTTTATATGTCTGTTGATGCACATGTTTAGGGGGTGTTTGGTTAAGATTAAGCTTATTATGGGGTGTTTGGACACTCTGTTTATTCGGCATTTTTATAGTGTAATATGTTTAGTTTGATATAACACTTCAGATTTTTAGTTAAGCTCAAGGTTGCATAAAAACGCTAGGCGATAGTCGGGTACCATCTACAGATTAATCAGTTAATCGGGGATTAATAGGAAAACGAACATACCTTCATATTTTTGTTTATATCGCTGCTATTTTGAATGGTCTGATTTTGTGAAAACTGGAAAACGTCGGCTATAATGATATATAAAGCCCTAATTTTACTTAAAAGTTGATGAGTCTGTTGACTGATTAGGTTCGATTAATGTCCGAATTTTGACCGATCTGGTTAAAAAGGCTGACTAGGCTAAAATCAAGCGCGTAGTGATCGATTAGCACCTTGCCTAGGCCGATTTCTGCAACACTGGTTAAGCTTCTCTTCAGTGCTAAATAGGTTTTTTGCATTTTGAAAAATCTGTTAGTTTAAACTTTTGGGGGTGATATGATTGTTTTCTTAGATAACTGTTTGGATCAAACTTTAGTGGGTGTTTGGATAATGTGTTTACTGATCACCTTTTTTAGTATTTCATTATGTTTAGTATAATCTGTTTTGGGTGAGCTTATTGATCCAACTGTCCAACTTAAGCTAAGCTTAGCTCAATAGCTTATTGCATTTTGAAATAGCTTCTAAGCACTCTAGTTGTGTTCGGGTAAGAATATTTTAAAAAGCTTTTGGATTGTAGTTGGGTGAAATAAACTATAAGTTGACCTTAGTATCTAGATTGAAGGTTTTTGATAACACATAAAGCTTACCCAAACACCCCCTAAAAACGACATGCTTGCATACCATATAAGCTTACCCAAACACCCCCTAAAAATGGCATGCTTGTATCTCCAATCCACAATTACTATAAGCCCAAATAAGCTAGCCCAGGAATTGTTTGACCCGACTATAAGTATACCTTGATATTGTCTTCAACACTACACCAACCTCACTCTTTAGTAACATGATAAACCCAAACTAACCTCCATTCGTAACACACTAACGACTCACCAAGTAACAATTTTGCATACTGTTGTGATGGTTGTCACTCTTATTTCTTATGCACGTATTATATTTCATTGTTAACTATCACTTGTTTTCACACTTTTTACTCATAAAAACAGACACACTAATGTTTTCAATCATTTATGGTAGTTTTTGCTCATATCACTAATTTGACATATGTTAAACTATTTGTCACAGGAAAATGGTGGGTATTCGACATTCTATCCGTGAACACACACCACAGGTTGTGAATGAGAAAACCAATGGCTTGTCTGTTATCATCGCTTTTTGCGACATGGTGGGGACCGTTCTCCGCATGAATGGGTTTCCAAATGTCATCCTGACACCCCAGATACTCTTGGACATAAACTGTGCTGATCTTGTAACTGCTATTGCCTTTGCAACACGTCCGGATCTTGGGTTCGAGACTATTTCATCTTATCCTTTTGAAATGATCTCAAGGAACCTTTCAACCTGGACAGAGAGAAACTATCATGTTAGCAGAGAAGAACGGTATTTTATTGATGATATCAAGTCTTTTACCGACCCTGAGGCGATCAAGTCTGAAATATTGGCCAACTTTGGTGCTGAAGGGAAGAAACATCCCCTGATGGGTGTTTTTCTTACCAATGAGTTCAAGAGTCGTGAAGTTGCTGCTGTGGCTGCTGATGGGATGCCTTTTCGCCATCAAGGTGCTATCCCACATCATCGACCAGGGTTCGGATCACGACATGGCGTTGTCATTGTTGGTGTTGACACAACTTCACTAAACCCTGATGAACATTTCGTTGAGGTGAAGAGCAGCTATGGAAGGCGTTGGGGGCGAGAGGGCTTCTCGAAAGTGGCATTCGAAGAGTTTGAGTGCATCCTTGTTCCCTACTATGGTTGATTTGGAGACTTGAGTGTTGAGAAAGTTCTCTGTTTTTACTGTTATTAAGTTGGCACTTGTAAATGTAGGTTGTTTTTTTTAGCTTCCAATGAAATTTGCTGTCTCTTTAGTATTACTTAGTTGCGAGTTTACGATACTTTTTCTGCTTATTCATGATTTGAACATATTAATTGTGATAATCTAACCAAGCTCATGTAACTTTTTGGCTAATTGGATGTGAATTTGATTTGGGTTTTGTGTTTCTTGTTGAATTGTTCAATTCGCTGTTAATTTAGTTTTGATTGTTGGTACTTAAATTGGTATACGCTTTATTCGGAATTGGTTAAATGCGTGTTGTTGATGCTTACCATTTATAAGCGAATGTTTGTTTAAGCTTATTTATGAGCTTATGAGCTTGTTTGGCTTGGTTTATTTTTCATAAGCCTATTTTTCCAGCTTACTATTTTTTATTTTTTACTCATGAACTCATTATGACTTGAAGATGAAAGATAAACTCATAGGTTGAAAAGTATGCCAGAAATAAATGAGCTTGTGAAACAAAAGCCTAATTAAATAGATATATCATGTTTGCAGGATATAATTTCTGGAAGTTGTTTCTTTGATCTGAGATGTTCAAAATTTGTTATTGATTCAAACCCCGTTGATTAGTCGGCCAAAAGGTCAACAAAAAGTCAGTATGAGACCAAGTCTTCTGAAAAAGAAAATGTCTAATTGTATCAAAATGGATAACTTTAATGACCGCAAAAACATGATTAATTTAGAATCTCGTTGTTTGTAAGTCGTGACAAGTTACTTAAATAAGCTGTGGGTTATCACCGTACATAATCTCGTTGCTTGATTATGTATAATCCATCTACAACTTTTAAGAGTTCATACTGTATTTCATATTTTTCAGTAGTTACGAAAATTAACATTTACACGAACTTTTAATGGTGAATCAATCTATATATAATGAATTGAGAAATGAAATGTTAACACCTAATGTTATTCTTCGAGTTGTAAAGTGTCATTTTTATATAATGACAAAGTGTCTAAAACATGACTGGTTCTTTGTAGACTATGGTTTGTAGTTTTGTACGAGTTAGATTTCATCTTTTTAGACAATTTATTGATAATATACGTTAGATAAATTAACATATGTTTTAGTTTTTTATTTGAAAATGCCGGTAGATTTAAGTTATTAATTTTTCAATAATAAAAGTTTAGCAAAATAAACTATACAAGTTGTTATCATATGAGAGTTTCTTCATCGCGTTATGACGGATCAAAGGAGTCTTTTCTTCTCGTCTTTGTTGTGATCGTTTTTCTCTCTATCTATAGTAGAGATCCCCCCCCCCCCCCCCCCCCCCCCCCCCCCCCGTTTATGTCGGTTTTTCTCTCCTTCGTGAGTGCAACTCTCTCAACTGAGAACCCCGTGCTTCTTCTTTTGGATGAATCCATGATATAGATTAGTTACGACTTTCACGTTTTGGATCCGGAATAAAAATTTATGGTACATGCTTTTATCGGTTTTACGCCTAACAGGAGTCTCTTACTCTCTTGCAATCCAATCTTGATTTTGAAAAAGAAATAGATTTGGTTTGTTGATGATTTTCAACGGTATCTTGAAAGGCTTTTGATCCACAATGAAGTTCAACGTCGTTGGTACGATTCACTAATGGAAACTCCCCTGCATTATTAAGGTGATATAATTGTGTGTGATTGTTCTTCAAATGATGAGTAAGATAATGAAACTGTGTCTACTTTGTGCAAGACCTTCTTCTCCTCGGATTAGAAATTCAATAATCAAGAGCATTTTGTGTAAAAAACTAGTAAAAATTATATGTATCGTATGTTTTACATATTTTGTTCGTTTGGTGTTTCACCAACTATTATAATCCATGGGTTAAATTTCCACTTAAAACTTACCTCAGTTTTAAAAAGTGACTACTGTGATCAGCAAAGTTCATGGGCTTCGGACTAATGTAAAAAAAAAAAAAAAAAAAAAAAAAAAGTAGTAGTAGTAGTAGTGATAATGCTCAACATACTAATATACACTACAAGAATCCAGTCAGATACCCACAAAAATCACCCATGAACGTTAGTTTGTGGGTATTTTCCCATACATTACCCACATAGTACCCACAATTAAAGTAGTACAGTAAAAATTTGACCGAGTTACCCATAGAATTACCCACGCATTTACCCACAAAATTACACACATAACTTTATTACATGTGTAATTTGTGGGTACTTTTTTCTCCCTGAGATGGTTCCCATGAATTACCCACATATTGAATTACCATGGCTAAATATGTGGGTAATTTCGTGGGCAAATTTATGTTACCCATGAAATATGTAAATACTCTAAGTCGTGTGTATTTTTTTACGTGTATTTTGTGAGTAAATGTATTTTTGCACTTTTGTGATCTTTACTAAAGTTTTGATCTAGATAAATTTAAAAAAAAAATAAAAGAAAAAAAGAACAAGTTTTCATTTAAAGATGTCATTGTTGTTGGTCAATTACCTTTAATATTTAAATTTGTGTTGTTGCTTGAAAGCTTACTTTGTTTCCTGTTACTATTTGGAGATTTGTCTCCACTTACTATTGGATATCTTCAATAATAACATAGTTATAGCTAATGTTTTTAGCTTTCCACTATAGTTTGAGCTTTTGCGATTTCGTTGCTCGAATTGCGGGAGGATATTAGATATACTAAGTTGGCACAAGCCCGAGTGCCGGTTTAAAAACCACTACCATTGATATGCTTTTGTAATTTTTAAATGTTCATAAATGATATGTAATTTTCATTTAGGATTTATCATTCAACACCTACCGGGGTGGACATCGACTGTATAGTATGCATTAAATGTGATTGATAAATTTTTTAATAATTCTTATACGACAACATATTTAAAAACAACAACTTTTTTATATGCTAAAGTAAAAAAATTGAACTTCAAAAAGGTATTTTAGATATAACACATTACCCAATTTTTATGTTTTGTAAATTAAAAAAAAATTAAAAAAATCAATCTTTATATGTAGTATAGATATAGCTATCTTTTTTTATATACGGTGTGATTTCAAATTTTGGAACAAGTCTTAAAGTTAATTTTAAGTAATACATGTTATAAAGTATTATGTACAATTAACTTTTGCACAATTACATATATAAATTGACTACTCAATATATACAATTAATATAGTTATTAATCAAACTTAACTTTGTATAAATCAAATAGATATTTTAAACAACGAAAAAACATTGCTCACTAAAATATTTATTATCGCAATTGTATAATGTAAAACATTATCATTAGTTAAAGAGTTAAAATACATCATGTAAAATTATTGATATCGATAAATTTATTGCTAAAAAGAATATAATAAATTAAGATACATAATTCACCGAAAAAATTTATTTCAAGTTACCCGCCGTCGCAACATGCTAATTCCCGCTAGTTGTTTAACAGTCACAAAGAAACTTATTCCCCCTAAAAATAATTTATTTTTCACAAATTCCCGCCCCACCCCGCCACTTGATTTCACATTTTCAAACCATATGTACATGCCCCCATTTCTCTCGTAACCTCCTCCAGCTACTCATAATTTGTTTTATTTTCAACTTCTTGACTTTTTTAAAAACCCATAATAATCGAGTAAAAGAAAACTGGATAGATGATTTGAAGATTTAATATAACTAGTGTGGTAAGTGTATTTACAATTATTGTCTTTGATCATTCTCTACACACTTCACGTCTTCATATATTCGTATTATTTCTTTTAAATATATGCATATATATTGCTTGAAATTAGTATTTGGGTCATATGCAATTTTTGTTTGCAGAACATAACAAGGGACATGGCAACAAAGATCCCGGACCATTTCGAGCCATATACAATCAACATTTATAAATTGGGTATCATCTTATTTTTCATATGATGCAAAATGTTGTCCAATGACGTAAAGGTACGAGTACTGGAAGTCGTTTTATGTTTCTTACCAACAATATTGTTGAATAATTTTTTAGCATTAGGTTGAAATTTAATGATTTATTGGATTCTACATGAGATGACTTGATATATTGAGTTCATTTGTCATTCGATAGTTTATATTGGATTCGTTTTGGTTCGATTATTTTATGGTACATAATTTGTTCATTTTAGTATACTACTAACAAATTAATTTATACACTATTTTGTATACCAATTTTCAGAGTGAACAATATCTTATGGACATTATCAGTAATAGAAGCACATAGGTGTGCATTTCGAATATAGAGATCTATATGTGTCTTGTAAGCGACATTCAATTTCTTTGATCTTTTTACTTGTACATTCATATCATGTATTTCTTGATTGGTACGTTTTGAGGTTTTTCACATGTATCAAGTGCGTGTAAATTCCTCAAGTGCAGGTAGATCCATCAACAATTGACATCTTACAAAATTCCTCAAGTGCAGGTAGAAGCATAGAAAATTAGCACCACGACAAGGTACAAGGTGAACAGAGGATGCAAAGCAGCTTCACAGTAATTGGGAGACACATATGGAGAAGCAAGAAAGTATTACACAAATTTTTTGAAAGGATTAAGGTTCATTAACTTGTACGGGATGGTCGATCTTATATTATTTGTAATTTGATCAATTAACACCTCTAGAATTCATTTTTGAATCACTTAGCTTGTACTAGCATTATGTTATGTTTCTAAAGTCTTGGTGTATAATGTGGTTTTTGTATTTTTAGCAGTTTGATAGGTATATTCTTCTAAATCATTCAACCATCTATTAATATAAGAAAATCAATCGTGTGACTAATTTAAGCATTCCATTCACCCACTATTTTTACGCATGATAGTGTGTGCGGGTAATTTAACACGAATCATTGCGAACAAACAAAATATTTTTCATTAATTTACACACGATTATCTTCGTAGGGAATTTTACCCATGGATTAGCCATGACTATATTTATGGGCATTTTGGTGGTATCTCACGAAAACCCACAAAAACTTTACCCATGCACTAAACACAATCACCCACTCGAAGAGTCGTGAGTAAACTTACCCACCGCTTGAAAATATGGTGGGTATAAAATTAGCATCGGAGGTTTTACCCATTCATATAGGTTTGTGGCTCATTCGTGGGTATTAGCCAATTACCCACAAATTAATGTCGTTTACCCGCGAATTTGGTCCGTGGGTGATCGCCTGGATTCTTGTAGTGATACCAGTATCATTTATGGTACACAACAAAATTGCCACAAAATAGTTAATGGTTTAATAAGACAGTCAATATAAGTTAAGTGTTCTAGTTCACCGGTTCGGTTTTCGGGCTTGTGGTTTTATGGTTCGAGTTCATCATCAGTTTGAAAATTTTTAAAATTAAAACCAAAGTTAAACCAAACCGATTATAGAACGGATAAAAGCAAACCATACACTAAATTAGAATTCGGTTTAGTTTTGTTTAAAAACAAAAAAACCAAACTCAAGTAAAATTCACAATATATCTAGAAATCATAAAGAAAAACGTAAAAGTTTTAATAAGATTAACAAATCAAAAGTTCTCATAAAATGCTTAAGTAAATCAAGAAAAACCATATGCCAAATCAAGTATTGATTAAATATTTCGGTTCGGTTTCAAGCAAAACCATTAAAAATTCGATTATGTTTTATTCGGTTTCAGTCCGATTTATTTTTTGATTTATTTGGTGTCAAACTAAACACAGAGCACTCCTACCTTTAGGGGGTGTCAAAATACCCGAACCCGGACCCGACTAAGCCTATTTGGTTAGGGTTACTCGGGTCAAAAATTGAATTCGGGTTATTCGGGTCAACCCGAGTAACCCAAATACTAAACAGGGTCGGGTATCGGGTTGAAAATGTTTAGCTAACTTGGGTTTAGGTCGATTTGTTTGACCCGAATAAAGGTTTTTTTTTTTTTTTTTTTTTTTTTTTTTTTTTTTTTTTGCTAATATATTACTTTATAAATTATTTATATAAATTAGAACAAATAGGCAAATTTAAGACTATTTTACTCGTATTCGGGTTTCCGAATTGACCTGACCCGAATCCGATTAACCCGCGTTCAAATAAGGTCGAGTTCAAATATGTTATTTTTAGCCTTGACCTGAACCCGACCAACCTGACCTGACCCGACTAACACCCCTACCTACGATCTAACAAAGTTAAAGGAAAAAAGGTTGCTAAAAGATGTTAAACTTATCATACCAAAAGTTAATGAAAATAACCTTTTCCAATTTTCACCAAAAAGTAACATTTCACTTTTTGCCCCCAAAAAACACACGCAACAAAAACTTTTCATCTCATTCTCTCAACTTCCTTCGTCATAGTTGATTTAGTTTATTAGTTTAGTTTAGAGCTTGGTTTAGTTAGTTTAAGCTGTATAAGTTTGTTCGATTTTGTTAGTTTATATTTGTTTCCTTCAAGTTTGTCCCATGGATACAAACAAACTAATGGATAATATTAAAAAGGAAATACTAGCTCTTTCCGTTAAAATGATATGTGTGCAAAATTCCATGTTCATTTTTTGGATTGGACATTTAATTTGAGATGAATAGGTGGACGCTTATTTTTAGATGGAACTCTAATGTTTTAGGGGCTGGTTGTTTAAGTTTATATGTGAGCTTATTTGATTTCGGCTTATATTTCATAATCTCAATTTTTCAGCTTATTTTGAGACTTATGAGCTTATATAAGTTTACTAGTTTTAGACCCCGTGCATGCACGTGACTTTGATTTTTCTTTTTGTTAGATTAGTTTTGGGTTAAAAAATATATAAATTCATTTTAAAATCGCGGGGCTTTGGGTTTAATTTTTGTTAGATTAATTTTGATTATAGAATCGGTATTGTGCAAGTACAATGATAATCAACAGAAATGCGTCATCAGTTACACTCATCAGAAATGCCTCTTCTGCAACACTCATCAGAAACACTTTATCAGAAACCCTTTATCAGAAACTCATAGCAACTTCTCATAAACAATACTACCATATAAAAACGGGCATTAAATTGTTTGTAGGTCAACCGAATCCATAATATGATTCTCGGATGTTGAGACCTATGTTACTACTCGTGGTTGTTTATCCTGGAAATGTAACCGCACTCCATATAACAAAGTCTTACTCCTAATGGGTTCAAATACAACAATGAATATAGTCATTTGTCTTGGCTGAAAAGGTGCTTGGGATTGCGTTTTGGAAATACATATGACCGGAGTGACGATGACATTGTACAAATGTATCTATGAGACAAAATCACAAAAACAAATAGATTTTATACTATATGTTTCTTTTTAACCATGGTATTACTAAACCTTGAGTGACCAAAGTTTGAATGGTTCATGACTTCATGCTATTGAAAGGGAAGATATCAAATGCTACAGATATTCTAAAAGGGAGAATTCATTTTTACATCTTAACAAATATATTTTGGATATTTGCAACTTAATCACTAAAAGTTTACAATAAGAAAAGTTCTTGTCCGAACATAATTCCCAAAATTACTCAATAGATGAGAAATAACTATAGTACGTTGCTTTCTTGCAAACCCTGTGTAACAGGACGATCTTTTGTTTTTCCTAGGATGTCATTTTTTTTTTTTTTTTTGAACGGCGATTTTACTAAGGAAGCTAGCAAGAAGCTAGAAATTACAACGACATTAGGTAAGGATTTTTTAACCAATCCACCCAACTAAAAGACACTTTACTTCTACACCGACACCAATAAAAGGAATACAACACAACATTATCATAAATGTTCGCCTTAGAAGGAGACATCACACCAAAGATTTTCTTGTTCCGAAACGTCCAAATGAACCACCACAAAGCATAACACACTCCTTCCAAAATGTTCTTATGTTTAGAAGAAATCCAAAATGTTCCAAAATGTTCTTATGTTTAAAAGATTTTCTTTTTCCCAGGATGTCATTATAGATAAGTGCGCGCCCATTGATCAATGGCGGAACTAGAAAATTTTTTGTGCAAGGGCCGAAACAATTTTTTTCCCGAAAAAACATTAGATGGAATGACCGTGATGAAAAAAATCTTTTTTTAACACATGAAATCGCAAATAAATGCACTAACAACGGGCTTTGGCCTTGGGGGCCGGGACCCTTCCCGGTCCTCATTAAGCTCCGCCCATGCCATTGATCCTCCTCTAGTGAGACTTTCTTTTCAGAACTGTGAGAACTTTCAGAACTCCCCTTAACCAATCTAAATTTAATAAATAAACTTATGTAGTTATGTTTAATTTATTATATGTAATTTTCATAAAATGATATCTCATACAATCGCAAATCTACAACGAATTAAAAAAAAGTCTTTGTATTTGATCCATTAGATAAGACCATGAACAATACTTGAGAGAATTTTATTATGTTTATTAAATTCATTTTACGCAAATTTACAATGAATTTAAAGAAAGTCTTTGTATTTCGATCAATTAAAATAAACCACGAACAATAATTTGAAAGAATTTTACTATTATTAAATGGTGAATAAAAGTTCTGTCGATGCTCACACTTATATAAGTTCTGAAAAGAAAGTTCCCCTCCTCCTCTAACGATTTATTATGTAGCTCCTCTACGTAATAAAGAGAGACAAAAACTCAAATGATATAGAGAGACATAAAATGTAAAAGTGGCAAATGAGCGAATGTCGCAAAATTTTTACAAAATCTAACCAACTCAATGTAGTTATAGCACATGATCTTATTGCATGTCTTAACTTGTTAATAGAAGGCATTAAACTTCATTTGCTGCACGTAGAATCTCTTACTTAATAATCTAATAAAACAGTAATTAATTGTTCCACTAATCATGAAGGGAAAGGTACAACTCCACATGCACTGCGTACTTTTAATGTGTCATATGCATAATCAAGCTTTAAGGATTGCATATGACCTATTCAAGTACCCATTAATTTGACTGCATTAAAGTAAATGCTTAAAAAGATTTTCCAAATATCATTGATAATGATTAATCAACACATACATTAATTTTGCAAGTTAATCTATGATCATTATTAAACGAACTACATTAATTAAACAAAATCTGAGTAAATATGTCCTCAATTAGCTAGCAACACTGTTAATGCCATCGGGTGGTCTCGCCACAACTGCAAGAGCAAAGCACAGCTGCTGGTTTTTACGAAACGACCACACTTGAATCTTTGATAATTCCTTGAGATATTCCTTGTTCTCCTTCACAAAGTGGTACCAGTTGGCCTTCAACACAAGATTATGGGTCTTATTCATATCCCAAATCGCCAACCTCATCGGTTCCTTATACATCTCTAGTGTTGGCCCAACTACTCGAACCTCCATCTCCTTTTTATTCTCCAGTTCCCATCTCTCTTCAGTCGTCAAGAAATCTTCAGTTATGAGTTTCTTAAGCGGCAAGCTCAACCTGTTTTGGTCTTGTTTTAAATCACTCATATACAACACTTTCTGAATCACCAACTTCAGTTCTGAACCATTCATCTCATCACTCGTTATAAACTTTTGCAACGTCTCTGTAACCTCATTCTTCACCACTGGTCCAGACTCGATCTTTGGTGGCGTCTTTCTCTTCTTCTTACTTGGTTCTTTAACTTGTGTGGCTAATGCGTCGAAACAAACAATCTGGAACTGCTCGTTTGCGTGACTGCTCGTGTCCTCAGAAGTTGGATGTGTGGTGTGTTTTGGTGGATCTTGTGGTGGCACGAAACTTATCGGCATAGCAGAATAGTCGATGAACAAATCATTATCGCTGGGCTGCAAGTATAAGGAGAAAGACTTGGCGGCGTCTACAAGTTCTTGATATAGACTTAGCCTGCGATAATAATTAAGATTCACAGTTAGTTAGAATCTTGATTAATCAAGAAAACAAATGTGAAAAAACAGGACATACTGTTTGAAACCAAACATAAAAGTAATAAACTAACATGCATGAATAATACAAATATACAATACCTTTTTCTCTTGGGCACTCTTGAATGATCGATGAACGGAGACGTGGTGACCGGAGCTTTAACACCGAGTGACAACTCTGTAAACCTTGGTTTAGCATCGGAAGTTGACGTGACCGGATGACGACAATCTCCAGGAAATTGATTCAGAAAATCAATAAGTTGGGGTGGGCGTTTGTATAGAGTAAAAGCCATTGTTATCGTAATGCAGAATTAGTACTAACTTTGAAACATGAACTTGATCGATGATATGAAGTCGAATATGTTTATGACCCTTTTGTTGTATGTTTATTTATATAGAACTTGATCGATGCTATGGCTTTCAATTCCTTAATTAATGGACTTTAGGGTTCTTTTTTTTAATAAAAACCAAATACTTGTGCAGCAAGTTCGATAAATGTATCCATAACAAATGTTACCATAAACTTAAATAAAAATATATGTATATTTTCATAATTATAGTAACTCATTGTACCACTATCCTAATTCTAATAGGTTTCGATTTTTGAAATACTTTATTGTTCTAATTAGTTTGTTATTTTCCGGCTTTTGAAGGATTGTATCCACGTTTATCAGAATTATAATCCAGTCATAATGATTCATGGTTAGCTATGTAATAAAGCTCATTTTCTTAACCACAACCTTAAGAGTCGAGTGGGGTGATGGTCGTGATGGGTAAATTTAGGTCCGGGTTAAAAAAGTTATGGGTCAGCCAGCAACACTCATAGATAGAAAAACTCATGTTTCTCATTTATAAATCAATGTGTCAAATATGCGTACAAAAAATATAATATTTCGACAAAACCTAATCCTTTTGTAAAAAGATTTATATACACACATATGAGGATTCTCAATCCATTAAGCCCATTTGTAAGTTGGTTTTTACAATCTTTTAAATGTTACCGGTTTGACCAAAGATACAACATTATCCAAATTAATCTAATTATAACAAAAAAATGTATATATGATGGAAATATTATGTGCTTTAGCTTGCATACCTCCTTGAGAGCCTTTCTGTTGCCGGCTTGTCGCGAAATATCTTTATCGACACCATTATCATATGGTCATCAAAATCAAGAGTTCAATGGAAGGGAGCTCTGGCAGGTTGCTTCTTTCGTTGGGAGGTCCCCTTGGGTTTAATCCGTATATCATTTCGCTTGATAGCCCTGTGATGGAAAATAATGTTAGGTAAAACAAAGTTTAATTAAGCTATTCTTGTTTGTTAAATACATGAATTAAGCTACACCGGGATCTCACAGAAACCTATGTGATAACCAACAAAGATTTTATAGGAGCATTATAACTCAACTGCTCAATATTGCAGTGAACGGGCCCTTGATTCGCATTCTGGGCAGGAACCAACGTTGACCTATAAATACGATGAAGTAGTAGCTCAATATGGTCTTAGCACACGCAATCGCATAAGATACATTGCCAGCTATCGGCTGCAATACATATGAAACAGTGACGTTCAAAACAACAATGTATATATGTTATACGTTATAATGTAAAACATCATAAGCACAATGTACACAAGGTATTGACAAATATTGGGTTTCCTTAATTGTTACCTCATATGGCCAGGAAGTGACACACATATATCCAAACTCGGGTTCCAATGTAATTACAATTCCATGATGTTAATCATGTCCATATAACCACCTGAACGCAAAGAATGATTATGTTTAGTACACAAAATAACCTTATAGAAAAAACATAAGTTAATACACGTACAATCTAAAGCAAAATTATTATCAGCAATGGTTTTACAACAATTGTTCTTGAGTTGGTTAATTTGAAATGAAACTAATAAAACAACAAAGTTGCAATGTACCCGAACTCAGTAATGGTTTGTCAGAGGAAAATGCAGCAAGCAGAATATTTGCAAGCTTTATCTTTGGAGAAAGTGAAATACATGTGAAGAAGTAAGAAAACAAATAAAAATGAACACATATTATCTCTATTACAATCATTCATTGTCTACACTGCAGTCAAAAAGAAAAAGAATGGTACCTGATGTGCCTATTCCAAGCCGATGAAGATGAACATGACGTAACACATAACCAAATAGCTGAAATTACCAGTAATTACTTCAGGCTATGATTCAGTTGTTTTGAATGTGGGACATGGAAGATGGCATGCCAATTGCTTCATCACGGCCTCTCGGTTATACCATTATGGGTCGATTTTGTAAATACTTATTTGACCATTTCGTTATAGGTGACATCAAAGAAAGATCAACAACAATATTGGATGAGAAGAGACCAACCTTACAGATTTGTGACTGCTAAAGAATTTGCTGATTCGTACCAATCATTTCATGTCGGAAGGAAACTTGGAGATGATTTAGGGACCCCTTATGACAAAACTAAAAGCCACCCTGCTGCTTTAACAACCGAAACATATGGTTTAAATAAGAAGGAACTCTTGAAGGCGTGTACCGATAGAGAAATATTGCTCATGAAAAGAAACTCGTTTGTTTATATCTTCAAATTGTTCCATGTGAGACTTTTTGCTCAATCAAGTTTTTGCATGTTAGAAGGTTTTTACGAAAGAAAATTTGGTTGCCAGTTATATAGAAATTGGACCAAATCTTATATCCTGTTACCCCATATCTTATATCCATGATTTGAGATATTAACATTTAAATATGGTCAATTTGATTATGTTATTTCTAACTTCTAAGATCTGAAAGAGTTGTCCTGTAGCTTTAGCTAAAAAGGAAACTTGCTAAAAAATATTCTTAAGCAAGAATATGGCAATTCAAAGAATTAATTTGATATATAGATAAACATCACGTCTAAAGAATTTACACCCTTGTATAAGAAGGTGAATGTGTAGAGTGTAGACACTAGAAGCCACTTAGATTAGCCGGTTATCCCAATACTAAACTTAAAGTGAACATGACTTGAACTAAAAGGTTAAAGAAGGGTAAAATTACCCAACAAAAAATAGCCTCAGTAAAGTTTGGGCTCCAAAAATTTTGAACCCAAATACCCATAAACCGTGTATGATCATATATTCATAAAACGGTGGCTCATTGAAATATATGGTACGTGCATCTACCAGTTTTAGACATAAAATCAGATGAACAATGGACTCTAATAACTGATAAATTAACATATACGTTGACAATTAAACCCTGGTGTACACACTTCCTAAAGACTTGTCTTGATAAACCCAAAAAGCTTAATGCCTTTAATCAAGACGAGAGGTGTGACAGTCTTTGACTTGTTGACCTTGGTCAATAATATCTGACTGCTTTGGGATCAATCATGTGCTATAGAAAAGGTTGTCTTGATAAGCACTACTGATTGCTCGTTTCGGACTATTTGAGCGTCTAAATTTTAATCTTCTAATGTGGGAATAATGGTTGCCTAAAAACAAGCTCTTTATATGCTAGCTTATAAATAAGAATAAAAAGGTATATCAAACCTAATTTATTTTCAGGAACAATTTATTATTCTAATAATAATATTTATGTGGTGACTAATGGGATATATTTGGTAGATTAATGAATTTAGCAAATAGTTACGTCATAATGTGTAGGTAAACGAAAAATGATGATCACATAGAGATGAGAGGGAAGGACCACATTATATGGAACAAATTTTGTAGAATATGATGAGTGATTGAGTGTTATAATTTGCAAAACCAAATTTGTGAAAGCTACTTAGGTGGGATTCATATGTATTACTTTACTTGCTTAATTCATATTACTGTGTGGGGGTTGGTTGAATGTGGAAGAACTAAAACTGACGAGATAATATGCTTAATTCACGATCTTAGATAATATGGCAGAATGTGGAAGAACCAAAACTGACGATGTCGAGAATGGCGCTGATTTTTTTAGCCGGCAATTGTAATGAATTCTCTTAGTCTTATGTTTTAGTCAAGTGTATGTTGTAAAATAGGATCAATTTCGAATTTGTGATGTTTATGGTTCAAGTTATATGCTTGTTTGGTGATGATATGGGTTTTGTTTCTCTAACTTGAATCGAGCTTATTTACATCCAAAATTGATGATATCCAGTTGACAGGATTAGCTATAAAGGCAAGGAACCAATTTGTTTATTCACTGAACCTTGTTGAATTCAACACACACAAAAAAGTTTCTGGTAATTTTGATTCGTAAAGCTTGATATTTATGTGCTTGCTCTCTGTTTTTAGGCTTAACTGGCCCTTGGTGCCATATTGGTCGGGTAAGGGCATGTTTTATAATGGGTCAAAATAGGACTGAGCATAGGTTCGGAACCGACCCGAATCGAAAAAACCGAGAACCGAATTTCATGAAAAACCGGAACCGAAACCGAATGTAACACCCCCAAAATTTGATACAGCGGAAGACTCAACAAGCTTTCGGGGTGCTACGGGGATTGGTATCCAACACAAGACAATATAGAACGAGATAAAGTAAACATAATAAAAACACAACCAAAACGGGGTTTTAAAGTTTACATTTATCCCAACATCATTCAGAGTCAGGCCCAAAATAAAATAGCAATAGGTCCAAATTTAATTATCAGAGTTTAGAAAATATAGATCCATAACCGCGTGCCACAGCCGAGCCTTCCAATCCAAGCATGCACCTCAACACTTAATTACCTGAGAAAACGTGCTAAAAGTCAGCTTTCGCTGGTGAGATCATAGGTTTAAATTCAACTAATAATATAGTGGACATATACGCAAAACGCTTGCTAGCTAGACTAAGGATTCGCTAAAAGCCTGCGGATACCCTCCGCTCTCAACATAACACACGGAAACCCTTCCGCAATAACCACAACACACGGATACCCTTCCGTAACAACATAGATATTCGGGTAACCCCCGCAATACCAATAAATACTCGGATAACCTCCGAAGTATTAATAACCTATAGGTGCACACTACAGTATCTAAATAAGTCAACCTTGAATAGTACACACGAAACTATGTGACTAAAGCTGACAATCCAAACAAGCCAACCTTGAATAGTACACACAAAACTATGTGACTAAAGCTGACAATCCATCAATAACCAAATAAGCCAACCTTGAATAGTACACACAAAACTATGTGACTAAAGCTGACAATCCATCAATAACCAAATAAGCCAACCTTGAATAGTACACACAACAAATATGTGACTAAAGCTGACAATCCAAATAACCAAATAAGCCAACCTTGAATAGTACACACAAAAGGTGTGACTAAAGCTGACAATAGATCCTAGTCCATACGCATAGCAAGTTTAGAAATAATATAAAAGCGATAATAGTCCACGTAAAATGATTTGCACGTTTCTCACCCCAATCGTTGAAAACATAGTTCAAGAGTAAAAAGTGGGGCTATGACTCACCTCAAGTCCAGAAAATAGCAAGACGAGGTAGGTAGAAATAAGATGTATGATAACTCACGAAACAGCAACTACGGACTTGGCACGACCTAACAATATTAACTCTTTCAGAAGTCATTTCCTCAAATATATAATATTCCCAAACCCGGACGAGAATCCGTTTTATTTCCGAAAATCCATTTCGTATTAGTTTGGTGTATTTGCGTTTGGTATCCATACGGGTGGTGGGTCGACTCAAAACAAACCAACAAGATCACACATAGAAAGATAAAATAAACTATAGATCTAATATTAGTCCAATATATCATTTAAATAAATCGCCAAAGTTTATCAAATCCGTCGATTTGATAATCCTCATATTTATTTACGTAATATACCGTTCCAAGATTACACCCAATCTACAGCACATATAAAGCACATAGCACATATATACTATATAGTATATATCATAGTTTAATAAATTCCTCATATATATCGTCAAATTGGCCAGATTTCCCGATATATACACTCGCAATCTATTACACTTTACATATACTACAACCTATGGGCGTCGTAGGATACGATGCCCACTAATATATTCGTTTCATATAACCAAACAACACGGCTCAACCTTACGGTTGAGTGGTTATTTACTTATAGAAAACGTCCATATTAGTCGTCATATATCCGAGACAACACGAATGTCGCAAATAATAACTTACCTGGACCCGAGTGACAACAATTTCGCCTAACTCAATAAGTTTATCCGTTATATATCCGAAATGACCTTTTATTAAACGTTTCATAATTGTCGGGAGTTTCCCGTTTATAACACAATTTTTAATAATAATAATACGTTTAATAATATTACGCCACTTTCGTAGCCTAATATATATCTAATCGTATTATTTATAATACGACTCGTGATTATTATTATTATTAATATACGCGTTTATATAGTTATATATACGTTATTCACGTATATACTTTCGTATAAACGTTCATATTACTAATAATTATTATTACGAGTTTTATTATTCTCGTTTTACTTTTAATGTTTATTGAGTTACACGAAATGGTCATATGTCCGAGTCATGACTCTCGGCTCATTGTCCAAGTCCAATAATAAACCAAAGTCATAAATAATAAATCTCCGTCCAATCACAATCTCAACCACGGGCTACAACAATAAGGTCCGACTACGGTACCCGACTAACCTATCTCCGTCATCTAACGACCGTCTCATAACCGGTCCTCATATCATATACCACTCGACAACAACTCCTCAATATCAAACCATAACCAATAACCAATCCAATATCCAATTCGACCCAAAGTGTTCGGCCGAGAAATAAATACCACATCAATATAACAATAACAATAATAACCAACAATTATATAACAACTTGTTCACACTAGTCAATTAATAACATTAACCAAGTCAATGTGTGGGTCGGTTTACCAAGCCGACCCGAGCCCCCGACTCACTTGAGTCTCGGCTCAATACTACGAGTCGTTTAGACTCGAACCAAACATCACATAGCTCACATGAGCTAAACCGATTATGTAGGTAAACCATTTGACTCTATGTCAAATCGGCAAACAAGTGGTGCTCGGCTAACAGCCGTGACCCAAAGGATCGAACCACAAAGAATCATACGAGCCAAGGGCTCAAACCACACTTCAACGAGAACCCTTGAGGTCTCGGCTAGCATCACATCGAGGTTCAACACCCTCGACAACAATCTAAACCATCAATCAATCAAAGAAACAAAGCTATCAAGGACCCAAGCCATACAAGGCTTCGAATCATGTTAAGCCGAGAGCTTAGCTCTCGGTTCCGAGTCAACCACGACCCAAACCCATAAAACCGGATACCAAACTTATTAAGAAAACGTTTTTCCAATCAACCATCCATGAGTATTCACGTTTTTAATTAAAACCCATTCGATTTACACGAAAATAATTCGTGTAGCCACGAAACAAAACCAATTCGTGGCTCCCAAAACCTTGAAAAGGGTTCTTCTCACCTTCTAAATCCTTCAAATGCTTAGATCTAGAAAACTACTAAAAATCCGAACGGAAATCTTTAGATTTCGTGATGTTAGGGGTTGTTTTAGAGTGTGTATGATACACCAAAAGAAAGAGGGTGAAGAGAGGAACAATTTGGTGGTGGTGTTTTAAGGTGGTGGTCGGCGGTGCGCTGTGGTGGCCGGATCTCAATAGTGGCGGCTAGGGTTAATATTAGTGAGGGAGGAGAGAGTGAGGTGAGAGATGAGTGTTGTGTTGTGTTGGTGTGTGTGTAGAACTGGACCCAAACGGACCCTTTAATAACTTTTTTTTTTTTTTTTTTTTTTTTTTTTTTTGTAATAACAATAATAATAATAATAAGTGTAATAAATATAATAGTAATAATAAGGATATTATTACGGTTGAGCGGGTGATGTGGGTAGATGTAAAAACACGTGGCCCGAACCCGAACTCATTTTAAAATTTCCATATCACACGAGAACCTCTCGCAATTAATTAAAATATATAACGGACTCGTTAAGACGAATCATAAAACTATGTTAGGTAATCCTAGTGCCAAAGTCAACGTAGTACCAAGTGAGAATTCAAATATACATCACCGATCTCATAATCAAAGCGAATTATGAACATAATTCACGAATATCATAACGTCATTAAATAAAATATCCATAACATAGGTCTTACAAGTTCGTTGTGAAATGAAAATTTCAAATAATAATTATGAACGAACTTAAGTTGAAATGCGGGTTTTAAAAATAGCTCCCTAAACTGCCAGTTGTCACATCCTCCCCGTCTCAGAAGGAAACCCGTCCCGGGTTTCACTCGGAAAAATTCATCTACGAAGTGAAAAGCTTCGGATATTTCTTCCTGAACTCGTCCTCACGTTCCCACGTAAACTCTGGTCCATGTCGGGAATTCCAACGAACCTTGACGAGCGGAATGCGACTTCTCTTGAGTTGTTTAATTTCACGATCTAAAATCTCAATCGGTTCCTCCACGAAATTCAGTTTCTCATCTATACGAATGTCCCTCATTGGAATGACGGGCATTTCATCAGAAAGACATTTCTTCAGGTTACTCACGTGGAACACGTCGTGAACTTTGCTCAGTTCGGACGGTAATTCCAACCTATAAGCCACGGGCCCAATTCTTTCTAAGATCAAGAATGGTCCAATGTAGCGTGGGTTGAGTTTACCACGTTTCCCGAAACGTATTACACCTTTCCAAGGCGAGACTTTCAGCATCACTTTGTCTCCAACCTGGAACTCTAAAGGTTTACGTCTCTGATCGGCGTAGCTCTTCTGCCTATCTCTGGCGGCTTGCAACCGATCACGAATCTGAGTTACTTTCTCGGTAGTTTCCAAAATAAGCTCAGGGCCTGTAAGTTGACTATCTCCAACTTCTGCCCAACCAATAGGCGAACGACACTTTCTGCCATACAAAGCTTCGAAGGGTGCAGCCTTAAGACTGGTATGGTAGCTGTTATTATAGGAGAACTCCGCAAGGGGTAAATACCTCTCCCAGCCTTTACCGAAGTCTATGATGCATGCACGAAGCATATCCTCTAACGTCTGAATGGTCCTCTCACTTTGACCATCGGTTTGGGGATGATATGCAGTACTCATATCAAGCCTCGTCCCCAAAGCCGTTTGAAGTGATCGCCACAAAGCTGACGTACAACGACTATCACGATCCGAAATAATAGATATCGGGACTCCATGACGCGAAATAATTTCCTTCACATATAACCTTGCAAGCTTATCCACACTATCATCTTCACTAATAGCTAAGAAATGGGCAGACTTTGTCAGACGATCCACAATTACCCAGATAGCGTCTCAACCGCTAGCTGTTCTTGGTAATTTGGTAATGAAGTCCATAGTAATCCGCTACCATTTCCAGACTGGAAGTTCTGGTTGCGTTGGTAGTCCTGACGGTCTCTGGTGTTCAGCCTTAACCTTGGCGCATGTCAAGCACTTACTAACGTACGATGCTATATCTGCCTTCATATTTGGCCACCAATAGAACTTCTTAAGATCTTGGTACATTTTATCGGAACCAGGGTGAATGGAGTACTTTGACTTATGCGACTCATGCATAATCAATTCTCGAATTTCTCCATATAACGGTACCCAAATCCGATCTCCAAAACATAATAATCCATCCGAACGCTTAACAAATCCTTTCTCATTATCAGCCATCCCAAATATGTTCTCGGCAGATCTATTTTCTGCTTTCAATGCTTCCGTTTGAGCTTCGAGTATTTGAGATGGTAATGGCGATACTATAGTCATTCTCAATGACTTAACTCGTAATGGTGGTATTCTTTCCTTTCGACTAAGAGCATCAGCAACAACGTTTGCTTTACCAGGATGGTAGCGAATTTCACAATCATAATCGCTTAGTAACTCGATCCAACGTTGTTGTCTCATGTTGAGCTCTTTTTGATTCAAGATGTGTTGTAGACTTTTATGGTCAGTAAATACAACACACTTGGTTCCGTACAAGTAATGTCTCCATATTCTTAAAGCAAAAACCACAGCACCGAGCTCCAGATCATGGGTAGTGTAGTTTTTCTCATGCTTTTTGAGCTGTCGGGAAGCATAAGCTATCACCTTCTCTCGTTGCATTAACACGGCTCCTAAGCCTTTATGTGAAGCGTCACAATAGACGACGAAGTCCTCGTTACCTTCTGGTAACGCTAAGATAGGAGCACTACACAACATTTTCTTAAGCAATAGAAACGCTTCCTCTTCTTTATCTCCCCATTCATACGTAACACTCTTTTGGGTCAATTTGGTCAATGGTTTAGCTATCTTCGAAAATCCTTCGATGAATCTTCGGTAATAACCAGCTAAGCCCAAAAATTGACGAACTTCGGTCGGGGTTGTAGGTGCAGCCCAATCTTTTATCGCCTCAATTTTTGCAGGATCCACATGGACTCCTTGTCTATCAATCACGTGACCCAAAAATTGTACCGTCGGAATCCAAAATTCGCATTTCGAAAACTTGGCATAGAGTTTCTCCTTCCTAAGCAATTCCAGAATGAGTCTTAGATGCTCCCCATGCTCTTTCTCACTCTTTGAATAAATCAGAATGTCATCGATGAATACAATCACGAACTTATCCAAGTAAGGCTTACACACACGATTCATGAGATCCATGAATATTGCTGGTGCGTTAGTCAACCCAAACGGCATCACCTGGAACTCGTAATGCCCGTAACGGGTTCTGAAAGCCGTTTTCGGAATATCTTCTTCGCGAACTCGAAGTTGATGATATCCCGATCTCAAATCGATCTTCGAATACACACTTGATCCTTGAAGTTGATCGAACAAGTCATCGATCCTAGGTAACGGGTATCGATTCTTCACCGTTAACTTATTCAACTCTCTATAATCAATACACATACGAAACGATCCATCCTTCTTCTTCACAAATAGGACTGGGGCTCCCCAAGGTGAAGAACTTGGTCTTATGAATCCCTTTTCGGCTAACTCCGCCAATTGTTTCGACAACTCTTCCAGTTCGGTAGGTGCAAGACGATAAGGTGCTCGTGCTACAGGTGCAGCACCAGGTATCAGCTCAATCTGAAACTCCACTTGTCTAGTCGGCGGGATTCCCGGCAAATCATCAGGAAACACATCTGGAAAATCACGAACTATCGGCACATCTCCAATGCACCTTTCCTTTTTCTTCGTCTCGCCCTTCTCAGAAATTTGGGCTAAGAAAAGGTAACATCCCTTCTCCATTAACTTCGGTAACTTTGTGCAAGATATAACTGCTAATCGGGATGGGCTCCTATAATCCTTTCGGTCTCCTAGTATATTTAGGACTTCCTTTCCGTAGGGTACACGCACGATCTTCTCGTCGCAAAGTATGTGAGCACGATACTTCGACAACCAATCCATACCAATGATTACATCAAAACTTCCTAACGTGACGGGTAGAAGATCTATGTTGAAAGGGTGGTTCAAGAAATTTAACGTACAACCTCGAATGATAGTATTAATCCTCTCTATGTTTCCATTAGCTAACTCAATATCATATCCAATTCCTAAGGCCATCGGGGGTTTCTCTAGTAAGGGTGCAAAGGTAGTGGACACAAAACTCCTATCGGCACCAGTATCAAACAGTATGGAAGCATAACGATTATTGAGAAGGAACGTACCAGTAACGACGTTCGGATCTTCTCCTCTCTCGTTCCCGAGTGCATACACTCTTCCTTGAGCAGCTCCAGCTTCCACACGTTGGTCCCCATTGTCTTGTCGTCCACGATTTCCTCCAGCTCCACGGTTTCCATAATTGTACCCATTACCACCCGAGCCTTGATTTCCACGGTTCCGCGATTCTCTACACTCATTCCTATAGTGTCCCTTCTTTCCACACCCATAACAGGTAACATCTGCCTTGTTTCTCATCTCAGGAGCAGCTTGAACCATTGCAAGGGGTCGAGCTCTACAGTCCCTAGCTGTATGTCCTTTCTTTGAGCAATTCTGGCATTTCACACTACACCGTCCAGTATGATGCTGGTGGCAACGATCACACTTGGGTGCATCACCGTTCTGATCCTTCTTATCTCCATTCCCAATAGCATAAGCCTTAGCTTGTCTCTTGCTTCGGTGATCATTACTCTTAGAGTGACGGTCTCTCTTTCTCTTTCCATTCTTCTCCTTATCAGCTTCTTCTAATTCCAATGAATCCATAAGTTGTTGAGCAATTGTGATTGCCTCATGGATGTTCGTAGGCCTAGCAGAAATTACATCATTCCTCGTAGCTACAGGCAATCCATCAGTATACCTCTCAATCTTTTGAGTCTCGGTTTTCACCATATCAGGGCACAACAAGGCTAACTCCTGGTAACGACGATTGTAAGTCGCCATATCATTACCTTTCACCTTGTGGTTCCAAAACTCAATCTCTAGCTTCTTGACCTCATTCCTTGGGCAATAAGTCTGAATCAGCAAGGACTTAAATTGCTCCCAAGTCATAGCATAAGCTACATCACTCCCAACTGAATTTCGGTAGTTGTTCCACCAAGTCAAAGCTTCATCCTTGAAAGTAACAGAAGCAAACTTTACCTTCACATTCTCCGCACAACCACTAACATTAAACACTGACTCAGTCTTCTCAATCCATCTGACTAAGTAAACCACTCCTTCAGTTCCACCAAACTCAATAGGCCCACAAATCTTGAACTCCTTGTATTGACATCCATTAGCACGAACAGGTGGAAAAGTTCCAGCAGAATTGTTGGATTGATTTGACTCAGCTAGTAGTTCAGCAACTCTTTGCTCCACAAGTTGATTGATCATTGCTTGATCCACAGTAGGTGCATTAAGTGGAACATGATCATTGTCTCCCTGAACATCAACATTTTGATTCCTGTTGTTGCGGTTAGTGGTGTTCAGGTTGTCAGGAGTAGGGGTTTTCAATATTTCGAGTAGGACGGCGTCCTCGGCGGCTAGGGGTAGTCGCTGCCGTACCAGTTCGGGTAGCTCTGACAGGGTTTCGTCGTACAGCCATTAATATATTTCCAAGACAATATCAACCACGCAGATAGGAACACAATTCTCCATGTACGCCAAAAACCGTAGAATATCGTACGAGATCACCATCGTCCATACAAGTAGCGATCGACACTTCGTTCCAAAATACCAAAGACATGATAAATACTAATCGTTCCATACGAGACGAACGTACAATCCAAATATCATGACATAAGAGCTATAATAACTAGCTCTCCTAACCAAATACTCCTTGGCTTATGTAGCAACACAACAACCTGATTCCAAATCGATCTAGCCACGATGCTGGCGTAGACTCCTCAACTCCGATCCCAAACCATCCAAATTCCTCAATAACGATCCTGCTCAACACGATGTGTATCTCTATCCCTCTTGAGGTTCGCAACCTCCTTTTCTAACACTGCGTTCCTCTGCCACAGCTTGCGATCTCCCTCGCGAGCCGTGAGGAAACCTCTCTGCAGACTCTCTATCTGCTCATGTATCTCTATCATACATGTCCTAATCGCTATCGTCCTGCCCATGACAGTAGTCAAATCAACTCTCAACTCAACAACAAACTCAGCAATAACTCAGCAATAATCATCTCAAGTCGGTCAGACATCCGCGAGATCCTCTCGCCCTGTGCAGTAATTTGAGCCCACATCCTACCAGTCTCACCTAACTCTGCATGCTCAGCAGAAACCTAGAAGGTGCATCCGACGCCACAGGACTACTAGGTGGTGTATTAAACGAAAACGGATGATCAGGTGAAACCGGTTCTAACGGATGTATCGGGGAATCGGGCTTCTCAGCCTGAGCTGGTGGTGCTAACACATCATTATCATCATCAGGCATCTCATCCTCCTGAGGGTCATCCTCCTCCTCAGGGTCATCATCATCACCCTGCTCAACCTCCTGAGGGTCATCCTCCCGCTCAGGGTCATCAGCCTCATCCTCACCCTCGTACTCCTCCTCCTCCTCATCGGAAGAGTACCTCATCAATCGTCGTCTCCTACTAGGTGAACCATGTGTAGATGTAGTAGGTGATCTAGGACGACGACGCAATGATGTGGGTGGCGCCTCAGACAGAAGAGAGTGAGCATCAATCTGTAAAGGTGATGAAGTAGGGCGTACCGACATGCGTGCCGTAGCTCGGTGGGCAAAGCGCGGGGCCACACGAGCCAAAGCCTGATGAAGAGTAAGCTGCCTCGATGTACCAGGGAGCCCTAAAGAAGATGAGGGTCCCTGCGTAGATGCAGCAGGTAGTGCTGAAGTAGAAGCTGCCTGTGATACAGTAGCTGAAGACATGGCCATCTGGTAAGGGTCATCAGATGCCATAGTGAACTGTGCAGGTAAAACCGGTGCAGTAAGAATATCCTCGACAACATTAGGCGTAAGGGAGGCCATAGTTTGTGACAACGGCGTAGGGTAGGTGTAAGTGTTTCAAAACAACTTAAATCACAGCTCATAAAACCATACCAAATATACTCATCAAATAGTTCAATCATATAATCTCAATAAAAGAATTTCAAACACCGCATTACTAAAGATGTTTATAAAACATATAGACCATATAAATCCTCGAGAACGCCATCTTATTACTAAAATCCATAAACCTCAAATCATCTCAAATATCTCATAATACCTCAAATAATAGAAGATGCTTCGGCTTGGCGGGCTGGCGGGCGGTAGTCAAGGATCATTTTCTATAAAAATACGGTTATAGTTTAGGCGTTTATTTACCTAGTTCTCTATAACCTTGGCTCTGATACCAATCTGTAACACCCCCAAAATTTGATACAGCGGAAGACTCAACAAGCTTTCGGGGTGCTACGGGGATTGGTATCCAACACAAGACAATATAGAACGAGATAAAGTAAACATAATAAAAACACAACCAAAACGGGGTTTTAAAGTTTACATTTATCCCAACATCATTCAGAGTCAGGCCCAAAATAAAATAGCAATAGGTCCAAATTTAATTATCAGAGTTTAGAAAATATAGATCCATAACCGCGTGCCACAGCCGAGCCTTCCAATCCAAGCATGCACCTCAACACTTAATTACCTGAGAAAACGTGCTAAAAGTCAGCTTTCGCTGGTGAGATCATAGGTTTAAATTCAACTAATAATATAGTGGACATATACGCAAAACGCTTGCTAGCTAGACTAAGGATTCGCTAAAAGCCTGCGGATACCCTCCGCTCTCAACATAACACACGGAAACCCTTCCGCAATAACCACAACACACGGATACCCTTCCGTAACAACATAGATATTCGGGTAACCCCCGCAATACCAATAAATACTCGGATAACCTCCGAAGTATTAATAACCTATAGGTGCACACTACAGTATCTAAATAAGTCAACCTTGAATAGTACACACGAAACTATGTGACTAAAGCTGACAATCCAAACAAGCCAACCTTGAATAGTACACACAAAACTATGTGACTAAAGCTGACAATCCATCAATAACCAAATAAGCCAACCTTGAATAGTACACACAAAACTATGTGACTAAAGCTGACAATCCATCAATAACCAAATAAGCCAACCTTGAATAGTACACACAACAAATATGTGACTAAAGCTGACAATCCAAATAACCAAATAAGCCAACCTTGAATAGTACACACAAAAGGTGTGACTAAAGCTGACAATAGATCCTAGTCCATACGCATAGCAAGTTTAGAAATAATATAAAAGCGATAATAGTCCACGTAAAATGATTTGCACGTTTCTCACCCCAATCGTTGAAAACATAGTTCAAGAGTAAAAAGTGGGGCTATGACTCACCTCAAGTCCAGAAAATAGCAAGACGAGGTAGGTAGAAATAAGATGTATGATAACTCACGAAACAGCAACTACGGACTTGGCACGACCTAACAATATTAACTCTTTCAGAAGTCATTTCCTCAAATATATAATATTCCCAAACCCGGACGAGAATCCGTTTTATTTCCGAAAATCCATTTCGTATTAGTTTGGTGTATTTGCGTTTGGTATCCATACGGGTGGTGGGTCGACTCAAAACAAACCAACAAGATCACACATAGAAAGATAAAATAAACTATAGATCTAATATTAGTCCAATATATCATTTAAATAAATCGCCAAAGTTTATCAAATCCGTCGATTTGATAATCCTCATATTTATTTACGTAATATACCGTTCCAAGATTACACCCAATCTACAGCACATATAAAGCACATAGCACATATATACTATATAGTATATATCATAGTTTAATAAATTCCTCATATATATCGTCAAATTGGCCAGATTTCCCGATATATACACTCGCAATCTATTACACTTTACATATACTACAACCTATGGGCGTCGTAGGATACGATGCCCACTAATATATTCGTTTCATATAACCAAACAACACGGCTCAACCTTACGGTTGAGTGGTTATTTACTTATAGAAAACGTCCATATTAGTCGTCATATATCCGAGACAACACGAATGTCGCAAATAATAACTTACCTGGACCCGAGTGACAACAATTTCGCCTAACTCAATAAGTTTATCCGTTATATATCCGAAATGACCTTTTATTAAACGTTTCATAATTGTCGGGAGTTTCCCGTTTATAACACAATTTTTAATAATAATAATACGTTTAATAATATTACGCCACTTTCGTAGCCTAATATATATCTAATCGTATTATTTATAATACGACTCGTGATTATTATTATTATTAATATACGCGTTTATATAGTTATATATACGTTATTCACGTATATACTTTCGTATAAACGTTCATATTACTAATAATTATTATTACGAGTTTTATTATTCTCGTTTTACTTTTAATGTTTATTGAGTTACACGAAATGGTCATATGTCCGAGTCATGACTCTCGGCTCATTGTCCAAGTCCAATAATAAACCAAAGTCATAAATAATAAATCTCCGTCCAATCACAATCTCAACCACGGGCTACAACAATAAGGTCCGACTACGGTACCCGACTAACCTATCTCCGTCATCTAACGACCGTCTCATAACCGGTCCTCATATCATATACCACTCGACAACAACTCCTCAATATCAAACCATAACCAATAACCAATCCAATATCCAATTCGACCCAAAGTGTTCGGCCGAGAAATAAATACCACATCAATATAACAATAACAATAATAACCAACAATTATATAACAACTTGTTCACACTAGTCAATTAATAACATTAACCAAGTCAATGTGTGGGTCGGTTTACCAAGCCGACCCGAGCCCCCGACTCACTTGAGTCTCGGCTCAATACTACGAGTCGTTTAGACTCGAACCAAACATCACATAGCTCACATGAGCTAAACCGATTATGTAGGTAAACCATTTGACTCTATGTCAAATCGGCAAACAAGTGGTGCTCGGCTAACAGCCGTGACCCAAAGGATCGAACCACAAAGAATCATACGAGCCAAGGGCTCAAACCACACTTCAACGAGAACCCTTGAGGTCTCGGCTAGCATCACATCGAGGTTCAACACCCTCGACAACAATCTAAACCATCAATCAATCAAAGAAACAAAGCTATCAAGGACCCAAGCCATACAAGGCTTCGAATCATGTTAAGCCGAGAGCTTAGCTCTCGGTTCCGAGTCAACCACGACCCAAACCCATAAAACCGGATACCAAACTTATTAAGAAAACGTTTTTCCAATCAACCATCCATGAGTATTCACGTTTTTAATTAAAACCCATTCGATTTACACGAAAATAATTCGTGTAGCCACGAAACAAAACCAATTCGTGGCTCCCAAAACCTTGAAAAGGGTTCTTCTCACCTTCTAAATCCTTCAAATGCTTAGATCTAGAAAACTACTAAAAATCCGAACGGAAATCTTTAGATTTCGTGATGTTAGGGGTTGTTTTAGAGTGTGTATGATACACCAAAAGAAAGAGGGTGAAGAGAGGAACAATTTGGTGGTGGTGTTTTAAGGTGGTGGTCGGCGGTGCGCTGTGGTGGCCGGATCTCAATAGTGGCGGCTAGGGTTAATATTAGTGAGGGAGGAGAGAGTGAGGTGAGAGATGAGTGTTGTGTTGTGTTGGTGTGTGTGTAGAACTGGACCCAAACGGACCCTTTAATAACTTTTTTTTTTTTTTTTTTTTTTTTTTTTTTGTAATAACAATAATAATAATAATAAGTGTAATAAATATAATAGTAATAATAAGGATATTATTACGGTTGAGCGGGTGATGTGGGTAGATGTAAAAACACGTGGCCCGAACCCGAACTCATTTTAAAATTTCCATATCACACGAGAACCTCTCGCAATTAATTAAAATATATAACGGACTCGTTAAGACGAATCATAAAACTATGTTAGGTAATCCTAGTGCCAAAGTCAACGTAGTACCAAGTGAGAATTCAAATATACATCACCGATCTCATAATCAAAGCGAATTATGAACATAATTCACGAATATCATAACGTCATTAAATAAAATATCCATAACATAGGTCTTACAAGTTCGTTGTGAAATGAAAATTTCAAATAATAATTATGAACGAACTTAAGTTGAAATGCGGGTTTTAAAAATAGCTCCCTAAACTGCCAGTTGTCACACCGAACCGATGGGCCATCGGTTCGGTTCGGTTTTGTCGGTCTAAGTGTATTTTGGTATGTTTTTGTCGGTTTTGGGCCGAACCGGACCGACCCAACCTGAAACCGAAATTATGTAAAATATGAAACCGAAACCGAACCGACGGTCCGTCGGTCCGGTTCGGTTTTGGTCGGTTCGGTCGGTTTCGTCAGTCCGGTTCGGTTTTGAACCTTCGGTGCTCAGCCCTAGGTCAAAATGTGTATAATTTTAAGATGGGTCAAAACAGGTCGTGGGTTAACCCACTAACACTTTTCTCAATACACCACCAAAACAGGTCGTGTGCATAATTTTAAGTTGGTATGTTCAGATTTTATTATTATTATTATTGTTATTATTATTATTATTATTATTATTATTATTATTATTATTATTATTTTCTCTTTTTATCTTTTTGTTGACTTGGTTACATGTATATAATTAACTCAAGTATCGCTTGATGGGTATGTTCCAGGTGGTAAACGATGGGTTTTTCATGATCAGTGACGTTGAGGACGATGATATACCAAAGTATCAAACAACCAGTGACACATCATCAACCCCGCAGTTGAACATTGACGAAATTCACTTTCTTTACTCAGTTTGACTATATATAAGGACCCCTTTTGGTGAAGTCCTACCAAGCGATAATCTTCCATGAACAAGTTATGCTCTTAAAAAGTGACACGAAGCAGAAAGCTGCAGGGGAGGTTGCGAGCCAGTTTTAGTTTGGTACTTGGCCTTCGAGTGTGAGAAGTTAATTATTTTGTTGCAGTGGATGTTCATACTTAATGGTAGGGCTGTAAACGAACCGGACGAACACGAACAGATCCCTGTTCATATTCGTTCATTTAATTTTAACCGGACAAATAAACGGACACGGATGCTTAAACGGACGAATTTTCTTGTTCATGTTCGTTTATTAAGAAAATGAATTGTTAATGTTCGTTTATGTTGTTCATTAAGACACGAAACGAACATAACCGATCGAACATAAATGAAAATAGACAAACAAACATAAACTTTATTGAATTCGTCACAATATATTGTTTTATAAGTATTGCTTTGTTTAAATAAACCAATTTTTAAAATTATAAAATTAAAAGATATGATATATGAATATAAATAGATAAATAAACATAAACGAACTTTAACGAAATCCTAATCGGACGTTTACGAACATAAATGAACGAACAAGACTTTTGTTCATGTTCGTTCATTTAACTAAACGAACGTAAAATATTGTTCATGTTCGTTCATTTAATAAACGAACGAACGAACATAAACGAACTTTTTACCGAACGATTCATGAAATATTCACTCAACGTTCAGTTCGTTTACAACCCTACTGAATGGAGGATTAGACTGAAAAGACAAAAAGTGTAAACATTAATAACTGTCCTCCTTTTACGATCTTCTGGGAGGGCAAGGGTGGTGGTGGTGGCTTCCAATAAAAATAAATAAAAATAAAATAAAAAATAAAAAATTGGGTAAATTACAAATTAAGTCCCGGGGAAGAAGAAGAGGGTATATTAGTCATTTTGCTTGTTACTATGGAACGTTAGCAAAAAGGTTGGTCTCGGTGACTTTTTTGCATTTATATGAAACGTCAATGGCGTTTTTGCATGACTTTATATCTCGGTGTATTTTTTGCACTTTTGCAAAACATGAGTGACTAAAATTTCAATTTACCCCTTAAAAAAAAATAAAAAAATAAATAAAGTTAAAAAAGTTACAGTGACTAGAAAGCAAATAATACTATTAGATATACATCCTCCTGTCGTCCCCCAATTGCAAGCAAATTAGGGTGATTAGAACATGGATCGCAAGAAGAAGAAGAAGAAGGGTTACAAGAAGAAGAACACGAAGAAGAGCGTGTATGCATACATCAAATTAAGATTTTTATTTTTGTTTGTTTGATAATTATTACATTAAAACTATGATTTTGGTGGACAGTGATAAGCCTGAGGTGATAGAAGAAGGCAACATTCAAACCAACGGTGGGGAGGTGATAGAACAAGTCCACACTCAAACCCACAGCGGCGCTATTTATTATGATGGTGTAAGACTAGCAATGATTTATTAGTGTGTGTTTAATTCATTATATTATCGGGAAATGAGTCGGCTATTTTTGCTTTCGAATTAGTTGAATTTGTCACTTCTACGCGAGTCGGAACGGCGTGAGTTAATAGTGGCTATGGAAGCAGGCAAGAAGCAAACTAAGGAGGAAATTTATGCTGGTGTAAGATACACTTTATTATTCTTTTGTCTTTGGATATGCTGTGTTATTTAAGTGTTTATTCATTCATTCATTCATGATGATTTTGCAATCAGCTAATTACTATTACGTAGACACGGCAAGCACACCGCATATTATAAATGTTTTTCAAGCTATATATGCATGAATCTCAGTTCAAGCTCACTTTTGAGTTTTCCAAACACAGTTCCTTACTTCTGGATGACCGTATTTATTTCTCATCCCCCCTTCCTTTCAAAAATGTTTTTGGTTGGTTTTTCTTTAATTTGCTTTGTTCATTTCTTCAGATCATGTTGGACTATTCCCACCTTGGAAGCAAGATAGGGGGGGTTTCATCTCAACATTCAAAGCGATTGTTCAAGCTCACTAGGCAATTAATTGCTATCAAGAACCATTTGGAGACACACCCCAAGAACAAGAATGATTCTAAACTCTTGTTGGATTCCGTTGAGGAAGTCATTCCTTTTGTTACTTCCTACCGCAAGGACACCAGGGATCTGCCTTTTGACTGGATAAAGTTTGTGTTTCATGCCCTTTTTATGTATATGTATACTCACCCACACACATTTTAGAATTTTACAATACATATTAGCAGAAGCTTTAGTTATATGCGAAGGAAGCCAATAAATCCTATCAAAGCAAGTTTTGTTCAGTGATCATTAAACTCTAGAAGGGCTCACAAAGAAATAAACAAAACACACCCACACTAATCTTCCCACTCACCTGTTACATGTGTCACGTGCACACTAGCGGATACTTTCTATCACTGTATATTCACTTCTATATGTACATCATTCGTTTGTGCCTTTTATTGATTTCCCATTGTGATTCGTTTTCATCTTTGGTTAACAGGCTGAAGTTTTTACCTGCTGTAATGAGGGGTTACAAGCTTTCTTATCCGAAAGTAAGATTTATTATCATTAGCTTTTCTTTTGTACTTTTCTTTGTTTCACTTTTCCTGCTATCGGAATTGGAGAAGTTAAAATATGTTACGTTTTCGGCTAGGGTCATTATTTTTATTTTTATTTTTGAAAAAAAGCCTAGATTAGATTTATTCCACAAACATTCTTAAGATTATCTGTAGAAATGCATTGAAAACTTGAAAGGAAAAAAAAAAAAAGGTTTTGCTAATATGAAGAAAAATAAAATAAATTGAAGAGATAGCCATCATTGTGGGTCTTATACATCATTGTAGAATTGAAATCTTACTCTGCTAAACGTATTATTCCTATGGTTTAGGTTTAGGTTTAGGTTTAGGTTTAGGCTTATATGAACCAAACAAGTTTTAGCGGTTGATGCAAACTGGCATGATCTTTTATGGGCTAGTTGAAAGCACTTTGAGGGAATGGGTTTCTCACTTCCTCTGTATCATTTTGGATGCACAGGTCCTGAAAAACACAAAGCGGGGGGTGAGATTAATCGCCTTAAACAAATCGATGATGCAATTAAGGAAGGTTAGTAGTAATCGACATGCACGTATCAATATATGTCTATTATAAGTGTTTTACTATATTTTTTATATTTATGTAATAGTTATTGTACCCAGCATCTTAGAAAAGAGCTATAATGTACTGTTTACACAATAGGTCTCCGCCAAAGGCTTAATCAGGCCTCTCAGCTTCACTTACAACCAGATTCAAATCGAACGACTAATCCAGGTTAACGAACCTAAGCTTATTTTGAGTTTTATGTATCGTCCCATTATTATTATTATCGTTATTTTTGGATAGATGGCACGACAGGTACGTAGAGATGGCAATCTCGACCCATTAACTTGCGAGTCTGTTTAATTCAATGACCTAGCTAACTATTACGTATAAAATGAATCTAACTGGTGAAAAGTTTTCAAAAGTGTTTTGAGGAAATCTAAATTATTATCATTACAATTGCATATCAGATGGACAAGAGAGTGTTTGCGGGTCAACTCCACAATGCCCATCCTAAACCAAAAGGCCCACACATTTTGCCATCTCTACAATGCTTTGTTTTCTATCCACCTTCTGTACTTGGTTTTCTGTAGAATTCTGTCATGTTTAACTTTAACCTAAGTAAATAGTTAAACATTCCTGCAGATGGTTGGTCTGATCCTGCCGATGATTACTACAGTGGGATGGTGCGTAGGGCCAAGGGTGCCACTTGTAGTGGTTACGACTACTGCAGCCCGTATTTTCAGACTCAGGTAATCAGTTGTTTACGATGGTGAATAATCTTGATAGAAGTTTCGGATTCTCTTTTTTGCCTGTGGTTGTGGGTCATGGGTCGTGAGTCGAATAGACTGATTATACCAAAGCTTTATGTTTTTTTCTACATTATAATGTTATCTTGTTAATGGTTGCATTTCAGACCTCGTGATTTCTGACACGCAGCAAAGGAGCTGATGTAGGGAAAGAAACTTTGTGCTTGTAAAGAGCACAAGAACAACGTTTGAAGCTGTACCCTAGTCTGCTTCAAGAAAAGTTTAAGATATGTTTTGGATGTTTTACTGAAATTAGTTTTAAGTATTTGGTCATCATGGCGTGTATGTTCAGTTGCTCAAATTTGTATGGCGATGTGTGTTAATTTTGCTCTCAGGGTATAGATCATGGACGCCGATAAGACAATAGCCACCATGGTAGGATGGTTCGGTGTGATGGTGTTTGGTATTTTATAGGAGTATCATTAACTGAATTTGTAGTATAAGGCCCCAATATGACGTCGTCTCTCCCTCACCTTTCTTAATCTTCTCAAAACCGATTGTAAACTATTTCTGTTAACGTTGCTATTGTAACATATCAAGAACAATAATTTAATTAATCTTCTCAACAAGGACTTACATCTCAATCCAAATTGCACCTGCAATTCAGTTACCTTAAGCGAAGTCATGGGCGGTTTTTGGCCGGTGCACCATCAACAACCGAGCCGGGCCTAACCCACTAAGGGGCACTAAAATTTTTTATACCCATTATATGTACTAGGCCCAACCCACGGTTTACTTAAATGTATTTTATTTTGTAGAAGTAATACTTTTGTTGCAAGAATGATTTTTGTTCGTCTTTTTGGTTTTTCGTACTTGATTATGGTGTATGGATATTATAATATAGGGGCATTTTTTTTCTTCGTGTCGGGCCTAATTTTTTTTTGACGTTCTCAGCACTGCCCCTGCGAAGTAGTTCCTCTAGCTTTGATAACTCTCCTGATTATAAGAGACAAAACTAAAATTCCACTAAAAATAGATTGAATAATCAAACTGGAGATTAAATAGGAAACTGACCAAACTCTAGAGGTTAAGAGAGCTGAAACTAGTACGGGCTTATTGGCTTTTATTAACTAGCAATTCCTCTCAAACTTGCAATGCTACAAAGGTAACTCTCAATGCTGCAAAGTAGGGCTGGCCTGGTACCGGGTGATGTGAGCGATGGCCCAGGGCATCAAAATTTCAAAGGGCATCAAATTTAAGTCCGCGTTGCTTAGGAAAGAAAGAAATATGGATGAGAAAATCTTGCAATGCTGTAGACTCCACAGCCGAGACCAACCAAACGGACCCAATATCCAAAACAACTCACAATAACAAGAAGCATTAAGAAAAACAAGAAAAAAACAAAAGTTACCACACCGAGAGTCAACTTAGTTGACTCGGTGGTTGACCGAGTCACGACCCAAAGAGCTCCACACGGGTTTTTAGTTTTCAAAAACATTTATAAAAAAGGCTTTTATTCAAAATAACTAAATATAAATCGGATTGAATTAAAATAGAAATTAGGGTTTTGTTTTTATTGAAGATACAAGAGGAGGGGACGCGTGAATGGTGTTTTATCCAGAAATCTGGTCGGGGGGGGGGGGGGGGGGTGATGCAGGTTTTATTGACCAGGTCTTAAATTTATATTAGCTCTAAGGACTACCTATTTGCACTAACGGACAGAGAATCCAGTTGCGTGTAAACTAGTATTTGGTAAAACCGAGGTCGTCCTAAGAGCTATGTGGTTTGGATTATACTTAAGTCTAATGTCACTAAATTAAACTGATTTGAAAGGTGAAATGATTATTTAAACTAAATAACTGAAAAGTAAATAAACAGAAATGAAATGAAGGTTGTGAGTAATAAGAGAGAAACGTGCTAGCCTAATTACTCATCCTATATACTTTATGATTATGTTTACTATTAAGCTAATCTCATGCTTCAAGTGGGGCGGACATATATCACTAGGTTCATATGGTCAAGTTCCCTAGCCTATCTTCCCCGAATACTGCCGGGAACCAAAGGCACTACCCCTTGCTAGTAAGCCGACGTACGGTAGACGGGTTTGAGTCATTAAGTGCCACTACATGCTAGATTTATCCTTATAGTCCGTTGTCACGATCATAGACCATACTCTAACTACTTAAGTTTATCCAACCCGGAAAGTGGTCCTATGATCAATTTGCACACAAGGCGAATGGTCGGTTGTTATCCCAACTATTTTCCTCGCAACCTAACTACGCCAGGATCCTATGGTCAATTCCTTCGGCATACCAAGTATAACCGGGTTGGGGAAAACTACCGCAACAAAAGGATCTATGATAAACTAAGCATGCACACATTAGAAACATTATAAAAAGCACGCAAACATAATCAAAGTAATATAAGAATCATAACTAGGCTAGCACCAAGGGTGCTTAGCCGATCATATTAAATTCAACACTCGATTCAATGTTTACAAAAGCCATGAATACAAAATGTAAATGAAAATATGAAAAACTAAAACTTATGGTATTATAAGCGTGATCTCTCCCTTGGAAATGCTCTGTATGCTGCTGTAGAATGGCCTTGAGAAAGCTCCCAACGATCTCTGATTTTGTGTGTGAGAAAGTTGTATGCAAAATGCAAAAATTAGGGTTGTATTTATAAGCTCGTCGTAGCTACGGTGTAGCTCAAAAAGGGTGTTACGCCGTAGCTAGTGTAATCATGAGAAGATCTTATCCAAAAGCAATAGTTACGGCGTAGCTAAGGATTGTGCTACGCGTAGCTTCCAATTATGGTTTTTTCTACGTCGTATTTGCATGTGTTGTTACGCCGTAGCTTAATTCTTGGATCTAGGATTACTCTCGTAGTCACTGCTACGCCGTAACTCCATGATTATGTTACGGCGTAGCCACCAATTCGAGGGATGCTTGAAAGACTTGATTTTGTTACAGCGTAACTCAGGATTTGGTTATGCCATAACTCTTGATCCGCGTTGACTTTGGTCTTCAAGTTTGAATTCCCAGCTACGGCGTAATAGAGAGTGAATGTTACGCCGTAGCTCCTTCCAGCATACTAGAAATGTTTATCTTTTGCACGTTCTTTCCAATTTCCTCGTCTCTTTAGCTCCTATGCTCATTCGTGACCTGGATACAAAATGTAAAGAATTGAAAGTATATACCCATATAATAAGTAGAATAAATAAGCACAATAGGGGAAAATTGACACTTAAATATCAGGATTATCTGACGTCATCAGGGGGGCTGTGGTGACGATGGTGGCGGCAGAAGGTGGTGGGTGGTGGTACAAGGCGCGTGGATGGTTGAATCGGGTTCAGAATAGCCCGATCTATTAGTTTGGAGAAGAAAAGGTGTCGCCGGAAAGTTGGCCAAAAAATTTTCCGGTGGCCGGAGATGGTGACCGGAAAAGGGGAGGGAGTATTAGTTTTCTGTGTATGTGTGTGAAATGAGATAATAAAATGAATTTTTGGTTTTTGTATTTTTGGGAGGGATTAAATATGTACAAATGAAAGTTTAAGGTTTAAAAAAATACAAGGGATGGACTAAAAGGGACATTTTGCAATACTTTTAGTAAAAACAATTCGGGACTCATTCAACGTACCAAATAGACTCGAAAAATTACGAAACTTGCGCCATTGTTCACGAAGTAATTTTTTCAAGAAAATCAAGTATAAACTTGCATAACTTTCTCGAAGTCAATTTATATGGCAAATACGATTCGTTTCAAGCTTTCTAGGTTGTGTCAGTTCTATCATGGGACAAAGTTCTCGTTCCTCAACATATCTCACGTTTCTCAAGCCCAATTTAAATGCAAGAAAAATTTTAAGTTCTCAGGTAATGTAAGATAAAATATTTGGCTAGAAAATAGGTTTTGGAAAATTACCGGGTGTTACAGAAGGTCCATCTCAACCCGTTCAAGATGACTCACCTATCGAGGATGTTGTGGCGCCCATTAAAAGGAAGTATACGAGAAGTTCTCAACCATCAAAGACGGGAATGACAAGGATGCAAATGATATATGTAACCCTGAGGAAGAGATTGCTTTGTGTAAAGCTTGGGTAGATGTGTCAGAGTATAGTATTGAAGGAAATTTTAAAGACAAACGGGTTTTGGATGAAAGTTGTAACATGCTTTGAGAAGGAAATGAGGGAAGCGAAAAGAAGCTACAGTTCTGTCAACTGCAAATGGGAAAATAAGATTCGTCCTAAAGTTAGTCAAATTTGTGAGGTTTACAATAGCATCAAAGCGAGGCACCAGAGTGGCAAGTATCGTGCTCTTTACGGTGCGACTTTTACAATGAATGCATGCAGGGAGATTTTGAAGGACCATAGCAAATGGAAATCTGTAGAAATGCCAAGGTTTTTCAAAACAAAAAGAGTTGGTTCCAAAAAGTCGGGGACATCGGAAACCACCTCACATGGCACTTGAGACTCATCATATATTGGTTTGGATCTGAACGACGAAACAGCGGATTCAAATGATGTAGAGGTTCGAGAGGTTCAACCAATGGGTCGAGACAAGTCTAAGAAGAAAGCATCATCCTCCGCTTCCTGTTTGGAATCTTCAGTTGCTAGCTAAAGTAAACGCACTTGATCAAATCACCCCATAAGCGTCTTTGCAAAGGAGAAATTGATTAAAAAATTAGAATCCTCTATGAACTCATAAGATGCAGCTAGGGGAAATTTATATGTTCGGTTTTCGGTTATGCCTAAAGAGAAAAGAGATAAACTGAAATCCAAACCGACGGAGAATATCTGGTTGTTTGATGATGCAATATGTAAGAAGTGGAGCCCAAGACAATCTGCCTTTATAATTAATTACGTATAGAAAAATACACCGTTGATCCCTAAACTTGCCAAAAATCATCGACGGGGCCCAAAAGTTGAGATTTTAGTCGTCGTGAGTCCAAACCTTTGGTTTTTTAGGCCAATTGCGTCCCTTGACCCGTTTTTTGTTGGTCAACACTGTTATTTGCTGTCTTTTTTTGTTTTTAGTTAAGGGTATAACAGTCATTTTATATATTATATTAGTCATATAAATTGTTCCTGGTATATTGAATGCATATGGAACAATTTACATGACTAATAATCAAAATATATGAAATGACCGTTATGCCCTTAACTAAAAACAAAAAAAAGACGGCAAATAACGGTGTTGACAAGCAGAAAACGGGTCAGAGGACGCAATTGGCTTCAAAAACCCAAGGTTTGAACTCACGACGACTAAAATATCAACTTTTAGGCCCCAGCTATGATTTTTGGCAAGTTTAGGGACCAACGGTGTATTTTTGTCTTACTTATATACCTCCACAACTATTACGTGTCCAGGTTTGCCTCCAACCACGTGTCCATATTAAGGCAAATTAATCCCGTCCCGCTCTTTTAATTGTTGGTGAAACAAAATATCGAAAGAAAATATGGAGCTTCACACTCGGAGTAGTTTGGAAAAGACAAAAACAATTTGAAATCACACCTCCACTCCTTATTTCACAAAACCCTAGAGCCTAACTTGCTCTTGCTCACCATATTTTCTTCTCTGCCGCCTCTTTCCCCTAGTCAACAGCTGCTAAAACGATGAGATCCTGGGGTAAAGAATTTCATCTCTTTCTCAGTATAATATTATGTTTTCGCCTATATTTATGGTTTAATGAACACATTTTTTAATTGTTTGGTAGTATTGTTATAAATTACGTAGCTTTTATTGTTTTGTTCTTATTAACATGAATGAACGGACTTTCATCTTTAATGTGCATTCATAGATTGTTGGTATTATTTTAATGTGTGTTCTAGTATGCTGGTTTTCACTTACTAGGGGCTGTTTTGTTGGCGGGTTTTCATTGGGATTTTGGTGGTATTTCAAGTTTAAAACCAAGTTGCGTTCTCAAGATTTTAAATTCTGGGGGGAAATAAAGAGACATGGAAGAAAGTTTATACTTTAGTCTTGTGTTCTTAAGGAAATCTAAGCACAAATCTTCCTCCCAAATATGCCCCGATTTGAAACGAAAGATAATTAATGGGTGTATATTATGTTGTAAGAAGACCCATCTCCCCCTGTAAAAACCTAGCTACTACTGTAGTATTTTTACACATGTCTTCTTCCACTATACTCTTACTCGACCTGCATATCCACCGCAATAACAGGGGCGTAGCTACCCATTAAGATTTGTAATAATGTATAATCTTTAAGTATTCATGTTAGCTCATTACAAGTTATACAAATGCATATCATTATGGCTCACTAAAAATGCAAATTTGTCATCAAGAATCGGGTATGAATATGCCATTATAGTCATTATTGTTTTATGATACATCTCGGCCTACCCATAAGTGAAAACCCGGCTACGCAATTTATATTGACGTTTCTCAGCTCTTCACTTCCATCGATTTTAGTTTATTGCTCATTATTTACGCACTAAGCCTTACTCGTTTGACTTCATATCAAGAGAACTACGCCAAATTTGGCATCGACGCCCCTACGTTTTCTTTTCTCTGATTTAATTGATTTATCTGTCAATGTGTCACACATGCCTTGACTGCTTTATAAAGCTTGAGATAAAGAGTTACTAATGGGAAGTTGTGCATCTTACAAAAATAGTAAAACCAACATATCTGAGTATCTTTGGTTTCAGATCGTATCGTGTTTATATTGCTTACCGCGATTGTTCGTAACTTCTCTTTCTATGATGCCTTTTAGTTTTGTAAGCAATCCTTGGTTCTATTCTTGGAAATCATTAATCAAGTTTTAACTTTAGTTTTCTGCTTGCTTGTAAATGTAGTATAATATTATGGAAAAATTTTCTGTTAAACAAGAAGAATATGGACAAATTTGATGATACCATTTAAAAGTAAATGAATATTGTGTTTACTAATGAAGGGTGTCAGTCTAAAATTGTCAATCCCTTTTGAAAAGGGCATTTATGTCATTTACCATGATTTTTAGTCTTACAATTCCTGCTGTTTTTTTAACAACCAAACACATTTCATAATCTCATATCCTTGGCTTTTGAATAGAGGGATCTAAACCAAACGCCCCTGTGTGTCTGTCACGTTTTTTTGTTCACTCTGGTTAACTACTATATATATGCTGTATTTAATCTGTGACGAACTTTTCTTTCTATTGCAGTTGTAAAAGTCGGACCCGGTCAGACTCTTAATGTAGACATTCCCAAGGATTTCGTGCTTCACATGTCACAGGTACGCATTAAATGGTGTGCGTTTTTGTTACTACCCTAAGCATATAAACAACTATTTTACGTTATGCAGGCTAATGTAGGGGATGAAGACCGAATAATCTTAATACATTGCTTCGTTTGTAAAAGTTAGAACATGAAGGACCAAACTTGTTAGTTAGAAACTTAATAACCGAAAAGTAGTTATGGTAGTTATTTCGGTTATGTGAATGGTTGTGTCGGTTCATTTACACCGATTCAAAACCTATATATATGTGTATACATAGATCGATTAAAGGTTAATGAAACAATTTAGATTTTACTTATTCAATTGAATTGCAACTTATTAAAGATCTATTATTGGGACAACAATTGGCATCAAGAGCAAAGGTTTTATACACATCGAAATATCTGGAAAACATTTTACAGAAACCTTAACAAGGAGGCCATTTGAACACGCTGAAAAAGAGACTCTCGCTGAGTCGCTGGTCTTTTTCTTCAAAGCAAAGGGACGTTTGTTTTTTCTTAATTCTTCCAAGGAAACAAACAAGTGTGAATAAGGAACGCGTAGAAGAGATAGTGCACGATCTGTTTTGCGTAGAAGTTGCAAGTGTACAACATCGAAAGTGAATTGGTGTTGAGGAAGAAGAGTGGAGACTTTGTGTTAAGAACCGGTTAAGAAGAAAAGAAAAACACAAGGCATAGTGATACGCGAAATTCTAGAGGCGCGAAGAGACGTTGTTGTTAGATTAATACGTATACGTTTGAAAGAGAAGAGTGTGGAGTTTGTGTCGCAAGAACACAAGGACAACAACAACGTGGGGAGAAAACAAGACAAGTGACTGTCGTTGTTTTCATTGGAACGAACCAGGAGCACAGCAAACAGTTTGTTTTGGGTTCGGTTTTGTTACCAAGGCGTGGTAATACAAGTTTGTGTGTAGGAGACTGCGTGATCTCAATACCGAGATCAAACACACAAAGAGTGATAACGTGTAGTGTGGTATTTTTTATTTGCGTGTCGAATTCATTCGACAAACCGCAGTAACAAGGAAAGCCAAGTGAAGGCAGTGGAACATTTGGAGTATAGACTCGTTGGCGAAAATAAAATCAGAATTCGACAAGTGTAGGAGGGTTGTGCAGTTTTTTGTTTGATTCGAGAACAAGGACAGCGACAACAACAAAAGAAAACCGAGAAGTGTTGGTTAAGTTTGGAGTCGAATAGCACTTTGAAAAGACAACGAGGCACTGAAATTTAAAAGGATTTTGGCGCGGGAAAAGGAACGAAGTTGGTGACCGATTATAACAAGTCGAAACATCAAATACATCTCGTATTCTATACGAAATTAACAAGGTCACAAGTTTCAATTTTCTGGATTTCATTTTTTTTAGTATAGATCATATTAGTTTATACTATTAGGAAATCCCGAGAACTATTATTTGATCCTGTAGTATTAAGGAATTTCAAAACTATATTTCATATTAGAAGATACCATACAAAGGAAAATTATTCCCATACGAATTAGAAAGTGAAAATCATAAGAAATACATTTAACATGGCCGGGGATGACGCTAGTACATCTAACGCAACAAAAACCGTAATACCGATTGCACAATACCAATGTCCAAAATTGAAAAATACAAATTATACGGTATGGGCTATACAAATTAAGGCAATATTAGGTGCACAAGGTTTTTGGGAAACTATTGAATATAAGGATAGGGCAGACGTAGATGATAAGAAGGATAAAGCAACAATTGCTTTCATATACCAAGCGTTAACCGAAGATGTAATCTTACAAGTAGCGAGTTGTAAGACGGCTAAAGAATTATGGGAATCATTGAGAAAGAGACACGTTGGAGAAGAAAAGGTGCAGCAAGCACGACTACAATCATTGATGATTGGATTTAACTCACTTCTGATGAAGGAAGATGAGACGGTGGATGCATTTGCGGAAAAATTGAACGGCTATATGACGAAGGCAAAAGAACTAGGGAAAACAATAGATGAATCACTTTTAGTTAGAAAACTATTAGACTCCACACCAGATAGATTCATACAAATAGTAGCATCCATAGAACAAACAAATGATCTAGACGACATAACCCTAGATGAGATCATTGGAAAACTCAAAGCGTTTGAGGAAAGGATAAAATTACGAAAGGGAGGACAAGTTGAAAGCCAGGATAACTTACTTTTTGCACATGACGAACACTCAGATAAAAAGAAAAGTTTTAACAAGCGTGGAGGTAGATCGAACTATTCACGGAGAAACTGGCATAAAAATAAGAATAGGAATAACTCGAACCATAAAGATAACCAAAATAAGAATTCGAGTAAGTTTGATTATAGCAATGTAAGGTGTTATAATTGCAATAAACTTGGACATTTTCGAGATAAATGTAGATCAAAACCAACAACTCAAGAACAATCAAACCTTATCTTAGAGGACGATGAACCATCATTGTTAATGACTATGCACGAAACCAAACACGAGGGAGTGTTGTTGAATGAAGGCCAAATTCAACCGGGAAAATATGCTTCAAAGGATGCAAGCATATGGTATTTAGATAACGGTGCAAGTAACCATATGACGGGAACTAAAAGTCATTTTAAGGATATAGATGAAAGCGTAACAGGACGAGTACGTTTTGGAGATGGATCGTATGTACAGATAAAGGGAAAAGGTTATATACTATTAGGTTGTAAAAACCAAGAGCATAAGGTAGTGACAGATGTATACTTTATACCAAACCTTAAGAGCAACATACTAAGTCTAGGACAACTTACGGAAATAGGTTGTAAAGTGATAATGGACGGAGATAAATTGACTTTGTATGATAAGAGCATGAAGTTGTTGATGAAAGTAGAAAGATCTAAGAATAGACTTTACAGTATTAGATTACAGATAGACACACCTATTTGTCTCTTAGCAAATGTAGATAACCAGGATTGGTTATGGCATGCTAGATTAGGTCATCTGCACTTTGATGTTATGAACAAGATGACTAGGAAGGGTCTAGTGGATGGAGTACCTAGAATAAACCATGCAGGACAAATCTGTGATGCATGTTTATTAGGAAAACAAAGTAGAACACCATTTCCAAACCAAGCTAAATTCAGATCTAAGAACCCGTTGGACTTGATATATGGAGATCTCTGTGGTCCTATAAGTCCAGCAACACACTCAGGCAAGAAACTAATATTCTTGTTAGTAGACGATTGTACACGTTTTATGTGGGCTTACTTTCTACAATCTAAGGATCAAGCATTTAGTACATTTAAGGAATTTAAACAGAAAATAGAAATGGAGTTAAAATTGAAAGTGAGGATGCTAAGAACAGATAGAGGAGGTGAATTTACTTCAAATGAATTCACACAGTACTGTAAGGATAATGGAATAGCACGACAGTTGACAGCACCATACTCACCACAAAAGAATGGAGTAGTGGAGACAAGAAATAGGACAGTGTTATCAATGACTAGGAGTATGATGAAAGCTATGAAACTACCCTTAATTTTTTGGGCGGAAGCAGTTAGACATGCTATTTACATATTGAATAGGGTACCTACAAGAGCCCTGATAGATAAAACTCCATATGAAGCACTCTACAGTAGAAAACCAAACTTAGAGAACCTAAGAATATTTGGATGCACAACTTATGCAAAGATAACAATACCTCATTTGAAGAAGATGGATGATAGAAGCATACCATTGGTTTATTTGGGAGTAGAGGAAGGATCAAAAGCATGTAGGTTATATGATCCAATAGCCAAGAAGAAATATGTTAGTAGGGACGTAAAGTTTATGGAAATAAAGCCGTGGGATTGGAATAAGATTGGAGAAGATACAAGTACACAAGACACATTTTGGGCTAGTTTTGTGGAAGGCGAAATTGACAATGAAAAACCTATACAAATCAACATAGGAGATGCAAACGATATGTATCACCAAGAGGATCAAGTACTAGAACCAATACCAGATCCATTGTCAGAACCAGATTCACCAGTCACACCACCAACACATACTTACGAACCTAACTCAGAAAGTGAAAGAGAAGCTACTATTATTAGTTCACTTAGAAGCTCGTTAGGAAGCTCAGGAAGATATGATCATACACCGGTTAGAGGTTTAAAGGACTTGAAAGAAGTTTATGAAACAGCAAGTGTAGTTGAAGCACCTAGTTTACTCTTCATAGAAGAAGAACCTCGTAACTATAAGGAAGCATCAGTAGATAAGAAGTGGATTGAGGCCATGGAGATTGAATTGGATTCAATCAACAAGAACAAAACATGGTTTCTTACTGAATTGCCAGAAAACCAAAAGGCAATAGGACTTAAGTGGGTTTTTAAAACCAAAAGAGATTCAGAAGGAAAGATCATCAAGTATAAGGCACGGTTAGTAGCAAAAGGATATGTACAAGAACAAGGAATAGACTTCGATGAAGTATTTGCCCCAGTTGCTAGGATAGAAACAGTACGGTTAATACTAGCGTTAGCAGCATAACATGGATGGCAAGTTCACCACTTAGATGTAAAATCAGCTTTTTTACATGGAGATTTGAAGGAGGAAGTCTACGTTACACAACCTGAAGGTTTTGTACAACCAGAAAACTCAGGAAAAGTTTATAAGCTTATTAAAGCTTTATACGGATTAAGACAAGCACCGAGAGCTTGGAACATGAAGCTTGACCAAACATTAAAGTCGTTAGATTTTAAGAAGTGTAATCTCGAGCAAGCAGTCTATACAAGGAGAAATAAGAATTCTACGATTATAGTTGGAGTTTATGTAGATGATTTGATAATCACGGGCACTCCAAAGAAAGAATTAGATTTATTTAAATCTCAAATGGAAGAAAAGTTTGAAAAGAGCGATTTAGGATTGCTAGCTTATTACCTTGGGATAGAAGTTACACAGACAGGAGGAGAGATTACAATCAAGCAAACATGATATATTAACAAGATCTTAAAGGAGACAAGTATGACGGATAGTAATGATACGAAGATACCCATGGATCCAGGTACTAAGTTGGTCAAGGCGGAAGATGGAAACTCAGTTGACGCAACTTACTACAGAAGCTTAATAGGAAGTATCAGATATTTACTACATACAAGACCAGATCTTAGTTATTCAGTCGGGTTACTCATCAGATTTATGCAAGATCCAAAAGATCACCACCTGAAGGCGGTTAAGCAAGTAATTCGATATATCAAAGGAACAAAGGAGCATGGCATAATTTACAAGAAAGAAGGCGGCTGCAAGATTACAGGTTACAGCGACAGTAGTTATGGAATCAACACTGATCAAGGAAAAGGAACTACTGGCATAGTATTTTACTTTGGAGAGTCACCCATTACATGGAGTACTCAGAAGCAACCGACAGTGGCACTATCATCGTGTGAATCAGAATTCATGGCAGCTACTGCAGCAGCATGTCAAGCCTTATGGTTGAAAAGATTACTTAGTGAATTAACTGGAAGTGAAGAAAAGAAGATAACGCTGAAGGTAGACAACGTTTCAGCAATAGCACTTGTGAAGAACCCAGTTTTTCATGGAAGAAGTAAACACATCGACATTCGCTATCATTTTATTCGAGAATGCGTAGAGAATGGACACATCAATGTGGAACATGTCAGCGGAGAACTACAAAGAGCAGATATTCTAACAAAGGCTCTACCAAGATTGAAGTTCACAACAATGCGACAGATGCTCGGAGTTCAAGATTTAAAGAGAAGCAACGATCAAGATTAAGGAGGAGAATGAAGACCGAATAATCTTAATACATTGCTTCGTTTGTAAAAGTTAGAACATGAAGGACCAAACTTGTTAGTTAGAAACTTAATAACCGAAAAGTAGTTATGGTAGTTATTTCGGTTATGTGAATGGTTGTGTCGGTTCATTTACACCGATTCAAAACCTATATATATGTGTATACATAGATCGATTAAAGGTTAATGAAACAATTTAGATTTTACTTATTCAATTGAATTGCAACTTATTAAAGATCTATTATTGGGACAACAGGGGAAGTTAAGGATGACATTCCTAAGTCTGTTGTGGTGTATGTCGCCTCAGGGAACTCGGATGAGAAGTACGTTCTGGCCACTCTTCACACCAAAAATCTTCCTCAATGTCTCTGTGACATTATATTTGAGGATAAAATCAAGCTGTCACACAACTGGGAAGGCGGCGATGTTTACTTTTATGGATACCAAAGTGAACAGCCACTTTTAGAAGATGATCCATATCCTTTGTTACATACAATTGTTTCTTTAAACCTTATTATTTTGTGTCAATATTTATGCTTGGCGATGTTGATTCCTTGACATGTGTTGCCGCTGTGTTGTGCTATGTGATTACTGTTCCGTCTGAAGCTTTTGGTTAGTGTACATCTCTATATTATAGCATCATCTGATTAGATATAAAGCAATCAGCTTAGTTTCAGAAGCTCACCTTAGTGTAAAACAAGCAAATAAGCTATTTTTGTCATATTCTAAAACTGTTAAAGTGCTGGGGATTGATTTAAGTGTTTATTTGCTTATTTTTAAGCAGACTAACAGCTTTTAGTATTTGACAAAAAAAAAAATAAAAAATAAAAAAGAAAAAAAAATTAAAAGAAGCTTATTTGCTTGTTTTACACTGAGATAAGCTTTTGAAACTAAGCTGTTTGCTTATATTTAATCAGATAATCACTATTATTAGCAATCGTAAGAACCCCAATAGTTTTCATAGAATCTTACTTGTATGTTTCTTTTTCTTCTTGTTTCCAGCTAAATTCATTGAAGAAAAAATGAAAAGTTCAGCTCCACCTCAAGGATCAGCTCCAGGGTCTACTGCAGCTGCAGGGTCTTCTGGTAATTATCTAAGAATTCATTTAAATGATGTTTGGGATTGCTTATTCGAGTGCTTACCTGCTTAACTTTTTAAGCACATAAACAATTTTTAGTTTTTGACAGGAAAAAAAAACGCATTTTTTTCCTTCTAAATAAGCTCTTGAGCAGGTTGCTACCTGCTTGCTTATATTTAATCCCATAAGCACTTTAAAATAAACAGTCCAAGCAAGTAAGCAACCCCTTAGTTTTTGTTGATTCTGACTTGTATTTTTTCGTCTTGCGTTTATGTATAGGTATCCACAAGAAGATTGAACAATTTTCTGAGGGTATAAAATTCTCTTGTCCACTCTGTGATTACTTATGATTCCACAAATCCACAATCAGTTTAGTTTTGATTATAATCTCTAACTTTGGGTTTGCAGCTGGAAATTTTGTGCATCAAGTGAAGGGCAATGATGCTGCAGTTTCTGTTTCTGCTTACCCTTGTGATAAGTGCCCCAAGTATGTCGTTTTCTGGAGTATTTGGTTTTGCATATTTATTGTGCTTGTTCTCTTGTCCATTTATATTTTTAATTTAATAAGCACTTTAGAATAAGCATTTTAAAGTGCTTATCTAATATAAGCTTAAGGGGTTGTTTGGGTAAATTTACCTAGACACCCCTTATTAGCTAATTTTTACGGGAAAAAACCAATAAAACTTAAAGCACCAAATTGGAGACTTTTGAGCATGCATAAGCTTTTAATCTTTGCTAACACTCCTTAGGATTCACTGAAGTAAATTTAATTGTGTATTTTGGCTATATGCAGGATATGCATTACCTCTCAGGGTCTTGAGAGTCATAAGAGGGCTAAACACTCCAACTGATTGAAGGAGCTTAGGAAGGTAGAATTTTAGACGTGCATTCACTTTTGTTTGGTAGTAAAAGATTCTGATTTCATTGTTAAAAAGATTTGGATGTCGTTGTTGTGACCTTGAAGCTTAATATGCTACAAAGACTTGAGTTTTGTGATCTTATATAGATTTAAAAAATATCCTCGTTGCCCACGGTTGATTGTCTACGCATAGTGGATTGGATATTTAAAACACAACAGTTTGAGCTTTAAGAATGTTGTCTTTAGTCGTAGAGAGTTTTATTCATTTGGTTACAATAATATATTTACATTTAGATTAGAACATATGATCTAACTAGTACACTGGTACTACAGAAGTCCATACAAAAACCTAAATTCATTGCATGAGCAACACTGGTAAGTACTCTTATGCTTGACAAAAATAGCTGTAAATTGATAGTTATAAGCTAAGCTGCAAACTGTAACTGATAGCCGGTAGTGTTAGCTACAAGCTGTAATATTTTCTTTTATAAGAGTGTTTGGGAAATTTGTTGTAAGTTGTAATTATAATACGTGGGATGAATTAAAAGGACATGCAATTATATATGACTACATAAACAAATGGAAAACATAAAAAACAAAAAGTACACGACATAGAATGATAAAAAGTAGCAAGTATGATAACTTTTTTATGCAATTAACCCTATTCATTTCTATAGAAGGAAAAATTAAAATCATTGAGACTATTTCCTAACAATCATATATCCCGTAATTAACAACACAAGATTAAATTAGTTTTTTTGGACGGCAATTGTGGCTACATGGCTCCTAGCCAAGAAGGCGTAACGAGCTCACACAACCAGGTTGTGTCTAGCCCAGAAGGCAATGCCCGCAATGGCACCCTTCCCTTTACGCATGCAGGAGGAAACCCCTATCGCCCTAGACAAGACTCGAACTTGAGACATTGCCACGTCAGTTCAAAACATTTGTCAAACAACTCATTTTAATTTATAGGCGAGTTCATACAAAGTTTTTGATTCAATCAATTCTATATTACTTGATTTTATCAAACAACCCCAATGTTCAAATCTATTGTCTGCTTTGTTGCTTGATTAGTCTGTTAAAGAAAATTTTATGCCATTCAAAATATCAACCTAAAAAAGCTCGGGCCTGGCTAAGGTGGGGTTCTAACCAAAATATTATGCATATTTCAGCCCAAATGATCATGACCGGGCCTGACCGGACATAGCCAAGCCCAGGCCCGGCTTTTTCGGGCTTTCCTTATATACTTTGTAATAATGATATAGTTATTATATATAGAAATATTTTATCAATATTTGTAAATGCATTACTAAAAAAATACAAAAACCAAAGTTACATATTAAAAAAAAAAAAAAAAAAAAAAAAAAAAAAAAAGACTTTAATTGCGCAATAAAAGCTCTCTAACAACAAAAGCCCGAGCTTTCGGGCTTTCTGGCGGGCTTTTTCATGCTTTGGGCTTCGCCCGGGCCAGACCGGGCTTTGGTAGAAAATATAACGACCATTAAGGCTGTTGTGCCAGACCGGCTTTAGGCGGAGCTTTTTCGGGCCGGGCTTTTCCAGGTTTTTCCGAATCGGGCTTACGCCCGGGCTCAGGCTGTTGCCCATCTGTGCAACTCTACACACGCGCATCATAATCTTGGTGTTCACTTCCGTCCCCGGCCAAAGTAAAGTTACTAAAATACTTTTGCGTTCTTCCCTTTTTCAATGTTATTGTAGCTTTTGATACCTTGTTATTGAACTTTTTTGAAACTTTTGATACGAGTATCTTGAATTACCTTAATACCCTCCATACATTTATGGAAATCATGACTATTATACATTGGGAAGGCTACAACTTGGTGTAGTCAAACAGCAAGATCAACGCATTAGTATTGCCATAATTTACCTCCCAATCACCAGCAAATTGTTTCCGTTCAAAAAAAAAAAAAAGTATTGCCATAATTTGACTTCGAGTGAGGATCATTGTCCATTTTGGCTTTGTTTGTATGTATTTCTCCATTATAGTTTGAGTTAATTATTACGTATTAAAATCGTTCATTTGATTTGTCGGATAAAACAGTTTTAGTTTATGACTTTTGTGTTGGATATCTTCTCGTGATTTTGAACTGTTTATGGGTTAGTCCATTGACCACGAATTTTGTTAATTCGACAATTGAATGAAGTGAATGACCAAAACACCTTCACCTCTTATTTGTTAGAATTTCATTTTGAATATCTTGACTAGCATGGTACTCGCATATTATCAAAACTTTTAACGCACAATATATTCAATTATATATAAATCGTGATAATAGCTTTATGCATGGCTAGAATTTTTAGAGAATAACTTTATCGCACAATATCTCATATAAATATGATAGAGTATCTGCGCATCGCGATGCATTGGCTATACTAAAACGGTAGTTAGTAGTATTACGAAGTTGTGACGATTGACGGTGAAAGGTATTTGCTAATCAATAAATGTTGTATAATATTCGTTAAAATATTATATAACGTGTAAACATAGAGTAGTATACATTAGTTCGTGCAAACGTATGATTATTAGTAAATCTATATATTTTTCATATGAATTACGATTATCAAAAGCTACATATTTTTCATACCTTATAAACCACGAGAATATTTTCGTACTTTGACATGTGCGATTCTTTTCAAACGAATGTGAGTGTCTGGGTTATGAACTTATGATGACCACATTAGTAGCTTATTTGGTTTGTACATTGTGATACATTAATTGTATTTTTAAATGAACGAGTATTTTCAAGCTAACATTAATTATGGATGTTGTACCTCTATCTTTATCATTTGTAATTCTTAAATTGTTGTTTTTTATGTTTGAATGGTTTGTACAAAATGATTATTGTTTGTATTGCTTAATTTAAGTTTAATAGATATATTAGTGACATTTAATGAAAGAAAAATAAGATTAACTATTTAACAGAGCGTTAGCATTCCATTAGGGAAAAAAAATACTTGCTGTTTTCTAAACGAGTATTAAGGTCACAACTCTCAATGTTCACCGCTCTTAAATGTCTTTATATGCTCTGCGCCAAACACACCTTAAACATTTTATGAGGTTTTGTTGTTTGTTTTTCCCTACGTTTGATTGCAAATTATTGTATTTTGATAGTGTGTGTACGTGTATAAATGGGTTTTCTTCTTGAATTTATTTTAGATTCATATTGAGGCGGGAGAGGGTAGAGAAATGGTGGTTAATTAAGATTTGGGAGTAAGAAGGATCGTGAGGGGGTAAACAGTGAAGGGGATTAAAAAGCAATTGAAATAGATATGAGAACCAATGCTATCTATATTATCTATAATGGAAAAATGGTCAAATTTGAAAAGTTGAGTCTTGAAAGTTGAATATTGAAAGTCAAATGTGAGAGAAAATTAATGTAATTAATACTCTAATTAAAACACCTCATTACTTAAAAGTACAATAATTTATTCACATTGTACAACTAATTAAAAACATATCTATCAAATTAAATACAACCAATTAAAACACAAACCGGGTTGACCCGGTAATTTGACCCGTTTTCGACCCAACCTAGCAAGTTGACCCGGTTTAAATCGACCCATTTTTCGACCGGAGCGGTTCAACCGGTTGAACTATGTAACACCCCCAAAATTTGGTACAGCGGAAGACTCAACAAGCTTTCGGGGTGCTACGGGGATTGGTATCCAACACAAGACATAATAGAACGAGATAAAGTAAACATAGAAAAACACAACCAAAACGGGGTTTTAACGTTTACATTTATCCCAACATCATTCAGAGTCAGGCCCAAAAAAATAAACGTAGGTCCACAATTTAATATCAGAGTTTAGAAAAATAGATCCATAAACCAGGTGCCATTGCCAAGCCTCCAATCCAAGCATCCATAGAGCATCACTTAATTTCCTGAGAAAACGTGCTAAAAGTCAGCTTTCGCTGGTGAGATCATAGGTTTAAATTCATCTAACAATATAGTGGACATATACGCAAAACGCTTGCTAGCTAGACTAAGGATTCGCTAAAAGCCTGCGGATACCCTCCGCTCTCAACATAACACACGGATACCCTTCCGCAATAACCAAAACACACGGATACCCTTCCGTAACAACATAGATATTCGGGTAACCCCCGCAATACCAATAAATACTCGGATAACCTCCGGAGTATTAATAACCTATAGGTGCACACTACAGTATCTAAATAAGTCAACCTTGAATAGTACACACGAAACTATGCGACTAAAGCTGACAATCCAAATAACCAAATAAGCCAACCTTGAATAGTACACACAACATATATGTGACTAAAGCTGACAATCCAAATAAGCCAACCTTGAATAGTACACACAAAAGGTGTGACTAAAGCTGACAATAGATCCTAGTCCATACGCATAGCAAGTTTAGAAAGAATATAAAAGCGATAATAGTCCACGTAAAATAATTTGCACGTTTCTCACCCCAATCGTTGAAAACATAGTTCAGGAGTAAAAAGTGGGGCTATGACTCACCTCAAATCCAGATATCAGCAATAAGAAATCGGTAGAGGTAAGATGTATAATAACTCAAAAGACGGTAACTACGGACTCGGCACGACCTAACAATATCAACTCGTTCAGAAATCATTTCCTCAATTTCAATATATTCCCAAACCCGGACGAGAATCCGTTTTATTTCCGAAAATCCATTTCGTATTAGTTTGGTGTATTTGCGTTTGGTATCCATACGGGTGGTGGGTCGACACAACTCAAACCAAAAAGTCACAACAAAAAGGATGATAAAACAATCTATGGGTCTAATATTAGCCTAATATATTACTTAAATAAATCATCGAAGTTTATCAAATCCGTCGATTTGGTAATCCTCCATATTTATTTACTTAATATACCATTCTAGGATTATACCCGAATCCTAGGTCACACATTGCACATAAAGTACTATATGGTATATATCAAAGTTTAATAACTTCACTAATTATACCGTTAAGCTCACCAAATTCGTCAATTTGGTAATCTCACGAGATACTTAGTAACTTATTATTCCCGTACACATACCACAACCTATAGGCGTCGTAGGATACGATGCCCATTAATATACTCAATTTAAATAACTAAATAGCTCTTATTTAACCCGTCGATTAAATAAGTTACGTAGTTATCGAAAATGAATGTATTAATCGTCATATATCCGTGACAACACAAACGTCACAAATAATAAACCACTTGGACTCAAGTGACCACGACCCCGTATAACTCGATAGTTTCCTTTATTTATTTAAAAGAAATTATTTTATTTAATATTTATTTAACGTCAAGATTTCATCGTTGTTTATAGCCGTTTAATTATAATAACGCTCGTAATATTATTACGCTTCTTTCATATCATAATATTTATAGTCGCGTTATTATTATAATATTACTCGTGATCGTTTTATTATTAATATACGCACTTGTATAAATATATATACGTTTTCACGTTTATATATTTATATAAACGTTTATATTATTAATAATATTATTACGAGTTTTATTAGTTGTGTTTAATTATAAATAATTATCGAGTCATACGAAATGGTCACATGTCCGAGTCATCACTCTCGGCTCATTGTCCAAGTCCAAAATAGAAATAATAAACAACACAACCAAGTAATTCCATCTCCATCCAACATTACCCAAATCACGTGCTACAACAATAGGGTCCGACTACGGTACCCGACTAACCTATCTCCGTCATTCTAGTTGGCCCTCTCACAATCGGTCCCCATTTCATATCGACAGCACTTCACAATATGAACCATTATTCCAATTCATTCCCGGTTCCAAAGTAACGACTATAGTACCAAATACCCATAGCAAAATACCACAATTACTAAAATAACAAATGACAATATTAATAACAACATAAACATCACGAAACCAACAAGATCACCAAGTATAACATACAATCCGGTTCGATTTACCAAGTCGAACCCGAGTCAAGGTTTCACCACGAGTCACGTGGGTCCCACCCGAGACCTCTAGGGTCTCGGCTAGCTCAATCCGAGCACAAACCAAAACCAACCCGAGCTCCATAGGTCACGGCATACAAGACAACATCACGCAACCAAGAATCAAGCTCTAAATATAATCGGCCACTCTCGCTAAAATGACCACGAGACTAAAACCATCAAGAACCACATGGGCTCAAAAATAATCACCAAGCCGAGAGCAAGGGCTCTCGGTTTCACTTCGACCAACACCAAAACACGTGAAACCCGGATACCAAACGATGTTCCTTTACGTTTTATTCAAAAACCCACTTGTAATACATGTTTTAAATCAAAATAATCAAGAAAATCCAAAAACCCATCAATATATACATCCGTATAATCACGGATCGATGCTCTCCAAGACAAGTCTACACTTGTTTTGGCGTTTGCTCACCTTCTTGTACCTTGAATCTCACGGATCTAGCAAAAACTACAAGGAATAGTGGTGGTTCAAGGCTCGACCTTCATGTATTCGTGGTGATGGGGGGTTTTGAGGCGCGTGATATATGTAGAAATGAAGAGGATGAGATGAGTGTTAAGATGGTGGTGGCGGTGTAGTTGTAGTGGTGGCGGTGTGGTGGCTGCGTGGCCGGAATAGTGGCGGCTAGGGTTTGGAGGTGAATGAGATGAGGGAGAGAGAGATATTAAGATGGTGTTATGTTTGTGTTGTGTGTTGGTTTGTGAACCGAATTACCACAAGGACCAGCTTTTGTAAATTTTTTTTTTCTTCTTTTATTATTAATAACAATAATAGTAATAATAATAATAATAATAATAATAATAATAATAATAATAATAATAGTAATAATAGTATTACTATGGTGTTGAGCGGGTAACGTGGGTAAAATGTAAAAACATGTGGCCCGAACCCGAACTCATTTTAAAACTTCAATATCACTCGAGAACATCTCGTAAATAATTAAAAATATAGCCGGACTCGTAAGACGAATCACAAAACTGTCGTTAGGTAATCCTAGTGCCGGAGTCAACGTAGTGCCAAATGAGAATTTCATAATTAAATCACCACGTATAATCATATCGAATCCTTAAAATAAATCTTCAATTCTCGTAAAGATTTTAAAATATAATCAACCATAATATAGGTTTTACAAGTTCGTTACGGATAAAATTCCAAATATAATTTATAAACGAACTTTAATGTAATGCGGGTTTTCAAAATAACTCCCTATTTTGCCAGTTGTCACATCCTCCCAGCCTCAGAAGGAAACCCGTCCCGGGTTTCACTCGGAAAAAATTCATCTACGAAGTGAAAAGCTTCGGATATCTCTTCCAGGACTCGTCCTCACGTTCCTTCGTAAATTCTGGTCCATGTCGGGAATTCCAACGAACCTTGACGAGTGGAATGCGACTTCGCTTGAGTCGTTTAACTTCACGATCTACAATCGGCTTTTCCACAAAGTTCAATTTCTCATCAACACAAATACCTTTCATCGGTATAACCGGCATCTAATCAGAAAGACACTCCTTCAAATTACTAACATGAAACACATCATGAACTTTACTCAATTCATGTGGTAATTCCAACCTATAAGCCACGGGCCCAATTCTTTCTAAGATCGAGAACGGTCAAATGTAGCGTGGGTTGAGTTTACCACGTTTCCCGAAACGTATTACACCTTTCCAAGGCGAGACTTTCAGCATTACTTTGTCTCCAACCTGGAACTCTAAAGGTTTACGTCTCTGATCGGCGTAGCTCTTCTGCCTATCTCTGGCTGCTTGCAATCGATCACGAATCTGAGCTACTTTCTTAGTAGTTTCCAAAATCAGTTCAGGGCCTGTGAGTTGGCTATCTCCAACTTATGCCCAACCAATAGGCGAACGACACTTTCTGCCATACAAAGCTTCGAATGGTGCAGCCTTAAGACTTGTGTGGTAGCTATTATTATAGGAGAATTCCTCAAAGGGTAAATACTTCTCCCAGCCTTTACCAAAGTCTAAGATGCATGCACGAAGCATATCCTCTAACGTCTGAATGGTCCTCTCACTTTGACCATCGGTTTGGGGATGATATACAGTACTCATATCAAGCCTCGTCCCCAAAGCCGTTTGAAGTGATCGCCACAAAGCTGACGTAAAGCGGCTGTCGCGATCAGAAATAATCGATATCAGGACTCCATGACGAGAAATAATTTCCTTCACATACAACCTCGCAAATTTATCCACACTATCATCTTCACTAATTGCTAGGAAATAAGCAGACTTAGTCAGACGATCCACAATTACCCAGGTAGCGTCACAACCGCTAGCTGTCTTAGGTAATTTGGTAATAAAGTCCATTGTAATCCGCTCCCATTTCCAAACTGGGAGTTCTGGCTGCGTCAATAATCTTGACGGTCTTTGATGTTCTACCTTAACCTTAGAGCAAGTCAAACACTTACTAACGTACAACGCTATATCTGTCTTCATATTTGGCCACCAATATAACTTTTTCAAATCCTGGTACATCTTGTCAGATCCAGGATGAATAGAGTATCTTGACTTATGCAACTCGTGCATAATCAACTCTCGAATTCCTCCTTACAAAGGTACTCAAATCCGATCTCCAAAACATAGTACTCCATCAGAACGCTTAACAAATCCCTTCTCATTTTCTGCCATCCCAAATATTTTCTCAGCAGGTCGATTTCCTGCTTTCAACGCTTCCGTTTGAGCTTCTAATATTTGAGACGGTAATGGCGATACGATAGTCATTCCTAATGACCTAACTCGTATCGGTGGGATTCTCTCCTTTCGACTAAGAGCATCAGCAACGACGTTTGCTTTACCAGGATGGTAGCGAATTTCGCAATCATAATCGCTTAGCAACTCAATCCAACGTCGTTGTCTCATGTTAAGCTCTTTTTGGTCCAAACTGTGTTACAAACATTTGTGGTCAGTAACACTACACACTTGGTTCCATACAAGTAATGTCTCCATATCCTTAAAGCAAAAACCACATCACCTAACTCCAAATCATGGGTGGTGTAGTTTTTCTCATGCTTTTTGAGCTGTCGGGAAGCATACGTTATCACTTTCTCTCGTTGCATTAACACAGCTCCCAAATCTTTATGCGAAGCGTCACAATAGACGACAAAGTCCTTACTACTTTCAGGTAACACTAAGATAGGAGCACTACACAACATCTCCTTAAGCAATTGGAATGCTTCCTCTTCCTTATCTCCCCATTCGTATTTAATGCTCTTTTGAGTCAATTTGGTCAACGGTTTTGCTATCTTCGAAAATCCCTCTATGAATCTTCGGTAAAAACCGGCTAATCCCAAAAATTGACGAACTCCTGTTGGGGTCGTAGGTGCAGCCCAATCTTTAATCATTTCAATCTTAGCAGTATCTACATGAACTCCTTGACTATCAATCACATGACCCAAAAATTGTATCGTCAGAATCCAAAATTCACATTTGGGGAACTTGGCATACAGCTTCTCCCTCCTGAGCAATTCTAAGATAAGCCTTAGATGCTCCTCATGCTCATTCTCATTCTTCGAATAAATTAGAATGTCATCGATGAACAAATCACGAATTTATCTGAGTAAGGCTTACACACCCGATTCATGAGATCCATGAATATCGCTGGTGCGTTAGTCAACCCAAACGGCATCACCTGAAACTCGTAATGCCCGTAACGGGTTCTGAAAGCCGTTTCCAGAATATCTCCGTCGCGAACTCGAAGTTGATGATATCCCGATCTCAAATCGATCTTCGAGTACACACACGATCCTTGAAGTTGATCGAACAAGTCGTCGATCCTCGGTAACGGGTATCTATTCTCACCGTTAACTTGTTCAACTCTCGGTAATCAATACACATACGAAATGATCCATTCTTCTTATTCACGAATAAGACTGGGGCTTCCCAAGGTGAAGAACTTGGTCTTATGAATCCCTTTTCGGCTAACTCCGCCAATTGTTTCGACAATTCTTCTAGTTCGGTGGGTGCAAGACGATAAGGCGCTCGTGCTACAGGTGCAGCACCAGGTATCAACTCGATCTGAAACTCCACTTGTCTAGTCGGCGGGATTCCCGGCAAATCATCGGGAAACACATTAGGAAAATCACGAACTATAGGCACATCTCTAATGCACCTTTCCTTCTTCTTCATCCCTCCTTTATCAGAAATTTGAGCTAAGAAAAGGCAACATCCCTTCTCTATTAGCTTTGGTAACTTAGTGCAAGAAATAACTGCTAATTGGGATGGGCTCCTAGAATCCTTTCGACCTCTTAATATATTTAGGATCTCCTTTCCGTAAGGTATACGCACGATCTTCTCATCGCAAAGTATATGAGCACGATACTTCGACAACCAATTCATACCAATGATGACATCAAAACTTCCTAACGTGACGGGTAGATGATCTATGTTGAAAGGACGATTCAGAAAGTTTAACGTGTAACCTCGAATGATAGTCCTAATCCTCTCTATACTCCCATTAGCTAACTCTACATCTTAACTAATTCCTAAGGCCATCGGGGATTTCTCTAGTAAGGGTACAAACATAGTGGACACAAAACTCTTATCGGCACCAGTATCAAATGGTATGGAAGCATAACGATTATTGAGGAGGAACGTACTAGCAACGACGTTCGTATCTTCTCCTCTCTCGTTCCCAAGTGCATACACTCTTCCCTGAGCAACTCCAGCTTCCACACGTTAGTCCCCATTATCTTGTCGTCCACGATTTCCATTATTGTACCTATTACCACCCGATACTTGACTTCCTCGGTTCCACGATTCTCTACACTCATTCCTATAACGTCCCTTCTTTCCACATCCATAACAAGTAACATCTGTCTTACTTCTCACTTCAGGAGTAGCTTGAATCATAGCAAGGGGTCGTGCCCTACAATCCCTAGCTACATGTCCTCTCCTTGAGCAACTCTGACAAATCATAGTACATTGTCCTGTACGATTCTTGTAGCAACGATCACACTTGGGTGCATCACCATTTTGGTTCCTTTTATCTCCATTCCCAATAGCATAAGGCTTAGCAACAACTTGTCGCTTGTTTCGGGGATCATTACCATTAGGGTGATGGTCTCTCTTTCTCTTCCCATTCTTATCCTTATCAGCTCCTTCCAATTCTAATGAATCCATTAGTGGTTGAGCGATTTTGATGGCCTCATGGATATTTGCAGGTCTAGCAGCAATCACGTCATTCCTTGTAGCCACAGGCAACCCATTGGTATACCGATCGATCTTTTGAGTCTCGGTTCTAACCATATCGGGGCACAGCAAGGCCAACTCCTAGTGTCGACGATTGTAAGTCCCCATATCAGTATCCTTCACTTTGTGATTCCAGAACTCAATCTCCAGCTTCTTAACCTCATTTCTTGGGTAGTAAGTCCAAATCAGCAAAGACTTAAATTGCTCCCGAGTCGTAGCATAAGCCACAATACTTCCAATCGAATTACGGTGATTGTTCCACCAAGTTAAAGCTTCATCCTTGAAAGTAAAAGAAGCAAACTTTACCTTCGCATTCTCCGCACAACCACTGACATTAAATACTGACTCAGTCTTCTCCATCCACCTGACCAAGTAGACCGCTCCTTCAGCTCCACTAAAGTCAATGGGTCCACAAATCTTGAACTCCTTGTAGTGACATCCACTAGCACGAACAGGTGGAGAAGTTCCAGCAGAATTGCTGGAATGATTTGACTCAGTTAGTAGCTCAGCAACTCGTTTCTCCACAAGTTGATTGATCATTACTTGATCCACAGTGGGTGCGTTAAGTGGAACATGATCATTTGTCTCCCTGAACATCAACATTTTGATTCCTGTCGTTGCGGTTAGTAGTGTCCAGGTTCTCAGGAGTAGGGGTTTCAACATTTCGAGTAGGACGGCGTCTTCGATGACTAAGGGTAGTCGTTGCAGGACCAGTTCTGGTAGCTCTAACAGGGTTTCGTCGTACAGCCATTAATGTAATACTAACACAATATCAACCACGCAAATAAGACACAATTCTCCATGTACGCCGAAAATCGTAAAATATCATACGAGCTCACCATCGTCCATAAGTAGCGATCAATACATCGTTCCATACTACCAACAGGCATAATAGATACTAATCGTTCCATACGAGACGAACGTGTAATCCGAATATCATGACATAAGAGATATAATAATTAGCTCTCCTAACCAAATACTTCTTGGCTTATGTAGCAACACAACAAGAACACAAATCCAATCGATCTAGCCATGATGCTGGCATAGACTCCTCAACTCCGATCCCAAACCATCCAAATTCTTCAATGACATTCCATGCTCAACACTATGTGTATCTCTATCCCTCTTGAGGTCCGCAACCTCCTTTTCTAACACTGTGTTCCTCTGCCACAGCTTGCGATCTCCCTCGCGAGCCGTGAGGAAACCTCTCTGCAGACTCTCTATCTGCTCATGTATCTCTATCATACATGTCCTAATCGCTGTCGTCCTGCCCACGACAGTTGTCTAATAAACTCTCAACTCAGTAACAAACTCAGCAATAAACTCAGCAATAATCATCTCAAGTCGGTCAGACATCCGCGAGATCCTCTCGCCCTGTGCAGTAATCTGAGCCCACATCCTACCAGTCTCACCTAACTCTGCATGCTCAGCAGAAACCTCAGAAGGTGCATCCTATGCCACGGGACTACTAGGTGGTGAATTTAACAAAACGGATGATCAGGTGAAACCAGTTCTAACGGATGTATCGGGGAATCGGGCTTCACAGAATGAACAGAATGTGCTAGCGACCCATCATCATCAGGCATATCCTCCTTCTGAGGATCATTCTCTTCCCAATCCTGAGGGTCATCATTCTCTTCCTCATCTGGAGGGTTATCATTCTGTTTACCCGCGCACTCCTCGTCGAAGGGGTACTCCCTCACTCGTCATCTCCGAGCAGGCGAACCACGAGGCGATAAAGTCGGCGACTTAGGGCGACAATGGGACGATAAAGTAGCGGCCGAACGCATGACCAACACGTATGGGTCATCAGGGGCCATAGTGATCTACGATGGACGACGCGTACTCGCAATAACAATTCTTAACAACAACACGTGCAAGGAGGCTATTATTTGTGACAACGGCGTAGGGTAGGTGTAAGTGTTTCAAAACAACTAAAGCGCGAACTTAAAATATCGCATCAAAAATCATCATAAAATCCCAATTATATAATCTCAGTAAAGAGTTTCAAATACCGCATTACTAAAATCATTCATAAAATAATTAAGCCATATAATTCCTCAAAACGCATATAATTCCTCAAAACGCATATAATTCCTCAAAAGGTCATCACATCGCTAAATCAATAAACCTCAAATCCTCAAATCATCTCAAGAATCCCAAATCTAATAATCATCTCCAAAGATCTCATTCCAAATCATTATCTCAATATACCTCAATAATAATAATGATGCTTCGGCTTGGCGGGCTGGCGGCAATGGTCGAGGATCGTTTTCTATAAAAATCGGTTATAGTTTAGGTGTTTATTTACCTAGTTCTCTATAACCTGGCTCTGATACCAATCTGTAACACCCCCAAAATTTGGTACAGCGGAAGACTCAACAAGCTTTCGGGGTGCTACGGGGATTGGTATCCAACACAAGACATAATAGAACGAGATAAAGTAAACATAGAAAAACACAACCAAAACGGGGTTTTAACGTTTACATTTATCCCAACATCATTCAGAGTCAGGCCCAAAAAAATAAACGTAGGTCCACAATTTAATATCAGAGTTTAGAAAAATAGATCCATAAACCAGGTGCCATTGCCAAGCCTCCAATCCAAGCATCCATAGAGCATCACTTAATTTCCTGAGAAAACGTGCTAAAAGTCAGCTTTCGCTGGTGAGATCATAGGTTTAAATTCATCTAACAATATAGTGGACATATACGCAAAACGCTTGCTAGCTAGACTAAGGATTCGCTAAAAGCCTGCGGATACCCTCCGCTCTCAACATAACACACGGATACCCTTCCGCAATAACCAAAACACACGGATACCCTTCCGTAACAACATAGATATTCGGGTAACCCCCGCAATACCAATAAATACTCGGATAACCTCCGGAGTATTAATAACCTATAGGTGCACACTACAGTATCTAAATAAGTCAACCTTGAATAGTACACACGAAACTATGCGACTAAAGCTGACAATCCAAATAACCAAATAAGCCAACCTTGAATAGTACACACAACATATATGTGACTAAAGCTGACAATCCAAATAAGCCAACCTTGAATAGTACACACAAAAGGTGTGACTAAAGCTGACAATAGATCCTAGTCCATACGCATAGCAAGTTTAGAAAGAATATAAAAGCGATAATAGTCCACGTAAAATAATTTGCACGTTTCTCACCCCAATCGTTGAAAACATAGTTCAGGAGTAAAAAGTGGGGCTATGACTCACCTCAAATCCAGATATCAGCAATAAGAAATCGGTAGAGGTAAGATGTATAATAACTCAAAAGACGGCAACTACGGACTCGGCACGACCTAACAATATCAACTCGTTCAGAAATCATTTCCTCAATTTCAATATATTCCCAAACCCGGACGAGAATCCGTTTTATTTCCGAAAATCCATTTCGTATTAGTTTGGTGTATTTGCGTTTGGTATCCATACGGGTGGTGGGTCGACACAACTCAAACCAAAAAGTCACAACAAAAAGGATGATAAAACAATCTATGGGTCTAATATTAGCCTAATATATTACTTAAATAAATCATCGAAGTTTATCAAATCCGTCGATTTGGTAATCCTCCATATTTATTTACTTAATATACCATTCTAGGATTATACCCGAATCCTAGGTCACACATTGCACATAAAGTACTATATGGTATATATCAAAGTTTAATAACTTCACTAATTATACCGTTAAGCTCACCAAATTCGTCAATTTGGTAATCTCACGAGATACTTAGTAACTTATTATTCCCGTACACATACCACAACCTATAGGCGTCGTAGGATACGATGCCCATTAATATACTCAATTTAAATAACTAAATAGCTCTTATTTAACCCGTCGATTAAATAAGTTACGTAGTTATCGAAAATGAATGTATTAATCGTCATATATCCGTGACAACACAAACGTCACAAATAATAAACCACTTGGACTCAAGTGACCACGACCCCGTATAACTCGATAGTTTCCTTTATTTATTTAAAAGAAATTATTTTATTTAATATTTATTTAACGTCAAGATTTCATCGTTGTTTATAGCCGTTTAATTATAATAACGCTCGTAATATTATTACGCTTCTTTCATAGCATAATATTTATAGTCGCGTTATTATTATAATATTACTCGTGATCGTTTTATTATTAATATACGCACTTGTATAAATATATATACGTTTTCACGTTTATATATTTATATAAACGTTTATATTATTAATAATATTATTACGAGTTTTATTAGTTGTGTTTAATTATAAATAATTATCGAGTCATACGAAATGGTCACATGTCCGAGTCATCACTCTCGGCTCATTGTCCAAGTCCAAAATAGAAATAATAAACAACACAACCAAGTAATTCCATCTCCATCCAACATTACCCAAATCACGTGCTACAACAATAGGGTCCGACTACGGTACCCGACTAACCTATCTCCGTCATTCTAGTTGGCCCTCTCACAATCGGTCCCCATTTCATATCGACAGCACTTCACAATATGAACCATTATTCCAATTCATTCCCGGTTCCAAAGTAACGACTATAGTACCAAATACCCATAGCAAAATACCACAATTACTAAAATAACAAATGACAATATTAATAACAACATAAACATCACGAAACCAACAAGATCACCAAGTATAACATACAATCCGGTTCGATTTACCAAGTCGAACCCGAGTCAAGGTTTCACCACGAGTCACGTGGGTCCCACCCGAGACCTCTAGGGTCTCGGCTAGCTCAATCCGAGCACAAACCAAAACCAACCCGAGCTCCATAGGTCACGGCATACAAGACAACATCACGCAACCAAGAATCAAGCTCTAAATATAATCGGCCACTCTCGCTAAAATGACCACGAGACTAAAACCATCAAGAACCACATGGGCTCAAAAATAATCACCAAGCCGAGAGCAAGGGCTCTCGGTTTCACTTCGACCAACACCAAAACACGTGAAACCCGGATACGAAACGATGTTCCTTTACGTTTTATTCAAAAACCCACTTGTAATACATGTTTTAAATCAAAATAATCAAGAAAATCCAAAAACCCATCAATATATACATCCGTATAATCACGGATCGATGCTCTCCAAGACAAGTCTACACTTGTTTTGGCGTTTGCTCACCTTCTTGTACCTTGAATCTCACGGATCTAGCAAAAACTACAAGGAATAGTGGTGGTTCAAGGCTCGACCTTCATGTATTCGTGGTGATGGGGGGTTTTGAGGCGCGTGATATATGTAGAAATGAAGAGGATGAGATGAGTGTTAAGATGGTGGTGGCGGTGTAGTTGTAGTGGTGGCGGTGTGGTGGCTGCGTGGCCGGAATAGTGGCGGCTAGGGTTTGGAGGTGAATGAGATGAGGGAGAGAGAGATATTAAGATGGTGTTATGTTTGTGTTGTGTGTTGGTTTGTGAACCGAATTACCACAAGGACCAGCTTTTGTAAATTTTTTTTTTTTCTTCTTTTATTATTAATAACAATAATAGTAATAATAATAATAATAATAATAATAATAATAATAATAATAATAATAATAATAATAATAATAATAATAATAATAATAATAATAATAATAATAGTAATAATAGTATTACTATGGTGTTGAGCGGGTAACGTGGGTAAAATGTAAAAACATGTGGCCCGAACCCGAACTCATTTTAAAACTTCAATATCACTCGAGAACATCTCGTAAATAATTAAAAATATAGCCGGACTCGTAAGACGAATCACAAAACTGTCGTTAGGTAATCCTAGTGCCGGAGTCAACGTAGTGCCAAATGAGAATTTCATAATTAAATCACCACGTATAATCATATCGAATCCTTAAAATAAATCTTCAATTCTCGTAAAGATTTTAAAATATAATCAACCATAATATAGGTTTTACAAGTTCGTTACGGATAAAATTCCAAATATAATTTATAAACGAACTTTAATGTAATGCGGGTTTTCAAAATAACTCCCTATTTTGCCAGTTGTCACAAACTACCCGGGTCGAACCGGGTTTCAAAACATTATCCATTACTTAAAAGTACAATGATTTATTTACATTGTACAACCAATTAAAAACATATCTATCAAATTAAATACAATCAATTAAAATACAAACCGGGTTGACCCGGGATGCTTCAAACCCGGCGGATTGACCCGGTTTAATTTGACCCGTTGTCGACCCAACCTAGCAAGTTGACCCGGTTTAAAACGACCCATTTTTCCACCGGAACAGTTCAACCGGTTGAACCACCCGGGTTGAACCGGGTTTCAAAACATTATCCTTTACTTAAAAGTACAATGATTTATTCACATTGTACAACCAATTAAAAAACATATCTACCAAATTAAATACAACAAATTAAAACACAAACCGGGTTGACCCGGGACGCTTCAAACCCGGCGGATTAACCCGGTTTAATTTGACCCGTTTTCGACCCAACCTAGCAAGTTGACCCGGTTTAAATCGACCTATTTTTCGACCGGAATGGTTCAACCGGTTGAACCACCCGGGTCGAACCGGGTTTCAAAACATTATTTTTTGTTTATAACCTATAAACTTTTTTTTATCAATAAACTATTTGTCGCTATAAAATCCCATTGATATGCACGGGTACTCGTCTAGCGAAAGAAAAAAGAAAAAGAACTCACAAGATGGTCTAAAATCGCACAACTTACAATTTTTGGGTGCACCTTTTGGGAAAAAACTTAAAATTCTGGCTACGTACTTTGTAAAAGTATTATAAGATGTAATTTTTATTGGGAAAATGATAAAATATATATATATATATATATATATATATATATATATATATATATATATATATATATATATATATATATATATATATATATATCAAACTTGACACTTTTTGCGATTGTGTGTGTAGCCAACTATTTTTTTTTTCTTCATTGTAACAGAAAACTTTTGAATTTTTGTCATTGTATGTACTATTTCTAGCGTGTCCCAACACGTGGACTGCCAACTCATCCAGATGTTACACATCAACTGCCAACTCATTTTCTGACTATTATTTTTTAGGGATAATAACAAAAAAATGCATCGAACTTGACCACTTTTGTAATTGTATCACAAACCTTTTGAATTTCTATTATTGTATGTATCCAGTCAAGCTAAACTTGGCATCGTTAGTCCTTTATACTAACGGCCGTTAGTACATAACTTAAAATTCCGTTTTCTTACATTTTCATCATTTTTTATACATTTTCGTTCGTTTTCTTACGTTTTCATCCATTTTATACGTTTTCGTCCGTTTTCTTACGTTTTTATACGTTTCTCTGTTTTTATACATTTTGTAGCAACCGGCATTTTAGGGCAATATTTGTTTATAAAACTCAAAACCATTTGTCACAGACGAAGATTTTCCAAACTACCTATTATATATTTTGAGCTTTTTGGATCTCATTTGATTTGAAAACGAGAGATTTTATCGTGAAACTATAATGTTATGCAATGTGCCTTCTTCGTTACATCTCGTGTTTCCGCCATTGACGGGGTGTGACAGATCTCACCTATTTTCTTACGTTTTCATTCGTTTTAGTGCGTTTTTGTACATTTTCTTACGTTTTCATCCGTTTTATACGCTTTCTTTCGTTTTTGTATGTTTTTATAAGTTTCGTACATTTTCTTTCGTTTTCATATGTTTTTGTTCGTTTTTATATGGTTTCGTCCATTTTATACGTTTTTGACTAATTTCTTACGTTTTCATTCGTTTTTATACATTTTCATTCAATTTTATACATTTTCCTACGTTTTCATACTTTTTTACACATAAAAAACAAATAAAAACGTATGAAAACGGACAAAAACGTACGAAATCAACCGAAAACGTATAAAAACAGACGAAAATGTGTAAAAACATATAATAACAGATAAAAGCATATAGAAACGGATGAAAACGTAAAAAACGTATAAAAACAGACAAAAACGTATAGAAACGCAAGAAAATTGACGAAAACATATAGGAATGAACGAAAGTGTATTAAAACGTAAGAAAATGGACGAAAACGTATAAAAATTGACAAAAATGTAAGAAAACGGACGAAAACGACCGTTAGTATAAAGGACTAACAATGCTAAGTTTAGCTTGAGTGGATACATAGAATAACACAAATTCAAAAGGTTTGTGTTACAATGACAAAAGTGGTCAAGTTTGATGCATTTTTTTTGTTGTTATACCTAAAAAATAATAGTCAGGAAATGAGTTGGCAGTTGATGTGTAACACCCGGATGAGTTGGCAGTCCACGTGTTAGGACACGCTGAAAATAGTACATACAATGACAAAAATTCAAAAGTTTTGTGTTATAATGAAAAAAAATAGTTGGCTACACACAATTGCAAAAAGTTTCAAGTTCGACATATTGTATTTATTTATTTATTTATTTATTTTTTATCATTCTCCCATTGTTATTTCTATGTTTTTTCTTATAAAAATATTTTGCTTGTCAACTGAAAACTGTTAGCTTTATTTTATATTTGTAGAAAAGCGTTTGACAATATAGTTGTAACTGTAAATGTAATGTGTATAACGACGTAAAAAGATATGTATATAATTAAAAATACATTAAAAAAATATATAATTTTGGTAAACGAGTTAAACAATTAAGGAGCACTTAAACATGAATTATGTGCAACATTTATGCTGTTATAGCTACTTTTGAGTATACACTATAATATATATACCAGCTTTCATTTCACTAACTTCGTTGCAACATCAGAGACTTCTCTACTAGCTAATATACTCAAATTCTCTCAAGCATTTAAGCCATTGTAACATTGTTACTCGTATATTCATCAACTTTCAAACAGTGTCCATCTATCTCCAACTTGTACGTTTCTAGTAATATTCTTTGTTCTAGCTATTCCTTTATATTTGTTCATCACATGCATACAGTTTAACTGTTAGAAACTCTAATCTAGTGCATACACTTCTAGTTAAGTTCTTTAGCTTCGTAAACTCTTTTGCTCAAACTCTCTCTAGCAAAAGAGCTGTCATGTTGGATTGTTGGCTGGTAATTTGGTGTATCAAAGATCTGGAGCCGCCCACAACCTGACCTTCATGTCGATACCTGCTGTAGCTAACACAACGACTTGTTTGTCTCCTGTAAAAATACAAAACACTTGGTTTAGGTCGTCAGATAGTGGTTTGCTAAACTCAGAAGCACCGATTGCTCACTTCTTGACTCAACATTCAACATGCACATGCCTGGTTTAGGCTTTGTATGGGATATGTTTTAAGTTCACTGATAAACGTAATCACAAATTCCAGCAGTTGGTACAAAAAAACCAAGTTTCGCACCAACAAAGAGAGAGAACCAAGATAAAGTGAGAAATTCTTAACATGAGAAATTGTGAAATAAACGTGAAAAGTGCATTTAGTCACGTTGATTATAATGGACTCCTAGACACTGGTTTGCATAAACTTTATATAGATCCTGTTCATTTAGGCTCTGCGAACTTAATAATAAGTAAAAGGTGAATTAATACTAACCAACACGAACAGGTTCAGGTGACCATGCCATACTTGTGATCGCACCTGCATACGTATACATAAAAAGGCAAGCATATAAGGCCGGGGCATATATCAAGAATAGCAACAAGTTTGCCAAACAAAGTAATAGAGAAATTAATCTTCTTTTATTAGGGCCAAAGTCAATCCACAAGTTCATTTCTTTTTTAATTTAAAGTTCATTTTTTAATCATTTAATTGGGGCAAAGGGACAACACTTTCTTTTGTAAAAAAAAGGTAAGTTCTGCTTTCAGAAAAAAATTACAAGTTTGACAGAAGTAAACATGGATAACACTACATACGATCGATCAAAAGGTAAGTGGCAATACCGTAGTGTGCTATATGAGCTGTTTCCAACACATTCCCAGTTTTGACACATATCCATTGTAGAGTTGAACCTCGAATAGCCGCTAAAAATTTTCCATCGGGAGAAACACTTATTTGGTCATAGTATTTCTTGGCATTTGAATCCTGAACTGGAAGTTTGAAAATCTTCGAAGTGCTTGGCCAAAAGAAGTCTGAAGAAGTGTTAGTAGTCCTAAAGTCCCAAACTCTCACTGAGCCGTCCTTTGATGCAGTTATGATCTGTTGTGAGTTGGGCATAAAACACAACCATGTGATGGCATCCTGGAAGGAAACTTTAACACATGAGGAACCTCACAAAATCTCAAGAGGGTATGGGGCATTAGAGACGCCATCAACACTAAGTAGACTATGTTGTACCCCTCAAAAGAAGACTTGAAGGATATTTTAAAAAAGGAAAAAATTATACAAAACTAACTATATAACTACAACGAGAAAGAAAGGAAGCTATATGACCTTATGGCCAATTAGACGCATAACTTCGTGAACCTTTGCTGGTTTTTTCTTTGCATGAACTATCTGCCAAACCTGTAAAGATAGTTCACAGCAAAATATTACAGTATTAAACAATACTTCAATAAAATTGCATGCTGTAAAATAACACAAATTCCAGTAGTACGTGTGTTCTAAACTTTGCTAATCAGCCAGTCTTCAGTTAGATTTAGACACAAGTCACACAATCAATCACTTCAGGAAGAATATAGATTCCTGAAACAAACAACATATATATTGTAACACTAGGAATGCATTTTAGGGGAACGTAAATGTTTCAGGATGATTCATGCCGTGGCACATACATTTCAATTACAGAAAAAACCTGTGGAAAGCTAAAAAAATACCACAAGATGTCTATTAGAAAATTAGTTTGAACCATACTACCATGGCAGAAGCATTCAGCCTTTTATCTTCCCTTTTCAATATGTCTGTAACCTTTTCAGATTTGAGGAGTGCACTTAGAATAGTCAAACTGTACAAAAAATCTAGCCTTTCTTTCCTACTGTTAAAACATGCCAGGACAATGCTGATTTACATGGTCATTCCAGATCCGTATGATTCAAATAGGGGATTAAAAGCAAATAACCACAAAGATTATATCCTTTTACAGATTTACTGTGCAAATAATCTGGTAAAGTAAGACAGCTGGAATTTATATGAGTACGTCACCTTCACTTGATTTGCAGAAGCAGCTGCAGCAATAAACTGCCCATCTGCAGATATGGCAACCATGTTGTTATGAAAAGGATGTGTGTCAATAATTTCCAACTGTCGTCCAGAATCTCCATCCCAAAGTCTGATATGATCAGATCCTGTGGAAGGCAATGGTGTGAACGAAACTTTAAAAAGACTGTTGTATCCACACAAATAGGATTCTAAAGTATGAAAGTCCCTGTGAGTAACCCACCTACTTTAAGAAATGTCAGGAATAATACCCTCATATATACTGAATTATGAAGTATCCTCTAGATTATCCTTTTTATTAGTATACGTACATGTGAGTGAAAGTTACGAGTTTAGCATGTCATAAGAATTTACCATCTGAAGTTGAAACAAATATTGTACTATTAACTCCGTTGTATGTTGCTTTAGCTCCAACCAGTGAGATAATTTTCTTTTCATAATGCGGCTTATGCTTCTTCCACTTGAGACTATATTGTTGCCTAGCATCACTACCTTGCGGATTCTCTTTACTATACATGTGTAAAGAAGCTCCTTTTGTGCTTTGAGAAGCCACAACAATTGAATCATCATCTGCAAATGCAATTGCAGTTGGATAGTATCCCTCAGCCATATCAATTCTCTTAAACCTACATTGGTCACCAAAGCGATATAAATAATACATTATGAGGGACTTTCAGTTGATAGGTGTTGAAAGCAAAAAATTATGAATGTCGATCTTACTTGAAGCTATGACTTAAAGCATCATCCAGCTGGAATATCCTGACTATACCGTCATCACAAGCTGCATGTACAAACAACATAGAAATTAGTACAAAAGCTATAATTAATAGAAACAAAGCATGTGTTGTTCATGTGGTGGATACTTAGATATACATTACTTATTCTTACTGCTTAGTTAATTACGAGTCTAATATAGCTCTAAGAATACCCCAGTCATGTTGGTTGCTTACCTAGCCTCTCTTGCAGCAGTTCCAATCATCTATTAGCTATTGGTCTTTTTCCAATAAAAAGTAGATGTTTGGGCAGATTCACATTGAGGCCATAATTTGATTCGGTTCCTATGAGTTCTAGTCTCAACAAGACTAGTAAGTCAATAAAGACCAACAAAATAGTGGAAACTAGTCAAGTCACTTCTTTAAATTTGTCCAGAGAATGGGGACAACGGGAAACAAAAACTATTCCAGACTTAATAGTAAAGAAAAATGCTTGGCCTGTATGGAAAACAACAACAACAACATACCCAATTAATCCCGCCGAAGCGGGGTATGGGTTGACCTATATGAAAATTAAAATACTAAATTCTGCAAGAAACACGTGCAAAACTGTTTTATGTCGATCTACTTTAGCATGCTCCACAGTTTCAATTATAATAGATACATGCTTGTTATTTTAAACATCTTAATTAGCCTCTTTTCTCTTTTCTTAATATCCAACTCTTAAATTAATTATAGATATCCTCTTTTCTATTTTCACTAGTTTTCACAGTGTCCTCTTTAGTCATAATATCCAACATTCTAAGCAACAATCATGGTATAGTCATCTCAGAATCTCTAGTCATTTGTAAAACACATGTCAAGATTTTTTACATTACAACCTATCACTCTAGAAATGTGTACAATACATGTGAATACGATCACGTTATTCCTACTCTAGTGTGTGGATCATTTCGAAACCATCTCCGAAACTTCAAATTAAAGATTTAATGTTTATCGGTATCTATCCAATCGTAAGAATAACATGATACTGACACTCATCATAAACTAGGTGTAAATGAGTCATATTAAAAACGTTAAGGAAACAATTGGGCTAATAGTAAGTGCATTCATTACAAGATTAATGCTACATAGTCAATGTACATTTGACAAGTTTGTAATGAGAATTACCTGTTGCTAACCTCGCTCTGCCCATCCGCTGAGAAGCACAGGCCCATGACGCATTCGACGTAACCTGTCAAAGTTTTAACGTGTAGTGGGAGACGTAGCTTTTTCAAGTCCTACAATTCACATCCATATAAGGGGTATGAGGGGGCGAATATGACCAATAAACATCTTAGTAAGACAATCAAGAGCGAGCATCCACAGACGCATACACATTCGCCTTAAAAAGCCCACATGTCTCATACACATATTTTCAACCACTTGACCGGTACGCAATTTCAAGGTAATAGGCTAGCGTATGTTAATTCAATGAACTGAATATGATAAACCCAAAGAGGAATTGACAGTGTGCCTTATCATTGTAAGCTTATTTCAGCAGCTTACATGTCCAGTCCATGACTGGTTTAGAAAACCAAAAATGCAAGTGCATTAATCATGACTTATTGTGATCAGCTAAACGTAAATCTACACGTGGACTGGAGATCAAAGTTCAGTACTTCTAACATTTATATGCAACTATGTAGTGCCTCTAATATAAGCCCAAATTTCAAAACTGCCACAAAAAGAATTAAAACACAACAAACTATCAACGTAAAGAAATTCAAAGGCGTACCAATTCAGGGATGATTATCTCTTGGAAGAATTCAAAAGTGACCCTTGTATATCCATCCTTCCCGAAGTTTCTCCCCCAACAGTTCTTGATCTCGACCGAATGATCTTGGGGATCTTCGGACAAGACATCAACCCCCGTAATAACAACGCAGTGTGCAGGTGAATTTTCTTGCTTGTTTTCATTTTTTAATTCGTTTACAAAGGGTTTCCCATAGAAAGCATCCAGTGCGGTCACATCATCCAACCCATCAATATCAACACAAGCCGGCAAGGGGTATTTCGGGCCCTCCTCGCAGAAGTTATCAAGAATTGCATTTTTGATATTCTCATATCCCTCAACAAGCCAAGCATCGGTCAGGATAAACCGAGCACCGCTTTGATAAGCCAAAGACCGTGGAACGCCTGTAAAATGATAATCTGTATTTGACTGTAACCCAAATACTCTGTCTGTCATATAACGGATTGCATCGGGGAAAGTCCAAACTAAGAGATCAACCAATGGCTGTGGTGAACAATCGATCCATATTCCGTGAATGCGATAGACACTGGTCGTAACATCTGCCATGCCAATCGGTGTGCAAATAGGGAATGTTTTCTGGTTGTATACCATGTTATTGAAACCCTTCATTGTTGACTTAAATCTACGAGGATCTCCAGGATGAGCTTCAAATTCCATGGTAGTACAGCTTCAGGGTTTTAACGATTATGAGAGGGGAGATGGAGGACGAGTGTCAACTGAAGCAGAGAACATGATGGTTGATCGGTTTGATTATCCGGATTCTTTACAACAAGGGTTCAGTTTCAAGTTCAATTTGTGGTTATTGGAATGGGTTTGTGGTTGGAACAACACAACTGGGGGAACTGTAATTGGAGAATGATTCAAGAAACGAAATGATGAGAATAACAAACTAAATCCTAACTGAATTGAAACAATCACTTTTCCCGCTCATTCTAACCTACAAATGTCATGTGCCTATTAGTTCTTTTGGGATTTTTCTTTTTTTCCAACAAAAGAAAATACTTTTGATGGGATTAGACTTTTGAATTCTTGGAATGGTTTGACTCGTATAATTAATTGTTTGGTACAAGGAATACAATGGATTTGAAAAAATTGATTCCGGATACATTTGCCTGATTTCGCAAATCTAATCCCACAATGGGTCCATCTCATTCGTTGTTCTCACAATCCATTAAATTCAACTAATAAAAAAAATATATCAATAGATACTTTCTTTTCAATATTGTATTAATCAACTAGTTATAATACCCGCGCACGCGCGGTTTTTTTTTTAAATTTTTTGAATCATATATTTTTATTTATTAAAAAACAAATAATTTAATATTTGTTTTGTTTGATTTATGATATTTAATTATAGTTTTTTTATTATTAAAGATAATAGTTATAATTCCCGTGCACGCACGGGATTTTTTTCTTAATTTTTTAATAATGGCTTTTGATCTATTAAATAACAAATAGCTTATTTTTTGTTGTGTTATATTATGGGTTATAATTTTAGTTTATGATTATGTTCGACGCACGTGGTAAGAGATCATATATAGATTTTGCATAGATGAATATGCTCATCTTATCCACCAAGTTTAGCCACCGCATGTTTCGTTTGTGGATCAATATTTAGATTAATTCATAGTTTAATCTTATGTTGGATAATTAATGGTTGGGTTACCGGTGCACACACAGGATTTTGACGTTTAAATTGTGTAGTGACCCGATTGTTGAGCGTTTGCATACGATCTTTTGTAGTTTGATTTGTAGATCAAGTTTTCTCACTTACTAACATATAACTATACTAATTATACATCAGGTATGTGAGAATGTGCTTGTTTAAATAAATGAGAAACTTGCTACTTGAAGCACCCCTCTGCAAACAATATATGGTTTCAGTTCACGTATAGTTGGTTTCATCTAATAAACATAAGCTCTATGTCTCAACCGCCTCTAATCGCATATTCTGGTGCCAAATAACCACTGGTACAAAAAGCAAACAGAATTTTAGTGAATCTATACAAAAGAAACTGAACAATGGTGAATTAAACAAAAAAAATACACGGGTCTTACATTGTTCCAGCTACTGCCATCTGCCACCCATGCTGCCGATTTCACATTGCATCGCATTTGCTTTATGTGCTCACAGGAAGTAATTTGGATATGCAAACTGCTAATGGGGTGTTTGGATTAATTTATTTCTGATGGTGTTTGTTCAAGCATATAAGCTCATAAGTCCAAAAGATAAGTTTAAACTACACCTTGGTTGATGAGCTTATGATTCTGGTATCATATCTGCATGCTAATTTTCTATCTTAATTCTAGACATACGTATTTTCTTCCGGGATCAACCTGACCTGACTTAATAGTTAATACGAACTGTATTGAAGTATCAGGTTTGACCCATATAAAAGTTTCTGTTTTGACCCGTTTGTGGCAACCACCCAATTTCGCCATTATCAAAGTTTACTTTTGTTATCACTTATCATTGTGGATTTTTATAAAAATGCTAAACATTCTATATATTCATTTAACAGTTGATTCACTCATGCCGTAAACCTGAAACAAACACTTATCATTTCATATATAGGATGAATTTATGGGATTGCTTATTTAAGTGCTTATAAGCACTGTTAAAATCCAGTTAATTGGTTAAAAATACCCTGTTCCTTGCAGTAAACACTTCAGTTCCTCTCTTTGGATCATTTCCAACCAATCATTCAGCAGTTCACATTAGCGTAACTAAGAATGCTCATAGTCAAACTGGGTACTGGTTCCAGCTTTCAACTTATCCAACCAAGTCTAAACATAATTCCTCATAGTCGGTTTATTATTCACCGAGATCATCTTTGATTCATTCTCAACTGCATCTTCACCGTCCACCTACATATTAACCTAAATAGTTTTCATCAGTTTCCTAAAGTAGAGATCTATATTTATACGTGCTTGATCCATTACCCCTTTTCACACAATGGTCATTGCACCTCCATGTACGTTGAACTTAAAAATGACTACAGATAACGGATATCTCATAAACACACAACTTGTTATTAAGGTCATCTTTATTTCTTATTTTATATGCATATTTGGCTGGCAAATCCAGTTGTAACTTCTTCTATTACGAATATATTATGATGTTCATTCATACTAAACTTCTTATAGTGATACATTTGATGAGAGGGGGCAGATATTACCACCTTATGATGGTCAAATGTGCATATCCGAACTCCTCGTCCTCATATCTTCAAAGCTCGAAGTAAAGTCACTGTTGTTCCTGGCTCGAGCCAGCTATATCAACCATTGAACAGCAGCGCCACAGTATCAATACCACCAGACACGCGATTGTCTTATAGTCCTGTAAACCACGAAATCAAGAAAATATAGTGTTAACTTTTTGAGAAACGGTAGTTATAGCTTTAAGTTAATGTCAAGAAACTCTCATTTAAAGGTGTTATGAATGAGAATGGATTCCAAGTTTCTAGATCATGATATTAGGTACTATTATTCGTCAAAGTTTATAATCCAATGCATTATCTTACTCGTCCTAAACTCCGCTAAACTCAACCCTGAACCAATAAAATTCAGTTTCAAACATATGCGTCCCAACACAACACTAATCCGAAATACGAATTTGCAATCTCTATGCTCTTATTTGAATAAATGTGAATGGAGCCTTTTGTTTTTTAAGGTTAAGTGTTAAATGTGTCCTTTATTAACAAAGGTTTGTATTTGAGTTTATTTTGCAAACTGAGAGTAACATACCGGTGCTCTTAGCCTGTATTTGGAGGATGCAGCTGCTGATAATACAACTCTATTATTCTCATTCGACAGTAATGACGAAAGATTCCGTGCTAGCGAGCGTATGTCCAACTTGAACCCATAACCAAAATTTAAAATCGAAAGATTCTTTCTTTCTTTTTTCATTAATCTAAACTAACAACTTCTTGAAAAAAATTATAAATTTGAGTACTTACCTCTAATCCGGAACATAAGCAGAAAAGCAACCCAACAATATCTTAGCCTGAAAAAAAAAAATGAAAAAATCAAGTTTTGAAGTATGACATCCACCATCCCATCAATTTTTATAAGTTCAGTTGCAGCCTTCGGGTCAGGTCCCTACATGGCTACATCCACAAACATCTAATGTAAGAATCTAGGAAAAAATTTTCATTCTTGCAACAAAAATAGTGTTTCGTTACATAAAGTTCTTCCTTGCAGAAATGTCACATTCTTGACCAGTCAGTATATTAACAATGGATCCTAGTTATATAGCCATAAATAAAGATGCGATAGTGGGTCTCGTTTAGTTGATCCAAATATAAATATAGACAGGACCACAAAAAGAATTTCGAAAACCTTGATTAAGTTTGATAATGCCCAAGTTGTTGTTCGGACAGTTGAACATGTTGTCTGGCAACATCATTCTTCAAAGAGGACGTAAAGCTCCTTGAGAAATCAAAGATCCCTTAACTCCTTTCCTTTACTCGCCACATTCTCCAATGCCCATGCATATTGTTCGGCTACAGCTTAAGAACTTTTTTCTACAAACAAATTTAATTAATCATTAGCAAAATACAACGATTTCAAGCAAAAGTGCGTAACATGTCCTACACTAATGCATCCTTTCCTTTTGATATGCCCCACAACACACCACCCATTGGGAAGAAGGCTAAAACCATTGGAAGGCACTAACCACTTACAAAATTTTGAACCTATGTTGAGATAGGCAGATGTGCGTAAGCATGATGGTCTCTTCTCCAACTTAAGTTTCATCATCCATATCTCAACCACATGAAACAATATAATGCATCCTTTCCTTTTGATATGCCCCACAACACACCACCCATTGGGAAAAAGGCTAAAATCATTGGAAGGCGCTAACCACTTACAAAATTTTGAACCTATGTTGAGATAGGTAGATGTGCATATGCAAGATGGTCTCTTCTCCAACTTAAGTTTCATCATCCATATCTCAACCACATGAAACAATATAAATGAACTCCATCCATCGAGAACAATACATACGGTTAACTAAAGTGACTGTTTGTATAACTAAGGGGAAGACATAATAGATAGTAGAGCAGAAATAGTGCATAGAGGACACACATGACATAGAATTATATAGTAATTCATTACTCAAGTTCAATCATACAATATCAATAGATTCCCAACCAGAGTGACCATGCTCAAATCTATTAAAGCTATAATGGCTTTCATAAACTCAAAATATAAGGCTTTTCTTTATCTTAGAATTTAACCTTCTCCCCTAAATAAGTCATACTTGGTTTATAAGACAAAGATGACTATGCAACTCTCTTTTCTATTGAGAATCCAAAGTTAAAATATCATCTATTATGGTCTTAGAACATTGCATCACTTTCGACTGTCAACATTATATAAAGGCATGTTAAATCATGCAGCTTTATAGTATATAAATCCATAAAAGCAAAGTACCTGAATCTTCAGTAACCCGATCGGGTCATGTCTTTTGTCAAATATTTGCCAAAACATGCTATTACCTAGAAATTCACCAAAAAAATGGCCTTGTGTCAACTAAATTTTTATGGTTTCAGGAACATGAAACACTTAAACACACAATGCATATCCTTCTAGTTGATCAATCAAAGATCGTGATGCAAGACATGTCCTAAGTTACAGAACATGCACTTAGTATATTTAAAAGAACATGCACTTAGTATATTGAGTAAAAGCTTAGTAAACCATTTAATTATTTTCCATAACATGCTATTACCTGAGATTTCCACATGCTCAGTTTCAACATTTATTTCTTTTGAGTTACTCACCCAAATAAGGTAACTAACAAATTAGAGGGCACTAAAGATAATAAACCTAAAACCGGTGTTAATAACTTCAAAATAAATAGAAGTTAAGTTGAAAGTTTAAGATCGATTTGGTATCAAATTGTGGTAAAACCAACATGACTCACCCAAATTTTGACATGCACCTATATTGACCGTTACATATGTCCATCTTGCCACCTACGTGTCACACGTACCTTAAAAAAAGTAATACTATCAACTTCTACAACTTGTCAAAATTTCACTACATTCTATTTACTCATAATAGAAATCACCCAACTATCTTGACTTTCAAGTAAAAGCTTCTCAAACTTGTGGTCTTTGTAGTTCTTAAACAAACATGCATTGATGAACACAGTGTCATGACACATATAGTGATTGATTTATACAGTATTAATTTAGAGAATGAGATATTAAGAGTCTTTAAGTTACCGTGAAGAGAAGCCTTGTTTATTTTTGTAAGTAAGAAGGAAGAGGGTGAGAAAAAAACAATAAATGTCGTCTGTTACGCTTCCATGATCCACATACGCCTCTTAACATGATTACCAGAGGCATCAAAGAAAGACGCAATTCTAATTGTACCTCTCCTGAACTTATTAAATAGCCCATTGACCAATTAACATTCACCTGCAACGATTATGGAAAAAGATAAGTTTTACTTGAAAAATCACCAAATTTGATTGAGTAACTTATGAAAAGATAATAAATAAGGAAGATGCCATCAAATAAAGAATCACATGTAAAACGCTAACTACTTGAACAGTCATTACAATCAATATGTAATTATATAGATAACAATTGTGTTTTGTCTCAAATGTCACATTAACTTTACCGAATCCTTAAACATCAAAATATGCTTAACTTCAAAACTAAGACACATATAAATAAAGTTATAATCTTCACTTCTGAAACTTCAAATAAGATATGTACTTTCTGCAACAAATGATTTCCGAAAACCAAACCTAGTCACTTTTGATTCTAGTGGATCCCATATTACATTAAAACATAGATAGCCTTTTTTATATTATGTTTCAACCAACAGAAGTGCATCTCAATAATTAGGGTTGATGGCAATTTTAAGCAAAATACTGAACATACTTTGATATACCAAACTTAAAGTTTCTCGTATATAAATATGAGTACCAATTGTTGATTTTTATTTTATTTTATTTATTTTTTTTAGCATATATTCGAATCAAAATGCCTAATTCTGTACATCCAAACACTATATCACATTTTAATCGCAAAATTCATACATCAATCAGGCAAATTAATGATAGCATGATTCAAACAATAATAAAAAAGTGTGTACCTTGCTTTGACCAATTCTCGTCTATGTTATTAACAAACCCATCAACATCAAACCTAACCAGATTTGACCTTCATGATATCTTTAAAAGGTATATTGAATTACATCCTTCTTATTATATAATTGAATCGCACAATTAAATCTGTGTACACCGGAGTTGGAGAATTTAGTAGTGATGGAACATTACGGTGGTTGCTTAGATTGGGGATATTAGATGCAGAGATGTTTTTGTTTTACCTGTGTCGATGTTTAATGAACCGAGAATAGGAGAGGAATTTGGGAATTGTGGGACTTCAGGATGTTTAGGGGGAAGTGATACAGAATTTCAAGTTTCAGCCCAACACTTTTAAAAACTTGCTCCGCCGTTTTTAAGTTTTCTCTTTTTTAGTTTTTGACACATATACTTTTGTAGATTTTTTTCAATGATCACAAATCAAATTCGATTTTTTTATAAAATATGGCTAAATTTAGAAGTATTTAGGCTTTTCTTATTCAATATTTTTTTTAAAAAAATTAAAAATAATTTTGTCATTACTTAATAAGGAATGATTTGATTTTTTTGAAATGCAAAAGTCCTCACTAGGGGTTTTATTTTATTAGGTAAAAGATTATTAAAATATATTATTTAATCTAAATATAAATTATTTTCTCATAACTCATACTCTTTCATTCCTATACCAAATCCAATACTGATTCTAAACCCATCTGCAAACCAAACAGACCTTAAAATCTTAAGAAATTTTCTTTTCAAGAGTCCGTGTTTATAAGTAGGGTTGGATTAGGATTTGGATTTGGTATGCGATTTGGATTTGGGATGGATTTACGAGAGAGAAATTATAATTATTTAAATATATTTTATAATAAATTTTAAATAAAATATATTATTTTAATAGATAAAATAAGTGAGAGAAAAAGAAATTTAAGTGAGTGATAGAGATTAATTATTAGGACTCACAAAGAATCAATCAAATCTCACTTATTTTGCCTAGATTTGGAATAGTTGATTTGATTCCTATTTTTGAAACCAAAACTCCAAACAAACAAAGATTTAGTGTCACATAGGTGTAAACGAACCAAGCTTTTATTAAGCAACTCGAGTTTGAGTTCAAGCTTGACTCGATCAAGCCGAGCTTTTATCAAGCCGAAGACCGAGCTCAAGCACAGTAAACTGGCTTGAAACATATAATGAGTCGAACTCGAGCTTTTGATAGCTCAGCTTGAGCGGTTATCAAGCTTTTCGAGCCTTAGTATAGCTATATTTTCATATTATTTTTATGTATGTAAATAAGGGCTGATTTGAATATTAACCTAATTATAAGGACTAACTTTTAAAAATATCTAATTTGGTTTTCAAACGGTTAACTATTTCTCTTCCAATGTGTGATTCGAGATCATGTACAAGTTTTGTGTGAAGACTATATTTTTTTGTGGCAATTGCAATTTGCAATTCGTTTTGACACGAAATGGTGTATCTGTTATTTTGATTGAGCTTACTTCAGCTGCAATACCAATTGTATATATTATTTCGACCTTTTCAAGCTAAGCTTGAGCTTTGCTCGAATCCTGCTCGAGCCGAGCTCAAACTTGAGTTGTTAAAGCTTGACCAGCAATCGAGCCGAGCTTGAGCCAACCTTTTATCTTTCGAGCCGAGCTCGAGCCTTGTTGAGCTCGAGCTTGGCTCGGCTCAATTACACCCCTCACATCAAACATAAATCCATTCAAAACCCTCATACCCAACGGGCCCTAAGTATTTAAGATTTAATATCTGCAGGAATTGTAATGTGAAATTTTAACTCACGAGCGTTTGGTTTGGAAATAAAATAAGAAACTGAATTTTAAGAAATGAATTCATACATTAAAAAGTAGACGAGTACCCGTGCATAGCAACGAGATTTTATAGCGACAGATTGTTTAGTGATAAAAAAAAGTTTATGGGTTATAAATGAAAAATAATAAAAGTTTGAAGATTTAGGGATTAAACATAATATTTTGAAACCCGGTTTAATCCGTTCTGGTCGAAAATGGGTCGATTTAAACCGAATCAACACGATGGGTTGGGTCAAAACGGGTCAAATTAAACCGGATCAACCTGCCGGGTTTGAAGCGTTCCGGGTCAACCCGGTTTTCGATGTGTATTAATAGTTTTCTTTTGAAATATATGTTTTCGTATAGGCTTTTATTGGTTAGCCGAACCGGTGGCGACACCGATTCCCGGTTGAACCCGTTGGTCCGGTCCAGTTTTAAAAACTATATGTACCATCAACTTGTTAGCTTGTATTAAGCTTTGTGTGTTTTATTAATTTGTATAATGTGTAAACTAATATTAATTAGTGTGTTTAATTATTTTATATTTTAGATTATGTTGTAGCTTATTTAAATTGTACACTGTGAAAATTTTATTGTACTTTTTAGTAAATGTGTTTTAATTTGATATATATGTTTTAATTAGTTGTACAATGTAAATAAATCATAGTTATGCTACTTAAATTAGCCGGTTATCCCTATACTAAACTTAAAGTGAACATGACTTGAACTAAAAGGTTAATGAAGGATAAAATTACCCAACAAAAAATAGTCTCACTAAGGTTTGGGCTCCAAAAATTTTGAACCCAAATACCCATAAACCGTGTATCATATAATTAAAGGTGGTTCATTGAACTATAAGTTACGTGCACCTACCAGTTTTAGACATAAATCAGATGAACAATGGACTCTAAAACTATTAACCGATACAATATAAATTAACATGTACGTTGACAAGAAATATATATACGTTGTGTTTGGTCAAAACTCACATGTTTCACTTGTTTGCTTTTGTTAATCCCTGGTGTACACAGTCTTGATAAACCCAAAAAGCTTTGATACCTTTAATCAAGATGAGAGGTGTTTGTTTGTTCAAGACCAAAAGAGATGAGATTCTTTACTTGAAATAGATTATGCTTACTAAAAGTGAAGTGGTTATGTAAACTATGAAATACTCATTTGCAAACCTTTCCTAACATAGTGAAACAAATCTCAGCACAAGATATTTAAGACGTTATAACTTTTGTAAAATAAATTAAATACCAAAAAAAAAAAAAAAAAAAAAAAAAAAAAAAAACTAGAATATCTAAAAAAAAGATAGAAAATGAGGTGAAGAAGTAGAGGTTAAAAAGATAGAAAAAAAAATAGAATATCTAAAAAAAACTAGCAGATATAGTATGCACATGTAGAGATACGCCGCTTGTGAGGATTGGGTTTGTGGTGGTGTTTGTGTTTGTGTTTGTTGCTTGTTTGTGTTTTGTTGGAAATTTTGTTGCCACATGAACATCAATTGCTATTGTTGCTCGGGTGTCAAATTAAGTGAGTTAGGGTTTGAAGAAGATCCGGCTTCTGATTAGGTAAAATATTTTCAAAACCCATTAAGTTCCAAAAACTTGGATCGTCACACCCGGAATTTTATTTTTTTTATTATTTTTTTTTTGAGAGAGAGAGACTAGAAGTATATGAGATTTATTTATTTATTTATTTATTAGTATTATGTTTTAATAGAAGTATAATATAGTAGGTATTTATAAGGATTTAAAAAAAAAAAAATTGTCAAACTCTTTTGGAAAAATTACGGTTAGTAAACGATTAGATTCATTTCATTTTTTTTAACATCAACTAGCCGTTGGACAATAAGCTTGAGTTTTTTTTTTTTTTTTTTTTTTTTTAGCTTGTGTTTCAACGCAAGTTAGCAAAACGATGTACGTTGTAACACCTCACCAACGCCCTCATGCTCGGACTCGGAAACGCCCTTCAACGCCATTTTTTAATGCCATGTAGACCATAACGCCTGGCGAGCGTTATGGTACCGAACGCTCTATCAAATCTCGGCCCAAGATGTCTAAGACGTTATAACTTTTGTAAAATAAATTAAATACCATTTTATAAAGGGTTTTGCTATTAAGCTTACCTTAATTGAAAAATAAACAATTACTGTAATTAACATCAAATATTATATGTTTAACAACACCTTTTATAATTATAATAATTAAATGTGTCCAAATTTGAAAATAATAAGTTCATTAAATGCTATTTTACACAAAGTATAAGTCTTAACCACAACCCATATAGTTGTGGTTAACAAAACCCTTTTATAAAAGATGAGATAAAACCTGTGGTATTGTAAGATTGAAAATTTTATTCTCAGCGTGTTTTTTATAAGATGGTCATCAAACAATCATGAACGTACATAAACATCCCTGTACGAACCTTTTCTACTTCATGGGATGAGGAAAAACTTCATTTGTCGTGTCGTTGATATAATCAGACCTACGTCGGGTGAGAGCCGTTTCCAGCTGTGATCATGTCGCCCTCCAACTATAACTTTTTCCCTTTGCATTTTGATGAGTCTTGTTTGATTGTATAAATGCATTATAGTATACTAGAAAGGTGCCCGCGCGATGCGGGGCGGATTATTGGGTGAAGAGTAGGGAAGTGGGGTGGTGGAAAGTGGTTGTTGGGGGTGGTTGTTGAGATGGTTATAAATTGTTGATGGTGGTTGTTGAGGTTGTTATAAATTGTTGGGGGTGGTTGTTGAAGTTGTTATAAATTGTTGGGGTGATTGTTAAGGGTAGTTGTTTCTATAATTAGTAAGTAAAAGTCTGAATTTTTAAGCCTTTCTAATTATAGAATAGTCCCAAATACATTATATAGAAGTATAGATATGTTAAGATTTGTAATATTATCATTATTAAAACATGAAAAGTGTTGGAATATATGAATAATATAAAACAATAAACATATAAACATCAAAGAGTACGCAGCGGAATAGATCAAATACAAATAATAAATTAACCGAAATATAAATGATGCGTACCTCTTGTTTCAAGCAAGAACAAGAACTTATAAACCCTAGATGAGGGCTTATATGGATCGACTAGGGCTAGTCACAAGGCAAGATCACCGTTAGCAAAAGTATGCTAACACTTCGTTCTCACACACACGTACTATAAGCGTTTCAATGGAAATGCTAGATTCGCTTTACACGGAAAGATTAAACTATTGGTCCTATCAATCAATAGATCGATTAGACACAAAGAAGGAGATTAAGAAGATTAGGTTGCTATGGAACCAAGGGATGAGAAGAATGAATGAGAGGGGGTCTCATTATATACTAATCAAGATGCTTGGAGCAAAAGCTATCCCAAAGCCCTAGGGAGAGGGGGGGGGGGGGGGGGAGGCCGGCCATGGGTACACAAGGCCCAACCCGAACCTAACTTTCACTCTTTGCCAAATCTAGTCCTTCATGTTTCGTCTAACGGTCGTTAGTTACTGTTAAGTTTATATTTCGTGTATTTAATAATTATTCGTCACTAAAACAATAATTATTAATTCATTGAAACTCATACGTAAAATGTGCAATCCCGAAGTCTCGAGTTCAAGTCCGGTCATGATATATTAATTTATTATCCGTTAAAACTAACAAAAAGATGATTAGTGACAATGTGAGCACATTTACACTAACTGAACAGAAAAGTACACCCATGGCATTCAGTTCTAGGTCTGTGAGTTGCCTATCAGCTAAGATATTGCAAGTCAAGTTTTGCTAGAGAGATTTACGAGACATAATTCAACATAAAGCGTGACATCTAAACTTGGGTGCAATTTGGATTAGGGGTGTAGAATGATAGATTAGGATTTTAACTCAAAAGCAATGTTTGGTATGTTTTGATTCCACTTCCGTACATTACCTCATTCCTAAAATTCAACTTTTTAAAATCCTAACAAAAAGGTGAGGTTTTACTCAATCATACCCACTTGTGAACCTTACTCACTTATTTGCTACATCTCAACTAATTAATTTAATAATATAAAGTACAAGTACTTATATATTTCTTTTTATTATATTGATTAAAATAACTATTTTAATAAAAAAAATATATTATTATTTTTGATTCTATTCTACTTCATATCTAAACCAAATATGAATCCGATTCCAAACCATCTTGCAAACAAAACGGAAGTAAAAATAAAATTAACCGACCTTATATTAAAACAAATAATTTGACTTTATTTGATGCACGAACTTATCAAAGCTTATAGTATGAGTTTATTTTTTTTTAGAAAAATAAACTACCATTAAAAATAAGTCTCGTTTGGCTGACATAGCTTGAAAAAGCATTTAAAAAAAATAAGCTACTAAATAGAATACTAGTTGAAAGAGCATGTAAAAAAAAGCAGCAACCCCGCCTACTGCCAAACATACCCTATATTCTCTAGCCTCTCCATCTAAAAAAATTATGAAAAATGATTTGTAGACCTAAATTATTTGCCTAAAAATAGACCTACAACTATGATTTGTGGAATTTAAAATTTGATTGGTTAATATGAAGAGAGAGAAAAAGTGTTTGAAACTTGTCAAAATATGAATGGTGTAGGCCTATTTGTAGGTCTATTATGTAGGCCTAAATATCATAACTCAAAAATTATTACTGGTATTTGATAAGAGCCTTCGGTAAGGTAACGCAGCACCCTGCGTTAACCCTTAACGCACCACCTTAACGTGGTGCGTTACCTTACCGGCCCCCAAAGGCAAGACCTGCGTTAACGTGCTCGGGCAAGCACTTAACGTGCGTTAACATGAAAAAAAAACTTTCGTTTTTGCCCCTTGATTCTTTGTGTGTTTATGTTTATGATGTGTTTGTGTTTGTGTTTGTGTGTGTTTTTTGTGCGTGTGTTTTTGTGTGTGTGTGTGTGTTTAGTGTGTGTACAGGAGATGGGAAGAAGATGATATATGTTCCACATTTGCAGTTTAGTCCCTGTGGTATTATGATGTTGACAGTTTAGTCCCTGTTGTAGTAGCAGCAGGTTTTTTTTTTTTTTTTTTTTTTTTTTTTTTTTTTTTTTTTTTTTAGTTTGAAAGGTTTTTTTTTTAGTTAATAAAATTTTTATTTAGTTTTTTTTATGTGATAGTTTTGTTTTTTTTTTAATTCGAAAGGTTTTTTTTTGGTTAATAAAATTTTTATTTAGTTTTTTTTATGTGGTAGTTTTGTTTTTTTGTTTTTTTTAATTCGAAAGGTTTTTTTTTTTTTTTTTTTTTTTTTTTTTAATTCGAAAGGTTTTTTTTTAGTTAATAAAATTTTTATTTAGTTTTTTTTATGTGGTAGTTTTTTTTTTTTTTTTTAATTCGAAAGGTTTTTTTTATTTTATTTTTTAATTCGAAATGTTTTTTTTTTTTTTTTTTTTTTTTTTTAAATTCGAAAGGTTTTTTTTTTTTTTAAGGTTATTAATGAAATATTTGGGTTGTTGAATGAATGAAATAGTTAAGGGGTTAATTTGTAAATTGGGGTGGAGGTGAGTTATAGGTGAGTTACCTTACCGGGGTGGAAAGTCAAGAGTTAAGGTTAAAAAGGAAAAGCTGAGGTGGCGCTGAGGTGGCAGTGCTTTAAGAGTTAACCTGCGGTTACCTTACCGCATGCTCTAAACAAAAGAAAAGGTGAAGAAATATTTAGCTTTTTATTTGACAAAAAAGAAGCATTTCACTTTTACCCCCAAAATCACTCTCTCAAGTCTCAATCCGTTGCACCACCGTAACCGTCATCGACGCCGTCATCATCGAACCACAATACTGTGAGCATCTTCTCTTCTTCTTCTTATATATAATTGTTTACTTAGGGCTTATATTTGATTCTATATCTGTTGCTCAACAATCCCAATGAAAAGGGATGAATAGTTTATTTATTACTTTCTATTAAAGATTAACGGATAATATTAAAAATAGGAAATATATATATATTTTTTTATTTTATTTTATATGTCTGTTGATGCACATGTTTAGGGGGTGTTTGGTTAAGATTAAGCTTATTATGGGGTGTTTGGACACTCTGTTTATTCGGCTTTTTTATAGTATAATATGTTTAGTTTGATATAACACTTCAGATTTTTATAGTACTAGGTGATAGTTGAGCGGTCTGGTACCGTCTAGTGATTTTATCAGTTAAGCGGGGATTAATAGGAAAATGAACATACCTTCATTTTTTATTTTTATTTTATTATTTTATTTTATTTTATTTATTTTAATATCACTGCTATATTGAATGGTCTGATTTTGTGAAAAACTGGAAAACGTCGGCTATAATGATATATAAAGCCCTAATTTTACTTAAAAGTTGATGAGTCTGTTGACCGATTAGGTTCGATTAATGTCTGAATTTTGACCGATCTGATTAAAAAAGCCGACTAGGCTAAAATTGAGCGCGTAGTGATCGATTAGCACCTTGCCTAGGCCGATTTCTGCAACACTGGTTAAGCTTATCTTCGGTGCTAAATAGGTTTTTGTATTTTGAAAATTCTATTAGTTTAAACTTTTGGGGGTGATATGATTGTTTTCTTAGATAACTGTTTGGATCAAACTTTAGGGGGTGTTTGAATAATGTGCTTACTGATCATCTTTTTTAGTATTTCGTTATGTTTAGTATAATCTGTTTAGGTTAAGCTTATTGATCCAACTGTCCAACTTATGCTTAGCCTATTTTTGGGTGCTTAATAGCTTACTGCATTTTGAAAAAGCTTCTAAGCACTCTAGTTGTGTTCGGGTAAGATTATTTTAAAAGGCTTTTGGATTGTATTTGGGTGAAATAAACTATAAGTTGACCTTAGTATCTGGATTGAAGGTTTTTGATAACACATAAAGCTTACCCAAACACTCACTAAAAATGACATGCTTGCATACCATATAAGCTTACCCAAACACCCCCTAAAACCGGCATGCTTGTATCTCCAATCTACAATTACTATAAGCCCAAATAAGCTAGCCTAGGAATTGTTTGACCCGACTATAAGTATACCTTGTTATTGTCTTCAACACTACACCAACCTCACTCTTTAGAGTTTCAAACTTTCAATCAGTCCCTCTCTCTTCTTGTGTAAGGTAATTAGTAACATGATAAACCCAAACTTACCTTAATTCGTAACACACTAATGACTCACCAAGTAACAATTTTGCATACTACTGTATTGTGATGGTTGTCAGTTGTCACACTTATTTCTCATGCACGTATTATATTTCATTGTTAACTATCACTTGTTTTCACACTTTTTACTCATAAAAACAGACACACTAATGTTTTCAATCATTTATGGTAGTTTTTGCTCATATCACTAATTTGACATATGTTAAACTATTTGTCACAGGAAAATGGTGGGTATTCGACATTCTATCCGTGAACACACACCACAGGTTGTGAATGAGAAAACCAATGGCCTGTCTGTTATCATCGCCTTTTGCGACATGGTGGGGACCGTTCTCCGCATGAATGGGTTTCCAAATGTCGTCCTGACACCCCAGATACTCTTGGACATAAACTGTGCTGATCTTGTAACTGCTATTGCCTTTGCAACACGTCCAGATCTTGGGTTCGAGACTATTTCATCTTATCCTTTTGTAATGATCTCAAGGAACCTTTCAACCTGGACAGAGAGAAACTATCATGTTAGCAGAGAAGAACGGTATTTTATCGATGATATCAAGTCTTTTACCGACCCTGATGCGATCAAGTCTGAAATATTGGCTAACTTTGGTGCTGAAGGGAAGAAACATCCCCTAATGGGTGTTTTTCTTACCAATGAGTTCAAGAGTCGTGAAGTTGCTGCTGCAGCTGCTGATGGGATGCCTTTTCGTCATCAAGGTGCTATCCCACATCATCGACCAGGATTCGGATCACGACATGGCGTTGTCATTGTTGGTGTTGACACGACTTCACTAGATCCTGAAGAACATTTCGTCGAGGTGAAGAGCAGCTATGGAAGGCGTTGGGGGCGAGAGGGCTTCTCGAAAGTGGCATTCGAAGAGTTTGAGTGCGTCCTTGTTCCCTACTATGGTTGATTTGGGTGACTGAGTGTGAAGTTATCTATTTTTACTGTTATTAAGTTGGCACTTGTAAATGTAGGTTGTTTTTTTTATTAGCTTCCAATGAAATTTGATGTGTCTCTTTTAGTATTACTAGTTTACGATACTTTTTCTGCTTATTCATGATTTGAACATATTACTTGCATTTGATAATCTAACCAAACTCATGTAACTTTTAGGCTAATTGGATGTGAATTGATTTGGGTTTTGTGTTTCTTGTTGGAGTTTTGATTGTTGGTACTTAAATTGGTATACGCTTTATTCGGAATTGGTTAAATCCGTGTTGTTGATGCTTACCTTTTATAAGCGAATGTTTGGTTAAGCTTATTTATGAGCTTGTTTGGCTTGGGTTATTTTTCATAAGACTATTTTTCCGGTTTATTTTTTTTTACTCATGAAATTATGACTTGAAGATGAAAGATAAACTCATAGGTTGAAAAGTATGCCAGAAATAAATGAGCTTGTGAAACAAAAGCCGAATTAAAGATATATCATGTTTGCAGGATATAATTTCTAGAAGTTGTTTCTTTGATCTGAGATGTTCAAGCCCATTGATTAGTCGGCCAAAAGGTCAACAAAAAGTCGTTGTGAGTATGAGACCAAGTCTTCTGAAAAAGAAAATGTCTAATTGTATCAAAATGGATAACTTTAATGACCGCAAAAACATGATTAATTTAGAATCTCGTTGTTTGTAAGTCGTGACAAATTACTTAAATAAGCTGGGTTATCACCGTACATAATCTCGTTGCTTGATTATGTATAATCCATCTACAACTTTTAAGAGTTCATAGTGTATTTCATATTTCAGTAGTTACGAAAATTAACATTTCCACTAACTTTTAATAATGAATCAATCTATATATAATGAGAAATGAAATGTTATCACCTAATGTTATTCTTCGAGTTGTAAAGTGTCATTTTTATATAATGACAAAGTGTCAAAAACATGACTGGTTCTTTGTAGACTATGGTTTGTAGTTTTGTATGAGTTAGATTTCATCTTTTTAGACAATTTATTGATAATATACGTTAGATAAATTAACATATGTTTTAGTTTTTTATTTGAAAATGCCGGTAGATTTAAGTTATTAATTTTTCAATAATAAAAGTTTAGCAAAATAAAGTATACAAGTTGTTATCATATGAGAGTTTCTTCATCGCGTTATGACGGATCAAAGGAGTCTTTTCTTCTCGTCTTTGTTGTGATCGTTTTTCTCTCTATCTATAGTAGAGATTTTTTTTTTTTTTTTTTTTTTTTTTTTTTTTTTTTCGCTTATGTCGGATTTTCTCTCCTTCGTGAGTGCAACTCTCTCAACTGAGAACCCCGTGATTCTTCTTTTTGATGAATCCATGATATAGATTAGTTACGACTTTCACGTTTTGGATCCGGAATAAAAATTTATGGTACATGCTTTTATCGGTTTTACGCCTAACAGGAGTCTCTTACTCTCTTGCAATCCAATCTTGATTTTGAAAAAGAAATAGATTTGGTTTGTTGATGATTTTCAACGGTATCTTGAAAGGCTTTTCCACAATGAAGTTCAACGTTGGTACGATTCACTAATGCAAACTCCCCTGCATTATTAAGGTGATATTATTGTGTGTGATTGTTCTTCAAATGATGAGTAAGATAATGAAATTGTGTATACTTTGTGCAAGAGCTTCTTCTCCTCGGATTAGAAATTCAATAACCAAGAGCATTTTGTGTAAAAATTATATGTATCGTATGTTTTACTTATTTTTTTCGTTTGGTGTTTCACCAACTATTATAAATTTATAATCCATGGGTTAAATTTCCCCTTAAACTTACCTCAGTTTTAAAAAGTGACTACTTTGATCAACAAAGTTCTTGGGCTTCGGACTATTGTAAAAATACAAAAAACAAAAAATAAAAAATAAAAAATAAAAAATAAAAAATAATAAAATAATAAAATAAAATAAAATAAAATAAGAAGTCATAATAATGGTCAAAATACTAATATACCAGTCTCATTTACGGTACAAAACAAAATTGACACATAAAGTAGTTAATGGTTTAAGAGTTAGGATCAAATAAGAAGAAAAATTAAAATAAGAAGAATAAGAAGAAACCACAACCACACATTTCAGATGCACCTATTAAAATAGATGCATCTCCCCTTGAAAATTTCTCCCTTATTTGAAATGTGTGGCGATAATTTCTTCTTATTCTTCTTATTTTAGTTTTTCTTCTTACTGGATCGCTACCCAATGGTTTAATAAGACAGTCAATAAAAGTCAAGTGTTTTAGTTAAACGAACATTTAAAGTTAAAGATGAAAATATGGATATAAAATGTTGAAAAAAGGTTTATTCATACAATATGGGTTGTTTATCGGTTCGGTTTTTGTGCTTGTGGGTTTTATAGTTCGAGTTCATCGGTTTGAAATTTTTTTAAATTAAAACCAAAGTTAAACCAAACCGATTATAGAACGGATAAAAGCAAACAATACACTAAATTAGAATTCGGTTTGGTTCATTTAAAACCAAGAAAACCAAATTCATGTAAACATCACAAAATATCAAGAAATCATAAATAAAAACGTAAAATTTTTAATAAGATTAACAAATCAAAAGTTCTCATAAAATGCTTCAGTAAATCAAGAAAAACCATACGCCAAACCAAATATTGATTAGATATTTCGGTTCGGTTTCAAGCCAAACCATTAAAAATTCGATTATGTTTTATTCGGTTTCTGTCTGATTTATTTTTTGATTTATTTGGTGTCAAACTAAACACCGAGCACTCCTACCATTAGGGGTGTCAAAATACCCAAACCCAACCCGGACCCGACTAAGCCTATTTGGGTAGGGTTACTCGGGTCAAAAATTAAATTCGGGTTATTCGGGTCAACCCGAGTAAGCCGAATACTAAATAGGGTCGGGTATCGGGTTGAAAATGTTTGGCTAACTCGGGTTCAGGTCGATCCGTTTGACCCGAATAAAGGTTTTTTATTTATTTTTTTTCTAATATATTACTTTATAAATTATCTATATAAATTAGAACAAATAGACAAATTTAAGACTATTTTACTCGTATTCGGGTTCCCGAATTGACCTGACCCGAATCCGACTAACCCGAGTTCAAATAAAGTCAAGTTCAAGTATCTTATTTTTAGCCTTGACATAAACCCAACCAACCCGACTAACACCCCTACCTACGATCAAACAAAGTTTAAGGAAAAAAGGTTGCTAAAAGATGTTAAACTTATCATACCAAAAGTTAATGAAAATAACCTTTTCCAATTTTCACCAAAAAGTAACATTTCACTTTTTGCCCCCAAAAAACACGCGCAACAAAAACTTTTCATCTCATTCTCTCAACTTCCTTCGTCATCGTTGATTTAGTTTATTACTTTAGTTTAGAGCTTGGTTTAGTTAGTTTCCTTCAAGTTTGTCATGGATACAAACAAACTAATGGATAATATTAAAAAGAAATTCTAGCTCCTTCCGTTAAAATGATATGTGTGCAAAATTCCATGTTCATTTTTTGGATTGGACATTTAATTTGAGACAAATAGGTGGACACTTATTTTGAGATTGAATTATAATGTTTTAGGGGCTGATTGTTTAAGTATATGTGAGCTTATTTGATTTCGGCTTATATTTCATAATCTCAATTTTCCAGCTTATTTTGAGACTTGTGAGCTTATATACTAGTTTTAGACCCCCGTGCACGCACGAGGTTTTGGGTTTATTTTTTGTTAGATTAGTTTTGTGTTAAAAATTATAAAAATTCATTTTAAAACCACTGGGCTTTGGGTTTAATTTTTGTTAGATTAATTTTGATTATAGAATTGGTATTGTGCAAGTACAATGATAATCATCAGATACGCTTCATCAGTTACACTCATCAGAAATGCCTCTTCTGCAACACTCACCAGAAACACCTTATCAAAAACCTTTATCAAAAACTCATAGCAACTTCTCATAAACAATACCACCATATAAAAATGGGCATTAAATTGTTTGTGGGTCAACCGAATCCATAATATGATTCTCGCATGTTGAGACCTATGTTACTACTCGTGGTTGTTTATCCTGGAAATGTAACCGCACTCCATATAACAAAGTCTTAGGTTGTGTTTCTTTTTCTATTAGTGGAGGAATTGGGACCCACAAAACATAATTTAATATTTTTTTTTTGCTGTGGGACCTACTCATTTTCCCTTAATGTCTCTATATTCGGAGGGTGTAAAAAAGGAACTCTTCTCCATTCAGATGAAACAACATAGGTGGGCCCCATGTATCCTTAGTGGAGGGAGAAAAATAAACAGGGCCTTACTTCTAATGGGTTCAAATACAACAGTGAATATAGTCATTTGTCTTGGCTGAAAAGGTGCTTGGAATCGCGTTTTGGAAATACATATGACCGGAGTGACGATGACATTGTACAAATGTCTATGAGACAAAATCATGTTGGTCCCGAAATGTATGAATGTGTATGGTGAGAGAGATTCGATAATATGAAATTGCAATATAATGATAACTTTGTAAATCTTTCCAACTATTGTAAAGTTGCAGAATGTCAAGTACTTATACTAAGCGAATGGTTGTGTTTCGAACCATCGCGACTGTTCACAAAAGGTTGTGTTTGTTGCTGCTTCATTCGAACAGTCACAAGCCAAACATCACACCTTTTCGGTTCTAACTAAATTCTGTAAATAACTAACTTAACCGCTATTCGGTTATTTACTTTATAACTAACACGTTTGGTCCTTGGAGTTTCTTGTATCCGAGAAGTATCATGTAAGATTACACGCTCACATTCTCCTCCTTAATCTTGAATGTTGCTTCGTCCTAAGTCTTGAACTCCGAGCATTTGTCGCATAGTTGCAAACTTGAGTCTTGCTAAGGCTTTTGTTAAAATATCTGCTCGTTGTAGTTCTCCATTTACGTGTTCAACTTTGATATGACCATTCTCTACACATTCCCTGATGAAATGATAGCGAATGTCAATGTGCTTGCTTCTTCCATGAAATACTGGGTTCTTCACGAGTTGTATAGCTGATATGTTGTCAACTCTAAGTGTTATCCTTTTTTCTTCTGATCCAGTCAATTCACTAAGTAAGCGTTTTAACCATAAAGCTTGACATGCTGCTGCAGTAGCTGCCATGAATTCTGATTCACATGATGATAGTGCCACTGTCGGTTGTTTCTGAGTACACCAAGTAATAGGTGACTCTCCAAAGTAAAATACTATGCCAGTAGTTCCTTTTCCTTGATCGGTGTTGATTCCATAACTACTGTCGCTGTAACCTGTAATTTTGCAGCCGCCTTCTTTCTTGTATATTATTCCATGCTCCTTTATTCCTTTGATATATCGGATTACTTGTTTAACTGCCTTTAGGTGAATTTCCTTCGGGTCTTGCATGAATCTGCTGAGTAGTCCGACTGAGTAACTAAGATCTGGTCTTGTGTGCAGTAAGTACCTAAGACTTCCAATTAAGCTACGGTAGTAAGTTGCGTCAACTGGGTTTCCACTATCTTCCGCCTTGACCAACTTAGTGCCGGGATCCATAGGTATCTTTGTATCATTACTGTCCGTCATAGTTGTTTCCTTCAAGATCTTGTTAATATATCCTGTCTGCTTGATTGTAATTTCTCCTCCTGTCTGTGTAACTTCTATCCCAAGGTAGTAAGCTAGCAACCCTAAGTCGCTCATTTCGAATTTATCTTCCATCTGGGATTTGAACAAGTCTAATTCTTTCTTTGGAGTGCCGGTGATTATCAAATCATCTACATATACTCCAACAATAAGCGTAGAAGTCTTGCTTCTCTTCGTGTAAATGGCTTGTTCGAGATTACATTTCTTGAAATCTAACGACTTCAATGTTTGATCAAGCTTCATGTTCCAAGCTCTAGGTGCTTGTCTTAAGCCGTACAAAGCTTTAGTTAGCTTGTAGACTTTATCGGTGTTTCCTTGCTGAATAAACCCTTCTGGTTGTTTGACATAGACTTCTTCCTTCAATTCTCCATGTAAAAATGCTGATTTTACATCTAAGTGGTGTACTGGCCAACCATTATATGCTGCTAGTGCTAATATTAATCGAACTGTTTCTATCCTAGCAACTGGTGCGAATACTTCATCGAAGTCTATTCCTTGTTCTTGTACATATCCTTTCGCCACTAATCTTGCCTTGTACTTAATGATCTTACCGTGTGCATCTCTTTTGGTTTTGTAAACCCATTTAAGTCCGATTGCTTTCTGGTCTTCAGGCAATGTAGTAAGAGTCCATGTGTTATTCTTGTTGATCGAATCTAATTCTAATTCCATGGCCTCAATCCATTTCTTGTCTGATGATGCTTCCTTGTAGTTACGAGGTTCTTCTTCTGTGAAGAGTAAACTAGGTGTTTCTACTATGCTTGTTGTTTCATAAATTGCTCTTAAGTCCTTTAAACCTCTAACCGGTGTATGATCATATCTTCCTGAGCTTCCTAACGAGCTTCTAAGTGAACTAATAGTAGCGTCTCTTTCACTTTCTGAGTTGGGTTCGTAAGTGTATGTTGGTGGTGTAACTGGTGATTCGGGATCTGGTATTGCATCTGGTATGTGATCCTCTACATGATACGTGTCATCAACATTTTCAATGTTGATTGGTGTAGGAGTTTCAGTGTCAACTTCGTCTACTACAAAACTAGTCCAAAAGGTGTCTTGTGTACTTGTATCATCTTCATTATTATCCCAATTCCACGGTTTCGTTTCCATAAACTTTACGTCCCTACTAACATGTTTCTTCTTTCTTACTGGATCATATAGCCTACATGCTTTCGATCCTTCCTCTACTCCTAAATAAACCATCGGTATGCTTCTATCATCTAACTTCTTCAAGTGAGGTATCGTTATTTTAGCATAAGCTGTGCATCCGAATATTCTTAGGTATTCCAGATTCGGTTTTCTGTTGTAGAGTGCTTCATATGGTGTTTTATCTATCAGGGCCTTCGTAGGTACCCTGTTGAGTATATAAATGGCGTGTCGTACTGCTTCCGCCCAAAAAGTTAAGGGTAACTTCATTGCTTTCATCATACTCCTAGTCGTCGATAAAACTGTCCTATTCCTTCTTTCTACTACACCATTTTGTTGTGGTGAGTATGGTGCTGTTAGCTGTCTAGCTATATCATTCTCCTTACAGTACTTGGTGAATTCATTAGATGTAAATTCACCTCCTCTATCCGTTCTTAGCATCTTTAATTTCAATTTCAACTCCATTTCAACCTTTAGTCTAAATTCCTTGAATGTATCAAATGTCTGATCCTTCGATGTAAGAAAATAAGCCCACATGAATCGTGTACAATCATCTACTAATAAGAAGATGATCTTCTTTCCAGAGTGTGTGGCTGGACTTATAGGACCACAAAGATCTCCATAAACTAAGTCTAACGGATTCTTTGATCTGAATTTAGCTTGATTCGGAAATGGTGTTCTTATGTGTTTTCCTAATAAACATGCATCACAAACTTGTCCTGCATGACTTATTCGGGGTACTCCATCTACTAAACCCTTTCTCTTCATTTTGTTTATAACATCAAAGTTAAGATGACCTAATCTAGCATGCCATAACCATGCTTGGCTGTCTATATTTGCTAAGAGGCATATAGGTGTTTCAATATGTAGTCTAATACTGTAAAGTCGATTCTTAGATCGTTCTACTTTCATCAACAACTTCTTGTTCTTATCATACAAAGTCAGTATATTTTCATCCATGATGATTTTGCAACCTATTTCGGTAAGTTGTCCTAGACTAAGTATGTTACTCTTGAGGTTTGGAATGTAGTAAACGTCCGATACTATCTTTTGTTCTTGGTTTCTACATCCTAATAATATTGAACCTCTACCCTTTATCTCTACATACGATCCATCTCCAAAACGAACGCATCCCGTGATACTTTCGTCAATATCTTTAAAATGACTCTTGGTTCCAGTCATATGGTTACTTGCACCATTATCTAAATACCATATGCTAGCATCTGTTGTAGCATACTTTTGGGGTTGTATCTGACCTTCGTTTAATAGAACTTCGTGAGTTTCGTGTTTAGCCATTAATAGTGATGGTTCATCGTCTTCTAAGATAAGGTTTGATTGCTCTTGATTTGTTGATGGTTTTCTACATTCATTCTTTACATGTCCTAATTTTCCGCAGTTGTAACATGTAACTTTACTCTTATCCCACCTTGGTTTATTGTTTCTAACTCTATGGGATGAGTTTCCGCCATTCGAGTCATTTTTATTTCCCTTATTCTGCCAGTTTCCTCGTGAGTAGTTTGATCTACCACCGCGTTTGAAAAAACGTTTTCCTTTCTTAAAGTGTTCACCTTGTGTGAATAGTAAATTATCCTGGCTTTCTACTTGTCCTCCCTTTCGGAGTTTAATCCTTTCCTCGAATGCCTTAAGTCTACCAACAATCTCATCTAACGTAGTGTTATCGAGATCATTTGTCTGTTCTATGGATGCTACTACTTGAATGAACCTATCTGGTGTGGAGTCTAATAGTTTTCGTACTAAAAGTGATTCATCCAAAGTCTTTCCTAATTCTTTTGCCTTCGTGGCATAACCATTTAATTTGGCTGTAAATGCATCCACCGTGTCATCCTCCTTCATTTGAAGAGTCTGAAATCCAATCATCAATGATTGTAATCGTGCTTGTTGCACTTTTTCTTCTCCAACGTGTCTCCTTTTTAACGATTCCCATAATTCTTTCGCCGTTTTACAACTAGCCACTTGTAATATTACATCTTCGGTCAAGGCTTGATATAAGAAAGCTAATGTTGATTTATCCTTCTTATCATCTAGTTGTGTGCCTTCCTTAGTTTCTATTGTATCCCATAAGCCTTGTGCTTCTAGTATAACCCTTATTTGTATAGTCCAAACTGTGTAGTTTGTGGTTTTAAGTTTTGGGCATGTGTATTGTGCAAAAGGTGTTACGGGTTTTGGTAATGATGTGTTAGTGTCTTCTCCGGACATTTTTCTAGAGTTTATAATCTTCACTTCTATGTGTGGGAATTTCTAACTTGTGGTAACGCTTAAAACTACGGGAACAAGATATAGTTTTCGGGAAAACTTAATAGGTACTATGGATTTCTAATAGTATAAACTATGTATCTATACTAAAATATGAAATGAAATCCAAAGAGGTGTTTCGAATTTTTGACCTTGTGTGTTTAACACACGCGTTTCCTTTGATGTTGATATGTGAATGAACCAACTAACTTTTCCCTCGTTTTTCCAAAATCAATCCGTGTATACTTGTTACTCGACTTGAATTCTTCACAATTTACCACTCTTCTTCGTACCACGTTGTAATTCGACTTGTAAAGATGTCCTAAACAATGTTTTCTTGTCTCGGTTTCTTTTCAAAGTCGTGTCTTGTCCAAGATAAACAAGTGCTGTCCTTGTCTTCTTTGTTCCAAAACGTTGCGGACTCTCGAGCCCTCCAAAATACTCTTCGGTATTCTGTTCCAAAAGACCAAGCGGACTGCTTGTCTTTGTTGTCCTTCTCGACTGTATTCTGCCAACAAGTATCGTCCTTGTTGCTTCTTCGTTGCTTGTATTCTCAATATGTTCCACACCTTTTCTGTATCGCTAGCGTCAAAGTCAAAACAATCTTCAATTGTTTTCTGCTTTTATTTTCTCACGGTATACCCTTCTTCTCTCCAAGCAAACGTCTCTTCTTTCTTTCTTTTCCAGGCGTACGTCTTCTCTTTTTTTTCTCCTTTGTCCGCGACAAAGAGTCGTATGTTGTATGAAAACTTGAAGGCCAACAGAAAGTATACAAAGTTCTCTTTGTATAAAAATCTGTTGCGTCCAAAAATCAATCCAACAATCAAGTCACCACTTCGTTTGGTGCTTATTCGAATGCAATTTCTACACAAGTACGGTCGTGCACTACTTTCCTCGCGTCTAAAGTTATCTAGTATCACGTATATAAGGTCTATACGCTACGGTTTTGTTTTAGTTTTCCTGAAAACGAGATGTTTCCAGTAACTTGTTTTTCTTTGGTTCTCGGTTTGTTTCAACTGGTTTGTAATTCGGTTTGTGAAAGACAAACGTTGGCTCTTGATGCCAAATGTTGGTCCCGAAATGTATGAATGTGTATGGTGAGAGAGATTCGATAATATGAAATTGCAATATAATGATAACTTTGTAAATCTTTCCAACTATTGTAAAGTTGCAGAATGTCAAGTACTTATACTAAGCGAATGGTTGTGTTTCGAACCATCGCGACTGTTCACAAAAGGTTGTGTTTGTTGCTGCTTCATTCGAACAGTCACAAGCCAAACATCACACCTTTTCGGTTCTAACTAAATTCTGTAAATAACTAACTTAACCGCTATTCGGTTATTTACTTTATAACTAACACGTTTGGTCCTTGGAGTTTCTTGTATCCGAGAAGTATCATGTAAGATTACACGCTCACAAATCACAGAAACAAATAGATTTTATGCTATATGTTTCTTTGTAACCATGGTATTACTAAACCTTGAGTGACCAAAGTTTGAATGGTTCATGACTTCATGCTTCTATTGAAAGGGAAGATATCAAATGCTACAGATATTCTAAAAGGGGGAATTCATTTTTACATCTTAACAAATACATTTTGGATATTTGCAACTTAATCACTAAAATTTTACAATAAGAAAAGTTCTTGTCCGAACATAATTCCCAAAATTACTCAATAGATGAGAAATAACTATAGTACGTTGCTTTCTTGCAAACACAGGACGATCTTTTGTTTTTCCCAGGATGTCATTATAGATAAGTGCACGCCCATTGATCAATGGCGGAGTTAGAAATTTTTTTGTGAGAGGGCCGAAACAAATTTTTTCCCGAAAAAACATTAGATGGAATGGCCGAGATGAAAAAAAAATTAACACATGAAATCGCAAATAAATGGAGTAATGGACTAACGGGCTTTGGCCTAGGGTCCGGGACCCTTCCCGGTCCTCATTAAGCTCCGCCCATGCCATTGATCCTCCTCTAGTGAGACTTTCTTTTCAGAACTCATATAAATGTGAGAACTTTCAGAACTCCCCTTAACCAATCTAAATTTAGTAAATTAATTTATGTTTAATTTATTATATGTAATTTTAATAAAATGATATCTCATACAAACGCAAATCTACAACGAATTAAAAAAAAGTCTCTGTATTTGATCCATTAGATAAGACCATGAGCAATACTTGAGAGAATTTTATTATGTTTATTATATCCATTTTACGCAAATTTACAATGAATTCAAAGAAAGTCTTTGTATTTCGATCCATTAAAATAAACCACAAACAATAATTTGAAAGAATTTTACTATTATTAAATGGTGTATAAGAGTTTTATCGGTGCTCACACTTATATGAGTTCTTAAAAGAAAGTTCCCTCCTCCTCTAAGGATTTATTATGTAGCTCCTCTACATAATAAAGAGAGACAAAAACTCAAATGATATAGAGAGACATAAAATGTAAAAGTGGCAAAAGGGCGAATGTCGCAAAATTTTTACAAAATCTAACCAACTCAAAGCAGTTATAGCACATGATCTTATTGCATGTCTTAACTTGTTAATAGAAGACATTAAACTTCATTTGCTGCACGTAGAATCTCTTACTTAATAATCTAATAAAACAGTAATTAATTGTTCCACTAATCATGAAGGGAAAGGTACAACTCCATATGCACTGCGTACTTTTAATGTGTCATATGCATAATCAAGCTTTAAGGATTGCATATGACCTATTCAAGTACCCATTAATTTGACTGCATTAAATTAAATGCTTAAAAAGATTTTCCAAATATCATTGATAATGATTAATCAACACATACATTAATTTTGCAAGTTAATCTATGATCATTATTAAACGAACTACATTAATTAAACAAAATCTGAGTAAATAATATGTCCTCAATTAGCAATACTGTTAACGCCATCGGGTGGTCTCGCCACAACTGCAAGAGCAAAGCACAGCTGCTGGTTTTTACGAAACGACCACACTTGAATCTTTGATAATTCCTTGAGATGTTCCTTGTTCTCCTTCACAAAGTGGTACCAGTTGGTCTTCAACACAAGATTATGGGTATTATTCATATCCCAAATCGCCAACCTCATCGGTTCCTTATACATCTCTAGTGTTGGCCCAACTACTCGAACCTCCATCTCCTTTTTATTCTCCAGTTCCCATCTCTCTTCAGTCGTCAAGAAATCTTCAGTTATGAGTTTCTTAAGCGGCAAGCTCAACCTGTTTTGGTCTTGTTTTAAATCACTCATATACAACACTTTCTGAATCACCAACTTCAGTTCTGAACCATTCATCTCATCACTCGTTATAAATTTTTGCAACGTCTCTGTAACCTCATTCTTCACCACTGGTCCAGACTTGATCTTTGGTGGCGTCTTTCTCTTCTTCTTACTTGGTTCTTTAACTTGCGTGGCTAATGCGTCCAAACAAACAATCTGGAACTGCTCGTTTGCGTGACTGCTAGTGTCCTCAGAAGTTGGATGTGTGGTGTTTTTTGGTGGATCTTGTGGTGGCACGAAACTTATCGGCATAGCAGAATAGTCGATGAACAAAGAATCATTATCGCTGGGCTGCAAGTATAAGGAGAAAGACTTGGCGGCGTCTGCAAGTTCTTGATGTAGACTTAGCCTGCAATAGTTAAGATTCACAGTTAGTTAGAATCTTGATTAATCAAGAAAACAGATGTGAAAAAACAGGACATACTGTTTGAAACCAAACATAAAAGGAATAAACTAACATGCATGAATAATACAATACCTTTTTCTCTTGGGCACTCTTGAATGATCGATGAACGGAGACGTGGTGACCGGAGCTTTAACACCGAGTGACAACTCTGTAAACCTTGGTTTAGCATCGGAAGTTGACGTGACCGGATGACGACAATCTCCAGGAAATTGATTCAGAAAATCAATAAGTTGGGGTGGGCGTTTGTATAGAGTAAAAGCCATTGTTATCGTAATGCAGAATTAGTACTAACTTTGAAACATGAACTTGATCGATGATATGAAGTCGAATATGTTTATGACCCTTTGTTGTATGTTTATTTATATAGAACTTGATCGATGCTATGGCTTTCCTTAATTAATGGACTTTAGGGTTCTTTTTGTTAATAAAAACCAAATACTTGTGCAGCAAGTTCGATAAATGTATCCATAACAAATGTTACCATAAACTTAAATAAAAATATATGTATATTTTCATAATTATAGTAACTCATTGTACCACTATCCTAATTCTAATAGGTTTCGATTTTTGAAATACTTTATTGTTCTAATTAGTTTGTTATTTTCCGGCTTTTGAAGGATTGTATCCACGTTTATCAGAATTATAATCCAGTCATAATGATTCATGGTTAGCTATCTAATAAAGCTCATTTTCTTAAGCGTTAATTCCGAAAAGAGGACTTTTTGTGGATAGGAATTCCCACCAATGACTTTTTTAGCTAATGTTCCCAATTTGGTCAAGTGCTAATGTGCGATCGTGCGATTCCACCAGATTTTTGCCAAGTGTCCATGTAAAGGAGATAAATACCAATCATTGGAGGCCCACCCATTGTACCATCGTTCATCCCCCCACCCACAGAACGTGCGATCACAGAACGTGCGATTTCCGGCGAATGTGCGAAAAGTACAAAAGTAAGTACATTGGAAATAAGCAAAATCTTATGATTATGTACTTCATATCTTTTTGATTTGATTAATTTCTGTTTATTATTTGTAATAATAATTTGATTATTTACTTCATATTTTGTATTACTTCTAATCCACACACACTCAAATCCACACACACTCAAATCAAAACATATCGAGAGTCAATATTTTCATACTATGAAATGGTAAGTTTTTTCCTTAATTTTTTGTTGTTTAGGTTTATTGGTCTAATATATGTTGTTTTACAATTATTTTGGTGCTTAATTTGATTAATTTTAATTTCTTAATTTTTTGGTTGATTAGGTAAAATTTTTGGGGCTTATTTGTCTACTGTTAATTGATAATTTTGGTGATAATTGGGTTATGAGTTATGAGCGTAGTTCAGTTATGACATTTGGTGAAAATTTTCGTGATAATTTTGGTGATAATTTTTGGTGATAATTGGGTTATGGAGGTTTATAACTGATTATGATAGGGATAATATTAGTTGTTTGTGCTTATACCCTGGAAAGGCATGGTGAGTGGCTGAAATGGAAGAACCCCCTTTTTTTTTTTTTTTTATCCCTATTCAACTTGTTTTGGCCTGATATTTGGAAGTATACAAGGGGGGTTTAGATGGATTTCCAGTAGATGGGGTTTAGATGGATTAAAGTATAAAATGGGTTTAGATGGATTAAACTTCAGATGGATTTCCACTATAAACGCTAAATAGGAATGCTGTAGTGAACACTTCTTTGTAGTGAACACTTCTTTGAATATCTTTGTAATCTCTCGTGAACACTCCTTGATTTGTCTAAGTTGTCAATGAGTTTTTCAGGGGACGTTTCATTGGGATCGTCATTGATAGCTGAGTTATTAGGGATATCATTTACTTGCCCTTCACTAGCATGCGAACTACTCCCCATTGATCCAAGCCTTTCCCTTCGTCTAGCCATATCTACAAGGAAAATGTGTTCAAGCACTAGGGGATGTGAGTAAATAGTGAGATAATGAATTAAAAAATGTAATAATTGAAAAGAACAGATTCTTGCTAAGCTTTTAACACATATAATTCATATTCGTAGCAAGTATAGGGGGATGTGAGTAATTACTGAGACAACATATTAGATGAGAAGTTGACAACATATTAATGAATACACCATGATTATAAAGTCCTTTTATAATAATGCAAACTGAACAGATAAGTTGTTTATAGACTTAACTTCATATCAATTATTGTTCTACAATAGACATATATGATATTTTGGTATAATTAGTACCTTAGGATAATTCACTGTCTACCCGGAAATCTGGAATCAAACACTTTCTTAAGACGACATCAACAACTCATGTATAAAAACAGATTCAAACACATGATGACCTAAAAGGTTGTAGAGCTTTAATTCTCAGGTCGTGTCACTAGACCTTATTAAGAACCCATGGATGTGGCCTAAATAATCTTGTTTTTAGTTATTGGATATTGCTAACTTAACAACATTAACATTAAACACAACATCACTTTTGTTCCACCACAGCTCTAGTAAATTCAACAAACTTTTTAGAACTTGATTAGCTTGCTCACTGCTTAATCTTGATTGTTTGTTTCAACGTTTGGGTTTTAGGGACAATATTTTAGCTTATAGTTTGCTACTTATATGTGTGATTGGAATGCATATTGTTTCACTATAAACGCTAAATAGGAATGCTGTATTGACTTGCATATTATGGGTTAGTTTTGGCCGTATACATTCTGTTATGAGTATCAATTTTTGTTGATAAGATTTCAATAACATGTAATTATATATCTTTGACACTTGTTTATTGATATAGGAATCTTCTGTCAAGGTTCACATTCGAAGCAAATTGCATTACTTTCAATTGATTAAAGACAGATTATCTGAGAATCGTCGTAGACTGTTTCGGTCAACATGCTTTGGTCCATGGTTGGATTTAAATTACTTTGAGAACGATGAGGGTCTTATACATTACATGCTTAAAAAACAAATTCAGTCTGATGATGCTCAATATGATTTGCCATTGATTTATCTTGTTAATGGACATCATCTTCATTTTGGACGCCGTCAATTTCACCTCATAACTGGTTTTAAATTTGGAATGCCTAGTTTCCGTAAGTTTAGAACTGGTGATATCATATTTCGCGACCGTGTATTTCCTGAAAGGGTAGGTGTGGATTTAAAAACCATAGACCTTCTATGTTTGATTGAGACAGAAGAATTTTGGACAAAACTATCTAATGAAGACGCGGTCCGAGTTTGTCATTTGTTGTCCGCTCAGGTCATATTTATGGGTCGTGAAATGTTATCTGTGGTCGATGATGTATATCTTCGGATGGTTGAGAATTTTGAAAACTGGAATGACTTTCATTGGGGCGAACATATTTGGAGACAGTTGTATGATGCCATTCGAAATACTTACTCAAAAAATAAGTTGGAATATTCTTTGGCAGGGTTTGTTTTTGCTTTCAAGGTCAGAATTATTACACTAAATATTTGACTTTATTATTTATTTATTTGTAATTATTTTAATAATGTTTGTCTTTTTTTTTTTTTTTTTTTTTTATTTATTTTTTTTTAATTCTTCAGATATGGATTTTAGAGGTTTCTACCGAGAGTTTGCGTTGGTGGAATAAGGGACTCGATCTCATCCCAAGAGCACTTTCATGGTCTAAGAAGGTGCCTTTTCAAGCAAGGGAGGATTTCGGTCATCTTTTTCCCGAGGCAAGCCTTTACATTAGTTCATCTTTACATTAGTTCATCTTAGCACTTGCTTATATTTGTTCGATACTTTGCTTATATTTGGTTTTGGTCTAATATTTTTGTTCGATACTTTGCTTATATTTGGTTTTTGTCTCTTTTTGTTAGTTGAAAGAAATAAACCATGATCTATATCCTACGAGCGCTGAGGCTGATACAGAATGGTACACGAAAGGCATTAGGTTTTTTAACTGGTATGCACCGAGACCCGCGCCTGCTGTTAACCGTGGAGGTCTTTTTGAAGATTATTTGTCTAAACGAGCAGCACTTCGTGCTAAAATTCATGCTATTGACAATGAAGTTCCAGCGCCACAAGCATCATATACTCTTCAGGATCGTGTTAGGACATTGCAGGGTATATGTAATGGGTTTATGTTGTTACCTGCAGAAGTCAACAGTTTGAGATCACGGGTTCACAAACTTGAAACTGTTGTTCAGGTTTGTTTATAACCTTAACTATATGCTTCTTGTTTTGCTGAGGTGTTTGGATTAGTAAAAATTTATTCACTGATTCATCATGTACTATATCTTTTGTGTTACCCAGTATATTACGAGAAAAATGAAGGAGCACGGGCAGAACAAATTGAACAAAGTTGCTGAGAATGACCTGACCCGAAACAAGTTGCATAACGTTGATGATAAGGATGCTTATATTGCTGATGAGTACTGCCCGAATTTAAATCATAATTTCCTTGAATTGTTTGAGTCAGAAATCCAGAATGAGTTTCTCAAAGATGAGAAACTATCTGAAAAAGATGTTGAAGAGGTATTTACTATTTTAACTATAATACATGTATAAAATTTAGATTGTACACAGTAGTCCATACAGATAAACCTTCCAACACAACATCAAGTTTAGCTGTATTAGATATACAAAAATATGTGCGAAACATATATATGCAATAAGAATCTTAGGAGGAACTACAATATGAAAGGACTATGTGCAATAATAATCTTAGGAGAAACAAGGTCTCTGAGGTGCTATAGTTATTCAGGATAACGGGTCTCTGAGGCGTGAGTAAGATGTAACAATCCACAATCTTATTGCCCGAGGTGATAGGATTAGGGTGATTCTTAGTGACCACATAATCAATACCTCTAATTATGCTAAAAGAGTTTATATGTAGGTAAAAAGAGTCAGACCTATATAGGCAAAAAGGAGTCAACTGGTGGCATGAAAATTAAAATTGAGGAGCGCTATACTCCTAGAACTCTAGTTATAAATACTTTCGGATCTTTGCAAGTGGGATATGTGGCGTTTAGATTTCTGTCAAGTACCATTCTTATTAGATTGGAACAAAATTGTCTTCTTGATGCGATGTCCAGACTATATTTCTGTAGCAGGATTAAGCAAATTTCAATAGTAATTAGGGTTTCAAGCAATGCGTTTTAATCATGATTGTATGAAATTGGTGATGGTTTAGAAAGTGATAACTAATGATTGTTTGGGTTTTGAGAGCAGTGATGATAGCTGATGTTTGAGCTAGCTTTAGGGTCAATTGCAAAACCTGAATAGAATTAGATGTAGATATTTCGACGTCCTTATTTCAATTAGTAACAGGCAATATTCTTGTTATGCCATGTAGTTGTACTTGTGATGTTTTATGGTTATGAAGGAAATGACTTTACTGATGTTTACAAAAACAATTATTTTGTAGGAGGATTGTGTTTATTTGGCTACGCAAGAACGCTTAGCAACTGAAAAGCAGGAGGCTGAGATTCGACGTGTATCTGCAAAAAGGGAACAGAGGCTGAGAGTCCTGAAGGAAGAGGAAAAAAATGTGCAGATTAGAAACTATGTACTCAAGTCCCCACACATGGAACATGCTAATGGTGGATCAAAGAAGAGGCAACATACATTAGTATTAAGGCCGGAATTTAAGGATGTAGATGATGATGACAAACTTCCAACCCTTGATCAAGTCAAAAGAACGATCTCCCAGTTAACTCCTGCTATGATCCAGAGATGTAAAGATCTCAAACCTTGGCAAGAGGTATTATCCTAGTCCGTATATATTTATTGGTGCTAGAGTTTCTACTTAAAATTGGCTCATGGTTATGATAGCTACATTATACATATTACCATACTAGGAAGTAGAAACCTCAAGTATACATGTACCTTTTTATGTCCTTGCTATGACCATCGAAAGTATGGTATTATATTCAGTTACGCTTAAGTTGATACATGTCTATATTTATGTTTATTTTGTATAATGTATAGGACCTAACACGGCCATTCAAGAGTATTGATAAAGTTTATGTTGATCGTGAGTTGGAGGCTTTTATTACAAATAATGGCCAACCTCTTTGCAAGTTTCCTTGGTGCAATGATATAGTTGTAGATCATCATTTTTGGGATTGTTTTGTTGCGATGGATGAGACTCGCGAAGGCTGGTTCCGCGACGAGGTAATGGTCCATAGTTAAGTTCATATATTAAATAATGTAATCAGATTTATTTTAATTGAATTAATAATATTGTGCACTTTATATGTTAATTGAATTATTTAGATTTATTTTGTTTTTCTTAAAATGTATACAGCACATTGAGCTTTGGGTGTTGTATTTGTGGCACGTTAGACCATCTTTTGCAGATTGGTCCATAGTTAGCAGTTACTTCTTGACACTTCTACTTCAAGATACGTTGCCTCTGTTTTATGCTAATAAACAAGTTTACAAATTGTCATGGGCTGATGTTGACCGGGTATTTATTTCGAATATCAACAATATTTATTATGTAAATTTGGTCCAACACATATTTATTTATTGGTATTCCTTGCAGGTGTTCATTCCGATCAATGAACCTAAGAAACATTGGTCTGTTGCCCAGTTTCACATACAGTCCGGAATTGTTATATTTTATGACAGTGTTTATGCTTGCGAAGAGGAAGGTCGTGATTGGTATATGAAAATGAGGAATTGCATGGAGGTTCAACTTCCATTGATTCTACAGGAGACGGGTGTTTTTGACAAGAAACGAATCGACCCGGAAAATTACAAGATCACTTTTCGTCTTGCACAGAACGTTCCAAAGCAGGGTGGGGTATTTGGTGATTGCGGAGTTTTTGTCTGCATGTTTCTATACAGGTTAGTAGTCGACCCTGTTTCTTTCGTGCTATTACTATTTTTGACAAGATGTTTCTATATACCCTTTTGATTTTTTTATGTTTGTTGTTAAGTAGTTTTTGAGTGTTTGGGTAAAAGTGCTTATTTGGTTACGGCCCGGCTGTCATGGGTGTTGTTGTTGTAAGTAGTTTTTGAGTGTTACCCATGAAAACTTGAACTGCCATAAAAAAAACTAGGATAATTGCATAAAAATAGTAACAATTAGATGTCAAGTTTCTATTTCAGCTTTATAGTGTAAAATTGTTCTGCCCGTGCTCCTTCATTTTTCTATTTCTCATTAGTGTAAAATTGTGTACATGCTAATTTCTCTTTTGAAACATAAAATTTTTCTGCCCGTGCTCCTTCAAGTTTCTATTTCAGCTTTATAAAACACGTACTTGGTATTCTTCAAGACCGTCAAACAATGCCCTCTTTAAATACATACTTGGTTTCAGTGTTGTTGGATACAGTAGTTACTCTAACCCACAGAATAAGACACATTTTCAGTTCCAAATCGTTTCTAAACCTTAGAAGCTTGGTATGAAAGAATGATCAACTTTTAGGACTAGATCATTCTTGTCTAAACTAGTTGATCTGGCATCCTAGTTGTTTAGAGTATGACTTGGTGTCTGTTTATCTATTTTACATAATGGATATCTATTTTACATAATGAATTATATCACTTTTGGATTTAAATTTGGTTATACAGGTTGGCTCATGGAATCCATTTGCATGTCGATAATCCAACCCAGGCAGCACTAGCATATCGAGAGGGCTTAATCCGTTATTATTTCGAGAACAAGATAGCCTGTTATTGAACATCGTTCTGACTTGTAGTTTTTGGAAAAATGTAGTTGGAATCCGTATTTTGTATATCAACGGATATTGAACCTAATTTAAATAGTGACTTTAGCTATCAGTTATGGACCATGTTAATGTTATAAGCATGTTTGTTGCGTTATATGACAACAAAAGTAAGAAAACTAACTTGCATTACGACTGTTGTTATCAAAGTCTGCAAATCTTGTCCAAAATTTGTGCCATAACATTGGCACTTTGACCTTATTAGGTCTACGTAGATAGATGTCTCAAACTTTAAATTACATAGATAGATGTCTAAAACAAACAAATTGTCTTCTAGATAGATGTCTAAAACAAACATATTGTCTTCTTGATTTAACTTCAATTACGGGTCAGCCATGTTATCAAGATGGTAGCTTTGTGACATTGATGGTTGTGATCCTTGCGAGGTTCCGCGTGGGTATTGTGGTAGACATTCGAGGTCAATTGTTGCTCTCATTTGCTTCTTCCTTGCCTATAATATGTCACACTTATTAAGTTAATGTCTTTGGCAATAATCTAATACAAAAATAACAAAAATTTATGTCACACTTATAAGTTACCTTTTTGTTTTTTGGCAATGAATTCTCTCTTGGTTCCTCACCTTGAGATCTAATTCTATCTTTGTTCTTTGGTCTTCCAGCTTGGGGTTTACCCATAACCGGTGGCTTTACAACCTGCAAGTTAGTTGGAAGCTCCCAACTCTCAAATTCTCCAAGAGGATATATCAACGCTTGGTATGTAGCTTTTAGAGTAGTTGTTATAAACCATTTTGCCGCCAAATGATTACAACTTGTCTTTCCTTGAAATCTACAAGCAGCTATAGCATGACCACATGGCAGACCAGATAGTTGCCATTTTCGACACGTGCATGTATTTCCCCTGAACTTAACAATATGTTTCTTTCTACGGTCATCTACCTCGTAAATCCATCCATGTTCAATGGGTTTCACTACCCAATTAGCAATCTTAAAAACTCTATCCTTCACTTTTGCGCTTGCCCAATCACTAAGCTCACCCGCATGTGCACCTAAAGATTTATGTAACACATTAATAATAATAATAATAATAATAATAATAATAATAATAATAATAATAATAATAATAATAATAATAATAATAATAATAATAATAATAATAATAATAATAATAATAATAATAATAATAGTAATAATATATAAACATAATTTAATTATATATACCTTGGTACTTTTCTCGCTTATCACAAAACCATTCTTGTACAAGCCCTCTATAGTATTCCATTAGCATTGAAATAGGAGATCTTCGAACGTATCTTGTTAAATTGTTGATTGACTCTGCACTATTGGAAGTCATATAATTGTAACGTTTTCCCGGGCAATATGCTCTAGACCAGAACATAACTCCAGCTTCCAATAGTTTTTGGTGAGCTTCTGGACTTTTTCTTTCAATTTGTGCGAACGCATGAGTAAATTCGTCGGTCGTGTAACATTTGCAACTCTTCCAATATAAAGCCTTAAGCATGTCACTTGATCCAAACTTGCAATTCAACATCAAGTGCCTACAACAAAAACCATGAAATGCATTCGGGTAAACTGTTTGACAAGCTTGTTGTATTCCTAGATGTCTATCCGATATTATAGCCAAATCTGGAACTTCGCCGATGCATTCTTTCAAGTGGTTCAAAAACCATGTCCACGATCTCCCAGTCTCGCCCTGAGATACACCGGTCGCAAGTGGAACAATCTGATTATTTCCATCCATTCCAACGGCGAGCATATTTGTGTCAAGATATTTTCCTTTAAGATGAGCTGCATCAATTATTATTAGTGGGCGCAAATGGTCCAAGAAAGCCCGAATCTATAACATTAAAAAATTATTAGATATACATAATAATACAAACTACATATTAAAAATAAAAGTTAATTACATAGTCATAAATATTTACCGCAACACCAAAGGCTATAAAAACCATCTCAAATCGGTCTTCATCATCCGTTTCAATATGCGTTACCCAGCCCGGGTTTTTCAACTTTAAGTTATAACAGTAATATGGTAATTGTGAGAAAGAATTTTTCGGGCAACCGGACAATGTCTCCAACGCTATATTTCTTCCACCCCATGCCTTTTTGTACGAAATGTCGATGTTGTATGCAAGGTTGATGTCGTTTACTATGTCCTTTGGCTTATATACCCGACTAGGATCTCCCATCTTCGGTATCAATAAATGACCCAACAATTTAGCGGTTGCATTTCGGTGATCGGGAAATAGTTCTGTTCTGTCACAAGTGTGAATGTCGTTTACTTTTCCTACAACCCATTTCATACTATCTGGCGCCTTAGATGAAATTATCTTCCACTCGCAACCCTCAACCCTACAAACTACATCATACCTATACCTATCAGATTTTCTTGGTCTAAATTGAAAACCTTCTAAAAGAGCCTTTTCACCAATGTCTCCCATGCATAATTCTTTACTATCAAATTCATCTCCCTTTTTTATAATTTTTTTGCCATTTTTCGCGTCCCCTACTTTTTCCATTTTAGTATGCGGTGCTGGATGTTCGGGGGGAGGAGGCATATATGTAAATGTGTTACTTTTCCATTTATCATCAAATTGGTCGTTTGATAAAACAGGTTCTGTATTTTCATAAGTTTCAATTATCGGCTGATTAAATGTGTTGTCAACAACTTGAGTACCATCCGGAATTGAGTTAAGATCGAAAGCAAAAGTATTAGACGAAGAAGGACTTACCTTTGACACTTTTTTAATCTTCTTAATGTAGATATTATGCAACACGGTAGATTTCCCTTTCAAAACTTGATGTAAAAAAAACGCCATATCATCATCGTCAACTATGTGGACGGAATTACTTCCATAATTGTAAGAGAGGACAATATCATACTCTCGCCCGATGTTGAACTTTTTCATGGCGACATTAACAAGTTGTGTGTACGTAATATTTTTTGGAAGTGATGCACCAAACGTTAAATCTTCACAAACCAAAAATACACTAAATTTACCATTCATGTTTTTTTTTTTTTTTTTTTTTTCTTTCTATAGATACAGCTAATTGTAAAACAACACATATGGGAAACAAGGCACTATAAGTATGTAATTCGCACATTTGTCCAATTCGCACGTTCGCACAACTGAAAAATAAATGCATTTTCACTTTACAACCACATCAAATTTATTACGCTTGTACTTTAAATTAAATTTTGGAACTAACACATCTGTACTTTTAATTAAATTTTACACCTTCCTCATTTGTACTAACACAATTTTTATTAAAATATTTGTTCAACAAGGTAGGTATGTAATTCGCACGTTTGTCCAATTCGCACATTCGCACATCTGAAAATAAATGCATTTTCACTTAATAGGGAACCCATGAAATTTATTACACTTGTACTTAAAATTAAATTTTGGAACTAACACATTGTACTTTTAATTAAATTTTACACCTTCCTCATTTGTACTAACACAATCTTTATTTAATCATTTTGTAAATTTTGTATTTTGTGGTACAAGGTAGGTATGTAATTCGCACATTTGTCCAATTCGCACATTCGCATTCGCACATCTGAAAATAAATGCATTTTCACTTTACAACCACATCAAATTTATTACACATGTACTTTAAAATAAATGCATTTTCACTTTTAATTAAATTTTATACCTTCCTCATTTGTACTAACACAATCTTTATTTAATCATTTTGTAAATTTTGTATTTTTTGGTACAAGGTAGGTATGTAATTCGCACATTTGTCCAATTCGCACATTCGCACATCTGAAAATAAATGCATTTTCACTTTACAACCACATCAAATTTATTACACCTGTACTTTAAAATAAATGCATTTTCACTTTTAATTAAATTTTATACCTTCCTCATTTGTACTAACACAATCTTTATTAAAATATTTGTAAATTTTGTATTTTGTGGTACAAGGTAGGTATGTAATTCGCACATTTGTCCAATTCGCACATTCGCATTCGCACATCTGAAAATAAATGCATTTTCACTTTACAACCACATCAAATTTATTACACATGTACTTTAAAATAAATGCATTTTCACTTTTAATTAAATTTTATACCTTCCTCATTTGTACTAACACAATCTTTATTTAATCATTTTGTAAATTTTGTATTTTTTGGTACAAGGTAGGTATGTAATTCGCACATTTGTCCAATTCGCATATTCGCACATCTGAAAATAAATGCATTTTCACTTTACAACCACATCAAATTTATTACACTTGTACTTTAAATTAAATTTTGGAACTAACACCTTCCTAATTTGTACTTAGAAATTTTTATTATTAAAACATTTGTCCAATTCGCACATTCGCACATCTGAAAAATTTTATACCTTAAAAATATTTCCCGCCAAAAACTCCCTCCATAAATTTCCCGCTAAAATTATTGCACAAAAAAAACATTATTTATAGTCAAAGTCTTTACACTAAATTTAAAAAAACAAAAGAGACACTATGCCAGAACTTGATACTGAAATAATCTTGTTCGGGATACTAACACGTGTACCACCAAAGGCTGTTGGTCGGTTTAAGAGTGTTTGTAAGTCATGGAATTCATTACTCTCAGGAAATGCCTTTGTAAAGCAACATTGTTCTCGATCGGCAGTTCCATCTAATCAGAAAGTTCTCGTAATTGAAGACCAAACCTCATCAATCCATCCAATCAACTTTGAAACACATGATTACGAGCCGGGCACAAGCATCACCATTCCTTTTGATCATAAATCATATGATAATCGATTCAATGTTGTCTCTATTTTATCACATTTGAATGGATTATTGTGTGTTTGCAATAGTTTCACAACCGATTTGTTCCTTTGGAATCCAGTCACCACCTCTTTCAAACGCTTGCCACACCCATATTCCAACGACTTCTATAAAGGTACTCATGATGCAGTTGGTCTGTACACCGACACACATGATGATTTTAAAGTCTTGTACATAAGGCGTAGGGATGATACGGTTGCTGTGAATGTGTATTCTAGGAGTGACGAATCATGGAGAAACATACCTCTCACACTACCAGCAAATTATCTAACCACCCGTTTCCGTTGGTCATCTGGTACTTTGTGTGGTGACACTCTTTATTTCATTGTTAGCGAGATATTTATTGGGGGTAGCCATTTCATGATATCTTTTGATGTAAATACGGAGCAATTTCAACTGATCAACTTGCCACAGATTCTTAATAATGGAATCGTTTATATTATTTTAGTGAATGCACAAGATAAGCTAATAATGTTTGTTGCTACCGGATATCGCGAGATGAAAATTGACATGTGGACCCTTGAAGAAGGTACCTGGTATCGGATCTACTCATTTCCTGAAATATCAAGCGATTTGTGGTGCTCGATAACACATTATGTGACAAACGGAAATAAGTGGCTTGTCATGGCAAAATTTCAGAAGATTTTTGAAATCGATACTGGTCTGATGTGGTTTGACCGTTTTTATCCCGTTACTTCCTTTCAGTGTAATAATGGTGCGTTGTTTATGGAGACCCTTGTTTCACCTAGTATCTCGGATACGTAATGTTTTAATTTTTAGGATTTGTAATGTTTTAATTTGTAGGAATTGTTATCTTTTAATTTTTAAGATATGTAACGTTTTACTTTTTAAGGAATTGTAATGTTTTAAATTTTAAGATATGTATCGTTTTAGTTTCAAGTTATTACGATGAGGTTTATTGTTATTTGCAGACACAACAAATTAAAAAACAAGAAGGGTTTATTTCGCACATTTGTCCATGTCGCACATTCGCACATATGAAAAATAAATGTTATATAGAAAATTTAATTGAACGGTGTTTCCATATGTCAAGTTTTTACAATATTGTTTATTGTTATTCGCGAACAAATAAAAAAACAATAAGGGTTAAAGGGTTAATTCGCACATTCGTACATTTGTCCAAGTCGTGTATTCGCACATTTATCCTCTTTTACACCAACCTTCCACATTATTTCCCTCCAAAATTTCCCGCTAAAATTTCCCTCCATAAATTCCCGCCAAAATTTTACCCAAAACCACATTATATATAGGAGCATATTCTCTTATCCTAACAACAAAAAACATACATACTATTAGAATGAACAAGGCACAAAATGAAGCTTCAGCTTACCCTCAGAGTCTCGGAACTTCAGCATCAACACATCAAAATGCACAGTGTTCAAACTGCATCAAGTTGCGTTCAGACTGCATCAAGTTGAAACAAGATATAATGGAACTAAAGAAAAAGCTAGGACGGTATAATAATCCGCAAAGGAAAAATCAATCAGCTAGCCCTTGCGACGACATGGGCAAAATTAGTTTCAAGTAATTATCTATGTTTAGGCTGTATCAGGTTTAATTATCTATGTTTTTATGCAATTTAGTATGTTTAGGCTGTATCAGGTTTTAACTTAATTATCTATGTTTTTATGCAATTTAGTATGTTTAGGCTGTATAGGTTTTTACGTTGTATTAGCCTATCAGAATGCAAGCAAATTAAAATGAATGAAAACTGAGTTTTGACTAATACAATGTAAGAAGTATGAATATTTGCAAAAGTGCGTGAGATACATGCTACTTGCAACCTTAAATCCTACATTAAATCCTACACAAAAGATGGAGGTTGGCTACGCAACCTTAAATCCTACACAACCTAAACTGTTGTGCAACCAAGATGCACAACCAATTGACATGGTTCATAGTTCATAGACCTACTAGCAGATGCAATGTTATCCAACCATAATTGTTTACAAAAGATACAACCTGAACTGAACAAATGTTTTTGACATACACAACCACATAAAGCTTCACGTCTATTCCATTGAAATTACCTTCTTGTATTTCCAAAAGAAATCCATCAACTGTTCCCGATAGGCTATAGCAAAGGATGCAGGATCATCAACCATCAACGGAAGATTGTGTGTCAAACGATAAAGAAAGATCATTACCCAAATACCACAGTCTTCGTAATATCCGCTTTGCAAAGGAACCTCTTCATACCTAAACGTTATTGAGTAACTCTTCGGATCAATATTCTTCTTAGCCATGACATCAGTTTCTTCCAGATATGGGGGAATTACAGCTGCAAAACGTTCCAACCAAGTATCCCACCATTTCTTTCCTTCTGCATCCGGACCATGCATGCTGTCATATATACTAACCACCCCTGAACGAATATGCAGCATTCCCAAAGCCCAGTGAACTTTAGGCTCATTAATGGGAAAGTAAACCTACAATATCAGAGGAAAAGATTGCTAATCAAAGGTTTGATTACAATAGTAGAATATAAAATTCAACTATGAACTATCAAAGCCAAGTAAACGCAGTTTTAAGTTTACATAACAGAATATTTTCATATACATGAGTTCACATTAGATATACCTTGAACATAACATGCCAACAAGAAAAAGTAAAGTGAAATGAATGGTTAGTCTATTGAATTTGAAAAACATGTTATTCTATGTTAACTTTCTCATTAGTTTATCGTTATTTTCTTTTGCGTACTTTGAATCAAAAAAGAATGAACAAAACCATTTCTCATCTAGGAAGCTAATTAGGGCCTACTGTGATCATTAGCAGAAGTAGCCAAATGAGAATAATGTAGGCTTATATTGAATATGTAATACCTTAATATCAAGGAGCGTTTGGATATATGTGATTTTGTTAATTAGTTCTAGAATTGCTAAAATTCCATATCTTAACCGAGGCGTATATGTTTTCCACATAACACAACACTACAAGGACATACCTATCTAAAATCTACTTATCATTGCATAAACATGAATCGTCAAGGACATGAATTGGACATCTTACCTTTTCAATATTTTCAGCAGACCAGGGCACACCATATGTAACACCTTCTGAATAATAATACGGGACCTCTTGTTGAAGAAGCTGTGTGCTGAAGAATGGGCCGACCATCACCCAATCAGCATCATCAGCTCTTAAGTTCCACATGTACGTAAACCATGCCTCAATGTGCTGCGATTTGAAACCATAAATAAAATAATTACTAACATAACAAAATGACATATAGAAGTTAAGGTTTTCTAATTAAAAAGCGAGTAATAATTACTTACACAATCATATAGCCATCCTTTTCTGTTTCTGTCCTTTCCCATTAAACCACCCCAAAACTTATTAAAGTAGTCACCATTAACCCATGGAAGTTGAAATCTCATCTCCTTTCTTGACCGCAGTAACATGGTTATCTCTGGATGAGGATTGACCAAGCCAGGTAGTGAATCTTCAGGACGCGTCAATTGCTAGTGAAACATTTCCATATTAAATGATGATTAATAAGATATAATACTACATAAAGGTTCAAGTTATAAATAAAATAAAATAAAATATAAAAATAGGTATATGTACCTCTACCCACGGTTCAAGCTGTAAAACATTTCCATCAGGTCCAATCAGAGAGGGTTTCTTATACGATTTATACACCCTAGATCTAGTACGACACTTTTTGGACCTTCTTGGTGTAGTAGGTGGTGGAGGTGTGTATGGATCAGAGAGATGACGGCTCTTCTTTCTCTCTCGTTGGAAGGGAACCTTTACAGTTTTAATACCATCATCCATATCCTGAAACGTAAGACATATATGTTGGTTCGTAAGACATATATGTTGGTTCGGAACACATAAAATGTTGGTTCGTAAGACATATGAGTGTTATGCAATTAGTCATGAAACGTAAGACATATATATTGGTTCGTAACACATAAAATTTGCTTACCAAATCAATCACTGAGTCTTCCGGGATAGGGGACAAAGCTGGTTCCCCGTCAACGAGCATCTCATTAATAACCTGGAAATGAGATATTTTCATGACATATGAAAACACAAACTACTTTCTCAACTAAAATCTGGTATGGAATGCTAATTTAGGATTACAATAGGGTTTTATCTGCTTATCTTTTAGAATGGTATAAAGTCCCCAGCCTTTGACTTCAGTTCCTTACGAATAACCAGATTCCAATCCTCCCGACCTCCCCCACCCAATAGGGAACATTTTTGTAACATCATATAATATAACTAAGCACAAATCATATATTTTTGGGTTTATATACTGGTTCAAAACTAATCTAACACTCGTAAAGAATAGTTTTGGATTGTCGATCTCAATTTGAAATAGCTATTTGAATGTATGTTTCATTTAAGATGTGAATGCAACAAAACTAACTTTATAGATACGATAGCACTTTTTCACTTTTATGTCGTACTCACTTGACACCATCAACCGTTCATCTGCTAATCCATAATATTTTCATACCTCATTACTCCCTGAGTTGTTATCCGGAACAGGGCCCAAATCTGGTTGCGCGTCAACGTGTGCAACACCAACATCCATCTGCTTATCCAACGAACAATAATTCAAATCCTGAAACTGATATACAAGTAAATCTAAGTAACAAATATATTTGCAACGCAAATCTTTAGATGATGCCATATGACAAATTGCATACCATATCATCCGGAAGAGAGGAAAAATAATTCAAATCCGTTAAATTATTTGGTGAATCCTGAAAAAGAAATACAATTTTTGTAAGGACCACAAATTTGTTAAGACTTAAACTACATACAAACATTGTAATACTTACCATTGGAATTTCATCGTCATCTTTCTCAACAGCATCCTCTTCGATACCTGCATCTGCAACAGGATCTTCTTCATTAGCCTCTTTAACAACATCCTCATCTATAGGCTCCTTAACAGGATCTTCTTCATTAGCCTCTTTAACAACATCCTCATCCTCCTCCATAGGCTTGCCAACAACACCAGATAGTTCAATCATGATACTTGCATCTGTAACAATTCGCAATTTCAGGTTAATTACCATTCCCGGAAAATTTCACTATTCACTTTTACTATTCATTTTTCCCGAAAATTTTCCCGAAAGTTGATTTTTATTTGATATTCTCAAGTGATAAATCATTTCCATGGCAAATTAAATGTTTGACATTCGTCAGATCATTTTCGTAAAAGTTATTAAGGAATTACACGGAATTACACGTTTTAGGGTAAAACGTCATTCAGAAATTCTACGTACAACGAAACTCGACCGCGTTAAGTGACCCCGCATCAGAAAAATGTTTGACACACTCATGATTTATTTGAGAATTAATCGTGACTGAGAAAAACATGACCAAAGACTTCCCGGCAGGTCACCCAAGCCGTACTACTCTCGCATGAGCACGCTTAACCGTATGGGCGATTAACCGTTAGACCACAAAACGCGTTTCTAAGACAATTTGAGTTTTCAACTTATTAGAAAAAGTCAACATATTTTTCCCTCCTCCATTGACCAAAAATCATCCCTTGATGTTATAAGTCATTCCTTGATTTTTAGGCTTACGGTTTGATGTCTAAAAGACATTTAATACCAACCGACACTAGACTGAGCCCAGTCTAGACATTATAAGTCATTTTAAATCATTTTTATCACATTAGAAAAGTAACATTTTACTTTTCTCAATTTTACGCAATATTCGTACGTTTTACGTATTACGCGTTTTAGACCCGTGTTTCCAGCTTTTAGCAGGGTTTTACACCCAAATGGAACCTACCACTCATTTTATATTTTATTATGGAACATATGGACATGTTTATCAAAACTTTCAAGTTCCATAATTTTACGACACCCGGTTTTACGTTTTGAGGCTTAATCATTTACGATTGGCATTTCCCGGAGTCAAGTTTCATCCTAATACTTAGGATAATACCAAGCAAAAGCCAAAGCTTCCTCCCCAAGCTTATGAACCGCCATTTGGGGGGGGGGTTTCACACTAGGTGGCTTGATCTCAAGCTTAATGGCCTTAGATTTCATCCATGTGTTCACCTTGGCCTCCAAGGTTGGACTAGTCAACATTTCTAACCTCCTTAAGACCCTATAAAAGCCCCCATTCCCCCCTTTTGTGCCGTGCACCTCCAACCTCCAAAACCTTTCCATCCTTTGCTCATTTCCTTCTAGTTTCATGCAAGATTCAAGTGCTAGTTCAAGGTAGAAACCCTAGATAGGTTATCATTCATCAAACACTTCCATAACCTCATATACTTGGTGATTTCTCTTGAGTTTAAATCCACTCAATTCACCTCAACTTTCATTACATCTCTTTCAAGATTACAAGGGTAGAAAGATTGCATGAAGTGAAATGGGTTGAAGCAAGTCTATCAATGTCCTATCCTTACATGTTAACTTCCTTTCATCTTTGAAAGCCAAAAGTTGTGAGCCAAACCCTAACTTGATTCTTGTTAAATAATCATGTTCATGTTATTTACATATTATTTGTGCTATATATTGTCTTGTTATCATGTCCATGATGTATAAAAATGACCAAAACAAGTTATTGTTATTGATTGTTAAAACAAGTTACTAAAACAAGCAAACTAGTGACTTTCTTGGTAAGACCTGATCAAAATGGTAAAAATATGATGTTGGATCATTACATATTACAGTAGAGGACTTAACAAGGAAACCATAGCAATTTGAATCACCCAAAACGAGTATACGAGTCAAAAGTTACGCCCATTTGAAGTTACCAAAACTTTGCGGCAAACTGCCAAATACCATTCTGATCAAATTTGGGTTTTGAAAGTCCCACTTCTGGTCCGATTCATCAAAAAGTTAAAACACGAAAGTTGTCCGGAACGCCGTTTTCGTTTAGGAATAAAGAAGCTCGAGACCTAAAAACACTTTCCGAGTGATAAAATTCTTCAAATTCTAAACAGCCCATTTTTAGGCGAAAGTCACAAGATTATGGTTATACTTTGAAAGGAACAAGAGGTCTTATGACCTATAATCAAGACCACAACCATGGCTAGAGCCAAGGTTGTGTCTCATGACCTTGGAACAAGGACCAAAGGTCATGGCTAGGCCATGACGAAATGACCATACCAACTTTCATAGGCGTAAACATGAAACAAAGAGTTGACGAGAACTTGAACAAGCAATTTGGATCTACTTCACTTAAAAGGGAACCATGAGATATTACCAAGAGAAAATGGTCATACAAAACTTATGAAACATACCCTAATAACAATCTTCATGTACTAATAAACTTTCCTAAGTTTATTCAAATATCGGACATGTAACCTTTCGGATCAAAACTTATATCTATATATTTCATCAACTACTACAATAGTAGGGAGCCTCATGTGAGGAGTTCATTATGTAAGCCGTCGAGTTGAGTTGTGGATTTACGAGTTAAAGTGTCCTGGCTCCTCGAACGCTTACTAACATGACTTCTGAATTATGTCGGCCCGAACGGTAGTAAACGATATACAAAACATACATGTTTCATGAATCTTTTCTTTCAACGACTTACATTATACATCATACCACATCATGGACTAGATGCAAGATATATATATATTGGCGTGTTTATGTTTCCTTAGACATTATTCCAAACCTAAGTTACAACAATTATTCTAGGTTGCTCGTAGAAGTTCTTACGGCATATCCATCATTCTCATTATACATCATCCAACTCAAGGTGAGTTCATAGCCTCACTTTACATTACTTCAATGTTTTACAAACCCTTGGGGGGAATACATGCTATTTTAACCGAGCACAATGTTTTTAAATTGTATGCTTGCCTGATTGTTTTATTATCACTAAGTACCAGCCTTGCTAAACTGAGATCCCTTATTATGAACCATTTAATCACTAGCAATAGTGAGCGCAAATATTGTGAATAGGCCTATTGGGATTGACGAATCCCATTTGTATTGACTAAGTTCAAACAAATGCGCTAATATTTGAGATTTAGGTATGTTAGCAAAGTACCTACCGGGATAAATCTGCCGATCGATATTGGTACACGTTAACGTTTTGGTGTCATAAGCTTAGTGTATAATACATTTTATGGGCGTATAACAACATAGCCTACCTATTTTGCTTTCCAAACATTGGTGTGAGCCTATAACTCACACTACCAACATATTGTGTTCAAACATTTAACAAACTCTATGAATATCACTCAACCTTTGTGTTGACCTCTCAAGCATGTATTTCAGGTTTATGACGATCAAGGATGGCACGGAAGGACACGGATACTCAAGAGGGCTATAAATTTTATTATCATTCAAAACTCATTTATTATACATTGTAAACATGGAACCAATTGGGACCTCATTTTGTAATCTCTGATATTTATATAATTTGAATGATAAATCTTTTAAAACGACTCAATTGGAGTTCGTTTTCTATCATTGTGACTATTGTGCCGTCGAGTAATACCCAGTTTGAATTCCGCTGCAACCATGAATTGGGGGTGTTACAGATTGGTACCAGAGCCATGGTTATAGAGAAACGGGTCTAATTGAGACCTAAACTATAACCACACATACAAGCAAAAACATTTTTATAGCCTTCCGCTCTCCGTGTCTTCCATCCTCCAGACGATTATGGACTTAGTAAGCATGTTATGCTACACAAACATATTAGTATATTCATATATACCCATTTTGAGCATTTCTCCGTAGGCATTTTTATGCTACACAAACATAATTGCATATTGATATATGTACCCTAAAAATAATTGAGCATTTCCCCGTAAGTATAAGTATATTGATATATACACACTAGGCATTTTATGCTACATGAACATATTAGTATATTGATATATACACACTAGGCATTTTATGCTACATGAACATATTAGTATATTGATATATAAACTCGGTTTATTTTCAATCATTTATCTAAACAATGGACTAAACATATCTGTGTATGCCTATTCTAAGGCATTTCGGCACAGCCACACTCTCCCAATCATGTTCCTACTCCAACATTATATGTCCAAGACATTGTAACTGATTGCAATGGTCTTTCCTATTTTTCAAGACATTGTGAGATACAATGGTCTCATTCATTTTCCAAGACATTGTATGATACAATGGTCTTAATCATTTCTCAAATGTTTTGAGTCACACAATGACCTAACCTACTTCCCAGACATTGTGAATTGCACAATGGTCTAACCTACTTCCGAGACATTGTGTTTTGTGCAAATGGTCTCTAGAATTATTCCATCACATCATCAATATCATTTCTTATGATATCAAAAACCCGTCACAATCTATCGATTTCAAAACAAGAAATATGAGATTTCTAAAGGACAAACTAATCCATCATCGACAAAAGCTGAACTTTCTCTACATTCATCAAAGTTTTCTTATGAAACCTTCATTATTAAAAGTTCGTGATCCTGGCCAAGTATGTTCTATTTTAGAACTACTTAAAACTTCCTTTCCATACGTATCTACCCTTACTATCTTCTATGCTATAGAATATGAAAACATACGTTACAAGTCTTGTATGGACGGGACTTGCAACTGAATTGTTTGACATCGCCTTTGTTTAGTGAACAGTTTCCCGAAAGCAACGGACATATCAAAAGTATACCTAGTTTAGGTATTTGAAAATTTTATCGAACCTTGGCTAAATATAGACTAGTCACCTATATTTAACCTAGGGACAGTGGAATATAGTCTGACTAACTATATTCGACTTAGAATTTTCAAATACTGAGAATAGTTGTACTAGGGTTATGTTTAGATTGATTTCCTACATGAACATGGTAAACCACCAGAATACATTAAAACGATCTAGAGACACGATAATGTCTTACCACTCAGCGAAATCTTAACACCTTATTCGTGTTACCTAATTTCATTCTTGAAATTTTTCATTTATGAGATAATCCGAACTACTATCTTGGGATAGTTATCAATTATTCTCTTCATCCTGTAGAAGTACTATCCTGTTTAGGTCCTAAGGATACCATTCCATCATAAACTTTTAAAATCTCTTAAGATTTTTAAAAGCAAACTCAACATCTATACCTAAGAGTATTAATGTTAAGCATACACCACACACTTTTGTTCATCAACATATCACAACATTATCTTCACAACCGTGGCAAACACAAGCTCATTAACAGATCTTGATGCACTTTTAAAGCTCAAATCATCCTTAGTTACACCACAAGTACCCTCATCAGCTTTACAAGATTGAATATTCATCTTGTACTTTTGGAACACCAGTATCATCTCATAATACACTACGTTGTAACTCACCGGCTAAGTATGAATGTTGTGTCGGGAATTCTTGAGTAGGATGATTTATAATGTCCTTATTTGAATGGATTGGGATGCCTTTTCATTTAAATAAAGAAATTATAAATCATCGAACCATACGTTTATATTCCTTTAGTTACATTGTTTGGGATGCCTCTCTATGTAAATAAAGAATTATAAACAAGTGGGCTTAATTATATCCGAAATAACATAAGTATGAAGTCAATAAACACTAGATACAACAACAGATTACCTACTAGGCTATGATTGCAACGACTATCCCAATTTCCATTTGTACAAGGTTTACATTTTGGTTTTCATAATGATAGTGCAATAACAAACAAACTCATTACGAGGCCATGTAACCATATGCATGTGCAGTCGTACCAAACTCATTACGGGGCCATGTAACCATATGCATGGGCAGTCATACCGAACTCATTGTGAAGCCATGTAGCCATATGCATGGGCAGCCGTACAATTCAAACAGGACTTGGTCCAACCACATGTTCAACATTTATTCCATTATTCGATGTCTATGTCAATTGCAATTGTTGTTCAACTACTATATCAATTGCTATTGATACTTGACAACTGTATCAATTTCCATTTTGATATTTAACTATATCAATTTCTGTACAACTACTATATCAATTTCTATTAATAATCGACTGCTATATCAATTTTCTTTGATATTCGACTATTATATGGATCTCTACTGATATTCAACCATGTTATCAATCTCTATTGACACACCATATTCTGAGACAAATCAAACTACATCACTAGTAATTCCAGACTTTGGTCCTCATAAGTAACCACACATCTTTATCGACACCACTCCAACATATGACACACAAAGAACTTCGAGATGAAGTTCCCCGTAAGGGGTAGAGACTGTAACAATTCGCAATTTCAGGTTAATTACCATTCCCGGAAAATTTCACTATTCACTTTTACTATTCATTTTTCCCGAAAATTTTCCCGAAAGTTGATTTTTATTTGATATTCTCAAGTGATAAATCATTTCCATGGCAAATTAAATGTTTGACATTCGTCAGATCATTTTCGTGAAAGTTATTAAGGAATTACACGGAATTACACGTTTTAGGGTAAAACGTCATTCAGAAATTCTACGTACAACGAAACTCGACCGCGTTAAGTGACCCCGCATCAGAAAAATGTTTGACACACTCATGATTTATTTGAGAATTAATCGTGACTGAGAAAAACATGACCAAAGACTTCCCGGCAGGTCACCCAAGCCGTACTACTCTCGCATGAGCACGCTTAACCGTATGGGCGATTAACCGTTAGACCACAAAACACGTTTCTAAGACAATTTGAGTTTTCAACTTATTAGAAAAAGTCAACATATTTTTCCCTCCTCCATTGACCAAAAATCATCCCTTGATGTTATAAGTCATTCCTTGATTTTTAGGCTTACGGTTTGATGTCTAAAAGACATTTAATACCAACCGACACTAGACTGAGCCCAGTCTAGACATTATAAGTCATTTTAAATCATTTTTATCACATTAGAAAAGTAACATTTTACTTTTCTCAATTTTACGCAATATTCGTACGTTTTACGTATTACGCGTTTTAGACCCGTGTTTCCAGCTTTTAGCAGGGTTTTACACCCAAATGGAACCTACCACTCATTTTATATTTTATTATGGAACATATGGACATGTTTATCAAAACTTTCAAGTTCCATAATTTTACGACACCCGGTTTTACGTTTTGAGGCTTAATCATTTACGATTGGCATTTCTCGGAGTCAAGTTTCATCCTAATACTTAGGATAATACCAAGCAAAAGCCAAAGCTTCCTCCCCAAGCTTATGAACCGCCATTTGGGGGGGGGGGTTTCACACTAGGTGGCTTGATCTCAAGCTTAATGGCCTTAGATTTCATCCATGTGTTCACCTTGGCCTCCAAGGTTGGACTAGTCAACATTTCTAACCTCCTTAAGACCCTATAAAAGCCCCCATTCCCCACTTTTGTGCTGTGCACCTCCAACCTCCAAAACCTTTCCATCCTTTGCTCATTTCCTTCTAGTTTCATGCAAGATTCAAGTGCTAGTTCAAGGTAGAAACCCTAGATAGGTTATCATTCATCAAACACTTCCATAACCTCATATACTTGGTGATTTCTCTTGAGTTTAAATCCACTCAATTCACCTCAACTTTCATTACATCTCTTTCAAGATTACAAGGGTAGAAAGATTGCATGAAGTGAAATGGGTTGAAGCAAGTCTATCAATGTCCTATCCTTACATGTTAACTTCCTTTCATCTTTGAAAGCCAAAAGTTGTGAGCCAAACCCTAACTTGATTCTTGTTAAATAATCATGTTCATGTTATTTACATATTATTTGTGCTATATATTGTCTTGTTATCATGTCCATGATGTATAAAAATGACCAAAACAAGTTATTGTTATTGATTGTTAAAACAAGTTACTAAAACAAGCAAACTAGTGACTTTCTTGGTAAGACCTGATCAAAATGGTAAAAATATGATGTTGGATCATTACATATTACAGTAGAGGACTTAACAAGGAAACCATAGCAATTTGAATCACCCAAAACGAGTATACGAGTCAAAAGTTACGCCCATTTGAAGTTACCAAAACTTTGCGGCAAACTGCCAAATACCATTCTGATCAAATTTGGGTTTTGAAAGTCCCACTTCTGGTCCGATTCATCAAAAAGTTAAAACACGAAAGTTGTCCGGAACGCCGTTTTCGTTTAGGAATAAAGAAGCTCGAGACCTAAAAACACTTTCCGAGTGATAAAATTCTTCAAATTCTAAACAGCCCATTTTTAGGCGAAAGTCACAAGATTATGGTTATACTTTGAAAGGAACAAGAGGTCTTATGACCTATAATCAAGACCACAACCATGGCTAGAGCCAAGGTTGTGTCTCATGACCTTGGAACAAGGACCAAAGGTCATGGCTAGGCCATGACGAAATGACCATACCAACTTTCATAGGCGTAAACATGAAACAAAGAGTTGACGAGAACTTGAACAAGCAATTTGGATCTACTTCACTTAAAAGGGAACCATGAGATATTACCAAGAGAAAATGGTCATACAAAACTTATGAAACATACCCTAATAACAATCTTCATGTACTAATAAAATTTCCTAAGTTTATTCAAATATCGGACATGTAACCTTTCGGATCAAAACTTATATCTATATATTTCATCAACTACTACAATAGTAGGGAGCCTCATGTGAGGAGTTCATTATGTAAGCCGTCGAGTTGAGTTGTGGATTTACGAGTTAAAGTGTCCTGGCTCCTCGAACGCTTACTAACATGACTTCTGAGTTATGTCGGCCCGAACGGTAGTAAACGATATACAAAACATACATGTTTCATGAATCTTTTCTTTCAACGACTTACATTATACATCATACCACATCATGGACTAGATGCAAGATATATATATATTGGCGTGTTTATGTTTCCTTAGACATTATTCCAAACCTAAGTTACAACAATTATTCTAGGTTGCTCGTAGAAGTTCTTACGGCATATCCATCATTCTCATTATACATCATCCAACTCAAGGTGAGTTCATAGCCCCACTTTACATTACTTCAATGTTTTACAAACCCTTGGGGGGAATACATGCTATTTTAACCGAGCACAATGTTTTTAAATTGTATGCTTGCCTGATTGTTTTATTATCACTAAGTACCAGCCTTGCTAAACTGAGATCCCTTATTATGAACCATTTAATCACTAGCAATAGTGAGCGCAAATATTGTGAATAGGCCTATTGGGATTGACGAATCCCATTTGTATTGACTAAGTTCAAACAAATGCGCTAATATTTGAGATTTAGGTATGTTAGCAAAGTACCTACCGGGATAAATCTGCCGATCGATATTGGTACACGTTAACGTTTTGGTGTCATAAGCTTAGTGTATAATACATTTTATGGGCGTATAACAACATAGCCTACCTATTTTGCTTTCCAAACATTGGTGTGAGCCTATAACTCACACTACCAACATATTGTGTTCAAACATTTAACAAACTCTATGAATATCACTCAACCTTTGTGTTGACCTCTCAAGCATGTATTTCAGGTTTATGACGATCAAGGATGGCACGGAAGGACACGGATACTCAAGAGGGCTATAAATTTTATTATCATTCAAAACTCATTTATTATACATTGTAAACATGGAACCAATTGGGACCTCATTTTGTAATCTCTGATATTTATATAATTTGAATGATAAATCTTTTAAAACGACTCAATTGGAGTTCGTTTTCTATCATTGTGACTATTGTGCCGTCGAGTAACACCCAGTTTGAATTCCGCTGCAACCATGAATTGGGGGTGTTACAGCATCCGCAACAGGATCTTCTTCAATAGGCTCCTTAACAAATGACGTTAAAAGAACACAAGAAGTTAGTAAATACATAAAAAAACAATTCATATATGTTAAAAACTATTTTAGTAGTACACACCTTTGGCTTATCAACATTGCCAGATAGTTCAACCACATTACTTGCATCCGCAACAGGCTCGTTATCAGGGTGGTGACACGCTGGTTCTGTAACATCAATACAAATAAAAAACATGCTGATGTAAATGGGCCAAATAGAAATGACAGATCAGTATAAAACATGCTGATTAAAAGGGGATAAGCCACTTGAGATTACCTGGAACTTTAACTGGTATGACAAGTTTCTCAACTGCAGCTAAACGACCTTCTATACTAGACACATACTTCAAAAGTTGTTTATTGGTCATGCGCCTAAGAGATTCATCCACTTCAACATCGCTAGAATCATCGTCATGAGATTCATCCACTACACTTGTATGAACCTCGGTACAGATGCGTACTGAGGTGTGCTTCCCTTTTTGATGAAAGTCATGACAAACCCTATACTTGATCTTATCACATTTAACTCTTTTTTTCTTTCGTGGACTTGATACGCATGGGTTGTTAAAGTATTCTAAACTTGAAATCCACCAGAGTGATGCCCTCTCGGCAGCGTTTGGAATGATAGTTTGTATTCCTGTTGTTGAATAGAAAAGCGAGTCATACTTTGATTTCGTAAACACCTGCACGTCACCCCAAGCAACCCCCCATGGAAGAGCCTTCACATCTTTGTGCCACCATCTCTTTGAATCAGGAAAGGTTTCAAGTACAAAAATCTGCAATGTAAATAACAATATAATTAGATTGACACATGAGATACAACCCGATAATTCTACTTAAATGTTTTTGGAAACCAAAATTTAAAAGATGCTGCTAACTCAGTGAAGACTGAAAGCTCAGTGAAACTCATATTCATCCATGAGTCATGGTCTTATATTAAAAGATGCTGCTAACTACTACACCGAAGTTCCTATTCATGGTATATTTAAAAAAATAGTATAATTTGAGTCCTTTCAAGACTGTTGAATAATGGTCTTTATATTAACAAAAAATAAGAACAATGGTCTTTGTATTAACAAAACATAAGTGTTAACCAATCCGATTAAGACTAACCTTAAGCACAAAAGCAAATCCCCATAAGTTATAAACTGGCTGGTATGCCGAGCCCTTCATTGCATACTCTTGCATATACTCATCTCTTTTGCTAGACACCAACATGTAATTCCGTTCGTGAAATTCTTGCCACATATGCTCCCCCCCAAGGGAAAGCATTCCATTGATCTAAATCATCAACTAGGGCCACAAACTCTTTAACCATCATATGTCTAATCTCTTGACCCAAAAAACAATAGTCTGCCGCTAGTAGAAGACAAACACGTAAAGCATCCGGGTCATCTAGTTGCAGAAACTTTTCATCCTCAAGCAACTTGTAAAGGTCTTGCCCCTTCAAAACCTTAAGATCAGGGAACACACGCTTCATAAAAGCAGATTTAACATTCTGCAAATGGCGTAATGAGATATCCCCAAAGCGAAAACCAGTTATTAAACAGAACTCTCTTCTACCCATCTCTATTGTGTGTTGCCCAATATCAAAAATAAAGGGAGTATCATAAGTTGCATCTTTAACATTCCTTTGATGAAAAAGTAGGAAATTAAGAACATGGTTATCATGATCTTCTGTTTTGATGTCTAGCCAAGGCCCGAAGACAGTACCTTTAAACATGTTGTAACAATTTAACCCCCTGTCCTTTAGGCGATCTCGGATCTTTTTTAACAGGTATAGCTTACTTCTTATGTTGACCCTGGACCTGAGAACCTACAAAAAATAAAATGAAGTAAACCATAGTTAAGTTAATATTCGAGCTTGGAATGAAGAATGGTTCGGTTAACATACAACCAACTATATATAGGAGCATATTCTCTTATCCTAACAACTAACAATAACTAGTAAAGGTAATAACACTATCAGAACAAATATAGCTAAACAAGAAATTACTTGCAAAACAATTTCCTGAAAACACAGAAAGGTAATAAAACTAACAAAAAAAGCTTTTAACAATTGTCAGTTTCAATCTTGTATTAAAAACCAAATTAAGGTTTGGAAATGTTTTACTTTTAGTCATTTGTGATAAATTTTACAATAAACGACAAACGACATTGCTACTTTTTTATATCATATATAACAAGCATTTTATTGATTAAAACATCTTAAGGCATATACAACAATAGACACCTTAACAAAAACTCCTAAAGACTAACATCACTAGGCTCCCAACATTTGCAAGAAACCAAAGGCAGCAACACGATGGGATCTTACACCCGTTATTTTCCATACTGCGGTGTCTAAGAAACCACAGAGAAAATTGCAGACACACAAAAGCTAACAAAACCAATCCCTCCACTACGGTAGAGCACCCTTTTCTTGCCGTTATGCAAATCCAGACATTGCTATGCTATGAAATCAAATATGATGAAAATGGATCACCTATTAGTGGTGGCAGATTACACCCGCTTATAGCGAAATATGCTGGTTTGGGTGGACCATATATTACACGTATCAAATTTACAACAGTAATCATTTGCATGAACTCAACAAGAAAAGACAGATAAAGTGTTCAGGGGTCTGCTCAACCCAAACCAACCATACTGGCATTTATCTAATACTAACTTGAAACATATATTACACACTATTTTGAAGCTCATATGTGAGGACTACGTCAAGGGTGAAGCATACATTTGTATCAGAATGAATATTGTACAACACTAAACAAAAAGGGCACAAGAGTTTCGTAACTACAGCACAACAAAGATAATGAACCCCGAATGGGTTCATCAAGATACATGAAAATAATATATAGCCTTACCTCACATATCTATACTATAATCTTTATACCAAATCTATCAGCCATAAACTCTTCAATAGTAATGAGTCATACAAATTTGTTGCCCTGTTACTTGAGAATACAAACGAGCTTCACAAAACATCATGGTAGTTTGTCTATTAATATGTGTTACACAAGACATTGTTTGACTACCATAACAGGTTCAATGATCATTACACAAGACACGTGAAATTCTTTAATCATTTCATTTGACAAAAAAATCAAGTATAACAATATAAAGCAAATGACAAAAAAATCAAGTATAACAATATGATTGAAGTCAAAATACTGCTTATGGGCCCATTTTTTTATACGGCTTATAATGTTTGCACTATAACTAAAACCCTAATCAAAATATTTTTGAAACCAAAACACTCAAAATACTGCTTAACTCTTTACTGCTTATGGGCTTATTTTCAAGCACTAAACCCTAATCAAATAAGCCTTTTTATAGGGCTTATAATGTTTGCACTATAACCAAAACCCTAATCAAATATTTTTGAAACCAAAGCACTCAAAATACTGCTTAACTCTTTACTGCTTATGGGCTTATTTTCAAGCACTAAACCCTAATCAAATAAGCCTTTTTAAAATAACACTATCTGCTTAAATAAATCATAAACAATAAACATATACTCCATTATTCTACTTACTAAGGGCAACAAAAAAATCATATATTATTCAACTCAAAACCCTCAAAAAATCCTATATTGTTTGAAATAAGCCTTTTTGCGGTTAACATTATATTATCTAACTAAAACCGAATCAAAAAATCCAATAATCCTCTTATCGTAATCGAATAATCATTTTTAACGAGATAAACAACGAATAATCAAATAAGCAACTTACGTGAATTCTAGGAGCCATTGCACCACGAGATAAACACAGATCCACTCATAATTTATGATTTTGGGACAAGAACGCTTGATTTGATTTTGTGTGTGTGTTTATTTAGGTGTGTTTTTTAATTTTAATGATCCGGTGTTTGTTTGTTTTTAATTTTAGTATTAAAAGTCAAGGGTTAAAGTACGAATAATATATTTGTAAAAGTACAAATAATATCTTTTGTAAGATCTTGTGTTCTTTTCCAAGAAAGTTGGTCACGTGGGGGGCCGAAATTCGCACATTAGCACAATCGAAATCGCACATTTGTTTATAAACACGTGGGGGGACAAGTGTTAGTGGGTGGGCCTCCAATGATTGGTATTTATCTCCTTTACATGGACACTTGGCAAAAATCTGGTGGAATCGCACGATCGCACATTAGCACTTGACCAAATTGGGAACATTAGCTAAAAAAGTCATTGGTGGGAATTCCTATCCACAAAAAGTCCTCTTTTCGGAATTAACGCTTTTCTTAACCACAACCTTAAGAGTCGAGTGGGGTGATGGTCGTGATGGGTAAATTTAGGTCCGGGTTAAAAAAGTTATGGGTCAGCCAGCAACACTCATAGATAGAAAAACTCATGTTTCTCATTTATAAATCAATGTGTCAAATATGCGTACAAAAAATATAATATTTCGACAAAACCTAATCCTTTTGTAAAAAGATTTATATACACACATATGAGGATTCTCAATCCATTAAGCCCATTTGTAAGTTGGTTTTTACAATCTTTTAAATGTTACCGGTTTGACCAAAGATACAACATTATCCAAATTAATCTAATTATAACAAAAAAATGTATATATGATGGAAATATTATGTGCTTTAGCTTGCATACCTCCTTGAGAGCCTTTCTGTTGCCGGCTTGTCGCGAAATATCTTTATCGACACCATTATCATATGGTCATCAAAATCAAGAGTTCAATGGAAGGGAGCTCTGGCAGGTTGCTTCTTTCGTTGGGAGGTCCCCTTGGGTTTAATCCGTATATCATTTCGCTTGATAGCCCTGTGATGGAAAATAATGTTAGGTAAAACAAAGTTTAATTAAGCTATTCTTGTTTGTTAAATACATGAATTAAGCTACACCGGGATCTCACAGAAACCTATGTGATAACCAACAAAGATTTTATAGGAGCATTATAACTCAACTGCTCAATATTGCAGTGAACGGGCCCTTGATTCGCATTCTGGGCAGGAACCAACGTTGACCTCTAAATACGATGAAGTAGTAGCTCAATATGGTCTTAGCACACGCAATCGCATAAGATACATTGCCAGCTATCGGCTGCAATACATATGAAACAGTGACGTTCAAAACAACAACGTATATATGTTATACGTTATAATGTAAAACATCATAAGCACAATGTACACAAGGTATTGACAAATATTGGGTTTCCTTAATTGTTACCTCATATGGCCAGGAAATGACACACATATATCCAAACTCGGGTTCCAATGTAATTACAATTCCATGATGTTAATCATGTCCATATAACCACCTGAACGCAAAGAATGATTATGTTTAGTACACAAAATAACCTTATAGAAAAAACATAAGTTAATACACGTACAATCTAAAGCAAAATTATTATCAGCAATGGTTTTACAACAATTGTTCTTGAGTTGGTTAATTTGAAATGAAACTAATAAAACAACAAAGTTGCAATGTACCCGAACTCAGTAATGGTTTGTCAGAGGAAAATGCAGCAAGCAGAATATTTGCAAGCTTTATCTTTGGAGAAAGTGAAATACATGTGAAGAAGTAAGAAAACAAATAAAAATGAACACATATTATCTCTATTACAATCATTCATTGTCTACACTGCAGTCAAAAAGAAAAAAAATGGTACCTGATGTGCCTATTCCAAGCCGATGAAGATGAACATGACGTAACACATAACCAAATAGCTGAAATTACCAGTAATTACTTCAGGCTATGATTCAGTTGTTTTGAATGTGGGACATGGAAGATGGCATGCCAATTGCTTCATCACGGCCTCTCGGTTATACCATTATGGGTCGATTTTGTAAATACTTATTTGACCATTTTGTTATAGGTGACATCAAAGAAAGATCAACAACAATATTGGATGAGAAGAGACCAACCTTACAGATTTGTGACTGCTAAAGAATTTGCTGATTCGTACCAATCATTTCATGTCGGAAGGAAACTTGGAGATGATTTAGGGACCCCTTATGACAAAACTAAAAGCCACCCTACTGCTTTAACAACCGAAACATATGGTTTAAATAAGAAGGAACTCTTGAAGGCGTGTACCGATAGAGAAATATTGCTCATGAAAAGAAACTCGTTTGTTTATATCTTCAAATTGTTCCATGTGAGAGTTTTTGCTCAATCGAGTTTTTGCATGTTAGAAGGTTTTTACGAAAGAAAATTTGGTTGCCAGTTATATAGAAATTGGACCAAATCTTGTATCCTGTTACCCCATCAGTTTACCATATCTTATATCCATGATTTGAGTTATTACTAGTAACATTTAGATATGGTCAATTTGGTTATGTTATTTCTAACTTCTAAGATCTGAAAGAGTTGTCCTGTAGCTTTAGCTAAAAAGGAAACTTGCTAAAAAATATTCTTAAGCAAGAATATGGCAATTCAAAGAATTAATTTGATATATAGATAAACATCACGTCTAAAGAATTTACACCCTTGTATAAGAAGGTGAATGTGTAGAGTGTAGACACTAGAAGCCACTTAGATTAGCCGGTTATCCCAATACTAAACTTAAAGTGAACATGACTTGAACTAAAAGGTTAAAGAAGGGTAAAATTACCCAACAAAAAATAGCCTCAGTAAAGTTTGGGCTCCAAAAAATTTGAACCCAAATACCCATAAACCGTGTATGATCATATATTCATAAAACGGTGGTTCATTGAAATATATGGTACGTGAATCTACCAGTTTTTTTTTTTTTTTTTTTTTTTTTTTTTTTTTTTTTTTTTTTTGCAAAGGCGAAATATATTATTAATCTCCAAAATATAGTACAATGCTTGTAAGCATACTAATCTGTTTTGGACATGCCCAATAACAGATAATCAAAGCTAGAACAATACATCTGATATTAGACATTACAAGACAATGTCTGATAAAGAATACACTAACATATAACAAGTACAGAGCAGGCTCCACAAATACAAGCACTAATTCAATCCATCACTAAATTCACCTTTGTTATGCACTTTACTATCTAGCTACATTTCCAACACTCTTTCCATCTTGATCATTCAACCTGCCACCACAATGACCATGATAGAAAAGACGTTGGCATCACTAGGCACCCATAACCTCTCCACAAGTAAGAGCTATACCAACTATGCTACATTTCCATTTACTACAATGGCATCACACAGTTGGGAACACACTCCTTACAGTGAGTACCACCATTACCTCCTTGGCAGTGTATAGATAGGACCAAGTAGGATCATCTTTCACTCCTCACTATTCCTATCTTCATACACTACCCACCAAGTTCACTTACCCATCAACAATGGAAACCTACTTTATGAATATCAAATAACTAAACTCTAAAAAGCAATCAACATAGTCCATAATTACCAGCACGGCCTATTCTGAGACTGGTATTGAGGCTTAATAAAGGACTCTAAAACTAATAACTGATAAATTAACATATACGTTGACAATTAAACCCTAGTGTACACACTTCCTAAAGACTTGTCTTGATTAACCCAAAAAGCTTAATGCCTTTAATCAAGATGAAAGATGTTTGTTTGTTCAAGACCAAAAGGGATGGGATTCTTTACTTGAAATAGATTATGCCTACAAAAGTGAAGTGGTTCTATGCAATGTTTTGAAAACCAAGTTTCTAATCGATCCGGTCCAGTCACTAGTCACCAGTTCGACCACCGGATCAATTTGGTTTTTCATTAAAATATAATAAACTTTTTCAAATATGTAGTCCTACATGTCATAAAACCCCATAAACTACCCTACTTTTTCACATTCCCTGGGTTACAACTCAAATCCTAAAACTCAAAAACACAATCAAACATCTTCTATACATTAATTAAATCCTAAACCCACATGCCAAACTGGCCCTAAGTGTTTTAGTTAAACAAACATTTAAGGTTAAAGATTAAAATGTGGACATAAAATGTTAAAAAAAAGTTTAATAATACGATCAAATAAAGTTAAAAGAATAAAAGTTAATGAAAATAACCTTTTTCCAATTTTCACCAAAAAGTAACATTTCACTTTTTGCCCCAAAAAACACACACACAACAACAAAAAAACTTTTCATCTCATTCTCTCAACTTCTTCCACCGTCATCTTCGAACCACAACAATGTGAGTATCTGTTCTTCTTACTGTTTTATTTTATCTATAGTTGATTTAGTTTGTTAGCTTAGTTTAGAGCCTGATTTTGTTAGTTTAAGCTGTATTAGTTTGTTCGATTTTGTTAGTTTATATTTGTTTCCTTCAAGTTTGTCCCACGGATGCAAACAAACTAACGGATAATATTTTAAAAAGAAATACTAGCTCTTTTCCGTCACAAAACGATATGTGTGCAAAATTCTCTTCATTTTTTGGAGTGGACATTTAATTTGAGACAAATAGGTGGACACTTATTTTGAGATGGAATTATAATGTTTTAGGAGGTTTTTTTTTTTTTTTTTTTTTTTTTTTTTTTTTTTTTTTTTTTTTTGTAACCATGATTTCCGACCTTTTGGCCGACTAATCCACGGGGTTTGAATCCACCGCTACACAGACTCAAACCAGGTAAAGCCTTCCCTTTAAAGGAGGTTGGCGTGGCCACTTAAGGTTGTTTGCACCTAGCAGGAATTGAACTTGAGACCTCACACATTTTAGAGTGATAGCCACAAACCCTTTTGCCACTAGGCCACCCTTAACTGGTTATGTTTGTGTTTGTTTTAAGTTTATATGTGAGCTTATTTGATTTCGGCTTATATTTCATAATCTCAATTTTCCGGCTTATTTTGAGACTTGTGAGCTTATATAAATAAGTTTATTGTATCATAATAAACTTATATAAAGCTCACAAGTCTTAAAAATAAGCCGGGAAATTAGCACTTATCAAAATAAATCGAAAAACAAATAAGCTTATAAGCCAACATATTAAGCGTTTGTTTATACAATTCCCCACATGTTTTGTAAACAAAAAACAAATTTTCTACTGTATTTTTTTAGGCTCTTTGGGGGTGTTTGGATAAAGATTACTTTAAAGAGCTTATAGCTTTGTTTTTTGGTGAAATTTGTAAGTACGCTTAAGCTCCAAAATTGTTGGATCCAACTTTTAGGGGAGTTTGGGTAACATGTTTATTTATCTTTCTATTAGTATTTCGTTCTGGTTTAGTTTAATCTGTATAGCATGTTTAAGTTAAGCTTATTGATCCAACTGCACAAATTAATTTAAGTTTATTTTTTAGTGTTTAATAGCTTCTTAAGCACTTAAGTGGTGTTTGGGTAAAAAATTTCTAAACGCTTATGTGTCTTTTGGGTAGAAATAAACTATAATAGTCTTTAGCATTTTGATTGGAGGTTTTTTAGAATACATTAGCTTACCCACACACCCTTTAAACACGACATGCTTACATACCATACTTATTTGTCTCCGCATTATGTTTGTGAGTTGTGACAGATAGAAAACCGAAGACTCAGATGGTAGCAGTGAAACACTCCATCCGCGAATTCACTCCATATGTTATCAACGACCGTGGATATGGGCTGTCTTTTATTTTAGCATTTGTTGACATGGTGTCAACTGTTCTTCGCATGAGCGGGATGACGGGTCTACATTTATCTCCTCAGGTTTTGATAGATGCTCATTGTGATGATGTTCCAAGCTGTGTGGCATTAGCTACAAAGAAAGAGCTTGGGATTCAGAGTCTAGATACGTATCCTTATATAATGGTGGAAAGACCGATTGAAGAGTGGAGCGAGAGTGAGTATATTGCGGGAGTGTCTAAGCGGTATAGGATTGATGATGTGAAGTTTATTTCGGATCCTGATGAAATCAGATCAATTATTTTGGCCAGTTTTGATGAGGGTGGTCGTAAATTTCCTCTTGTTGGAGTTTTACGCACCAATGATTTCAAGAATTGCTCTGTGGCTGCTGCTGCTGCAGCTGATGGGTTGCCATATCATCTTCCGGTTACTGCTTCTCGTGCTTCTCATCCTAGGGGGTTAAAGACCCGCCATGCTGTAGTGATTGTTGGAGTCGATACGACTCTTGAAGATCCACTTATGCATCACTGTGAAGTTAAAAGCAGTTATGGTGAGCAGTGGGGGATAGGAGGATTCTCGAGGGTAGGTTTTGAGGTTTTCGAGTACGTGCTTGTTCCGGTGTATGACTTGGCAGTCGACACTTAGGTCTGATCTCTTTATGCTCTTTTTTCAAATGAAAGTTGTTTGGTTATGATTGTAAGGAATCTTGTAAGAACTCATTATGTCTTGTTAGTACTGCTTCATTTTAGTTGATGTGTTTATGGATCATATTAATTTCTGGTTTGTTCATGTTTTGAGCTAGTAAGATTTAGGTTGTCATGAGATGATATGAACTAGAGAAGAATGAATTAATATTTTAGGTTTATTCAGATTAGATAACCATCGTCTGGTTAATGTTCAATTTGAATAAGAGAATAACTTCTTCGCGCAAAACCGTTGAAATTGAAATTGCGTTTGCACTTTTGAAGTCGTAGAGATTGCGCCTGTTATGTGAACATACCACATGGACATTTTTTTGCAATTTACTCTTCCTCATTAGACCGATGCTAATGAGAGTCTCTTGGAAACCACAACCACAAAAATGCAACGCGTTCTCCTCTTAGCCAAGGTAAATGTGACGCGTTGCTTGGCAAACTTTTCAAACTTGTGGCTGCTTGGCCGACCACAACAATTGTACATATCACTCCATTTTCTAAACGTTTGTAATTTACTTTTTGGATGTTGGAGGCATTTTTGCCTATTGTGGTTGGGGTCACTTTTGTGATCACCACTAGCTGATTGTGGTTGGGGTGGAGTTGTAAAGAGAGAAAGCTGAGTTGGCGCTCACGTGGTGGGGTTGCTTTTGTAAAAATGTGGTCACCACTAGCATTAGTCTTATATTGGCTCACATGGTTCAAGTTTTAATAACACGACATGCCAGATAAGATTGCCAAATATTCTTCTCTTTGTGACACTTTTTAGATTTTAAACGATGTGCAAATAATTTGCTTTTGTAGTCATTACTGGAAAAATTGATTGTATAGTATAAATTCTCTTTCAAGTTAGCTACGATAATTTGCTTATGTCATCTTAACTAGCTAACAAAATTTTGCACAACTAATAATTAAGCTTTGCATAAATGGGTCACAGTTAAATGTCCGATTTGTGTGTATGAGAAAGTGTTTTTGTGGTGATTATGAAACTATTGTGAGGTAAAAGTGGTACAATGGTAGTTCATAAGGAAATTTGATGTTAATGTATGAACAATAATGAATAGCAAAAGATATAACTTCGATCGTTAACACCTTTATATATGAGCATAATTTAACTATTATTAACCTAAGTTGCTATTCTTTATACCATTCACCCAAAGAGGTTTCATAACAACAATACACAGCTTGTTCAATGCCCGCATCACAATAACACTGAACTAAACCTTTAAAACACACAACTTGTTCAAAATGACACAAACACTTCCGTTAACACGAGACTAGGGGAACCACAATGGTTATTATTGACGTATCCATCCGGACGGCAAGGTTCGGATGTCATGAACATGGCCGGGCGTCCTCCGAAGGCGAGACGTTAGTCGAAGGTTTTACTCTTATAATAAGGGTCTGGGACCCCCATATAGACACGTGCAGTCTGACAGCCACCCTATAAGCCCAACCTAGGGACAGAGCACTGTTCGTAGGGACAGCCGACAACTATTCAACTAGGGGACTGTACACTGTTCGCGAAGGTACGAGGACACTGTTTGCAAGTACAAGCAGATAAAGGTTGGGTAGTATAAATACCCCAACCCCATTTATTGTTTCAACACACACACACAGTCATTTACTCACATTTATCACATTATCCTTCGGTTTCCATATTCTTATTCTCACGCCGGAGCTTGGTCCTGGGACAACACCCGGGGCGAGGCTAACGAGAGTTCTTCATTCGTGCAGAAAACTAAGTCCGAAGCAAGGATTGAAGTCTACTAAGGATTTCAACCGAAGAGCAGGATTTTGCATCAACAAATTGGCGCCATCCGTGGGACACGTTATCTGATCTACCTACTGATAGCATGACGGACCTCCCACCTCTGACCCCTCTCAAAACAACAGGAGGAGGAGGTGCCAACAAGGACGGTCCGGAGGGTTCCAACCGGAACGATCGTGATTCACCTAACATACAAGATTTGATACAAGGACACCTGACGGCCCTGAAAGAGTTGGTCAAAGAACACAATGCCCTTGAAGGAAATGTCCTTAAGCCAATACGGTTGGATTTCAGTGAAGATGACGGTAAAACCCCGGGCGATAAGCAAACCAAAGACAAACCAGAGGAAGAGTTAGAAAAGCCTTTCAAATCCATAGCCAAATCGCCCTTCACGCGAAGAATAAACGAATTCTCCGGACCATCGCACAGGATGCCGAGCAATTTGAAGTTATATGATGGCTCCACAGATCCGGACGACCACTTGAACATATTCGCCGGAGCGGCCAATCAAGGGGAATGGCCAATGCCGGTATGGTGTCGGATGTTCCAGCAAACGTTGGATGGAGCAGCGCAGGGGTGGTTCAGTCGTTTAGAGCCTGGTAGTATCAACACATGGGATGAGCTAGAGGAACAGTTCACCACTAGGTTCTCCTTGAGGCAGAAAGGAATTAAGGACCCGACTGAGATATTCAAGATTTCCAGAAGAGCTAACGAAACCCTGCCTCACTTTAAAGAAAGATGGACCGATGTGGCGAGTTATATCGCAGGAGTGCCGGATCTCATGCGTATATCGGCTTTTATGACAGCGCACAAATGTCCGGAGTTAGCTAAGCGGTTCTCCGACCAAGTGCCTCAGACTGTAAAAGAGATGATGATGAGGGTCGATGACTTTGTCCGGGCAGAGGATGCATACAAAGCCACTGAGCTCCCAAAAGGGGAATTACCGGAAGGTAATCGGAGGTTCAGCTACGTTCCAAAGGCCGAAAGATCCAGAGGATATGCCGAAAGACGTAGGAACGGCCGCCGAAGTGATTTCCGTTTCAAAGAACCGTACACCCCTTATGTGGCCCCGAGGGCAGATCAAAGCAGGGGAGATTTTCGGAAAAAGGACGGCTGGAGGCCGGAGATCAACAGGCCGGGGTTAATGGCACATAGGAAACAACCCAAGGAGATACTGGCTACCGAACACCAGCTTCGACTCCCGCAGCCACCTCCGTTGGTGGGAAGGCCAAGCAGGGAAAATGCAGACAGATATTGTGACTATCATGGGGAGAAGGGGCATTATACCAATGATTGTCACATGCTGAAGAAGCAACTTGAAGCAGCCCTGGAATCCGGAAAGCTGGACCATCTAATTCGGAACGTAAGGCAGGGGAGAGATCCAGCTCAGGAGGGAAACAAAGGAAAGAAAAATGTGATAAATATGATCGGGAGTGTAGGAACAGCGAAAAGAAAGACTAGGGAGCTAGAGGAGCCGTGGATGAAGATCCCTATTACTTTTCCTCCGGTGTTGTCGGATGATCTGTCCGATGAACCTCTTATAGTGGAGTCGGAAGTTGAAGGATATTTGGTACGGAGGATTTTTGTAGACGAAGGGGCCTCGGTGGAAGTTATGTATGAGCACTGTTTTAACAACTTGTGCCCCTCGATTCAGTCCAAGCTCAAGAAATCCGGATCACCATTAGTAGGGTTCTCGGGAGAGATAATCAAGCCTATTGGAAAGATTGAACTGGATGTATGTTTTGGGGACCATGGTTCTCAGTAATAAGATCACCTTCACCTTACAACATCATATTGGGAAGAACCGGGTTAAGAGAGCTTAGAGCTATACCTTCAACCGTCCACGCTATGATGAAATTTCCCACTCAGAAGGGAATCGCAACCTTGGTTACTAAGACGGCTACAATTATGGAATGTCGCGGTTTCGAGAAAGAATGGATAGGTTCGGAGGAGGGAACCACAATGGGGATGGTCCCCGAAGAGGAGGCAGAACTGGGGCGTACAGAAGATATCATGGTCCACCCAGCCTACCCAGAACAGTTGGTGACCATCGGGAAGGGATTCTCCAAAGAATGTCGAAGGAGCTTGATCGAATTGTTAAAACGAAGCAAGGACGTGTTTGCATGGTCACCCGCTGATATGACGCGTATACCACGCCGGTTGGCACAGCACAATCTTAATGTCAGAATGGAAGACCCTCCGGTCGCGCAGAAGAGACGGACTTTCTCTCAAGAAAAAAACCAGGTGATTGCTAGTGAAGTTCAGGAGTGGTTAAAAGCAGGGATCGTCCGGCCGGTGAGATACCCCACATGGATATCAAACCCAGTATTGGTAAAAAAGTGTGACGGGAGCTGGAGGATGTGCATAGACTTTAAGAACTTGAACTCGGCCTGCCCAAAAGATTACTACCCTCTGCCGGAAATAGATTGGAAGATCGAGTCAGTGATGGGTTACCGTTACAAGTGTTTTCTGGATGCATACAAGGGCTATCATCAAGTTCAAATGGCCATTGAGGACGAGGAGAAAATGGCATTGTACACGGAGCAAGGAACTTATTGTTACATTAAAATGCCTTTCGGTCTAAAGAACGCCGGAGCCACATATCAACGTCTAGTAGACTCGGCTTTCTTTCCGCAGATTGGGGGGAACCTGGAAGCATACGTAGATGACATGGTCATCAAGAGCAAGACGGAGGTGGATTTACTAGCGGACATGGCCGAAACTTTTGACAATTTGAGAAAAGTAAATATGAAGCTGAATCCTAAAAAATGCTCGTTCGGCGTGGAAGAAGGCAAGTTCCTCGGCTACATGGTAACTTCCGAGGGCATCCGTGCAAACCCAAGGAAAGTTAAAGCAATCACAGAAATGAAATCACCAAGAACCTTGAAAGAAATGCAAAGCCTTAGCGGCAAACTGGCGGCCCTCAATCGTTTCCTTTCACGTTCGGCGGAAAGATCACTTCCCTTCTTCGAAACGCTCAAGAACGTCACCAAGGAGAACAAGTATGAATACCGGTGGACCTCAAAAGCCGAAGAGGCTTTTCAAGAAATGAAAAGGTTAATTTTAGAATTGCCCTCATTAACGACCCACGTCCCGAAAGAGAATCTGCACGTTTACCTGGCGGCTGCCTCAAGGGCTGTTAGTGCAGTGCTGGTAACGGAAAGATCGGGAAAACAATTACCGGTGCATTACGTCAGCCGAACGTTGAATGAAGCAGAAAGAAATTATGCCCCAATGGAAAAGCTGGCGGTTTGTTTGTTGTACGCTTCCCGGAGGTTACGAAGGTATTTTGAGGCACACCCGATAAAAGTGATCACGGATCAGCCGATCAGGCAGGTCCTGAATAAGCCGGAGTCGTCCGGGAAATTGGCTAAATATGCCGTAGAGTTGGGGGCGTACGATATAACGTATGTCTCTCGAAACGCCATCAAGGGGCAAGTGTTGGCAGATTTCCTAACAGAAATACCAGTAGGAATGGCCGAGCAGTACGTCAAAACGAAGAACAGGGGAATCTGCGAGGTTACCGAGAAAGCATAATGGAAATTATATACCGATGGAGCATGTAGTAAGAAGGGCTCAGGAGCTGGTTTAGTACTCATCAGCCCAACACAGGAAGAATTCACCTATGCCCTAAGGCTAAATTTCAAAAGCACAAATAATGAGGCCGAATACGAAGCACTACTGGCAGGGCTGCGAATAGCCGAACAAATGAAAATTAAGTCCATAAATGTCAAGGTTGATTCAAGATTGGTAGCAAGCCAGATCAATGGGAATTTCGTGGCTACTAAAGAAAGCATGATAAGATATCTGGAGAAAGCAAGGCAATATATTGGGAGGTTTGACAGCTTTAAAATCCAAAACATACCGAGGACCCAAAATCAAAAGGCGGATGTACTTAGCAAGCTTGCTTCAGTGGCCTTCGATCATTTAACAAAAGAAGTATTGGTAGAAGTCTTAGCAAAACCCTCTATTGAAGAAGCCGAAGTGCACACGATAGTAGAAGAAGAAGGCCCCAATTGGATGACACCGATCATTAGGTGTCTGGGAGAGGGGATGTGGCCAGAAGACGCAAATGAAGCAAGAAGCCTACGCATGAAAATCCCCCATTATGTCCTGGAGGACGGGATTCTCTTCAAAAAATCTTATCTAAACCCAATGCTCCGTTGTGTAGGTCCGTTACAAGCAAATTACATCATCCGAGAGGTGCATGAGGGAGCTTGCGGCATGCATTCCGGTCCTCGATCAGTGGTGGCAAAGCTAATTAGACAAGGGTACTACTGGCCGACGATGCACCGTGACGCAAGAGAAGAGATTCGGAAGTGTGATTCTTGTCAAATACACGCTCCCGTGCCTAAGCTGCCCAAAGCTTTCCTAACTTCAATCATGGCCCCCTGGCCATTCTATCAATGGGGAATGGACGTTCTGGGACCGTTCTCGGTGGCCCCGGGGAGGGTAAAATTTGTCATCGTGGCTATAGATTACTTTACAAAATGGATCAAGGCAAAACCGTTGGTAAAAACTACCGGGAAGGAAGTAAAAAAATTCGTATGGGAAAATATTGTATGTCGTTTCGGCCTACCGGGGGTGATCGTGACGGACAATGGGACAAATTTTGTGAATGATCCCTTCAAAAGCTGGTGTGCACAGCTGAAAATCAGGCAGATGAACACGGCCGTTGCGCATCCGCAGGCCAACGGTTTGGTAGAACGAGCAAACAAATCTCTGATGGAAGGGATAAAGGCAAGATTGGGCAGGGCAAGAGCCGGATGGGTAGATGAATTGCTCAATGTGTTGTGGTCTCACCGCACCTCACTCAAAACCAGCAACGGCGATACGCCTTTTAGTTTAACATACGGAAGCGAGGCGGCAATACCGGCTGAAATAGGGATGCCAACGCACCGGACCATGATGTTCGATGAAAACCGCAATGAGGAGGACCAACTCCTCGGGCTTGACCGAAACGAAGAAGAGCAGCGTCTAAACCTGGACTTGCTGCAAGAAAGGAGAGAAGCAGCTGCAATACAAGAAGCTAAATATAAAGCGAAGGTGGAACGATATTACAATCAACGGGTGAAGCCGATGAACTTTAGGGTGGGTGATTTCGTTTATAGGAAGAATGAAGCAAGTCGAGTGGAGAACCAGGGGAAGCTGGGGCCGAATTGGGAAGGTCCATACAGAGTTGTCGAAGCATACGACAACGGTTCTTATAAGTTAACAAATATGGATGATACGGAGGTGCCGCGTACTTGGCACGCTATCAACCTCCGAAAGTGTTTCTTATAAAAACTGTTATTGTTAGAATTCCGAAGCTTTTGTACTATTATGCTTTTGAACTATGATGTTTGTACTATGATGTTAGAAAAATATTAATGAAGTATGTAGCTTCCCGCGATGGGGAAAGTTGCGAAGTTTTATGGCAAATTACGAAATACTTGTGTCTTCGGAGGCTGGCCCCCTCCGGTAGGCTATAAATGCCCGTGCGACCAAAATCGCCGCGGATGCCCAAAATTCTTTTTTGGATGCCCGACTAAACACAACCGCTTCGGATGCCCGTAGTAAAAGCGGATGCCCGGACAATTATACCGTTCCGGATGCCCGAAGGTAACTCGGATGCTCAGATAACAACTAGCCTGAATGCCCGAACGGTCTTAACCGCTCTGGATGCCCAACCAACAGTTGGAGGTAAAATATAGAAATAAGTACGGTATTATGAATCAATTCTGAATGATATCACACAATAAAAAAAAAAGAGAAGAAATAAAAAAGAAGTGAAGCATTAAAGAAAACAATGTGAATGATGGCTGTACAATAATAGTCAAAAGAAACCCGTTATAAGCGGGTATAAACCCTTGAAATATTACAAAAATCAAGGTTCAAAGTTGTGATTACAAACACAATAACTAAATCGGAGGGTTAACATCTTCCCCTCCGGTTATAACTATTTGATTACCCTCCGTCTCTGCGTTAGCCTGAGTGGAAATGTTTGTCAAACCCACGGGAGTTGGAGAGTCAGGAAAAATGTTCATAAGATCACCCAGGGGAAGACGATGAGCATCGCAGATCTTCTTGATATATGGATATTCAAGGGTAAACAGCTTATTGTACTCGGCCTTCCATATTTTTGGGGCTTCAGGGTTCAGATTTCTTGAAGTGCTCATAATTTTCTCAGCATCCTCCGGTTTTCTTGAAACTTTGACCCCATCCTGCCACCCAGCGGAGTAAGATAGGCTGAAGGGTTTGCCCAGAGATTGTTTATACTCACGACTATCAAGAAGTCTCCGGAAAACCGTCGGGATCAACGATTTGACCAAATTATGGCGAACAATGTCCGCCTGAGCCAAATTAGCTGTCAGATCAGCCTTATGTTAAGTTTCCAGAAAATTTCTGGAAAAACTTGGTCCTACTTCCTGAAAAATCCTGCAAAACTTCATTATGACTCAATACAAGCATTTGACTCTAACAAATACGAATATACATGCTCATTTAATATTGTGGAGAATCATGATCGGTTTGTTTCTTAAAAACATATTTGGGGTTTCCCCTTACACTTATCTTTTTTGCAAAAATACTTCTAGGTGGAGTTAAGACTAGGCCAAAACAACAAAGTAAAGTATTTCCACATTTTAATTTAGAAACATGATCAACCAACAATAAAAATTAAACATGCATACGGAAGCAAATAACAATCAAACAAATAAAATCACACAAAACATGGGTTGCCTCCCAAGAAGCGCTTTTCTTTATTTACGAGTCTTGTAGCTAGACTCAAGGTCATGGGTTACTACGTGACTCCATCATTGGTTCCACTCTCTAGGTCGTCTTCTAAACCAGTTTTGTATTCCGGACCTAGTTGCAAGCACTCTTTGTAGAAACCAAGCATCCTATTTCTAACATACTCTACTCCTCTACGTCTATCCTCCTCTAATTCCTCATCCTTGTTAACCTCAACTTCCCTACTCTCATCCTTACTATCGGCTTCTACTCTAACTTCATCCTTGTCACTCTCCTCTATCTCCTTATCTATCGGCTTAATGGTGACAACATTGACAAAGTGAACATGTTTGGATGATGAGGGGTCCTTAATTTGGATTCCACTATTGGTGTCCCTAGTGTCCTTCCTAGGCGTGATTAATGCTTGGTTGTTGAGGGCTTTCAACAAGTTGTCAATCTTGTTGGTCATCTCCGTTTGTTGTTGGTTGAATTCGGTTTCAAACCTAACTATGCGGGCTTCTTGAGATGCCATGAATTTTGACATCAATCCTTCAAGATTGTTGGTACTACCATAGTTGTTAGAAGGATTGTTGTTGAAAGTACGGTTGGATGGTGGGCCGTTTAGTTGGTAACGATTAGGTGGGTTGGATGAATTGGGTTGATTTTGTTTCCACCTAAGGTTTGGGTGATTTTTTCAAGAGGGGTTGTATGAATCACCGTAAGTGTTTGGCTCGGGCTTGAAAGTGTACCACTTATCTCCCGCTTCGTCGGTACGCGTGGATGCGTAGTCCGCAAAAGCTGTTCCGGGGAGTTCCACACAATCACGAGTGTCATGAGGACCACTACATAATTCGCATGAAGAAGTGATTTTGTTCACTTGGCTTGAAGGCTTAGGAGCATCGTGAGATTTCATGAGAAACTTGACTTGGTCCTCAAGTTCCATGATCCTACGGTCGGGAGTGCTAGAATTGTTCGAAGGCAAAGATATTGCCTTGACCATTTTGTTCAAGTCACGGGGATCATTCCAACTTTCGTTGTCATAGAGAGCAAGATCTTCTATGAGTTCCCATGATTGTTCCGCACTAAGATCACGTAGCTTACCACCGGCCGATTGGTCAATGGCTCGCCTCGTGGAGATGTCGATAAGGTCATAAAAAATTTGGACTTGGAGCCAAAGATCTATGCCATGATGAGGGACTTTTTGGAGTAAGTCCTTGAAACGAGTCCATGCTTCATAAAGAGATTCATTTTGACGTTGTTGGAACATCAAGATGTCATTCCTAAGCTTAGTAGTTCTCCCCGGTGGGAAAAATTGAGCAAGGAAACGAGTGGTGAGATCATCCCATGTGGTGATGGATCCCGCGAGTAAACGCTCAAGCCATTGACTAGCTTGATCCCGTAGAGAGAATTGGAATAGGCGTAAACGGGTAGTCTCTCTAGTTTCAACACCTAGGTCTATGGAATCTACGATTTTGAGAAAGTCCTTAAGATGTTGGTTTGGATCTTCGGAACGAAGTCCATGGAATGCACATCCGCTTTGCACCAACCGGATGGTTTCGGATCGCAAGGGGGTCACATTGGCTCCGGTGAGCTCAATGGTGTTTCGGTAGCCTTGGTGGCTAGGTCGGGAATACTCTCCTAAGGTTCGGGGCCTAAGGGGTTATAGTAGTGGGTTTTGTTGTGGTGGGATGACGGGTTCAAAGATGTTACCACCTTCCATGATGTCGGATGGTAAAGAGTTACGAACAAAAGCACGAAGAAATAAGATAGACTAAAGAAGACCTAAAAATAAAAATAAAATCTTACTAGAAAGGAATCTAGCAAGTAGACCTAATAAAAAGAAATCCTAACCTAGACAATAACTATTCCCCGGGCTGCGGCGCCAAAAACTTGATGCGTGGGAATCGCAACAGGCTTTACCTCTCGAGGGATCTCGAGAAGCTTACAACCCCCACCAGGCAGTGTACCTGATCGTTGTAGTATAGTATAGTGATAAGTACCGGGGGATTGATCGTTCAGCTTAGGAATAGTGTCGCTAGGATTAGAAAACCTAATTACTAGTTCTAAAGGTGAGGGATGATTATTTTTGTGTTTTTATATTTTTATGAAAGCAAGTAAAATCTCGGGGTTTGAAAGAGTGGGCGGAATTAGTTGCTATTCAACTAACCCAAAACTAAGATGCAATCAAAAGAGTGGGCGGAATTGTGTTTTTATACTACTGATAGATACTGCTGACAGGTTCCTGCGGAAGGCTTAGTGACTTTCTGCTGATTGGTTCCTGCGGACATCTAGAGATCCTACGGATAGAGTTTAACCGTGGATATAACTTATGTATTTTAGGAAAAGATATGTAGAATACCTTTTATTAGTTTTTAATTATTCGTTTCTTGTAAGAAAGGTTAGGGTTTCCACTAGTATATAAGGAACCCTAGGTCGTTGTAATAGTAACAAGTTTTTAGTACGAAGTTTTATTAATATTATCGATCCATAGAGGATCAAGTTTAGTATACGTTTGTTTTTATATTCCGCATAATATTAAGCTCACAGAGATTATCTAATTTAGTCTAGCTAGTGATTACATTAGTTGGCTAACGATCTATTGGCTCGTGATCTATCAAGGTATAGATCCCTACAAGTGGTATCAGAGCCACTAGATACTCTCTGTAACCTCTACACAATCACATAACTACTCAATCATTACCTATGTCGGACAAACCAGGAGGTGATGTTGCTCTCTCTGAAGCAGGCTCTCTTACTCAACAACTACAACAAGTGGCCTTCTCCAACAACAATGCAAAACTTCCTTTTCTTAGGAAGGATGAGTAGGAAATCTGGGCCATGAAGATGCAGAATTGGATTGCAAGTGTTGATTATAACCTCTGGAATGTTATACTCAATGGTTGGCGTCCTAAAAAGCAAAGTGTTGATGCTAATGGGAAAATTACAATATTAGAACCTGTTTCTGCTGACGAAATTCTTGCTATTCAAAGGGAAAACAAGGCAAGAACCATATTGCTGCAGGCAATCCCTGATGACCACATGGGAGATTTTCATTCCATGACTGATCCAAGAGAAATCTGGTGGGCCATAAAAGCTAGATTTGGTGGGAATGAAGAATCAAAGAGGATGAGAAAAAGTATGCTGAAGATGGAGTTCCAAGAATTCAAGATCACTGAAGAGGAAGGTCTTCACAAAGGTTATGACAGGTTTCAGAAGATTCTGAGTCACTTGAATCAGTTGCTGGCCAGACCTGACAATGAGGAGGTGAACTCTAGGTTTCTAAGAGCCTTGCCTCCCTCATGGTCTCAGGTGAGTATATCATTGAAAACCAAAGGTGGCTTGGACTACCTCACCTTTGATGACTTGTACAACAAACTCAGAGCTTTGGAAGGTGACATAAAGGGATTCTCTCAATATGCAACAACTCCTTCACAATCTGCATTTGTAAGTTCTAATACAAACTACATGCCACATACCTATTCAAGTCCATCCTCGGCACCACAGGTTTACTCAAGTCCATCTACCCCAAGCCAAAGTCTTCCAATGACCACATTGTCCTTCTCAAGTGCTAATCCAATAACTCATCCAAAGATTAGCAATGTGATGGAAGATGTACTTCACTCATTTGTTGCTGAAGTTGATAAACAGCAACAAATTGCTTATGAAGATTTTGAGCAGATTGATGAACTTGCTTTAGAAGAATTGGACCTAAAGTGGCAAATGGCTATGCTATCTCTCAAGGTGAGGCGATTTGAGCAAAAGGTTGGTAAAAAGCTCAATGTTGAAGGAAGAGATGCAGCTAGGTTTGATAAAAGGAAGGTGAAGTGTTATGCTTGTGGAGAAATTGGTCACTTTGCAAGAGAATGCACAGCTAAGAAGGGTGAAGCCAGTACCAGGTATTCAGCATACAAGAAGAAAGAAGTGGAAGCTAGAGAATCAAAGGCCTTGATCACTGCTATAGATACTAATCTGGACTGGAATGAGCATGATGATGATACAAGCAACTCTCCTCAAATCTCCTGCATGGCTAGTTGTGATGATAGCTTTGGTCTCATGGGAATCTCTCCTTAGGTATCTACTTGTGCTTGTGATTGTGATTCTAAATATACAACTCTAAAAGAAGCTTATGATGATATGAAACCAAAATATAATGCTTGTTTTATTGAAGCTGCAACTTATAAAGAAGCTTTTAAAACATTAGAACAACAAAAGGTGTGGTTTCAACAGAATCAATTAGCTTATGAAGAAAAGATTAGAGTTTTAAGTAGAGATTTAGAATGTGCTAGCAATGAATTAAAATTTTCTGAAAAAGAAAAAGCTAGAATTCAGTCTGAGAAAAATATGTTGCAAGAGAAACTGGATAAAGAAGTAGCTAGGCATAAAGAATGGCTAGTTTCAGGTAATAAATTATCTAGGTTGCTTGATGCGTGGGAATCGCAACAGGCTTTACCTCTCGAGGGATCTCGAGAAGCTTACAACCCCCACCAGGCAGTGTACCTGATCGTTGTAGTATAGTATAGTGACAAGTACCGGGGGATTGATCGTTCAGCTTAGGAATAGTGTCGCTAGGATTAGAAAACCTAATTACTAGTTCTAAAGGTGAGGGATGATTATTTTTGTGTTTTTATATTTTTATGAAAGCAAGTAAAATCTCGGGGTTTGAAAGAGTGGGCGGAATTAGTTGCTATTCAACTAACCCAAAACTAATATGCAATCAAAATAAAATAATAAAAATGAAAATAAACTAATTATACTAAAGTTGTGAGCAGTAATTGGAGAAAATGTGTTTACTTAGATTTCACTACTCCCTAGATATCTTTTACACGTTAATTACTTGTTATAATTGCATGGATGACGGATCGTATTCCTTAATACCATTCATGGGGTGGCATACATAACTCCCCAATTCTATGAGCTCTTATCTCCTCCTACACCATGCCCAGCACAACTATAAGGATTGTAAACAGTGGCTCATGCATTAAATACAACCAATAAAGACCTAGTACGCCTCGGTTCATGTTTCTTAAGACGTTCAAGCATGTTACCATTTGGAGATCTGCCAGTTTTCTTAAGCCTAACATATAAATCATTCATCCAAGAACAAGAATAAACAAGTAATCAACACATAATCAATATCTAGGTTTCATTAGATCTAAGCAAACACAAAGGAGATCTAGCCTAGCATAATGGAATTGAGACAAGAACAAGATATAGACAACCAACACATAGACATATTGATTGAATTAGAAGAACACTTATCTCAATTACAATGCAAGGTATCAAGGGTTTGGAACCCTTGAAAAACCTGTAAAAGTTGCACCAAAATCGTCTTTAGGGTTTCTCCAAAACTTCTCCTTTAAATGTGAAAAACTAGAAAACTATATATAGGAAAATAGGGGTGACGGCGTCAAGACAAACATTGTGACGCCGTCACCTCGCCGCCAAATACTTCCTCGGACGCCCTTGATCTACTTCTGACGCCGTCAAGCCTAGGCCGTCACACAATTTACTCTTGACGCCCTGTGTGTGACGCCGTCACCAACTACGGATTTTTATTCTTGGGATTTTGACGCCGTCAGGATGACTCTTGACGCCTTCATGAACTACGGATTTTTATTCTTGAGGTTTGACGCCGTCAGGGTGGTACTCTTGATGCCGTCACCTACTGTTCCCAGCATGGAAATTTGAGACTTTGCCGTTTTCTTCACTTTTATGCTCCAAAAACGTCCAAAATGGCTTCTTTTCCAGAATTCACTCTCCAAGTACCTAAAATCACAAAAGGAACGATTTAGGGCAATATTTGATCAAATAAATTCGGATTCGGGCTTAAATGACCCCCTAAAAACGGATCATTTTTCGCCTCATCATTGCTCTACAGTAGTAAGTCTGTTACTTCTGAGATAGGTCTAGGGTTTCAGAAGTATGTATGTCCAGAAGCTAATCACTATTTAGATAAGAAGAACCATAATTATTCTATCCCCATTAATTATCTAAAAGAAGGTGAGATGCATGCTGTACCAGGACCTATCAGAGGTGTTTTTATGCCTATCATCAAAACTTCTGACTTTGATGGTTCACACCATCTTTTTGGCAAACAGTCTAAGGACTTGTCAAATAAGTCTGAAGACTGTCCATCCATAGGAACCCCTCAACCCACATCCCATAAGTTTGACTCACCAGAATCAAAGGAAACCACTGGCATTAGGATCAATGACTCCCCTGACACTAGAAGTATATCTAGTAATGATTCTAACACTTATGTCTCTTGTTCTTCCAGGGACAAGACCTCAGAGACCTATAGTTATGCCAGCTGTGATTCCAAGACCAAGTCAGATTCACCCAAGTCCTCAACAAAGAATTCTGACAAGTCAACATACAAGTCTGTGGACTCAAAAGTTGCTGCTGATGAAGCTTTTTATCAACCAGCCTCTTCTGAAGACTTGTTATTTACTTCTTATGAAAACAATTCCTTTCAGTGTTTACAAAACAATTCGGTTTCTGATGTTTGTTTGAATAATTCTATGTTTAATAAGACATCTTTTGGATTTAATAAATCTTATAAGAAAAAGAAGTGTTTTGTTTGTGGTAGCAAGTTGCATTTAATTAAGGATTGTGATTTTCATGAAAAGAGGATGGGTGTTTCTGTTGTTAACAATAGACCTAGACATAAGTGGACTACTACCAAACCCTCTCTAGCTCCACAGGCCAATTCTCATGTCAGCAGAATGTATTCCACTCCTGCTGATTGGCCTGTTTATTCTAATAGGTCTGTTTTCAATAATAGATATATGAATACCAATCGAAATAGATATGGATCTCAACCATTTAATGGTGTTAATAATTGGTATGAATATACTGACCAAATGTGTATGGGAAGGGGTACTTGGGATTCTGCTGAAAAGTCCTCAGCAGATTGTTCTTGGACATATAGAAGACCATTTAAATACAGGGAATCCAGGAACAATTGTGGATCTAACTCATCATCTTGGGTTCATCAGAATGATTCACAGGGTAGGCTAAAGTCTTTTATGACTTAATTCTCTATATATTTGTTGTTGTTGTATATTAACTTTCTTTGTTGTAGGAACATCCTCTACTTAATAAAGACTTAGGTATTGTTGATAGTGGCTGTTCAAGAAATATGTCTGGTAATGAAGAGAAGCTGGATGACTTTGTGCCTTTTAATGGAGGCATTGTGAGGTTTGGAAGTGGAGTAGGAAGGATTACTGGCAAAGGAACCATTAGAACTCCAAAGGTGGATTTTGAGAATGTCTATTATGTGAAGGAGCTTCAAGGATTCAATTTGTTTTCAGTCTCACAAATTTGTGACAAAAAGCTTCCTGTGCTTTTCACTGAAGATGGTTGTTTCATTCTTTCACCTGAATTCCAAATGCCTGATGATAATCTTGTGTTACTTAAGGCTCCAAGAAACCATAATCTGTATACCTTTGACTTGAATGATGTCAAGCCAGAAGGTGATCTTACTTGCTTGGTGGCTAAAGCATCCTTGGATGAATCTACAAAATGGCATAGGAGGATGGCACATGTTAATTTTAAAGTCATCAACAAACTTGCTAAAGATGGACTTGTTCATGGACTTCCTTCCAAGATCTTCACCAATGAGCATAATTGTGTGGCTTGTAACAAGGGAAAGCAACACAAAGCTTCTTATAAGGCCATTACCACTGTGAGCATAATCTCAGAACCATTGCAGCTGCTTCACATGGATCTTTTTGGTCCTACATCCATCAAGAGTATTGATCATAAGTACTTCTGTTTGGTGATCACTAATGCTTTTAGTAGATTCAGTTGGACATTTTTCTTAGTGACTAAAGATCAAACCTTTCAGGCACTCAAAGAATTTATGGCTCTAGCTGAGAATCAACTTAACAAGAAGATTAAAGGTATTAGGTGTGACAATGGGACAGAGTTCAAAAATGTCAATCTTATTGAACTTTGTGGTTTAAAGGGTATTAAAAGAGATTATAGCACTCCTAGGACTCCACAACAGAATGGAGTTGCTGAAAGGAAGAATAGAACCCTTATAGAGGCTGCAAGATCTATGCTTGCTGACTCTAAGCTTCCCACCATGTTTTGGACTGAGGCAGTTGGTACTGCCTGTTATGTATTGAATAGGGTGTTGATTACTAGACCTCACAATAAGACACCCTATGAACTATTGACAGGGAAGAAGCCTACCATTGAACACTTGAAACCTTTTGGTTGTCAGGTGACCATTTTGAATACAAGTGATCACCTAGGCAAATTTGAAGCTAAAGCTGCTGAAGGATATATTGTTGGTTACTCAGCTCACAGCAAGGCTTATAGGGTGTATAATTTGGCTGCAAAGAAGATAGAAGAGACTCTAAACCTAAAGTTTCTGGAAGAGAATGTTAATGTTCAAGGAAAAGGTCATGAATGGTATTTTGACCTTGATTATCTTACAGATTATTTGGGTTATACTAGGCACAAAACTAACCCCTCTGCAGGTGTACAAGGGTCATCTTCTAACAATGCAGGTACCCTACAGGATGATTCAGACAATGATTCAGAATGTGATGAACCCACTATTGTTGTAACAACTTTACCAATCCAGCTAGCAGATCCTCCTACCAAAGAAGCCTCTGATGCCAAATCTGCTGATGATGTGGAAAATTCAACCTATGCAGAAGATCTTGCCAGACTCAAAAAGCAAGAACATACAGCTGCTGAGAAAGCTAAGAGACTTGGTCTTGAATTTGCTCAAGACACTGAAGCACTCTTAAAACAAGCTGCTGTTGAAGAAAGCAGAAAATCTAATTCTGCTGATACATCAGCTGGTCCATCTGTTGATTCTGCTGATGGAGATTCTGCTGAACCTAGTTCAGCTGCACTTCCTGTTTCCACAAGTTTAGATGAACCTTTTGGCAGGTTTCCTACTCCCTCAGATCTAGCTAATGTTGAGCAAAGTGATGGCATTTTTCAATCAGCTTCCTATGATCAAGACTTTGCTCCCACTTTAACCAATCTTGATACCTCAATTGATGTTAATCCTGTTACAATTAAAAGGATCAACACCATACATCCACAAGATAATATACTTGGTGATCCAAATGCAATGGTACTCACCAGGAGTGCCATTAAGAATACCAAGTTTGGGCAATGTGCATTTTTGACTTATGTATCCACTCAGAAGAGAGATAATCACACAGATCAGAAGCATTGTTTGTTTGCTTGTTTCTTGTCTCAAGTTGAACCCACAAGCATTAAACAGGCTTTGATTGAGCCTAGTTGGGTTGAAGCTATGCAGGAAGAGATGCAACAATTCAAGAATCAAGATGTTTGGGTACTTGTTGATCTGCCTGCAGGGAAGATTGCAATTGGGACCAAGTGGATCTTAAAATGCAAGAGAGATGCCAGAGGTATTGTGGTAAGAAATAAAGCAAGATTGGTGGCTCAAGGCTTCAGACAAGAAGAAGGGATTGACTACACTGAGGTCTTTGCACCAGTGGCTAGGGTTGAAGCAATTAGACTATTTTTAGCCTTTGCCTCATATATGGGCTTTAAGGTCTATCAGATGGATGTCAAAAGTGCCTTCCTTTATGGCACAATTGAAGAGGAAGTGTATGTCACTCAACTACAGGGCTTTGAAGACCCCCATCATCCTAAAAAGGTGTACAAAGTTGTCAAAGCACTGTATGGACTTCATCAAGCACCAAGAGCATGGTATGCTAGATTGTCTACATTTCTATTGGAGCATGGATACAGAAGAGGAGCTATTGATAAGACCCTCTTTATTAAGAAGAACTCCAGGGATATCATTCTAGTACAGGTATATGTGGATGACATCATTTTGGATCCACAAAGGAAGCATGGTGCAGGGAATTTGAAGACTTGATGAAAGGTGAATTTCAAATGAGTGCAATGGGGGAGTTAACCTTTTTCCTAGGGCTACAAGTCAAACAACATCCTGAAGGGATCTTTATTCATCAAGAGAAATATGTTAAAGATATCTTGAAAAAGTTTGACTTTGATCTATTGAGGACTGCTACCACTCCATATGAACCACCCAAGCTTAAGAATCCAAATGAGCAAGATGAGGCTGTTAATGTTCATCTGTATAGATCCATGATTGGCTCACTCATGTATCTCACAGCCTCTAGGCCTGACATTACTTTTGCTGTCAGTGCTTGCTCAAGGCATCAAGTCACTCCCTTGACTTCTCATCTAAATGCAGTGAAGAAAATTTTCAAGTACATCAAGGGCCAACCCAAACTAGGCCTTTGGTACCCAAGGGATTCACCATTTGTGTTGGAAGCTTACAGTGATAGTGACTATGCTGGAGCTAATTTGGATAGGAAATCCACAACAGGAGGTTGTCAATTTCTGGGAAGAAGACTCATCTCTTGGCAGTGCAAGAAACAAACCATTGTAGCTACTTCTACCACTGAAGCAGAATATGTAGCTGCTGCCAATTGCTGTGGTCAGGTACTTTGGATTCAAAATCAGATGTTGGATTATGGGTTTAACTTTATGAACACTAAAATCTACATTGACAATCAAAGTACTATTTCCATTGTTAAAAATCCTGTTTTTCATCAGAGAACTAAACACATAGAAATTAGGCACCATTTTATAAGAGATGCAAATGAGAAGCATCTAATTCAAGTGCTTAAGATTCACACTGATGATAATGTGGCTGATTTGTTAACAAAAGCTTTTGATGGACCTAGGTTTAATCACCTGGTTGTCAATATTGGGATGGTTAACCCTTGAATGCAATGTTTGAGGGGAGGCATAAGCCTCAGGGGAGGCATATGCCTCAGGGGAGGATTATACATGTTGTATTTATTAATTATGTAGATTATTAGGTTTACTAACTTTTCTTTGCAGGTTTTTACTAATCTTGTACAATATTATGGTTGTTCTTTTGTGGTTTTGTGTTTTGTATGGTCTCAGGTCATGTTTCTGCTGATGTTCAATGGTCTACAGTCAGTGGAATAAGATGTAAAGACATAAAAGTGAATTTTATTCATTTATGGCAAGCTTGGTACATCAAGATCAGTTATCAGAAGAAAAATGGAATACATAAAACATCAACAAAATAAACAACCACCATCCTACCACCACATCCCTTAACTACAATCAACCACCAACATACCAACACACCCCCAAGTAATAGCCTAATCCATCTTTCTTTTCCCTTTACCCAAGTCCTTTGGGTCTGGCATCTTCTTGTGGATTCCTCTGGATTGCATGTCCTTGTTCCAGAGTTTGGGAGCTGCAAGACCAAGAACCACCTTCAATGGACCCTTCCTTTTGCCTGAGGACTGTGGCTCTTCAGGGACAGAGATTTTTCCCATATCTGCACAAACTCTTTCCATTTCACTTGTTAAGAATGCAGTGACAGGGGTGAAGTCAGGGACAACCATAGCTAGAGGAGCTGGTGCTTCCTCAGCTTCAGTGGTTTCCTCTGATGAGGTTGGAGATGGACATAACTCTGAAGGACCTTCATTCAAATAGTAATATGATCTTTGTATTTGAGGTATGTCAAAAGTAGAGTCTGATGAATCAGAAGAAATTTCAATGACATTGGGGGATGGCTTCATGGTGTTAATGTGTGAAAGACTTTGGGATATATTAGTTGTGGAATGGTGAGTTGATTATGACTTGAAGATTCTTTTTAAAGAACTGATTTGGGTTTAATGAGAGTTAATGTAAGTTAATGGGAGGTAGTTGAGTCAGTAGCAATTACTGAGTGTGCAAGTTGTACACTTAATTGGATACTTCGGATGAAAGTCAATGGTTTGACCAACATACTGCTGATACTAGTTATCTTGTAGTTAAGTGTGTTCCTGCTGATGGATTAGTCAAGTTCAAATTACTCCGGGGAATGCTACTTAGAAGAATTAAAACAAGTAATCATAAACCAAAGCAAATTTTATTCATTCTTCAGAGGTACAATACAAGATAATGAAAGTGAAAGACAAACAACAAAGTTCCTACTCTACTTTACTCTTGCCCTTGCCTTCCATAGTCTTCTTTTTGCCTTTGTTGTTGATGTTGAAGAGTCCTTGCCACTGAGGACAGGGCAAACCTAACACAACTTTTCTAGTCTTTGGTAATGGGGAATTCACTTTTCTTTTCCTTGGACGAGATGACTGAGGCTTATCAGAGGTTGTAGGAGTGTAAAGTTCATCATTCTCATTATCCTCTTCATCAGAAGATGTAAAGAAGATGAGAGACTCATCAAGACTGGGAGCTTGATTTGCACTCTCCAATTCATTCCACTTTCTCTCCAACTCTCTCTGATACTCAGGATCATCAATCTCAGAGGGATATGGTGGAAGATCTTCAGATGATGATGAACCTGGTGTAGGCACATCATGTTTCTTCTTTTTAGCTTGTTCCTTTGTGAGACCACGCGGACGTGTTGGCATATTCCATGGTGGTGGAGATGTTAGTGAATAAGAAGTATCTGATGAGTCAGAAGCAAGGTTGATAATGGGTTGATTGGAAGCCATGAATGTATCTTTGGCTGGAGATATGAAAATTAGGGATTTGATTTGAAGGTTGAGAGATTTGGGGATAATTAGTCTTTATTTATAAGATCCCCCAATCGCGTGTCATTATTACCATTAATACGAGGCAGTTTGAGATAATTAAGGGTTCTTTGAATTTTGAATTAAAAGATCTTTGTTAAAGATATTTGGTTTCCACTGAAGGGTACATTCTGCTGAGTGATGCTGCGGATGGTTCTGTTGACCATAGTCAACGTTTGACTATTTTCTGCGGATTGACCATTTGTTTTCAGCTGGTTGATTTGGTTACTACGGATGAGTCAGTTAATTGGGATTTGCCTTAGTTGATTATTGGTCAAGGATTTCTTTCCAATAATTCACATCAGTTTCATTCCACGTTTGGTAACTTCCATATTTACCAAAGACGTGCATATCCCACTCCCAAATTAACTGATTCCCTCTCACTATATAATTTTCAAAACCATTTCAACATCTTTCAGAACTTCTAACCCTAATTTCTAATTCTCAATCAATGGCTAAATTATATTTCAAAGTAGATCATAACAAACATGCCTTTCTTGGTCGTGGAAAGGGTGATGCAGTTTATTTGGGCATGACAGAGTTTCTTCAAAGGTCCAAGATTCGATATGCTCTGCTCCAATACCCGGATGTTATTCATGAGTCTCTTGTTGTACAATTTTGGGTAACGGCACAAACTAGGACTGTTGACGATGGAGCACCAGAGATTGTTGCTGTCATAGATGGGGAAGAATATGTGGTTACTGAGTCTTTGGTCAGGACCAGGTTACAGTTGGATGATGAAGGAGGGGTGATTGATTTACCTAAGAGTGACATTCTTAGAGGGCTTCAGGCTGCTGGGTATGGTGGTGATGGGAAAACATGGTATAAGAATCTATTTTGTCCAAAATGGAGGTTCTTGACACACACATTGCTTCAATGCATGGGTTCTAAGTCTGGTGGATGGGATCAGTTTTCTACAGACATTGCTCTTGCTATTGTGTGTCTCTCTCAAGGAAGAACATTTAACTTTTCTAGGTATATCTTTAATGCTATGCTTGAAAATGTTAAGGATACCAAACTTAAATGTTTAATGTATCCTAGGTTTCTTCAAATCATTTTAGACATACAGACCAATGACCCCACTCATTTGCCTGTTAAGGGTTTGTCTAAAAAGTTGTTTTCCCAAATGAAAATTAAATTTACTGGTGAACATAGACCCTTACTTCCAGCTATGTTGCCTGGTGGCAATGCTCCTGATGGAGCAGCTGCTGATGTAGCTGCTGATGCCCCGGTGGGTAATCCCCCTGATGGAGATGCAGCTGATGTAGCTGCTGGTGGTCAGGATTCCCCTGATTCTCAAGCACCAGAGGATTCTCCTGAAAGAGCTGAAGATGCTCCTGATGCAAATGCTTCAGTTGCTTCAGATGTTCAGCCTCCACTCTCTCCTAGACTACCCACACCTGTACATTCACCAATGGATATCAATTCTCCTGAGCATGAGTTCAATGATAATTTAGGCTTTGACCAACCTATAAACTCACCACAATTTACAAGGATTCCTTCACTCAGTCCTTTGAGACCTCACTTTGAGGAACATGTAGATGTAGATGTAAATTTAGATAATTCCTCTCACAGGACCAATGATGCTCCCAATACCACAGATATCCCTGTTGGTGGAGCTGAAGGTCCTGTTACTCTCACTTCTGTATCAGCTTTGTTGAACAGGTATGTACTAAAGGTGGACAAATTGGAGAATGATCTGAACTTCACCAAAAAGAATCTTAGCAGTGCTGTTCTGACTCTGATTGGAAGAGTTAAGAAGTTGGAGGGTAAGCTGAAGCAAAGAAAGAAACAAGGTGTAGTGTATGATTCAGATGAGGATTCTACTAAAGCATCTGACAACATTGATTTAGAAGGCCTTGAACTTCTTGCTGCTACTACTTTGGAGAGTGTTCAGAAGAGTGCTGACATCAGACCTGAACCCTCTGTTGCTCCAACTGCTGATGTTGCTCGAACTGCTGATGTTGTTCATGCTGTTGATGCAAGTGTTTCCAAGGAATTCAGAGAACAGAAGTCTGCTGGTGTTGCTCATTATGTCAGAAGGAAACATTCTGCTGATAAGAAGTCTGCTGATATTTCTAGTCAGAAGCATTCTGCTGATATTCCAAGAAAGAAATCTTTTTCTAATCCCTTGCCAGAAGTGGGCATTCCTGGTATATCAGTAGATATTCCAGCTGATCTTCCTCATGATTCTTCTGCTAAAGGAAAGTCTATTTTAATTGATCAAGATATTCCTTCTAGAGTCAAATCCAAGGAGGAACTTGCTTATGAAAAAATTAGTGAGAATGTTGCTGCACATCTGCAAGCTCAAGAGGATGCTGCAGTTACTAAAGAGGAGTTGGATTTGAAAGCCTCAGAAGTATTGGCTAGGAAAATTCAAGATGATTTGGACAAGATGGGACCTCAGTATACTACCACCTTGCCTGCTGAAAGAAAGAATGAGCTTGATGAAATAGCTAAGAATCTTACTGCTAAACAATGGGAGAATTTGGCTGAACAAGCTGCTTCCAAGCCTAATTTTGGTGAATCTAAGCTTGGAATTGATAATCCTGATTTTGTTCAAATGATGGCTGAAAGGGGAAGATTAAAGAGACAGCAGGAGGCAGAGATTAAAGCTAAGTATCAAAAAGAAAGACCTTGGACAAAGAATGAAATCAAGAAATATATGATAAATTTTGTGAAGAACCAGGGCTGTTCTATGTTTGGGTCAGGTTAGACTAAACAGAGGGTCTGGGGATTTTCAGATCAGCAGTTGACCTACTATTATGACAAGATCATTTCCAATCATCATTCTTCTGGTATAATGGTTCCAGATGTGTTGGAGTTTAGAGGAAGACTTTTGGATGAGCCTCAAGCTAAGAAAGCAAAGATTCATGATTCTGCTGCTCAACCTGCTGAGTCTATTGGGTCTTTTCATGGTGGTCAGGAGAATGTGCACCTTTCTTCAGTTTTGACTCAGAAGCATGATACTTCTGATGCTCAGAATGCTGACACTCCTGATGTTCAGATGGATGATATTCCTTCTGGTTCTCATCCTGAAACTGCTGAATCTCATCATGATATCCCTGAAGCTTCTCATAATGTAACCCATGATGCTTCAGAAGATACTCCAATTGAGGTACCTGATGATGATGATTCTGCAGATGTTCCTGCTGATACCTCCACACAAGTGCCTAAAGAAGAACCAACTGATGGTCCTTCTATTCCTGTTACTGGCACTAGGAGAAAGACTAAAGCTATCAAGAGAAAGGCTCCAAAAGATATTCCTTTAGAGGATAGTACTAATTTCTTTGATTATGCTTCTGATGATGGTCAAGACCCTGTTGTATGGGAGAAAATTGTGAAGTGGGAACTGGTTGATTCTGAGCTTGGTCAAGGAAAAGTGAATGTCATAACTAGACAAGATGGATCTACTAAGACCTTCTTGTTTCTGAGTCAGATCTTACATATGGTGGACAAGCAGGATCTTCTCTCACTTTATGATTGGGTTATCAAGTACTATCAAACTCATTCTCCTGATGACATTGGAATGTATTTGATGGGTGATTTGCAGATTTTGTGTGATTCTTATAAAGGTGATTCTGGTGTAAGGTTTCAAGTCTGGAAAGGTCAAAAGGCATGGGTAGTTGAACATTGGAAGTTCTTTCCACTTCCTAATGTTCATATGATTGTTACAACCACTGGTAAGACCTTGTATTGCTGGGCTGATGTTCTTTATCCTATCACAAAGGAAGTAATGCATCTCATGCTGGAAACAAAGTTATCAGTTCCTCTGGACATGACTGAAAATGATCTTCATCTTGCTGAACAATTGGTAAGGTTTATCAGAAGAAGCATTTTGACTAAGAAGGAACTAGCAACCAAGCATGGCATTCAAATGGATTCATATCTGCAATGAGTTGATCTTGGTATTGTATTCTTTTGTATATTTGTTTCAGTTTAGTAATAAAAAAAAAAAAAAAAAAAAAAAAAAAAAAAAAAAAATCTAACATTTTGTTGTATAATATTGTATATATTAACTGCAGGTTTGGTTATCAACTTGCCTGATGTTGACTATTCCATCATAAAGTTGGCTAGTCCAAAGGGTACAGCTTTGGTAAAGACTCATCAAATCTGTTGATAGCTGTAATGGTTTGCTCAAAATCATAGGGTTTTCAACTCACCCATACTTTATTGTTGAGTAGTTGAAATGGTTGTCAATTGACCATGGATTTTTCCTTTATGGATTCCAAATAATTGGCTAGCCCACATGTATATGGCTTGTGGTAAAGGCTGTGGAAAACCATATTTGGTATTCAATTGACCAAGATGATAATTTATCAATAATTGACTAGTACTGAGCAAACGGCTACAGGTAAAGACATATCAAATCCGTTTATAGCTGATGATTTGCTAAAAATCATGTGGTTATCAGTGTACCTTTGAACACTTGGCTACTCCAGTAGTGATGGCTATTGGTAAAGAGACATCAAATCCATTATTTTCAATGATTCACCTCTCACAGGAGTTAACACACCTGGATGTGATGAGCATAGTATGAAACTTATATGTTTTGATGTACATTTAGTCTTGTGTTGCTGCAAAGAATGGTGTTCTTCACTTGGTTGCTGATCATAGAGATTTTGCTTATGAAGATTCTTTGTTGCTGATGGTTATTCACAATCCTCTGATTTATGTTATTCGTGCTCTATCAAGAAATCTTGAACTTAACTATGTCAAATTCAAGATTAGGGGAGGATTGTAAGGAATTATTGAAGATACTACTGATAGATACTGCTGACAGGTTCCTGTGGAAGGCTTAGTGACTTTCTGCTGATTGGTTCCTGCGGACATCTAGAGATCCTACGGATAGAGTTTAACCGTGGATATAACTTATGTATTTTAGGAAAAGATATGTAGAATATCTTTTATTAGTTTTTAATTATTCGTTTCTTGTAAGAAAGGTTAGGGTTTCCACTAGTATATAAGGAACCCTAGGTCGTTGTAATAGTAACAAGTTTTTAGTACGAAGTTTTATTAATATTATCGATCCATAGAGGATCAAGTTTAGTATACGTTTGTTTTTATATTCCGCATAATAACAAGCTCACAGAGATTATCTAATTTAGTCTAGCTAGTGATTACATTAGTTGGCTAACGATCTATTGGCTCGTGATCTATCAAGGTATAGATCCCTACACGGCTAGCCCTTGGCAGTTGTCATGTATATTTGACAGCTCCCGGTAGTCAGCATTTAAGTGTCGGAACCGTCGGAGAACTTCCCCCATAGAAATGGTGCTCATCCCCAACTGTTCATAGGCTTGCCTGGCAAGGCCAATATTGTCCAGCTCGTTCAGGGCAGCTTGTTCGGCGGGGGTAGCAAGGTGGTTGATCATCTCACGGCACGCCCGGTAGGAGTTTAACCGAACGTCCTCCCTGAGTGTCCAACCGGGCACAAAGAAGTCAGCCTGGTTCAGAGAATGATCTAAAAAGAAAAAAAAAACAGTGAAAAGTAGTAAGATAAATGACCACCAATCAACTAAAATACTTTATAAACGGAATAAAGGAAATACATACCAGATGGTTCGGATGCAACCACGTGGATGGTAGGATGCCCCTCGGGATGAGATCGTTGTACCGATTGAGCTGTTAAAAGAAGGGAGTTTATTATATTCAATATTTAAAGCTTGCATAAATGGTCAAGACAAGAGTAATTACCATCAGAGGCATGCGGAGCAGAATTCCTCGGCTCCTCAACAGCCACAACCCAGACAGGGGAAATATTGGCTTGGATGTTGGAAGTGCCAGGCCCCTCGACCCTTTCCTGCTCGGCCACCTCGTTAGCCGGCTGCTCCATGTTGGGGGGAGGATTTTGAAGAGCAGAATTAGGGGGTGCAAGGTTGATGGGACTTGCGTCCAATGTTGCTCCCAGGGAAGGCATGGCCCCAACAGAATTAGCACCCCCTCTACTTTTCTTCTTGGGCGCCGCCTGGGAGGGTCCCTCACCAGCCTTCCTTTTGCCCTCGGCCCTCTGTCGGCTCTCTCTCTCCTTCCTTTCACGAGCCTTCACTACCTCATCATTAGCCTTCTCGGCTATCTTCATCAAGCCCTCTACTAGGGGGGGATTTTGACCCTCCGGGAGGGGCTCCACGGTCCTCACAGGACGAGTCTGACCATCCGGAATTGGGGACCCCTCCACCACATCGGTTCCATCCCAGTTGGGTAGCTCCAAAAATTCAGACATAGTAACAACTGCATTAACCGAAAGCAAAGCCGATGCAAATACGTGAGAAAAATATGTAATAAAAAAAAGGGGGAGGAAAGGAAGAAAAACACAAGAGTATGCATGGAGCATTACCATGCCCTTCGGTATCTTTTAAAATGACAGCCAAATGTTTGTTTTCCCACACCGAAGATAAACCGGACAACCAGAGAAGAACAGGAAGAGGCTTCCTTAGAAAAATCTGTGTCTCGGTAAGCCTATCCGCAGCGGCTTCCGGATGGGAGAGGGGAAAATCATTCACTTCAGTTATTTTGGAGTCTCTGTGCCTCCAGGCCATAGCGTCCGGTATGGCCCTACGGTCGATTAAGAAAAACCTAGATTTCCAGTGCTTCAACCCAGTCAAAACCTCCTTAAAACACTTTCTGGCCCTTCGTCCCGTACGACTCTCAAAGGAGAACCAGTTGCCCTGCTTGCACAATCTATAGAACATCCGGAACAATGATACCGTTGGTCTCTCGTCCAAGCTGTAACACCGGATCTCAAAAAGGGTCACCCGGTTTAGCCCTATCGGCACTATCTGAGAAAAATGGATCTTGAAGTGTTTGATCACTTGTAATAGAAAGTGGGAGAAGGGAACCCTAGCACCTCCAAGATCTAGCTGCTGTGTATATATCCCTATTTTATCCGAGGGCAGCCTATCCATTGTCATGTTGGGGTCCGGAAGGCTAGGATGAAGGTCGGCCGGTATATTATATGTTGAGATGATAGCATCTAAGTCCGATTGGGACAGTTGAGAGGTGTGGACATGCATGTCAAATTTTCCTATCGGTCCTTCTTCGGCCATGTTTAAAAGATACCGAAGGGGGTTGAGTTATAAGAAGGAAGGAAGAAGTATGGGACTAACCTCGGGCGAATCGCTGAACGTTCGGAAGATGATGTCAGTAAAAGCTCTCGGATGATAGATAAAAAACACACACAGCGTGAAAAAGAAATGAGGAGTTACAGTCCCTTATATAGGGATACATGGGAAGAAGCGAAAACGTCCCATCAGTCAGAATGATGCTGACGTGGCATCATCCTAGCCACACTCGTAAGAAGGCAACTGCGTTCGACGGGGACACTGTAGCAAAAACGAGGCGACGGCCCATGGAATATCTCACTTTAAATGGGCTCAACCAGGCCCATTAAGGAAGCAACTAGCAGATCAGCCCAACTAGCTAGAACGGTAATGGGCCGACCCAATGGATAGGGAGATAAGAATAAACAACCACTACCGAACCCAATATTGCACTAACGATAAAGGATCGATAGTCCAATACTGGGGGGGGGGGGGACATGTTGACGTATCCATCCGAACGGCAAGGTCCGGATGTCATGAACATGGTCGGGCGTCCTCCGAAGGCGAGACATTAGTCGAAGGTTTTACTCTTATAATAAGGGTCTAGGACCCCCATATAGACACGTGCGCTCTGACAGCCACCCTATAAGCCCAACCTAGGGACAGAGCACTGTTCGTAGGGACAGCCGACAACTATTCAACTAGGGGACTGTACACTGTTCGCGAAGGTACGAGGACACTGTTTGCAAGTACAAGCAGGTAAAGGTTGGGTAGTATAAATACCCCAACCCCATTTATTGTTTCAACACACACACACACAGTCATTTACTCACATTTATCACATTATCCTTCGGTTTCCATATTCTTATTCTCACGCCGGAGCTTGGTCCTGGGACAACACCCGGGGCGAGGCTAACGAGCGTTCTTCATTCGTGCAGAAAACTAAGTCCGAAGCAAGGATTGAAGTCTACTAAGGATTTCAACCGAAGAGCAGGATTTTGCATCAACAGTTATCATGCCTCATGTGTTTGGGGTGCTTGGTAGAGGGTTAAAGGGAAGTGGGGAATGGGTAAGATATTCATTAAGGAGCCCACCTTCCTCATTCCTTATGCTTGGTTAGTGAGGGTTAAATGATTGATTACCCCGTACTGGGTAATCAACCATTATAAAGTAAATTGGGAGGGGTAAGGTATTGATTACCCACCCCACTCATTATTTTCCATTCCTTTCCCTTTCCCTTTTCCCACTTTGAACCAAGCTAACCCTTAATAACTCATTTCTTATCAACTTCAAATCATTATATAACATTATTTTATAAGTACAATATTACAGTGATACAACCAAAAGTATACCCATGGCATTTAGCCAAGTGGTATTTAAGTTGCTCATCACTTGATAAAATTGTTAATTTAAGTCTTGTTGGATACGTTGGTGAGATATATGTAATGGGATTGAGAAAAAGTTGTAATTAAAAATCAAGGTTGCAAAACTCGCAAATTATTAGTCGGGCGGTGGAAATCAGTGATTAATCGGATTTGCATTTTTGGCAACTTTTGAGTATTTTCGAAATTTGGATATTCCCAGCAAGGTTTTCCTTAAAAAAACCCATCTATATAAAGATCGACTATAAAGGCACGTTTGGTAGGGTGAAATTAGAAGAAATGAAATGAAGTGCAGAAATCAAATCACAGAAATGAATTCTCACAGAAATTTAATATAAAATCCAGTGTTTGGTAACACCAGAGAATTGACTCAAGAAATCAGTATTATTATTATTATTATTATTATTATTATTATTATTATTATTATTATTATTATTATTATTATTATTATTATTATTATTATTATTATTTTATTTCATTATTATTATTATTATTATTATTAATTTTTTATTATTATTATTTATTATTATTATTATTAATTTATTATTATTATTATTATTATTATTATTATTATTATTATTATTATTATTATTTAGTTGTAGAAAGAATTCATTTCTTTACTAAAAGGAGTGGAAACCAACTCTCTACAAAATACAAATTAACCAAATCCTTGGAGTTGTAATTCTTCACCTTTTTATTTCTTTGAGGTACCAAACATAAGAAATGAATTGATTTTCATTTCCCCATCCTCAACTCTTTGTACCAAACATGCCCTAAGTGATTAAAACTAGTTTACGACAAGTTTTGAGTATTTTCGGCAATATTTGTAAGTTTCCGACAAGTTTCACCATCATTAACAGTCGTAAACCACTGTTGACCACGATTGACTGATTTGTTTAACCGATTTACCCAAATCAAAAAGGTTGGCGGCCCAATAACACTTAAATTACGATTAATCAACCTTATAAACTTTTTTTATCTTCCAATACTACTCAAAATAATACAACAAAAAGTATGACATCTAAACTCCATTAAGTACAAATAAAATAATCAAAACTTACATCAAAGTAACATACATTATTGAATATTTTTTACCTCCTAAAATAATTGTCCTCAAATAAAAAGGACACAGATTAAAAAAATCATAATAATAACCGGGGGTTTTTTTTTTTTCTTACTTTCCCTAGAAAGACATTTTCACTTTTAATTAACTAAACGAGTACCCGCGCATAACAACGGAATTTTATAACGGCAAATAGTTTCATTGATAAAAAAAGTTTGTGGGTTGAAACCGTTCTGATCGAAAAAATTGGTCAAATTAAACTGGTCAACCCGCCGGATTAGGTAAAAAAAGGGTCAAATTAAAACAGTCAACCCACTTGATTTGAAACGACCCGGGTCAACCCGATTTTTGATGTGTATTAATAGTGTGTTAATAGTTTTTTGCATAAGGTTTCCTGTCTAAAATTTTTAAATAATGTAAGTCAAATAAAAATAGAAACCCAAAAGAAATTTACCTTTTTTACTCTATTTGACACCCAAAAAAACCATTTCAGTTTTTAACCCCAAAATCAATTCTCCGTCTCAAGTCTCAACTTCCGCCGGTCACCGTTGCACCACCATCATCGCCGTTGTTCCAGCGTCATCTTCGAACCACAACATTGTGAGCATCTTCTCTTCTTCTTCTTATATATAATTACTGTTGGATCAAACTTTTAGGGGTGTTTGGGTAATGTGTTTCTTCGTCAATTTTGTAGCATAATGTGCTTAGTTTGACATAGCAGTTCAGATTTTAGTTAAGCTCAAGGTTGCGTAAAAACGTTAGGCGCTAGCTGAGCAGTCGGTTACCGTCTAGATTAATCAGTTATGCGGGGATTAGCAGGATTGGAATTTTTGTATATAGAGTTATAAATTTTAGAAATTATACGTGTGACATAAACATGATGCTTCAAGTTCTAATATATAGTAATAAATCTGGAATCAATTTGGGTCTCAATGGATTTTCGGAAACCAATTTCTGAGTTCAGTTCGTGTCTCAATGTAAGTAGGAAAATGAACACACCTTCATATTTGTGTTTAAATCGCTGCTTCAGGGTGTGTTTGAATGGTTTGATTTGTGAAAACTGAAAAGGTCTGCTATATTGATAAAAAAGCCCTCATTTTAATTTTTGGGAAAAATTGACTTTGTTGACCGATTTGGCTGATTAGGCCAACTAGGCTACAAATCGGGTTGATATGGTTGGTTATTATGTTTAGTTTATGCTTGTATAATCTCATTAGGTTAAGCTTATGATCCAACAGTCCAAATTAAGCTAAGCTTATTTTTTAGTGCTTAAAAACGTATTGCATTTTGAAAAAGCTATTAAGCACTTTAGTTGTGTTTCGATAAAGCTTACTTTCAAACAGTTTATAGCTTATTTTGTTGGTAAAATAAAGTCAATAAGCTTAAGCTCCAAAACTGTTGGATCAATCTTTTGGGGGTGTTTGGAACTTTGGATAATGTGTTCACTGATTATATTTTTTAGTAAATCATTCTGTTTAGGTTCAGCTTACTGATCCATCCGTCCAATTTTATTTAAGCTTGTTTTTGTGCGAATAATAGCTTATATCATATTGAAAAAGCTGCTAAGCACTCTAGTTGCGTTTGGGTAAGGTTATTTTAGAAGGCTTTTGGATTGTGTTTGGGTGAAATAAACTATAGTTAGCCTTAGCATGTGGATTGGAGGTTTTTGAGATTACATAAACCCAAACAGCCCCTAAAATCTGCATATGCTTGCATACAATATTTTAATTTTATCCTCATTATATTTGTGACAGATTAAACGCTAAGGCTAAGATGGCACCTGTCAAATACTCAGTCCGAGAATTCACTCCAGTTGTCGTTAATGAGAAAGGAAATCAGCTGTCGTTTAAATTGGTTTTTGTTGACATGGTGTACACCGTCCTTTGCATGATGGGGATAATTGATCCAGATGATTACTTATCCCCTCAAGTTTTACTTGATGCCAAGTGTGATGATATCCCGAGTTGTGTTGCATTTGCCACAAAGAAAGAACTCGGGTTTGAGACGCTATATACTTATCCTTTAATAATGATAGCAAGAACAATTTGGAGTGAGGTTGAGTATATTGCAAGAAAATATACGCGGTTTAGGATTGATGATGTGAAGTATATTTCTGATCCAGATGAAATCATATCAACTATATTGGCCAATTTTGGGGAGGGTCGTCGTAAATTCCCTCTTGTTGGAGTTTTACGCACCAATGATTTCAAGGATCGAGAGGTTGCAGCTGCTGCAGCAGCTGGCGTACCTTATCATCTGCCAGTTTCTGCTTCTCTTGTTTGCCATCCTCGAGGGTTGAGGTTTAGACATGCAGTGTTGATAGTTGGAGTTGATACCACTAGTGATGATCCTCTTATGCATAACTGTGAAGTAAAGGGCAGTTTTGGTAAGGGTTGGGGGTTAGATGGATTTTCGAGGGTAGGTTTTGAGGTTTTTGAGTATGTGCTTCTCCCGGTGTATGGGTGAATGACACTTGGTTCTGATGAAAGTTGTACGTTTGGTTTATGATTGTAGGGGATGTTTTAAGAACTTGTTAGGCCATTTTAGTATTGCATTATGTTTAGTAACTTGTTTTATTATGTTGTTTTAGTAATACAGTCAGTTTAGTAGAATGTATTTATCAATCGCCTTTTATTCGTTTGATCATAGTCTGAACTACAGTAGCAGTATTTTGTCTGTTATTGACAATTTTTCTTTATTAGGATGAATACAGCTACAAAACTGGTTTCTTTGGCTAGTTTCAGGTGAATAACTAACCAAAACTGAACCAAATGGTTAATGTTCATTCTAATGTGCTAATTTTGGTTCGGTTGTTTTTTTTAGAACTGGTCCAGTTGTTAATAGATATGTGCTGTTAAATATTGTGAGATAATTAAAACTGTCGTTCTAAAAAAATGTACATCCGGTTAACGAATGTTTAATTAACCCATTCATTTGTCATCCTTATGCTTAATAGGAATGTTTATTCGTCAATAAATAAACTGATAAATGAGTCCAAACACTTTTTTTTAGCAAGAATCCAAACAATTAAATGAGAAAGGTAGGATTCATTTCACTAATGAGTAATAGAAAAAAAGTTGCAAGTCAAGAGAATTGTAGTTTCGAGCAGGAAAATAGTAGATGTGCATGATACTCTCAGATTCTATTTATGCTTAAAGATACTCAATGCAAATTGTCAGGCTCAAGAAATCAACCAAATAATTAGGTTATGATACATAACAAATCCAAATGTTACGATGACGAGAGAAAAAGAATTTCAGTTATGTCAACATGAATGTAGTACATTTTTTTGAAGGACTTTTGTGCATAAATTACTTGTCGTTAGGCATATTTTGATCAGTCATTAACAAAATGGTCATTAGCACCACATTTTGTTGGCTTCTCATGAACCCAAAATATTCCAAAATTGACTAGCGTTAAATCGGACAGACACACACTCAATCATGGACCTACAGACTTGATCAGGATCAACTAATCAACCTATTTGTATGTGATGCCTAGTTAGCGTTGGCCATTAGTGACCCGTAAAGTTTGCACACCATGTATGCTAAGGATCAAATACGTATTCTTCTACTCCAACCCAAACCACAGCCATCACCAAATCAAGGAGGGTCCAAATGCTGAAAAATAAAAACCATAAACTACATTAATCCATGAAAAACTTCAACTTCAAGTGTACTAATCATCATCAACAACTAACCTTTTAATGGGTTATAGTAGTCGTAACCCTTACAGGTAGTTCCCTTGGGCCTATGCACCATCCCACATATACCTACAGATTTTTTTTTGAAATATACATTATCAAAAAAAGAGAATTGAGAAGAAGCCAATTGAACGGTATTATCAGAGCTAGCAAACACAGAGGGGTTTGGGAAATATAGTTAGAAATTACATGTGGGGTCTTTCGGTTAGATTTGACTGCAAACGCTTTTTTGTTCATTTTATTAAATAAATAAATAAATATATTACATGTATAATTAATTGTGATATGTAGCCCCTTTTAGCTCGTCTATTGATTGAGATGACACATAACCCAAATAGTTCCATTCGTAGGATTGCCACCTCTAAGTACTATCTACAGTATATATTAAGAAAATAGGAGGCAGTTTATAACTTCAGAATAAGCTTAGGCTAACCTTGTTTAGTCATTGGATTGCAAGCTGGTGACCGAGTATCTTGAGAAAGCACTTTGCTAAGACCTATTATGCCAACAACATAGTTCAAGCCTTGTCTAAAGAGGCGATAAAACAACGGATATTGACAGGATTCTTCACTCTTCAAAATTTTCCTGAAGAGTCAAATGTTGTAATATGTTCCTATGGTAGTGGTATTAACATGTTAAATACTAACCTTTCAAAGCTTTCTTATAGCGTTTTTTCAGGCGAATCAACGCGGCTACCGCCTTGCTGTTATCATCACCTTTACATCCAAAATGACAAAAATGATAATTGATAGTGAAGACTGATACTCATGTGACAGGCCCTATTTAACAGGGTGCCCTTACAGAAAGATATGGGTGTTGATACTCTGATGTGGCATAAAATCTCAAAATCGATTTCCTCTAGGCGCTATCAATTTCTATAACAGTCATGTCTGTAGCCAAAAGGCATACAATTTCTATGTTTCAAATGAAGGGGGCTTTGTGAAAACCTCATTGACTAGTTGGACCAAATATGTCGCATACCTAATGCTTAGGAAATAATATATAGCAAAAACGACTAACAAAAAAAATTATACTTATAATTTGTAAGAAATGTAAAAAACACATCAAAGGGGTAATATAAACCTTTGGTATATTTGTGTGTTGTATCAAGATGAATCTCTATGTCTTTTTTCAGACCTGCACACAAACCCCATTTTGAATATCAATCATTTAATGCAATTGGAACGCACCTGTAATGTGCAAACACCATCATGTCTAAAGCAGACGATAAATGCCAATCTTTCATTAATCTTGAAAACTATATGTTGATAGATACACGGATGACTAACCTTCCACAGTCTTATATATGGATTTCAGGCGACACAAAGAGGACATTGCCATTGCGCTCTTACCTGCATAAAAAATAAGATATAAGACAACAAGATAAAAAAAAGTGATAAGGAGTTCATTTTTTATGCAGCCACTGTGCTGATTTTCAGGAAACAAAGTGAAAGGAGTTCATTTTTTATTCAGCTGAGACTAGCTTCTCCTTTGACTTATTTGACCCGTTTCAATTATGAACAAGTTTTATAATTACCCATTTAGTTAGAGCTAAAAGATAGCCAAAATTATAAAAGGGTGCGTGTTTGTAGTGGCACACAAGGAACTTTGAAAATCAGTAATGGATTCTTGCAAGAAACTAATAGCTAAATTAAGACATGAGATACTCAAAATAATCACATACCAACTGGTGTACGATCAGTAAGAACAAACTTGGTCAAAGTTCTCTTGCCATCTACCCTATTGCAGACAATTTTGGCCTCATAGACACCAAGAATCCCTTCTTCAAATGCCTCTATTGTCATGTAGAAGTAAAAAACCTTGAAGAGTTTCATGTATTGGCACTCCATAATTTCATAATCATGGAGTTTCTTTTGTTCACCTTTCTTCACAATCTAAAAGGATAAATGAGTTTGCAATGTAAGAAAGTGATCAATAGAAAAACATAGAAAGTCTCGCAAGTAGAAAACAACAAGCATACCATCTCACGAAGCTTGTTGAACGTAGCAACAGCAAATTCGCCAATAGCACAAACAAATGGATGATCATGTTCAATTGATCTCTTTTCTATCTCAACCAGCTTGTGAGATAGTCCCTTAAAAACACACTGCCACAAAATTAAAATAAAATACGTCACAAACATGTATGGCACAACCACGTATGATTGTATGTCTGTGTGCTAAACTATGGATGCATATTTATATATATGCGAAGACAAAAAGAGAATAATTTCTTATACGTACAATGTTATCAACAAGCTTACTAAACTCAAGAAAACTTTTCTTGTCCTCATCTTCCAAGGGAACATGGTAGAATTTAAAGAGTTCCTGCTTTAGATCCACGGAGGGTTGATGACACACTGGAAAAAAAAATTCCAAGTTACCATCCAAATGTTATCTCATATGTGAAAACACACACACACTCAAATATAACAAATCTCAGCACTCAAATATGTAAACTAAACAATGACACAAACAAGAAGAAGCAAGAAATGATGGTAAGACTATAAGAGACAGCGTTTTGCTGGAACCGTAAAGCCAAAATACCAATATATACCTCCCACGGTACCTCTGAGCCGCTAGCTACCAATCATAGATGTTATGTTGGAATAACCAGTAAAACCTATACCAATTGCATACTTTGGTTGAACTGCTCAACCTAAGTACATCTTATTAACCTAGCAATATGGCCATTCCTTATATGTAAGTAATTGTTTGAATTTTGCTTCCTAAAACTAGCCTAAAACCTGTACCATACTGCATACCATTCGTGGGATATACTGATTTTTACAAACGCATAAGTATTACGAAGTTTATAGTTTCTTAATGTATATACAACAAAAATCTTCTTTTCTCAATTAGCATACGAAAACAGTTTATAGTTTCTTAATGTATATACAACAAAAATCTTCTTTTCTCAATTAGCATATGAAAGCAATAGCGAAAGCAGGTTAAATAAGTTAGAGTAATTTATTTTACAACACAACATGAATAGGAAATTGGACGACCATGCATACCATCTTCCTTGACAGTCTTTGTTTTTTTGGAAACGGGTTTGTTGCAATCCTCAGACTCAACCCCTATCAATTAAAACAAAAGGCATGATAATGGTATAACATTTATTATGGCCAAAAGAATGTGAAGTAGTGATACCATAAAGGTTCTCAATCTTTCTCTTGGGTCCCTTCACAGTTACCTGAGCAAAATCCCAAAATACTCAACATTTGAAATTAACAAGTCACATAATTAAAAAGTGATAAAACTTTCTTACGTTGGATGATATCTTCTTCTTCATTTTGATTCCTTTGTTCACCAGATAACAAAAAAGTTTATAAACTAATAAAGTTAACTTTTGTGATAGAAACATTAATTACCTTCTCACGACCGGGAGACAATCGTCAAGGATGACGACAAATTATCTTAATAATAACTAAGGTGTGTACCGTTCGGTTTGGGTCGGTTTTTGGCTAAAACCGAAACCGAACCATAACATTCGGTTTTTATAAAATCTAAAACCGAAACCATTCGGTTTTTGGCGGTTCGTTTTTTTGGTTTTTAACCGCTTATATTTTCGTAATTTTTTTTTTTTTTTTGGTCAATATAAGCCTAATAATGTTTATCTCATAATTTTACAATTGCATACGTATAGATAAGATACGCACATGTAAGTGAATTTACAGATAGCATGATTATTGTCAGATAAGTATTGATATATTGTAAAGTAAACATACGCACATGAAAAACAAATATATAAAAGTTAAGATAAATATATTATAAATTCACCTACAAAATTAATATGAATTTATAAATTTGATTTGTTTTGTTATTTATTTAAATTATGTTAGTTATATACTATTATATAATAGAAGTGGTTTGGTTCGGTTTTTGGACAAAAACCAAAACCGAACCGAATTTTTCGGTTTTTGAAAAAGTAAAAACCGAATTATCGGTTTTTAGTTTCGGTCGGTCATTTCGGTTCGGTTTTTTCGGTTTTCGGTTCGGTTTCGGTTTTTTCGTTTTTTTTGCTCACCCCTAATAATAACATGGTCCATCATCATATCACACTAGTATAATATAATACGGAGTAATAAACCGGAAGGATTGATAGCGTATGTGAGTTTTAGCCCATTACAAAGGCCCAAACGAATAAAATAAGCCAAAAACAAAGAGAGTCCGAATTAAATCCATACATGACGAACGCCACTCCAAGCAACGACTAGAATGACAGCTGTCATTCAAGACCGTTACTGTACTACCCACGTGTAGACACCTGATTAATGCAAAAGAAATGCGGTGGGCATAACGCAAAATATTACTCATACGGATATTCCTTTGTAGCAAGAGCGAAGGATACATGACCCCGTGTCATTATTTTCTCATTTATGGGAAGAAACCCACATGTGTCTCCCAAGACCGTTGGATCATTATAAATGCACATGCATTTCATGAGAAGATAACAAGTTCATATTCTCTACTTTTACACACACTAAACCCTAATTGTATATGAGCAGTACCCCAACTTTAGATAAGCACTCTTATATTGGGTTCTTACCAAACAAGAAAATCGAACATACGATTAACTTCATCTCACATCATTAACTCATACTAATGCTTTACGAACCATATGTAAATAATATCAACCTCAACATCACGCTAATTAAATAAAGTCAAATCATTCGTCCAATAAAATGTATACAAAGTTATTAATCAATATTAACATATAATGAAAATCTATGCAAAAAATCCGCATGTGCACGTATATAAGTATAATGATTTTATATAATGTTATAAAAAGATCTTATTTAAAGCCTCTGTGTATGCACTCCATATGGACTTTACTATGCCAGGATATAAATTTACTAGATATGAATTTACATTCTTAAACGTACAATTGTCTATACTACATTATAATGCATTTGGGACTATTCTATTATTAGAAACGCTTAAAATTCAGACTTCTTACTTGCTTGTTATGGAAGGAATGCAAGAAGTAGGGGTGAAAATGAGCCGAGCCGCTCGTGAAAAGCTCAGGATCAGATCGGTAAAAAGCTCGAACGAGCCGAGCCTAAACGAGCTCGAGCCCTAGCTTGAGCCCAAGTTGGAGCTCATTTATTAATCGAGCTCGAGCCCGAGCTTTACATACAAAGCTCGTTTGGGCTCGCGAGCCTAAACGAGCCTATACGACATTATGATATTTTAAGTATTAAACATATATACGAGCCGAGCTCGAGCTTATTAACGAGCTCAATAATGATATATTACGAGCCGAGCTCGAGCCAAGCTTTAACATTTTCATTGTCAAATCGTATAAACGTGCCGAGCTGAGCCGAGCCCAAGCCTATATAATATACCACGAGCCGAGCTCGAGCTTAAAATTTAAGGCTAGAAACAAACCGAGCTCGAGCTTATTATAACTTAAACGAGCCGAGCTCGAGCTCTGGCAGGCTCGGGCTTGGCTCGGCTCGTTTCCACCCCTAGCAAGAAGCAGCAGGTTGGAGAAAAGCAGAAAAGTCAGAGTTGAACTATCTGACTTTTCTGCTTTTCTACATATAAATTTGTAGACGACAACTAAACTTGTAACCGAATAATGCAAAATATAGTCATCGGGTACCCGCCGCCGGATCGCGCGGGTACCGTTATAGTATTATTAAAATTAATTGTAATATGCGATTTCTATGTGCAAATAATTAAACGTATTCATACATAGTGACTTATTTAAAACACATTAATAAGGACAGCGGATATATAAGTAGTTAAAAATACAATATCCTTTTCACATGATCCGATATATATTTTGCAAAATAATTTAGCCGATTAATTGAATCTTCTCCCCCCTTTTATTTTCTCTTGGTATTTTAGGGTTTTCACTTCCGTGTAGCTTTTTCTGCTGACGAGAACGATGAGTAAGATATATTTTTGTGCCTAATTTGTTTTAGTTATATGCGTATGGATAAGTAAAGATAAGATAATTAAGTCTGTGATTGGTTCAAAATTATGTATTTTTTAAAAGATGTTGGGTGTTTGGGATTTGCTTAATTATTCGCTCCTTATAATAAGCACTTAATGAAATAGTGTTTGGATTTGCTTCTGCTGTTAAAATTGGTAAATAAATAACGAGATAACTCACATTTGTATATATTTAAAGGTTTTTAGGTTATAAATTAAGGTGTTACTTGCTAGGCTTCTTTTGGGGTTTCTTTCGTGGTTGCCTGTTAGTGTCCTTTGGATTTTGCACTGCACTCTTGTTATGGGGAAGTATTTTGGGTGTTGTTACATGCGGTTCCAGCTTTTTGCTAGTTTTATTGAATACATTTGCCTAGGAAAAAAGATTTTTGCTCTTAAGAGCACTAGGTGTAGTACGCCGATGGAGCTTGCCATTCCTACGTGGAGGGGTGAACGGATCGCCGTTCCTCTTCACCACACCGTGAACCCCTCACCGTTACTCGCCGTTGGTGAGTTCTTCGTGGGCACGGCGAGTTATTTTGTCCGACAAAAGTGTACTTTTCTCGGTTTTGTTTGTGTTTGTGTGTTTTTGGTGAAAAATAAAGTGTGTGTAAACTGTGTGTGCAGGAAACAAAGAAGAAGATGACAACGTTTTTTGCTTTTTTTTTTATTTTTTTTTAAATGAGCTTGAATTTGGGTACAAGTAGTGATGGAAGTGGGCTGGTCAATGTTGGATCAATTTGGGCTTGAATTTGGGTACAAGAAGATGATAACGTTTTTATCAGTTAAGTTGATTTTTTTTAAACCTTTTTTATAAAAAATGTTATTTATACTATTATTTGAAAAAAATGATTTTATGTTATTTTGATAATTTGAATAAAAAAATAAAGTTGTAAGTGGTGGGCCCAAATGAAGAAGTTGAGGTTAGTTGTTTGGTGAGGAGGGGGTTAGTTGTGAAGAGGTGCTGGGTGATATGGCACATGTGGGGCCCGAATGAAGAGGTTTGGCTTGCCATCTACACCTAGTGCTCTAAGTAAGCAGACGAGCAGGAGTTATTAATTTGTTTCATCAAAACTGCTAAAAGAAACCCGATAATTCTTAGATAAGAAACTAGATTTTTTTTTTTTTTTTTTTTTTTTTTTTTTATTATTATTATTATTATTATTATTATTATTATTATTATTATTATTATTATTTTTTGCAAAGGTGAACTTATATACTTAATTTCCAAAAAAACATAGTATATAAGAAACTAGACTTAACAAACTTCTAATTTATGGTTTATAACATGTTCGGCATGAATAATTTGGTTAGTGTTTGATGCTCATGTCTGGGACCGGTTATAGGGTAATGCAAGGATATGAATTCTTATTTCTGTAGATATGAAAAACATGGGCAATGCAAACGAGAATAAGCATGATCAGCCCAATATGATTTAATCTAACTTATTATTATGATGTAAATAGCTAGACTGAGCAGGTTTACCGACAATCGCATATTTATAGGTTATTGTGGTGACATTTATGAATGATGAAAGACTCATAAGATTAATTAGAAGTCCGAGTTTGTGCAGGACGGAGTATTTGTAATATGGTCTCTCTGTTCAAGCTAGCAACACATTTTTCTTGTTTGGAAATTTAATTGCTGGCCGAATTGTTATTAGTTGTAAGACCAAGTTTATTGTTTAAAGATAGATATATGGTTGATTGACATGTTTTCTATATCTTTCAGGTTGTTGTCAACCTTCCTGTGAGCCAAACAGGGAACTCCCAGATGACAATGAGCAGAATATCAGGGTGCATCATAAAGAGTTTGATATGCGTAATAATCTTTCTCTTAGATTTATAATTTGAGCCCTATAGATGTATAAGGTCATTATTAAACTTTACATCTCACTCACGATATAGTTTTGTTAATAACAAATCTGATTAAATGTGCTGGATGATGAAAATAACCTTCAGCTTTTTGTCGTCATGATAGTTTTTTACTTTGATAAATGGTAATAGAAAAGTAATTGTTCTTTTTTATTTTCTTTCTTTTAGTTGTTTTAGGTTATCTGCGGCATCTTTTTTTTTTTATAAGGGATTTGGTATAATTGAACCATATACATAATAAAGTATCTCTGTTATTTGAATGTCTTGAAACAAATTATACAATTCAGTAGTTTCCACTTCCATTAATCTCTTCATTTATTTACCTATGTTTGTGAATGGTTGCATTTTGGTTTATGATTAGGTTACCGGTTGCACACTTCATTATGTGATTTATTTGTATTACGTTTCAGAAACACAGGAGATTCTTAGATGCAGATTCAAGTTTTATAGGGATTTAATTTAATGTTAAGCATTGTTTGTGTTTGTTCGAAGCAACAAATAATCACCAGCTAGGTTTTACTATTTGAAGTATTTTAGCTATACTAATTTTAGCCTTGTTGCTCCATGTCACACAGTCAATACGAGTTTAACCATCTAATTGATGTTCAAAAATCTTTGCTTAATGGTGACCTTGGAGGCTAACATTTACTGCTGTTTTTAACAAGAAACTAGGCTTTATTAACTTCTTAGTTATAATTTATGGTTTGAAACACTGACATGCAAAATATGTTGACTGTTTGATCATCACTGATTTTGACTCTTCAAATTAATGAACATTTCCTTACATAATTATATGTGAACAGTATGCAAACTGCTCATGTTTTAGGACTGTTTATAGGCTAATACAAGGAAATATATATTTGCTTCTATTTATAATATGAAAGAGCTGGACTAAGAAAATGAGACACTGGGTGTTAAAATCATCAGTGATTGTCTTTGTAGACAAGGTAAATATTAACTTATGAAGCAACACTGGAAGAAAGAATAACATGCTGTTAGGTCAATGTGATGCATTATTGTGAGTATGATGTAAAAATCTAGTTGCTTATTGATGTTAGAAGTCCAATTGCTGGCTGTAATTTAGCACGGATATATGGTAACTTGTTATGTTTTGTCTTTTAGCATGCTATAAACTACCTCTCCTGGATCCAAACAGGATATTTCCTGATATCTACGAAATTCCCTTGAATAAAAAGGAACATGAAATCTGGCTAGAGTTTAAAGAGTTCGATAAGGGGACTGTATGTATATTATACTTGTTTTTCTTTTTCTTTTCATGTGTTTACACTTTACACATCTATTAACTGTTACGCACAAACAAGTAAACATGTTTGTGGTACACATAGTTCATTACATATTTCATTTGTGTGGCAGGCTAAACTTGAAAAGACAGATGATAAGTATGTAGAGCACGGAAAAGTTTCAATTAGACTCGATCATCCCATTGTTCTTCTAATTGGTCACTTTGCAGTTACTGCCTTCAACAAGAATTGGGAGATGGTATGGTTCCATTCCACCTGCTTTTAATTTTCTAGGTACTTATGTTTTTATGGCTCACCCTTGGACATATGTCAAATTTGTGTTTTAGCATATAAAGAAGGGTGACGAGAACCACAACCATGATTTTGAATTTATGGAGTGCAAATATGTGAAAACAGATGAGGCTTATTACTTCTTCATGACCATAGAGGCCATCGAAGAAGGAAATCTTGGCGTGTACGAGGCTAAGGTAAACTGCGACATATATGATGACGTTAGGATAACCTTGAGCAAGTTTATTCTTAGCGACCGTACACCAGTTGGTATGTGATTATTTGATGCATCCTCATTTCTTAAATTGGTTATCAGTTCATTTTAAAAACCTATAACCCATTATTAGACTTACTTTTGTGCTACTACAAACATGCTGCACACTTTATAATATTTTGAGTAGTCTATGTAAAAATGGGTTGGTTTTGGTTATACATTATTTACAAATGGGTAGATATAAAAATATGGATAAACAATGAAAAGGATCAAATGATTTAAGGGATTGAAAGCCTCCTGAGGCATACCTTTTAAATAATTTTTTTTTATAAATAAAGTTTATTATTATATTAAAAGGGTTTTTTCTAATGACAATGTATACACATGCGTGAAACTTTGTACTTTAACCATAACCACCTCAAGGTGTTAAACTACAATAATTTATGCATGTGTTTATCTCTTAAACATAGTATCAAGGCCTTTGTCTAGCAAAACCTTTATCCTTTTTTTTAACAACAATTTTTTACACCATATACCACCTATCTCACAAATGCTTTTAGCGAGACTTGAACCCACAACCTCTAGGTTGGTGAGCAACTCCATACCACTAGACCAAAGGCCTTGGGTACCTTTGTTTAATTGTATATTTTTTTTATGTAAAAGGTTTTACCGCGTTAAATATACTCTTCCAATAAAAACAGTTAAGCACATAGGATATGGGCGTATGCCACATCTCAGCCCATTACACACGCAAACTACATCACAATGAATACCAAAAAACTACATTTGACTAAAGATAACTAATAAAAACGCCAAACATTGACAATGATTTCGTGATCAACCATCTTCACTCTCCTCCTCATCATCCTTGTCCTCCTCTACGTTAGTATTTTCACTCTCGTCTTCATCATCTGTGTCCTTCTCCACGTTAGTATTTTCACATAAGTAGTAGTAAGCAAACTCTCTTCACAATTGGCCTCGCTATCCACTATTTTAGCCGCACAGTTTTTTCATTTCTTTTAAGTCTCTCACTTTATCTTTCACTTGTTTATCATTTGAAGTGCTCGGATTATCAACCTCTTCCTTGTTCTTTACTTCCACCCTTGATCTTCTTTTCGTTTACCACCATTTCTGTTGGAGGAAAATTTAAATAACATCATCGTCCAAGTCAGCCATACTACTCAGATAATTGAAAGCATTAGAAACCTTTGTACTACTATCAACCATTTTAGCATTAATTTCCATCTTAGTTCTTATACGTTTTAGCCTTTTCAACATTATTTTTTGGGCCTATAGGTGAACAACGGCTTTGGTTTTTGCCCAACTTTAAAACCACGCAAATCGTGTCTTGGAGCATTCTTTAATATATCTAAGATGATCTTCTTGGGGAATTGTACATTACAATGACCAAAAGTCTTACATGTAGCACACTACGGAGGTTTTCACTCGTATTGGATACGGATATTACTAAGAGTAGCACCTTTCTCATCCAATCTAAGGACAACTACAACCATGTTCTCTTTCAAATCAACATCAGCCTTTAAATCAATCAGAGTTTTAGCAAAACTAGACCTACCCACAAAACCTTGCACATAGAGCTAGTGTAAGAGTTAAGCATCATCACATTGCCAAGTTTAGTTGCAATAATACTTAAACCACGAATAGGGATGTCATGGATTTTCACCCACACCGGGATCGAATTCAAGTCACCTTTACACAAATTTGAGGCAGGATTCCATTTCTTGAGCCACTAAAGATATTGCGAATCACTCAAGGACCATTCTCAAGCATCATTTCCATACCCAGAGCTGTGAAGAAAAAGAAGCCATTTGAGTTCATCATTATCCTAAGAGTGATTTTAGCCAAATCCGTGATTGAGTCCTTAATTTTTTTCTTACATGATTGGTCCTTATCTTGAAACTATTTAACATCATTGGTCCTTGTCGCTAGCGACAAGGACCAATGATGTTACATAGTTTAATGGAAGAATTTAACAGAGTTAGCGATAAGGACCAATGATGTTACATAGTTTCAAGATAAACCAATCATGCAAGGAAAAAAATTAGGGACTCAATTAGGTGTTTGGCTTAACCACAAGGACGAACCATGTAATTTGGCCAAATTTAGTCCAAGCATTCTTCGCATGATTCTCCACCACCGGGTACACAACCATTTTCCCAAGAAAGTACCCACACACCGTATTTTCTAACTTATCATTGACTTCAAGGACCGATGACAAATCATGCTTAAGTAGTTTGACATAGGCTTGAGACCCCATACGAGTAGAACTCGTATTAGAAACATTCCCAAATACACCGGTCATGCTTGGAAACTCCTTGTTTACACCAGCTTGTTGATTCTCAATTTCCATAATTGCTTCCCTAGCTTGATCAACCAAATCCACTTTTTCTTTTACACCTCTCCCGTTCATTAAAACCCTTCTCCATGGTTACCGCATATGAATCAATACCAGCACTATCAATCCATGAACCAAGTTCTTTCAACCTCGAACCCCACTAAATTAATACCAAGCAAACCCCCAAACTGACCTAATGATCAATTTATGTTGGGATTAAAGCTTCTTGATGTTGTTGCTGCTTACATTGATGTTAATGTACTTCAATGAAGAATATGCTAAGTGTTTACTGATGCCAATGCAAAAGATAAGACTCCTAGTGTAACTTACTACTGCCCTTTGAAAGTTACAACTGCTGAAGAACTTCAAGGAAATACACTAAGTAGTTATTGGTGTCAGAACAAAGTTTATGCTGCTAGAACAAAGTTAAGACTGCTGAAGGAATTAATGATGCTAGTGTCAAAGTTACTACTGTTAGTGTTAATTATAGCTGTTAGATGTTATAGTTAAGACTATTTATGAGATGTACATGTAAAGTCGTTTAGATAATTGTAGAAAAGATTTGTCTTGGAGAGAAAGTAATTGTAAGCAGACGAGGACTTAGTCTATAAAAGGAGGTATTAGGGCATATAGTTCGATAAGTGATTCAATATAGCATTTATAGCTTCAAGGTTTTGTAACCCTAATACTAGGAAGAGTATCCGTATTATTCTTTAATAATATTGAGGCTGCTTGATTTGTTTGTTAAACTCTTTTGTTCTTATGTTTACTCTTACATCAAAGAATTCTTAATATTAAAGTTTAGATTCCGCATAAACTTTAATAAACTCAACACAGTTTCTATCATGAGTTGTACTAGATTTGTCTAGTATTACTAAACCTTATACAAGCTAAGGAATTCGATCAAGTGTTCAACTGGGATCAATAATTTAACAATAGTCCGAATCAAATCAAGACCAACGGACACTCCACAAACCGATTAAATAAAACCGAATGTCACAAACCCTAAAATCGGTTAGATGTATTCGAACCTCAAAACTTGATCAAACGATTAACAATTGAGAAAGAATGAATTCCAAACTGATATAGGACAAGAACAAATGATTAGCAATAAGCACAACCCAACACGAACCAACAAGTTATAATAAAAAACATAAGAAAAACTGAAACCCTAACCGAATAAATAACCCTAAACCGATTAGAACCCACTAAATCAGCCAATGAATAATCCTAGGATTAATCAATGACCAATATTAATGCAACTAACGATTAGAATCAAATAAACGAATTAGAATTAGATGAATCAACCTCGATGAATACATCAACTATTGTCTATTCTTAAACTTGAAACAAAAGTGAACAAGTAAATGTTTGTGGGCGAACCTTTCCCATTTTACCACCTCTAATAACTCTCTTTAACTAATAAAATTAAAGGGTTCCTCTTACTAACCTGATAAATCACATAAACTAGCATTTTAATGCCTTGTCTTCCATGCAGGAGGTAAGAAGGGCATGGCATTATCCCACCTGAGATCAGTATACGCAACTGCTAAAGGTAATTCTGTGATGTATTTTCTAATTATTTTTCCCTAAATTTGCATGTAGGGTTAGGTTCATCACCTGCCTTGTATGACCTAAACTCTGTGTTGTTTGCACATTATTCCGGTTTCATTTATATTAACAATGGGGTTTGTGTACAGGTCTGCAAAAAGACATAAAGTTATACTTGAAAACAGCACAAAAAAATTCGAAAGGTTTTTATTCTATCTTTGATGTGTTGAATTAATCTGTACTCTTTCTCTATATCGACTGCCATTGGTTAGCTATGTTCGTTCAACAAGATGCTTGTTCTCTCGATTTTTTTATTTATTTATTTTATTTTTTTATTTTTTTTTGCATGATTAATAATATAACGCACAATCTTTTTTATAGCCTGGTGCATAAATCCGACTAGTCCATGAGGTTCCCCTCCATATGTACAAAACAAATAAAATTTGGGGCCAACGGACTTGATATTTATAGAATAGATAGCACCTTTAATTAGGGGAATCAAACTTGAGAGATTGAACGCAAGATTAGACTAGGGCTGTAATCGAGTCGAATCGGACTCGAAAAATATAAGGTAGGCTCGAGGTTGGCGCGATAGCTCGATGAGCTTTAATCATTCAGGCTTGAGCGCGACGCGAGCAAGACTCAAATAAGGCTCGAACTTGGCTCGAAAAGCTCTAATTTATATATAAACTTGTATCTGATAGCCAAACTTGTCAATAAACTCAAGATCTGAGAACTAATCAGGCATAGTACAAAGCATTAAGGAGCATTAGGTTTAAAAAGTATTTCTCGAATATATAATTAATCATTTACGAGGTAAATACTTATGATTAAGCAAATATTCATATTATCCTATTTAAATGTGTAAAATAAAAACATATTTCAATATGAAGGCTCGAGAAGTTCAACAAAGCTCTAGTCGAGCTATTAAAAGCTTGAGCTCGGTTTGTTATGTGTTTCGAGCTGGTTTATTGTGCTCGGGATCAGTCTCGAGCTTACTCGAGCTCGAGTTGCTCGATAAAAGCTCGACTAGTTTGTAGTCTATTGGACACAATGTCTCAGTCTTGTGGTTTGCCAGAGGTATGCTTAGTTTCTTTCTTATTTTTTAGTGTTGCCTCCATCCCATCTCTATTGTCCACAAACATATCAAACAGATTTTAAGATACGTGCATTGAAAGCATCATTTAGTTGCTAAAATGTCATTTGTACCCTACCTTTCACTTGGCAAGCTAGCTCCAATAATGGAAATGTGAGCAATATCTTTGGAACGGAGGGAGTACATATATAGCAAGAAATAGGGCAAATAATATAAAAAGGTAACATACTTGCCACAATTTCTTCGATTGGGTAGTCAACTAAAAAATTTAATAAAGAGGTAAAAAAAGTTATAATTTTTTTTCTAACTGGGTATGTTTTTACTTGGAGACCCGGTTGATGCCATGTTGGCAGGTAACCATCCTACACACCATGCCATGTAGGCAGGTAACACCAAATATATACTTCCCCCACCCTTTAACATTTTTCTCTTCTACCAAAAATGTGAAGTTTCATGAAGTTTCATCACTTTTGTTGTCTTAAATATATAGAATTAGCAAATCCTTCAAAGTTCAAATCACCAAATCGTTTCCTTCAAATCACTAACCATGAACAATTCTGATCTAATGGTACCCATGAACAATTCTGATCTAATCACCAAATCCTTCAAAATTACCACTGGCCGACTAATCACCAAATACCCAATCCAAATCACTAACCATGAACAATTCTGATCTAATCACCATCGTGAATCCAAACATGACAAACAATAACCCAAATCAACAAAATTAATAAGCTCACAAGTCAAGAAAATAAGCTTATGAATAAGCTTATACGTGAGCTTAAACTCACGGTACATCAAACCCAAATACAAAGACGCACCCAAATGATGATACCCAAGTTGGTCACCAACGTGAATCCAAACATGACAAACAACCCAAATCAACAAAATTAATAAGCTCACAAGTCAAGAAAATAAGCTTATGAATAAGCTTATACGTGAGCTTAAACTCACGGTACACCAAACCTAAATACAAAGACGCACCCAAATGATGATACCCAAGTTGGTTTTAACCCAAACCGATTCACGCCGAAACGTGGATTTGTATTTTTACCTCGTTTTTAGTTTTCAATCCTTACCAAATCAAGAAACGTGGATATATATTTTTACCTCGTTTTGGTGGGGATTTGGAAGGCGGTGGGGCGGTAGTGGTGGCGGTGGTGGTGGGCTGTGGTGGATATGCCGGTTTGGGAGGTGGAGGTGATGGGTTAGTCGGCCGGTGATGGGTTCGGTTTGGGAGGATTGGGTATTTTGACTTATATTAATCGGTTTGGGAGGATTGGGTATTTTGACTTATATTAGTTATGAAGGGTGAAACCTGGTACCGGGAGTGCAAGTGAAAACATACCCAGTTAGAAAAAAAATTATAACTTTTTTTTACCTCTTTATTAAATTTTTTAGTTGACTACCTAATCGAAGAAATTGTGGCAAGTATGTTACCTTTTTATATTATTTGCCCGCAAGAAATATGTTATCAGTTATGTTGTCCCACTTTTCTCTGGATCGATTGTGATAAGTTGCAAATATATGAATAAGTAAAACTATAATTTCATTAACCATAAAACGATACTAATACATGAGTTTATATAGAGTATGAATCGGTATAATAGAACCGATGTATCTCTTCATTTGTTTCTAACCGATTTAACTAACTATTCGGTTATAAAGTTTCTATCTAACAAGTTTGGTCCTTTAACTTCTAACTAATCTAAATAATACAAATAAGCATAAGTTGAAGATTATTTCGGGTCACATTCTCCTCCTTAATCTTCATCGTTGCTTCTTGTTAAATCTTGAACTCCGAGCATTTGTCGCATTGTCATGAACTTCAATCTTGGTCGAGCCTTTGTTAGTATATCTGCTCTTTGTAGTTCTCCTCTGACATGTTCTATGTTGATGTGTCCATTCTCTACGCATTCTCGAATGAAATGGTATCGAATATCTATGTGTTTACTTCTTCCATGAAAAACTGGGTTCTTCACTAATGCTATTGCTGAGACGTTATCTATCTTCAACGTTATCTTTTGTTCTTCATTTCCAGTTAATTCACTGAGTAATCTTTTCAACCATAATGCTTGACATGCTGCTGCTGTAGCCGCCATAAATTCTGATTCACATGATGATAGTGCCACTGTCGGTTGTTTCTGAGTGCTCCATGTAATGGGTGACTCTCCAAAATAAAATACTACGCCTGTAGTTCCTTTTCCTTGATCAGTGTTGATTCCATAACTACTATCACTGTATCCTGTAATCTTGCAGCCGCCTTCTTTCTTGTAAATTATGCCATGCTCCTTTGTTCCTTTAATATATCGGATTACTTGCTTTACTGCTTTCAGGTGATGTTCTTTTGGTTCTTGCATCCATCTGCTGAGTAGTCCGACTAAATAACTAAGATTTGGTCTTGTATGTAGTAAGTACCTGAGACTTCCAATTAAGCTTCTGTAATAAGTTGCGTCAACTGATTCTCCATCTTCCGCCTTGACCAACTTAGTACCGAGATCCATTGGTATCTTCGTATCATTACTATCTTCCATGTTTGTTTCCTTCAAGATCTTGTTTATATAACCTGTTTGCTTGATTGTAATCTCTCCTCCTGTCTGTGTAACTTCTATCCCAAGGTAATAAGCTAACAATCCTAAGTCGCTCATTTCAAACTTTTCTTCCATCTGGGATTTAAATAATTCTACTTCTTTCTTTGGAGTGCCCGTGATTATTAAATCATCTACATAAACTCCAACTATAATTGTTGAGTTCTTGGTCCTCCTTGTATAAACTGCTTGTTCAAGATTACACTTCTTGAAATCTAATGATTTTAAGGTTTGATCAAGCTTCACATTCCAAGCTCTCGGTGCTTGTCTTAATCCATATAAAGCTTTAATAAGCTTGTACACTTTTCCTGATTCTCCTGGTTGTACGAATCCTTCAGGTTGTGTAACGTAGACTTCTTCTTTTAAATCTCCATGTAAAAATGCTGATTTTACGTCTAAGTGATGAACTTGCCAACCGTGATATGCTGCTAACGCTTATATTAATCGTACTGTTTCTATCCTAGCTACTGGGGCAAATACTTCATCGAAGTCTATTCCTTGTTCTTGTACATATCCTTTTGCTACTAACCGTGCCTTGTATTTGATGATATTTCCATGTGCATCTCTTTTGGTTTTAAAAACCCATTTGAGTCCAATTGCCTTTTGATTCTCTGGCAATGTAGTAAGAATCCATGTGTTGTTCTTATTTATTGAATCCAATTCAATCTTCATGGCCTCAATCCATTTATGATCCTTTGATGCTTCCTTATAGTTACGAGGTTCTTCTTCTATGAAGAATAAACTAGGTGCTTCAACGACACTAGCTGTTTCGTAGATTGCTTTCAAATCCTTTAATCCTCTAACTGGTGTATGATCAATTCTTCCCGAGCTTCCTAACGAGCTTCTAAGTGAACTAATAGTAGTTTCTATTTCACTTTCTGAGTTAGGTTCGTAATTATATGTTGGTGGTGTGAATGGTGAGTTTGGTTCTGTGGGGGAGCTTGGTTCTGATGTTGGATCTGGTAACGGATCCGGTATTGGAAATACATCGTTATCGTTTCCTATGTTGACAGGTATTTGGTTTGCATTGTCAACTTCTTCTACCACAAAACTAGTCAGAAATGTGTCTTGTATACTTGTATTCTCTCCATTCTTTTCCCAATTCCACGGCTTTGTTTCCATAAACTTTACGTCCCTACTGATATATTTCTTCTTGGCTATTGGATCATATAACCTACATGCTTTTGATCCTTCCTCTACTCCTAAATAGATCATTGGTATGCTTCTATCATCCAGCTTCTTTAAATGAGGTGTTGTTATCTTAGCATAAGCTGTGCATCCGAATATCCTTAGGTTTTCTAGATTTGGTTTTCTACTGTAGAGTGCCTCATATGGAGTTTTATCTACTAGGGCTCTTGTAGGTACCCTATTTAGTATGTAAATAGCATGTTTCACTGCTTCCGCCCAAAAAGTTAAAGGTAACTTCATGGCTTTCATCATACTCCTCGTAGTTGATAACACTGTCCTATTTTTTCTCTCCACTACTCCATTCTGTTGTGGTGAGTATGGTGCTGTCAACTGTCTAGCTATTCCATTATCCTTACAGTATTGTGTGAATTCATTTGATGTAAATTCACCACCTCTATCTGTTCTAAGCATCCTTATTTTCAATCTCAATTCCATTTCTACCTTTTGCTTAAATTCCTTAAATGTACTAAATGCTTGGTCTTTCGAAGTAAGAAAGTAAGCCCACATAAAACGTGTACAATCGTCTACTAACAAGAATATTAGTTTCTTGCCTGAGTGTGTTGCTGGACTAATAGGACCGCAAAGGTCTCCATATATTAAATCCAACGGGTTCTTTGATCTGAATTTAGCTTGGTTTGGAAATGGTGTTCTACTATGCTTTCCCAATAAACATGCATCACAAATTTGTCCTACATGATTTATTCTAGGTAATCCATCCACTATACCCTTTCTAGTCATCTTGTTGATAGAGTCAAAGTTTAGATGACCTAACCTAGCATGCCATAACCATGCTTGGTTATTTATATTTGCTAATAGACATATAGGTGTGTCTATTCGTAGCCTAATACTGTAAAGTCTGTTCTTAGATCTTTCTACTTTCATCAACAACCTTCTGCTCTTGTCATACAAAGTCAGTTTATTTCCATCCATTATAACTCTACAACCTATTTCTGTAAGTTGTCCTAGACTTAGTATGTTGCTCTTAAGGTTCGGTATATAATACACATCCGTTACTACCTTTTGTTCCTGGTTTATACAACCTAGCAATATAGAGCCTTTTCCCTTTATCTCTACATATGACCCATCTCCAAAACGAACTCGTCCTGTTATCTTTTCATCTATATCCTTAAAATGAGTCTTAATTCCTGTCATATGGTTACTTGCACCATTATCTAAATACCATACGCTTTCTTCCTTTGAAGCATACTTTCCTAGTTGAATTTGGCCTTCATTCAACAATACTTCTTCATGTTTGGTTTCATGTACGGTCATTAATAGTGATGGTTCTTCATCTTCTAAGATAAGGTTTGATTGTTCCTGAGCTGTTGTTTTTTATCTACATCTACTCATGAAATGTCCAAGTTTGTTGCACTTGTAACATCTTAAAGTACTCAAATCCTTCCTATTTGTATTCTTATTAGGGTTTCCCTTATAATTTGAGTTTCCTTCTTGTGAGTTATTTCTATGTTTGTTGTTTCGCCAGTTTCTTCGTGAATAATTTGATCTACCTCCACGTTTAATAAATTTCTTTCCTCTATCTGAGTGTTCACCTTGTGTGAATAGTAAATTATCCTGGCTTTCAACTTGACTTCCCTTACGGAGTTTTATTCTTTCCTCAAATGCCTTGAGTTTTCCAGTGATCTCATCTAGGGTAATTTCATCTAGATCACTAGCTTGTTCTATGGATGCTACTATTTGAATGAATCTATCTGGTGTGGAGTCTAATAGTTTTCTAACTACAAGTGATTCATCCAGTGTTTTCCCTAATTCTTTTGCCTTAGTGACATAACCGTTTAACTTATCTGAAAATGCATCCACTGTCTCTTCATCCTTCATCTGAAGGGCATTAAATCCTATCATCAAAGATTGCAACTTTGCTTGTTGCACTTTCTCTTCGCCAACGTGTCTCCTTTTTAATGATTCCCATAAATCTTTTGCCCTTTTACAACTAGCCACTTGTAAAATTACATCCTCTGATAACGCTTGATATAGAAGGGCAATAGTTGACTTATCCTTCTTATCATCTACTTCTACGCCTGCCTTAGGTTCTATTGTATCCCATAAAAAATGTGCTTCTAATATAGCCTTAATTTGTATAGCCCATACCGTATAATTTGTGTTTTTCAACTTAGGGCATTGGTATTGTGCAATAGGTGTTATGGGTTCTAATGTAGTTGTTGCGTTTGTGTCATCGCCCATCTTGAAAGTGTTAAGGATTTTCACTTTCTAATTCAATGAGAATTTCTACCCTTTTGTGGTATACTTAATACTACGGGAACAATAATAGTTTTTGGGAAATCCTAATAGTATAACGAGTATCTAAAAATATGAATATAACGAAATTCAATGAGTTTGAATTTTGTTTGTGACCTCGTTGTTGTGATAATCACCAATTCGAATTCCCTTTAGTGTTCCTATTTTTTTGCCTCGTTGCCTCCTTTTCTTATTTCTCCAATTCGACTTCAAAATATCCAAGTGACTCTCGGACTGATCTTTCTTTTCTTCTTGTTTTTTTTGTTTCGAACCAATAATCAACCCAAGTTTCTGTCTTTGTTTCCCTTTAGTCGAATTTGTTGTAGTATCTTTGCTTCTCAACGAGTCAGAATTTTGAAAGCCCTCTAGTTCTTGTTTGAAACTTATCGAATCAAAAAGAACTCGACTTCTTTTTTTTGTTTTGGTATATGTCGAACTGCTTTTCCAGAAGTTCGAAACCAAACAAATAGTAATACCACGCTACACGTCTATATCTTTCTTTGTGTGTTGTGCTTGATCTCTTTCTTGAAATCTCTAAGTCTTGTTCACACGTCCTTTGTTTTCCACGCCTTGGTAATCTTTGGAACAAAACAGTCACGTCGCTCGTTCCTTTTTTCTTGCAGCAAAACAAACCAAAAGTCTTTGGTTTTTCTGTTTGTTGCTTTCGTTGTTGTTGTTGTTGTGTTAATCCGACACAACAAAAAAAATTCCACTCTTGTTTCCAATATTCCTACGTATACGTTTTCTTCAATCAACAACGCCCTTGCTTTGTGTTTTTTCTTCTTCAAACCGGTTCTATATCTTCTACACAAAGTCTTTTGTTCTTCCTCGACACCAATTCGCTTGGTGTTAAGCGTTTGCAACCCCTTACGTAAAACAGATTGTGCACTATCCCTTCTACGTGTTTCTTATTCAAATTCTTGTGTTTTCTTTGGAAGAATAGAAAGAAAAACAAGTTGTCTCTCGCTCAAGAAGAAAAACAGATTTTGTCCTTCTCCTATCCTGCGTATTCTTTGGCTTCGAAGTCTGATGTTTGCAGAATTTGTTTTGTGTTTCGGTGTATAAAATCCTTGCTCTTGATGCCAATTGTTGTCCCACTTTTCTCTGGATCGATTGTGATAAGTTGCAAATATATGAATAAGTAAAACTATAATTTCATTAACCATAAAACGATACTAATACATGAGTTTATATAGAGTATGAATCGGTATAATAGAACCGATGTATCTCTTCATTTGTTTCTAACCGATTTAACTAACTATTCGGTTATAAAGTTTCTATCTAACAAGTTTGGTCCTTTAACTTCTAACTAATCTAAATAATACTAATAAGCATAAGTTGAAGATTATTTCGGGTCACAAGTTATCCACAAATTCGGATTTTTAATTTGTCACTTTGTGTGTCATATTTCTCATTTTGTATCCTAGGTAAGCAGAGTGGCAACATGGTACGCGGCCTGATTTCTCTTAGAAAACACCATGCTAAACCTGTGTATCTGTGCAAGTTGTCGAGAATGTCTCAGATTTGTGGTATGCCTTCTTTAAGCCTGCATACTTGGTTTCTTTTGTTATATTTTTGTTTTTAATTGGTGTTTACAGTTGTGGTATCAACATCTCTAGATGCATGCAAAATTGCAAAGCACCTCCTCAAAATTGACCTTGTTTCGTCTTGCTATGACACCATTCGGATAAACCTCTGTCTCGATTTCTTCATCGTTGTTGTCATTTGGCAGGCACAGGTAAGAAGAAAGGCAAAAGGGTAGCTGAGCTGATTCGCCTGAAAAAGGAAAACAAAAAGGCTATGAAAGGTTAATATTATTCAACATCTTAATATCCTACGTGGCTACCCCATGAATATTGCAACGTATACTCTTTGAAGAAAACTTGCACTATTTTATGAGCTTCTAAATGGAGGGTAGAATCTAGTCAATAACCATTGTTTTGTATTTATATATTTTTGTCTACCTTAATAGCTAAACACTTACCCTATGCTGTTTACACGATAGATCTACACAAGGTGCTTCTTCAGGACACTTGGTCGCCAGCTTGCAGTCCAATGACTAATCAAGGTTAAACTAAGCTTATCCTGAATTATTTTTATTTTCTGTTATGTTTTATATATAGAATACTATATATGTAGAGGTGGCAATCTCGACCTTACTTGGGAATGAGTCGATTTTCTAATTTAACCCCCAAAAAATCTCTAAGTTAGCTGAAATGCTGAATTCGGAACATATCTGTGTCAAAAGTTGCCCAAAACAAACTGGAACTGGCATGTTTTGACTCATCCATTTTGCCACCTGTGGTAGTACTATAGTAGGGTTCACTTTGCTTCTCAATTCTTTGGCTTGATATTTTACATTTTGAATAAATCTACCTGTAGATGACTGGAATGATCCTCTCGAAGATCATTATAGCGGGTTGGTGCGTAGGCGGACAACTTGTTGGGGTTATGACTTCATTTACCCACATGGAGGAAGTAAGTTATTTCTAATTGTAAATACATATAAAGTGAGGGTTTAACTTTTATGAATTTTTATGTAGTTTCTGCTTCACTTTTCAGTATGTATAAGTAGCATTCTAATTTCATGTAATATCAATAAATTAGAAACCCAAAGCAGATATCAAACTTCAAAACAAGCGACTTCAAACAGACATTTTCTTTTTTCCACTTTCTTTCAAACCAAATCCCCCTCCAATTCCAAAACCATCTACAAACCAAACAATCCCTCAAACATGCTAAAAACATGGTTGTTAAGATCTCAATCTTTATCTTTGGATATTACGATTTGACAACACTACAAAGCAAAAAATCCACTCCTATGTCGGATCTTTGTAAGCGCAATATGGATCCCGGTCTTGACCATATAAATCTTATGATCTCTATCAAATCCGATTTTACTTTGCTTGAACCACAAGCTAAAATACTAAATTTTTGGATCAAGTTTTTTTTTTTTTTTTTTTTTTTAAAGGTTTAAAAAACAAGAGGCGTCTTATTAACATTTCATAATAATAATTTAGGTCGACATTTTCATGAGACATTCATTCAAATTTTTGTTTGATATATAATAATTTATAGATTTGAATGATATTAGAATGCCTATTGAGAAAATGACATTGTAGTAGGATCTTAAGATCCTTACATGATTTTACAAGTCTCGATTTTGCAAAGACAAAAACGATACTAGGTAGAATCTCGATCTTAAAAAACATGCTACGAGATCACCTCCAAAGGGGTTTATATAGAAGGTTTATACTGATGTGGAGGTGATGTGTCGTCGACCATATAAACTTTCCTATTGTGCACACTAGTTTATAGAGGAAGCTTAAAGATGATTCATTGGTATAAACTTATATGAACTTAACAAATAGTGTATAAGTAGTCCAAGAAGCAAATAATCAAATTATAGATTTAAATAACTTGGGTAAGTTTATAAGAGTAATTTGGTAAGTTTATAAATGTTAAATTTTACAAATATTTAACATGGTGATGTTAAGCTTTCAAAATTTATAGCACTGGAGATGCTTCAACTTTATTTGATTGAGACACAACAGCTTAACCACTCTTATTTAGCATAGGAAAATAATTTAGAGGCCTAAAAATGTGACTAATTATGTGTCTAAATAAATGTGTCAATAAGTTATTGGTTTTTAAAGAAGTGGGTCCCTGCTGTCCACCAACAGGACGTTAACACATAGGTTTAGACATATAATTATGCATACTGGTTAGCCATGTCAATCAATGCTTTTTAGCATATAAATTAATATAACAACTCAAATTTATAGTTTAGATGGATTTTGAGTATTTAAATTTCACAGTGAGCAGGCAATTTTGTAACTAAAATAATGGCATAGACAAAGATAACATGTCCTTTTTTGATAAAGTTTTCACAGCGTACATTTCTTGTTTCATGAATGACATTTCTTTTTTAAATCTCTTTGACAGTAATCATGGGTTAAAAAAATAAGTTGGGATCATGTATTGGGAGGTCATTTAACTATTACACTTTTTTTACTTTTAGGCCACGAATTTATCAAAAGTAATATCAGATCGATAAATTTTTCTCAAAAAGCTTTAAACAACGAGAAAATAGCTAAAAGATATTAAAACAACACAAACAACTATTCAAAATTAAATTCGGTTTTAGTCATTATTTAAGTGCAACTTCATTTAGTTGAAAGCAATTATGATAATTTCATTAAATGTTTAATGTTTAAAATTTTTACTTTTATTGTTTTGATATGTAGCTTTATTTCTTAAATTTTGGCAAGATTTAGAATGAGATTCGTATAAATAAAAATAAATAGATATTTGAGTGGCCCATAAATTAGTTTAAATAAATAAGTGGCCAAAAAAAAAGAATTTAATAATTGGATGGCCTTCGTATAAATAATGGCAAATAAGTTAGTTGCATACTACCTAAATTGATAAATACCCCACCGCATGTGCTTGATGATCGAGAATTAGTTTTTATGAGGTTACAACTTACTGTCATAACAAAACAAAAAAAAACACTAAGATACAGAAAGAGTCCTGCTTTATTTGTTATGCTAAATGAGAATGTTAACTATGTTTAAAACATGATATCATAAATAATCTTTCATCTTCGTATGTATCACTAAAAATAAGCCTATCATCTTCTTTATACAACCACCACCCCAGAAACCCGTGGTCCACTTTTTTATTTTTTTCACTCTCGAGGAAATCCATTACCGGTCACCTTTTGTCTTCTTTTATGTAATGGAGCAAGTTAAGACTAAGCATAGTAAGGGTGCATCACGTGTCCAGCAACCCTACTGACGCATCAAGCCTATTACGGCCACCATTTTGAATGGGTGAAGAGCACAATTTTGGGTGGTTTGGTCGTCGAATGAAATTTTGGGTGGTTTGGCCTTCTGCGTTGCTGAATGAAAATCTAGTTATCATGCATGCAGGCTATTGTGGAGTATGTTTGTGTGGTAGTCACTATTACAGTTGTTTGGTGAAAAAGTGAAAAACTGATTTGTCGTTGAGGTGGCAGTGGCTGATGCGCTCCTTGGTAAACCCACCCAGTCTAATGACCATTACCGATAAGAGTTTTTTTTTTTTTTTTTTTTTTTTTTTTTTTTTTTTTTTTTTTTTTTAAGGCAACATATATATAACTAACAAAACGAACCAATTACAAACAAAAGACATCCATTATATCAACAAGATAATTAAAGTAATTGACCCTTAAAAAACCATACAACGAGACTAGAAGACACAACTACACAATTAGACCAAGTACAAGAAAAAGAAGGCACAAGTGACAGTCCACAAGTAATATCAATGACCAATGATTTTCTCACATGTACTCTCTAACCCATAACCACATTAAGACCAAAGCATAGGACCACACTGAATTAAAAGAACATACCAATAACCAAACAACCAAGCTGCAGACCAAGTGCCGAACGACTAGAAATATACAATGACCTCACATGTGCAAACTTGCAGACTTACAAAGGATAATTTAGGTACTTAACCAAACAACCAGGTACATAAGCCAAAGTATACCCTCCCTCAAAACCTTAAAATGCAGTCTTCACTTCTACCATAAACTTTTAAAATAATAGTTGAACCACATTTGAAATTACAACACGACCATCACTATCTCAAGAATACTAAACCCACTAGCTGTAAATGAACAGGACCACACCAAAACTGATTGCAGCAGGAACAATAACATAATATGTTGCATACAGAACAATTGCATACTCACATACCTTAAACGATACCATCACTTAATTTTTTAACTTGAGGGATCGATGAACCATTTCTGCCAGTCGAAATAGGCTTTCTTCGATCTCCTTGATACCCAGTCAAAGCTCTTAACTTGAATTTCATGAAAAAATTTATTAATACTAGCCACATTTGCATTGAAGACGCGAGAATTACGCTCTTTCCATATGTAATACCCGGCTGTCCATATTACCAATTGCCACAAAGCTCTCGAGTCAGAATGAACAATCACATTCCCACCAAAATAAAACAAATCATTTGCTGAAAAAACATTAACTACTAACTGGACCGATCCTCCACCATCCAAAAATTTTGTCCCAAACACTTTTTGCCACATTACACATTACTAAGCTAGGATCACAGGATTCGACACTATCATCACAACATGGACATAATATAGAATCTAACTCAATTCCTCTTTTGTCAAGCTCTATACGAACCGGAATTCTCCCATGTAAAACCCTCCATACAAACACGTTTACTTTTTTTGGAGCAAGTTTATTCCATGGTGTCTCTTGGGTCGTATTTCCTACACGAAGATATACGTCATCCACCATAAAAGTCAAGTCTTTAACATTGAAATTACCGTCTTCGGTAAGATTCCAACGCCATGAGTCCCTCCAATTTAAAGATAAAGCAACATTTTGTAAAAGCCCCGTAAGCTCTACTACATCGCCACATGCTCTCCCTCTAGGCTCCCTTACCCAATCCCATTCCCACCTCCACACCCCCTCACACCATCTCCCTCTATCAACCACTCGAGCCTCTTTACACCTATCTAATTGAAATAACGTAGGAAATCTTTCACTAAGTCTTATATCACCAACCCACCTATCTTCCCAAAAAAGCGTATCCCCCCATTATCCAATGTTTTTGAAAAAGAAGAAGAAAATCCAATCCCCACTTTGTCAATGTATAGCCCTACCTTCACAATATCATGCCAAAGCCCATTCCGACCTACCCTCGAGCCTACGCCATCAACCTCCAAACCGCCAGTCTCTCCATAAATACTTTTGATCACCCTCACCCATAAAGCACTACCTTCTATCTTGAACCGCCACCACCATTTTCCCACTAACGCCCAATTTTTAGCCTTGAGAGACCCGATGTTTAACCCCCAACCCCATAATTAGATAAAACCTTGTCCCATTTAACCCAAGGTAATTTTTTATTTTCACCCACCCCACCCCAGAAGAACTCTCTCCTAATACTCTCAAGTTTTTTAATCACACATAAAGACACACGGAACATTGAAAAATAATACAATGGCAAACTTCCTATAACTGATTTAACCAATGTCAATTGTCCCCCAAAGGACATCGTTTTTGCTTTCCACTCGGATAATCTTTTTTTGAATTTCTCAACCACATTTCTCCATGCACTCTCCCGACGCATACAATCTCCAATTTACCGATAAGAGCTAGCATTGCAACTTTTACAAAACGAATAAGAATTGTATTTAACGTTGTATTAAAGCGATTATTATGGACTATGTAAACAGTGTAGTTTTACTTTTTATCTTTCTTCTATCTTAGTTTGAAACTAAAAGACTCGTGACACTCCTTGAGTCATTACTTCAATACGCATTCCGAAACGGAAAATGATTTGTGCACCATTTTTTTTTTGGCTATACACCACTAAATCACACCAGTGATGCATACAGTACAACACCGCTATCCATAAATTAGTGGTGGATGAAAAAAAATATGGTGTACAAATCACCTCCCTTCCGAAAACCAATACCCTATGAAAAACACACACAGATTAGATAAGGTGCAGAGCTCAGTGTAATTCACATGTTATTTTTTAAACTAGCCTTCAATCGCCAAGTCCAGAATCATTCATTACTTGAGAGTATTCTACACCATAGCCTTGCCATAAGTTCCAAAAAGTAGAAACAATATTATAGACAACTGATCAACTCAAGCAGCAACCAACTTCTTCAGGCCATACCCACAATCAGAATATTCATCAAGAAATCAAAAAATCATAGATACTGAAAAGTAAAAACCGTACATCAATATTCATGATATAGCAAAATGGGCGCACTTCACAGGTTTATATTATTATAAAAGTTAAAACTAACCAGATGGGTTACGGTAGTCATAACCCCTGCAAGCAATATTCTTCCTCCTGCACTTCAACCCGCTATGGTGATCTCGATCTGTTAGATTATGGACATTATTTTAGTAGTTGTATGTTAGGATCGAACTCGAGATCACGGGATTGCACACTTTACGTATGAAAAGTAAATGAATAATAATTGTATATAAATATTATATTAATTATTAGAACGTAAACACGTAATGATCATTAACATTTAATGGAAATGGCTAATGACCATTAGACGAATAAAAGGAAAGGGACTATAGATGAAAATTGGAATGTCAAGAGGCTCTAGAACCCTTGTGGGTTGGTTAGGGTCGATTGGCTAAAGGTATCCCACATCGCTTGGTGAAGCTTTTGTTCCAAGTTTTCTATCCTATATAAACACACAAGGTTTCATTGTTTTCTCATAACTTGAACACATAATCTTGTGTGTTTTCTCTTCTCTTCTCCTTGCAATTTTTCGACACCCCATTAAAGTTTAAGGGAGTCGAAACTTTGTATTCTCTAGTGTTTGTGCTCGCTTTACTTGCATAAATGTTTACTTGAAGTAGTACGTGTGTACAAGATCGTAAATCAAACACATCATTGTTTGTTTCTTGGATTTGTTCACATAAACCCTAATTAGGGTTCTTGAGTTGAAAATTGCATTTGATTCTTGTTCGGGCTAGAATCATTACGGTATATTTACTATTTATATTTGATTAATTAATTACATATTATATGGTCTTGTTATAATTGCTTCCGCTATGATCTCTTGATGTGTTTGATTTATTTTATATGATTGTCATGATATTATAATTCCAACAGTGGCATCTAGAGCCGTTATAATGTGTAATTAATTATCGAAACGCATAAAAATTGAATTTTGATTCGTTTAATTACATGTTTTTAGGGTTTTCATATTCTTAACCCTAACTTTATTTAGGTCAATTGACCTTATTAGATATTTAGGGTTTTTGTTTTGATTTTAATATGATTAGAAACCCTAGGATGTCATGTAATTGGTTATGCGTTTTACTAAACGATCTTGGTGCAATATGTTAATTGTTAAGCATAATCCATGAAAAGTGCATGTTTGCATGGATTTTATTTTGTGAAAATTTTAATGGTTTAAATTGGATATATGAATTAATTGTTAAGTTATATCGGAACATGTAAATTTATTAATAGATGTCAAATTGGGGAAGACTCCAATATTAAGTAATCAATTATGTGCTATATGGTGTTTATTTAGTTTTGACTTACGCAATCAATTTATCAATGTATGTGGCTCTTTTTTCATTGAAGAAGAAAGACTTAATTGAATAAATGCATTATACACCTAGACTTGATTATTAATAAGCCTATTGAATAAAATTTGCATGTGGCTACATGTTTATACATATTTAATTGTTATGTTATGTATATGTTTATTTGGTTGTTTATTTTTTATTAAATATTACTTGTTTTTTGTTTATTACTATGTGAGACGTGTTTATAAACGAAAAAGGGTAATTTTTGAATAGAAAAATAATATGGGTTAAATAAATGGCAAAATTGTTTTGGTTTTAAGAGATTAAAATTTCAAAGGTTGGTTGATTGATGTTTTTGTACGTAATGGTTAACTAGGCTCGACCAAAGTTTACACACTATAAGATGGGTATAAGATTGGTTTCGCATTAAATTGTGGCCTTAGATAGACAACACTCTGTCTTAACGCTCTTTTGTGTGTAAATTAGACTTACTGAACAACCATTACATGTACACTGTCATCTTAAGGGTGAATTGATCACAATTCCACAATGATTATCTGAAACACTAAGCTTTAGGGCTTATGCAAAAGTACGATATAAGTGGACGATAATTGTTGATAATTCTTTAATTGGTGAACCCGATACCTCAATCAAAACTTTGTTATTTTACTCTTAGTGAATTGGTAATAAAATTGTTTTATAAAAACCAATGATAGGAAGTCGTATGCATGCTTCTTCATACATTATTTTGATTACACGTCAAAATTAATACCCTTATAAAATTAAGTCGAATGCCATCTAATTAAGAACACTTGAAGTTGTAGTTTACGTCATGTGAGAGCTTGGCTAGATTGCAATGGAGAGGTAAATTTCATAATTTCATTGCTAGCAGATCAATTGATGTAATTGATTTAAGAGTTTGCAGTTTTTAAGTTAGACGACTTAAATTGAGTAGGAAGTGAGATCTTGGACTCAAGGCATTAGATGGGGATGAAACATGCTTACTTTGCAAAAGTTTTGTGAAAGTAAATCCCATAATGATCTAGGAATTGCAATATGATATTGGCAATTGTTGTTCGACAATTACCTTGTTGAATATTATCATTAATAGCAGATCAACTGATGTAATGGTAATATGTCAATTTGGATCCTAGCTTTAAGAAAATACTATGGTTTATATGAATATTTACCAATGGGTATTTTATTTTCTTAAAGACCTAATTATCAAAAATACTGAAATTGAATTTTGTAATTCGTTTTAATGTATTAATGCAACGTTCAAACCGTAAACGCACTTTGGGCTTTGGTAAATTGATCAATTTCTGTTTTCAAACAAATGTTTGATTAATAATAATTTACTTAAAAGACAAAAGAAGTCTCCTTTCTATGAAAGAAGAGTGAGACATAATCCTATTTCTTTTTATGAAAAAGATAATAGGAATATTAGATATGTCTAAATTCTAATATAACATATAGCAAATTTTTAATTGTTAAGAAAATTGCGAATATTTTCCATAGGGATTTCATCATCCTCAATCGGTGATTAAATTCTTAGTAACAAATATGATATTTGGTTAACAGGAAATTATGTATGACATTTTATGAGTTATTATAATTAGAATCTAGACTAATTACCGCAAAATGTTTAAAGACAAACTAGTTGTTTTGACTATTTTAAAGGTGCTACATACATTGTAGGATGATAGACCTATTAAGGAAGAAATTGCATGCCCAATTTTTCAAGTTAATAGCATTTGGTGGATAGTCCATCATTTACGTAGTATAATACACTCTTTAGTGCATAAGTAATTGTTATGTATGGACATTCAAAGGTGTAGGAAAGTTAAAAGCACAATATTTTATTTCACTGGATATGAAACATTTACAATGTTATCAAATTTAGTGGGAGTATTGTGTACTTATTACTGAATAAGAAATTATTGTAATGATCTTTAATTTAGTGGGAGTTACAAGCTTTGACACCTTGGTAGCTAAAGATAATTACTTTCCAAATGTAGACACTCATACTTTTAAGGATAGTCTTGTACGTTTCCTTACTAGACATTGTTGTTCTACATCTACTTGTTATGCTAAAATCTATGACACAATCATATTGATCACATAAACAAATGCATGGCGTGTTGTTTATCAACTATATGAGGTTGTTTCATGCACAAGTGGGAGAAATATTATCTTTAATGTGTGCAAGAAACAACTCATAAAGATGTGATTTAATGGATTCTCTTGACTGCAAGGTAAGAGAATTACATTCTAATATGAATTATACTAATCTAATTTAAGAAACACTTGGTGTTACAATTTAAGTTATGTGACAGCTTAGCTAGATTGCAACAATAAGGTGAATTTCATATTTTCATTACTAGCAGATCAACTGGTGTACTTGAACTATGAGAATTTACAGTTTCTAAATTAGATACCTATTAGAACATGTGTCAATATGATATCAAGACTAATTTAATTTGTATATTTATGAATTCATAGAATGCCATAAATTAATAAAGTAATCTAATGCTGCTTCAAGCTGAATATTTATGTGTTTTTGGAATGACATAAATAAATAAAGAAATAATGTTATTTACATTATTGTGAAGTAATAAATTAACTTGAAATTACTATTGAAACCAAAAGATGGTGTTCATAATTACTTTAGTTAAACATGTTTATGTTTCATTGTAAAGATATAAACATAAAGTCTTTTAATTGTTACAAGACTTATAATAAAGTAAGACGTTATCTTGTTATGTTTTTTAATTAAGACATATACATGAAGTTATTAAATTGTTAAATGACTTATAACGTATAGTGGGATTATAACAGTTTATGTTTTCTTGTAAAGACATGGACATGAAGTGACTTTGTAAAAAGTACTTGTGTTAAAAAGCATGTAATTGGCTTGAAAATACTATTATACCATTAAAATGTATTAGTTGGTTAATAGACAAGTCAAAAGAAATATGGTTATCTTATATATTGTTAGATTGTCTGACAATATTAATACTAATGAAATACCAAATGTTTATGGTATGTTCAGTTAAGAAAATCAAACTCTTGTTATATTGTTTGATCAAAGATAACTATGACTTCTTTTCTTCCAAAAGTTATCAAGGTTAGAATGTTGAGTATGACTTGGATATATTTAATAAAACTCCAACCTAAAAGATTAATAAGATATTATCATATGATGGAATGTGATGAATTACATTAAGTCTTAAATTGAAGTTCTAAATTTGTTTAATTGCTTATGAAGAGGTTATTAACAAAGTAAAGTCAGGAACAGTCAATAAGTATTTGTAATATCCTAAAAGAGAACATTGTATTGTTGCTTTATTTGCTAAGTATTTAAAGATAGTCTTTAAATTGCTAAAAGCAAGTGGGAGTGTTGATCTTTAAAAGATAAAATTACAAGATACATAATCTTCTAAAATACACTAGTAAATATCATGATGAAGTTTGACATTTGAATGTTAAATCTCAACATGATAATAAAGTTTGACATTTAAATGTTAAATCTCAAGATGATGGAATTATCATTCATAGAATAGCAATATATATCAGATATTTGATTAATATGCTGAGAGCTATGATTTACAGGATTATTGTAAACCTGATAATCATTATGATATATTACCAAATATGTAATAGGGTAAAGTATACATGATATGAATTATTAAGATGATGTCCATAAAGATAATCAATTTTAGAAATGTGGTTTATCTTAATAGTTAGACTAGAAAATGAAGATGAGTTTTTTCAAAGATAAGGTAACCATTGTGGTTTAAATCTTTGTATAGAAATCATATGGACAATATTGTGCACGTATTTAATGCATGTCTTATAACAAGATTATTAATCACACTAAAGCAATTAACTGTGATTGAATATTCTTTTCTAAGCACATTAATATATAAAGATTATAATTGTCACATTTATGAAATTGATAATGGAATATCAAAACTCTTTCTTGAGTGATTACTTCAGCGAGGATGATAAGTAATCAAAAGGAGTTTATGAATTCAAATAAATATTTAGAAGTGTACAAAGTGCAATAATCCATAAATGGATAAATGCATGCATCTAGAAGATTATTCTTGTGTTTAATTATTAAATCCATGTTTTAATTTATAATTGAAATAAGATAATTTTTAAGTATTCATAAAAGCTAGTAGGAGTATTATGTTTAAATTCTTAAATCATATATGTTGTGGAACATATAAAAGTAACATTCCATATAAGTTAAAAGTTAAGTCTTAGATTGGAATGAAACTTTACTTATAAGATTTAGAAAATAAGATATACAACATTGGAATGAATGTTTATTGTTAAAACATGTGCGGTAAATGAATCTAATATAACATGATATATCATTTAGAAAGTCTAAATGTATATGCATAACATGAATAAAATCTAAGTATGACTCAAAGATTTTTCATGCACATCATGTTTTGTTGTATCATGCTTGATTATAAAATGATTTGGCAATATTAATATCTAATTAAAAGTTATTAGATAACTTGTGTAATATTCTAAAAAGAATATGTTTGATTATAGAATCACATCCTAAATCTGGAACAGCTTCCAAATTCTATAGATGTATAATTTTTCAATTGTTGTGAAAATTGTCATAGCCAACAAACTTGAAAGTTTGAAGGGCATCAAACATTACTCAATAGATATTAATGTTTACGGGAAGTTTTAATAGCATATTGTTGTTTGCATACAATGATGTTAATGAAATTGAGATGACAATTAATACTAGTTATGGAAAGGATTTCATCCTTGGCTATTACTAGTTATACTTAATAAAGCATAAGTTGCATTATACATTCAGAGAATAAGAATACTTTAAACTTTAAAATGTTTGGAAGTTTGATTATCATAAATTGGTGGTTAAGGATGTCGCACATTTATGAAACATTATAAGGCATTATCAAAATAGTTGAGTATGCATATACAAGAACTTCAATAGTTGAATTCTTGGAATAAGTATTCTCAAAATTCCGATAAATCAAAGTTAGATGATTTATGTCTTGTCAACAAGTATGAATGTCATTACTTGAGACATAATTCATCAATAAGAGTTATCATGCATTGATCTATTTAGTATTTGGATAAGGGATGTTAAACAATTATTATAATAAAATACATGGTATGTTTAAATTGTAATATAGTGTATCCTATATTTGTATGTTTAATCCATTAATAAATGCATGTTATTCTAAAAATTGTCCGTTGTCAGTTAATAATATGGGAATATTATTAAATCAAGAAAAATCTGAAGGTTGGTATAATATACTTAAAGTATATTAATGCGTAGTCATGCCATTTCAGATGATATTCAATGATACCGAATATAGGACTTATCCCAACTACATAATGTTACTTTATGGATTTTGTTATTAAGTAAATCATGAGAAGTTATCCTCAGACTTGAGATGCAAGATAAGTGTCATGAGTGTAGTATATTTTTGTGGAACAACTTAATGCTATACGTAACTGGTAGTCATAAGGGCTGTTTTCGAAAGTGTTACAAAGTTTGTGGGTTTTGCTTGTAGTCAAGAGAGAATTTGTTCCTTCAAATTTATTTTTTGAGTTTAATACTACTGGGCTTCTCGTAGGGTTGGTAAGATGTATGTGCGGCTGCACCTAAGATCTCCCCTGAATATGTTCAGAAGATTTGGTAATCTTGATCAATCATAAACAACGAGAAACAGAATGGTTAATTAAGGAATGACTTTAATCCATATCCTTATTAACGTGGTATTAGAAACAAAAGGATAATAATAATGAGAAATCATTAAAAGGTTTTTCCAGGAGCCTTACTTGAGATCGTACTAGAGGCATCGGCGTTTTGCAAGACGCTAACCGATGTGATTACACTATTAAAATATGTCAAGTGGGAGCCGTTAGATTATGGACATTATTTTAGTAGTTGTATGTTAGGATCGAACTTGAGATCACGGGATTGCACACTTTACGTATGAAAAGTAAATGAATAATAATTATATATAAATGTTATATTAATTATTAGAACGTAAACACGTAATGATCATTAACATTTAATGGAAATGGCTAATGACCATTAGACGAATAAAAGGAAAGGGACTATAGATGAAAATTGGAATGTCAAGAAGGCTCTAGAACCCTTGCGGGTTGGTTAGGGTCGATTGGCTAAGGATGTCCCACATCGCTTGGTGAAACTTTTGTTCCAAGTTTTCTATCCTATATAAACACACAAGGTTTCATTGTTTTCTCATAACTTGAACACATAATCTTGTGTGTTTTCTCTTCTTTTCTCCTTGCAATTTTTCGACACCCCATTAAAGTTTAAGAGAGTCGAAACTTTGTATTCCCTAGTGTTTGTGCTCGCTTTACTTGCATAAATGTTTACTTGAATTAGTACGTGTGTACAAGATCGTGAATCAAACACATCATTGTTTGTTTCTAGGATTTGTTCACATAAACCCTAATTAAGGTTCTTGAGTTGAAAATTGCATTTGATTCTTGTTCGGGCTAGAATCACTACGGTATGTTTACTATTTATATTTGATTAATTAATTACATATTATATGGTCGTGTTATAATTGCTTCTGCTATGTTCTCTTGATGTGTTTGGTTTATTTTATATGATTGTCATGATATTATAATTCCAACACGATCAGGATGAGATAACCAACCATCTATACGTACATTTATATATATAAACAATATCCGTTATTAATATAATTGAAAAATAAGCCATATGAACTATGCTACTATCAAATAAAGCAAAATGCCAACCCTTAGATTTGTTGGTTTAAGTGTGATCATATCGTTTACATTTTGACATGCCAACACGTTTTTGTTCATTTAATAAATAGACAGCTAAAACTCCTGAACTGTTCATATATGTTAGTTGCCCAACTGTTAGTCTTTAGATAAGGCTTTGTCATTTGTCTCGCACCTGCATGCACGCAAGATCAGGCTTTAGGCATCTACAAGGATCAACTCGATCCCTAATAGGATTTTTATACAATGAGAAGATTTCACAGTTTGTAAAAGTGCGGAAACTACTAATTAGACCTGTAATGGACGAAGCAAATGGGGGCTTAAAAATGATCAGGGATTATATACTAGCATTTGTAGACTAGTCATATTACACAGATACTCCATTATATCTTGTACAAGTCTATATATTTCCACTCCATGCCATTGCATACAAATTAGCATTAATGCAAATTTGCAGATAAATAATAACTACTAGTATGTTGCTAGGTCAATATTAGTCTGCATGTATTATCATGAGCTTGATCAACTGTTTATTTTTTATTTGTTTATCCAACCAAAAAACGAATTTACCACCTATGTTATATTTTTAAAATTGTGTGTAGACGCATTATCTTATTGAATGACATGTAATTTTTTAGTTACTATCTGTATAGTGTTTTTTAATGTGTCTTTAAAATGAGTTAACACATAGATTGTAACTTCTCTTTCAGGGGATTGCAATTCACCTCAGCTTGATCCAAACTAGGAACTCCCAGATACTGAAGGCATTCACTTGAAGGAGGAGGAGATGAAAATCTGGCTCAAGTTTAAAGAGTTGGATAAAAAGACTGTATGTATACGTTGGGTATATGCATCCTTCCTTTAGCTGTTTTGATATGTTTATATATCTATATTTCGTCCTTGTGTGGCAGCCTGAAGTTGACGGAATAGATCTGCTTGGAGACCCTAAGAAAGATAGAAGGCCAATAGAAGTTGATAATCCCTTTGTTAGTCTAATTGCTAACTTTGCCATTGGTGCCTTCGTCCAGGCCATTGAAATGGTATGGTTCTGTTCAATATATCCACCTTCTAATTTCAACTTTTAAGTTTTTATTTATTATTTTTATTGTTTACTAATTATAAACAAATTTATATATGTTGTTACTTATTAGCTTGTTAAGAGAGGCCAACACGACAACCTTCATGATTTTGAACTTATGGAGTGCACATATATAAAAATGACTGATCGTTATTACTTCTACATCACCAAAGAGGCCATCGAAGAGAGGAAGCTCGGTGTATATGAAACAAAAGTTGTATTCAGAAGTGATAAATGTCACAAATCATTGAGCTACTTTGAACTTACAGATCGTAAACCACGTGGTATGTCTGATTTTTTATGTTCTTACTTATTAGGTTATCATCCCCCGGCCTTTTGAAGAACCAATAACCCATATTTATAGTTCATGTTGTGCTACTACAAGAGTACAAAACTTCTATAATTTGGTATGTTGTGTATTAGTTGTTGTTTTTGTCCTAATACAATTTTAAAATGTTGCATTGTTGACTCAAGTACGTAAAAATAGGTTAATTCTGGTAGTTCCAATGTGCCAACTGGGTTTTTTTTAATAAATAAAACTTGGCTAAAAAGGGATCCAAATCCTTTATATGCTTATAACCTCCTAAAACATTTTATTCTAAAAAACTCATTCTTATTTTTGATATTTCTGTTTTTGCAATCATACTGAATAATGTTTCATGAAAAAAAAAGTGTTTCTTTTTGGTGCCATATATGTCTTATTTTTCATGCCTACAGGTATGAAAAAAATCCCACGGCCTTATCAAAGGACTCAACCAGGTAAAAAAGATATTTCTATTTTATATATAGATGGTACGTAGAGGTGACGATCTTGACCCATATACTTGTGAATGGGTGTTTGATTTGGGTTATGAACTTATGATAATTTATGACTTTGCCCATTTTGCCACATCTGATAAGTTTATTATTGCCACATCTTATTATTGCCAAAATACAATTTTTGTATTAATAATTTTGCCACATCTGATAAGTTTATTATTGCCAAAATACAATTTTTGATTTTGGGTGACGATCATGACCCAGTCAATAGCTTCCTAAAGTGTATAAGTTTATTATTGCCGAAATACAGTTTTTGTGATCATAGTAATAATTTATGACTTTGCTCATTTTGCCATATCTGATGATATCATTTGGCTTCTTCTGAGTATTTTTATTGATTTTCCAAATAATTTGACTTGTAGGTAGTTGGTCTGATCCTGAGGACGATTTTTTAGCGCGCTTCGGCGTAGGAGCAAGGGAGCCACTTGTAGGGGTTACGACTTTTATAGTTTTATTCCCCTTGGGGTTTGTTATTTTTCAGAAAAAGTTATTAAAAAGGGAAGTGATGGTGGTTTAATCATGAATGATGGCGTAGTTTTTGGTTTCTGGTTTTTACTTTTCAGGATCGGATGGTCCTTAATTTTGTGATGCCCGTGCGTGAGTCTTAGCTGAAGAAACTGGTTGGCATACTATGTGACTCAAGACGGCTATACTATCTAGCTTTTGTATGTATGTGGATCGTGTACTTAAACTAAGTTCTAGTAAGCTTTTATGTATGGATTCTGTATTGCAAGGACTGGAAAGTTTGACCGAAAAACAGCTTTAAGAAAAATGTTTGACTATCATTCAAATTACTATAACAGAAACTGATTATGAGTTTATGACAATCTAATAGCTGTAAATTACTTTGGAGGATATATAGACGATGGCGCAGACTCAAGACAGCTTGAATCCATTCCAGATTCTAATAACCTAAAACATTAACAAGGTGTTTGGTATACTATTGGGACTCACTATGGGTATTGGTTTAAGTAAAGGGTGGAATGTGATTGGGTTTTGGGTACAAGTGCTGGTCGTTTCCAGTTATGTTGTTTGGTTTGATTATTGAATGGGCATCATGTTAAAATCTATCTTTCATCCTCTCAAGTTTCTAGCAAAATTTGGAGAAGGCCAACTATTCACTTATACACTCTTTTTATACTAACCACCTCTGATCTAATCTTTTATATAATTAAGGAATTACATCATTTCAAAGTATTTTTGACAAACAATCTTAGTTGAAAAAAAATGGACCAATAGGAAAGCTCGATTTTGACACATAGGCGAAATCGAGCAATAGGATTGGCCAATAAAAAATCAAAATTGAATTGATTTTGGTCAAACTTTAATAAATTTAGTGGAGAATTTGATTGAGAAAAAAAACATATAAAAATATAGGTGTCAAATTTATGAAAATAAAAACTTAAAAAAAGATGAGGTAATTAATAAAAACATTAGTGGTTGAATTTTAAATATATTATATGGAGTTAAGTGTAAAATTATAAATCTCCATGTTTTCTGATAACTTTAGATAATAAACAAATAACCCTTTACATTTTATACCCCCTACACTTTATAATATGAATTTTGTTTACAATTACATGAGTATTAGTATTGGTTTGAGACTTTCATCCATTAAACTTACAAAAGTTTATAAATGTACGAATTAGTTTTAATATACATTAAATACTTTTAAAATAAATATTAGTTTTAAACTTTCATGTATTTAAATATCTTTTTACTGTGTATTTTAAATATAAATAAGAACTCATGTTATCCTAAAATATACTCTATAAAGTTTTCTAAGAATGTTTTTTCGGATATCCGTATATAAACTTTAAATAATAATTACATGAGTTGTTATAAGTACAATCGCGTATATTTATTTTCATATCACAGTAACTCGTACTTACCATTTGATATTTATATTACCGTTAATAATAATTTAATTGTATTTAATGAAAATGTGAATAACAGTTTACGTCTTACGGGAATGGTTTAACAAAAGTAACCTTTTTCAAAACAAGTAGCTCCGTTTAATATGAGACTATGGGCATGTTTGGTACGCAACTCTTTTGGAGTTGTAAGCTTTTTGTTACAAAATTAATCTCTTTCAAAACAAGTAGCTCCGTTTTGATACATCAACTTCAAACTTTTATTTTAAACAAGTAGCTTCAAAATGAAAAGCTAATTCATGAAGCTTTTAAATATTTTGGAGCTGTTAAAACATAAAATTACTGTTAACAGCTTATAATTACATTTAACATTTAATTTAGAGGTTTTTGCATATATATCCTTCGAAAAATACATAATTGCATATATATCCAAAGCATGCATAAAAACCATTGTATTATGTGCATTAAAAACTTGTACAAAGGATATATATACAATTATTCATTTTGAGAGGGATATATATGCAATTCTGTCTTTAATTTTTACTAAATACTTTTATTAAAAAAAATATATATCCAACTTGTAGCCCATATTAATAGCTTTGTAATTTACAGCTTATATTTTACATCTTACGGCTTACATTTTGATCTAAATTTATTAACTAAACACTTACAAAAAGTTTGATTACGGTTTTTTTATTCCAATACCTTTGTACCAAACACACCCAATGGGCTTATACTTGCACCGACTGACAGGTACCAAATTAAATTAAAAAATGTAATCTTTTATATAATAAAAGAATTACATCATTTCAGAGTGTTTTTGCAAAACCCTTCTCATTGAAAAAAAAATTAGACCAATAGGAGAGCTCGATTTTGCCACGTAGGCGAAATCAAGCAATATGATTGGTCAATAAAAAGTCAAAATTAAATTGATTTTGGTCAAACTTAATAAATTTGCTGGAGAAATTTGGTTAATAAAAAAATTGCAGAAAAATATAGGTGTCAAATTTATGAAAACAAAAACTTTAAAAAAAGAGGAAGTAATTAATAAAACTTTAGTGGTTGAATTTTAAAAAAATTATATAAAGCTAAGTGTAAAATTACAAGTTTCCATGTTTTTTAATAAATTTAGAAAAAACACAAATAGCCCCTTGGACTTTATACCCCTTATACTTTCTAATATTAACTTTGTTTAAAATTACATGAGTATTAGTATTAGTTTTTAGATGTTCATCCATTAAAATTACAAAATTTGGTAAATATGTGAATTAGTTTTAATATTGTTAGTTTTAGACTTTCATCCATTAGAATATTTTTTTAAATAAAGACTCATGTTATTCTATTTAAAAGTTTAATTTATACGTACACGGGTTTGAATATTAAATACGGCAAAATTATTAGTAACGGATATATCAATATCAAATGGTAAGCATGAGTTACTGTGGTATAAAAATAAATATACGTGATTCTACTTATAAAAATGACTCATGAAATTGTTATTTATAATTTATATATGAATATCCATAAAAAATTCTAAAAACTTTACGGAACATATTTTAACTTCATTAGCGCTCATTATGTGCTTCTAAACTCGCATATTTTGTACAACATGATATCAATAGTTAAAGTTAAGCAATAACATCAACATCAACCTCAACATGTCTGTCAGTTAAAAATGTTATACAAAGCTAATTTACTCCTTTTGACAAGTGATATGCTCTATTAGGCTGCACCTTCTATTTTTTATTACTTTAGCAGAAAGTGTATTGTACGCGTTGTTATGTCCGAAAGAAATGAAGAAAAAAAGTGTACGTTTTGTGCCGATAGTTTAAGTATTAGTTGATTGATGTTTCTTTCAGGATGTTTTATATACCAGTTGGTCCTTATGGGTTGTTTATTCGAACTTGACACATTAAGAGATACCAAGTATGCTAAAGTAGGAACCATAAAAACCCCTGAAACTACACCTAATGCATCAACTACGGATTTACTTTGAAGGTTACTTGGAACATATATTTGATATAATAATTTGCTTACATGTTATATGTGTTTATTGAATTTTAAAATCAAGTTGTCTCTTGAATTTTCATATACTTAAACGGCTAACTCACATAATCCCGAGTTAACGTTGTATAAATGCCTTTGTCTCAGGCACTGATATGTGTTGCATTAACCTTATTCCAAAGTTGCAACAAAAAAACAAATGTCACAAGTATTTAATGAGTTAATTGCTTTTGAATTTGTTGTAATATAGAATAATGATGATCTAGAAAGAGATGTAACTAATATGTCTCATTTACTTGAAAATCTGCTGCGAAAAGAATGAGCCGGTTTACTAAAGTAGGACTTGCTTAAGTTATTGGAGTTTGGGACTGTTATTTTCTACTAATTATAGTAAGTTTTCAAAGGGTTTTGGGAACGTCTTAATAGTTAGATTTGTGGTGATTAGGATTGTTTTAATGGTTGTCTTAATTGTTATTAAAGGGTTTTTATGGCTGTTTTAATTGCAGAATTAAAGGTGTTTGAAACTGTTTTTAATAGCTGAATTGATAGGTGCATAAACTGTCTTGATAGCTGAATTCAAGGGTGTTTGAGACTATTTCAATTGCTAATTTTAGGGGTGTTTGGAACTTTAATAATAGCCGAATACAAGGGTTTTGCGACTGTTTTTAATAGGCATTGTTATTGTAAAATAAATTTGACATATACTAAATTAATAGATGTAAAGTTCAAAACATTTTAAGACAATATATTCGGTATTAAATAAATGATAAAATTTTTATTTCAAAACCCCGTGCGTGCACGGGTATTATAACTAGTAAGAAAAGAAAGGTAAATAAAGTAAAAGAAAGACCCGAAGAAATAATACAACAAGGCCATTGTTTGTTAGGGTTTGGTCATGGCTCGAACGTGGAGAAGGTAACTTCTTCTTCTTCTATCAATTGTTTTATTTTGACATTAATTATTATTAACTGTATTTTTTTTTCTGGTGATCAACAGTAAGCATTATTGTCCACCACCATTCGGGACTAACAAGATTGTACCAATTAAGGATGCTGCTGACGTAAGATTTCATTTTCTTTAAATATCTGCATAAAATGAATATTTTTGTTCTTATGTTTAAGGATTATTAGATTATACTATAAGATATTGATATATAATCAAATGTTGTATTCACTACTGTATATATTTATGTTGACATGGTTAAACAACGTATGTTGTTAGACCATGTCAAAACTTAAATTAGTCATATGTTTTATTAGATATATATTAAGTCATTTCATACTGTTCAAAAAAAAAAAAAAAAAAAAGTCATTTCATTACAACAATACCCCAATTATCCCACCCACACCTGAGGGAGACCACCTACAAAATTCATGCTAAACTTACACTAAATGAATGAGGTTTTCCTTGTTCATTTTCCCTCGGGAGGGCACCAGGATATACCATACGCGGTCTAACCCCGACTAAACTTAGTTACAATTACATAAAAGGTTTTTTTTTTTTTTTTTTTTTATTTATTTTTTATTTTTTATTTTTTTTTTTAAATACTAGTAATAATCAAGCTGAGTGGGTTCACTTGACCGTAGTGAAGCATGCATAGCTCCACCCTTTTATTGGACTTTACCAGCAAAACGAAATATGCATTTCAGATTATGTGTCTACACATTTAAACCATACTTTTTTTCTCACTTCGTAAGTTTCTGAATCAACACTTGTCTCGCTATCCTTTTTAGGCGTATAATCAGGCACATAAGTTGGTCATCCTAATCGCATACCTATATCTAAATAGGAGTTCATCTGTTATTTCTTGATTTCATTCTTATTCTCATGGGATTTTGCTCAGGTGAGTTGCGTAACTGGAAGCACGACTGTGAGGGATCCTATTTCCAAAAAGAGAAAGACTGAGGACGGAAATAGTATGCATTCTGCTTTGCTTTTGTCCAATTTCCTATTGATGTTATCAGTGCAAAGAAAATTAGCAAGTTTAGCAGTTTGTTAACCTCTCTTTGTTTTTTGTTTGATAGGGATTGCATCTGATGATTCAAAGGATTATAATGAACCCGTTTCCAAGAAAAGAAAGACTGTGGACGATAATGGTATGCATTTCTTTCTATGGTCTAATTGCTTTCTGTAGTTCTGTACTATAATAAATAACAAGTCATAATGTTCTTTAATCTGTCCTTTATATTGTTACAAAGAAGATTTTGTTCTTCCTATATGTAGAAACTATACTTATACAAGTTCTGAAATGTGGAAATGTCGGTTAACTATACTAGAGATTTATAAAGCGCAACATACATTATATGTATTGATAATTGTATAATCGTACTTTCAGTTATATGTGAATGGTATGCCATATGCTCTTGTTTTTTACCTGATATCTGCTAATTCAAGGAAATAATATATTTTTATCTGTATTTGATATGAAAGACATGGAATAAGTAAATTAGACAAAGTGTTACAATCATTAGTAGCAAATACTTATATAAAGAGTAACCTTTTTCTAGGTCACTATGGCTCAGCATGTTTTACTGTGAGATTGATGCTTTCATCAACTGCTTTTTTATGTATCGTACTTTGTGGATTAGTCGTCCAAAAGGTCGGAAACCATACGACAACAACAACAACAACAACAACAACAACAACAAACCCAATCCCACCGGGGCAGGGTATGGGAAAAGGTCGGAAACCATGCTTGCCCAAAAACAAAAACTAGGTTGAGCAGTTTTACCCAAATATACAATCATAATAGGTTGTATTGGTGAATCCAATGTAACTAGTATCCTATGTCTGGGTTTCAAATTTTGTTACGAGAAGACTCCTATAGTCCTATGACTAAAGTAGAGGTTTGGTGTTTTTGTGGGGGCTATTTATTGTTAGATTGGTTATATGGTTCCAATAAAAGGCTGTCTCTTATAGTTTTTCCATCGCATCCTAGTACTTTTGTGATTGTTCAATTTAGAAATCTTAAGAGCTAGGATTGTTATATCTAAGATCAAATATTTTAGCAGATTCAAGTTTCTTGCAAATTCTTATTGAATGAGAATTGTGTTGCATGTCTAAAAGTGTGTGTTTTCCCATGAGTTAATACATGGATGACAACTTGGTAAATTTCCCTTTTCAGTGTGCGAGCTTTCTGAGGATCTAAAGAGGGAACTCTCTAAACTCTACCGTGTTCCCTTGCAAGACGAGGATTGGACAAGTTGGTTGGAGTTTACAAACCATACTAAAAGAGCTGGCGTATAAAATATATTAATATTTCTTTTTATCTTCGTATACATATACACATTTATCAACACACATACATGTTCATGACATATTTCATGTTTGTGGCAGACTGCACTTCGTGAAGTATCTAAAAAGTTGATTGAGCAAAAAAAAATATCAATTGGAGTTGATCATCCTTTTGTTCATGTTATTGGTGAATTTGCTGTTGCTACCTTCAACAAGCTGCGTGAGATGGTATGGTTCCCTTCCACCTGCTATCGACTATCCTACTATTGGGACTCCCTATGTTTTCATTAACCACCTTTTTACTTGTAAACATATTTGTGTTGTTAGCTTGTCAAGAAAGGTGACCACAACAACATTCGTGATTTTGAAATTATGGAGTGCCAATACTTGCATATGAGAGTTCCCAAGCATTATTTCATCTACATGACTATAGAGGCATTCGAAAAGGGGAAGCTTGGTGTCTATGAGGCCAAAATTGTTTGCTATACAGATGATGGTCGGAGAACTTTGACCAAGTTTGTCCTTACTGATCGCAGACCAGTTGGTATGTGACTAATTCTGAGCATATCATTTCTTGATTTGGTTATTACACGCTATGTATAATTTGGGGTGCTGCATATCATATGCACTTTTTTCTCTTATAAGTTGAAACAGTTGATAGAACTGCCAATTTCAACTCTCTTACTAACCACACAAGTATTTATAAGATTCAAAGTAAAGATCAATACAGTTTTTCAAGGTCAAACCATTACCCAATCCCCCTACCTGCCCATTTTAGAAACTCTGCTTATTCTTATAACCTGATAGCATTTTCGTTTGCTTGTGTTCATATATGCTGCACATATGACTCCTTTCACCTTGTTTATGAATTACAACATAGATTTCAACTAGGTTATAGTTTTTTTTCCCTCTCTTTCTGTGTTGTAATGACTTATCTTGCATGTAGGTAAGAAAGCAATGGCAATGTCTCCTTTGTCTCGCCTGATATCCATATACAAAAGTGTGGAAGGTTAGTCTTTAATGTATTTATTTACTAGTTCATAAGGTCAATTCAAGATTTTGCATTCATCAGGTGCGTTAAACTTGGTGGTGTTTGCACCTTATGGTTAGGTTCCCGTTGCATTGTGTATTAACAATGGGGTTTGTGTGCAGGTCTGGAAAAAGACATAGAGACCTACATGAAAACAGCACAACAATCTAAGAAAGGTTTTTTTTCTTCCTTTGATGTGGTTTATGCTGTGAAATCGAAATCCCACTCGTTAAATATATTTTATTTTATGTTGTGATAAATAAACTTCCCCCTTTTTCTATATCGCGATTTCAACTGGTTACTTGCATTCCTTCAAGTTGCTCGTCTTTACATATTTCAAAAATTATGAATACGAACAATAATCTTTGTGTGAGTCATCTGTTTTTTTTTATATGTTATTAGTATCTAAGCTTTATGTATGTGTGACAGATTTTATCCAATTAGTACCTGAGGTTTACATAATGCCCCCCCTCACGAACCAGATAAATTTTAGGCCTTGAGGCTAACGGCACAATATGTCTAGAACTTGATAGCACCTAGGGGAAATTGAACATGAGATTTTATGCCACATTCGAAACAATGTATTGGTCTTGTGGTATGTATGCCTTCTTTTAAGCCACATACCACTTGACTTCTGTGGTGTTCTTTATATACATGTATAACTATTTAGATCTGTGGTATCAAACACCATGTGATTACTGAAAGTACCCCCTACACTCTAAACTCAGGTCTTTATTATAGGGCACCCTTCCAAATTGGGTTGTCATTATCTCTTTAAAATTTTGTCTTTTTGGCTGTAAAGGTGAGGAGAACGGCAATGTAGCAGCTGAGTTGTGTCGCCTAAAAAAACACTATAAGAAAGCTATTGAAGGTTAGAATTTGAAATGTTAATACCCCTACCATTTTTATATATGATAACATCTGACTCCTGAGGGAAGGTCTTTGACCATATTATAATCTTTCAAATGGAGGGAAGAATTTTGTCTTAACAATTTTTATTTTTTATTTTTCTTATTTTTTATTTTTTGTTAATTTGTTATCCACCTTCTTACAAAAGAATTGCACTGTCTTGCTTACACAACAGGTCTTGGTAAAGTGCTTTCTCGAGACACTCAAGCACCAGTTCGCAATCCTACTACTAATCGAGGTTAGCCTCTAAGCTTATCCTATATTAATGGTTTTCTTATATCTTTATGGATAGTACGTAGTGGTGGCAATCTTGTGAAGGGGCTGATTTGGGTTATGTATTATCTCAATTAATAAATTAGCTAAAAAGGGTAAAATATATATGTGTAATTTAATCTTCTTAATTATCACTAAAATGAACAAAAATAGTAGTTGTAGGTAAACCGAACATGACCCCTCTCAAACTATACTACGTAGTATTACAGTTCTCTTTCCGCTCTGTTTGCTAGCTTAGACAGACAGTAGTGCCCCTTTGGCTTCTTCTGAATTTTGTGTCTTAATTTTGTATGTTTTATATCAATCTTCTTGTAGATACAAGCGGGATGGTGCGTAGAACCAAGGGCACTACTTGTAAGGGTTATGACTACTACAACCCTTTAAGAGGTTAGTTGTTTATGGTGGTAAATACGTACATATGAAGTGGAAGATCGTCATGAATCCTGATATAGTTTATAAATTTCATTTTCAGAATTTGGAATCTCCTTGCTTTGGTGATGCCTGTGGTTTGGGTTGGTGTTGAAGAAATTTGTAGGCTTAGGATGTGATTATAACAATACTTTTGGTCTTACATATGCATACAGCAGAACATATATGTCTTGTGAACTCAATGGGTCACTATTGCGCAACACTAACTAGGGATCACTTAATGATTGGTTGGTCACCGGAGTTGATAAAATGTCTGATCTTCTATGCAACACATCAGGTTTGGAATTTGTTAGGCTCTTGAGAAGCCGATAAGATGTTGTGCTAATGACCATTTACTGCTGATCGATTGATTCCTAGTACAGTCCAATGAGATCAAACTAAAGATCTAAATTATGGTGTTTAAATTACTATTTCATTTTGTTAACTGCGTAATTCAAAAATATTACTCAGTAATATAAATTGTGTGTAACGTGTGCGTGGGTGTGTGTAGACAAACATACAACCTACATTTTAAGGGTATGTTAATTGGTGCGAAACTTTTAAGAGCGTTTAGTATTTAGCATGGTGTTCAATATGGAACACAAGTTGCCCATAAGCTAAAACTAGCGTATCATGATGTTCATGTAATATCAAGCATGTAAAAGTAACAAATAGATTATAAATAATAAATATATTATTTGTTTAATCACTTTTTGTGTTTTAATGTGCATATGCCTTATTTCATAATTTTACACTTTAATTTATTACTGCCTATGTCTCAAAATCAGAGTTTTGAAACCCGGTCGGGTTAACCGGTTCCGGCAAAAAAAGCGGGTCAAAAACCCCGGGTTTCTAAAACCGGGTTAACCGGTTAGACCCGTTGGGTTTTGAGTGGCCTGGGTCAACCCGGTTCTCGAAACCCGGTCGGGATTCATTTTTTCAATTTTTTTAATAGAAACCCGGGTTGGCCCAGTGGTTAAACCGATTGACCCAGGCGAAAAATAAAAAAATAATAAATTGAAAACCGGGTTGACCCGGTGCCTGGTGACTCGACCGTGTCAATTTCGAACACGGTTTTCAAAACATTGCTCAAAATTATTGTCCTTAGATGAAAACACACAGTTAAAGAAAAAGTAGGACTACTATGCTTCTCAACCAATCAAATATCATATCCACATATTAAACTCTCTAATTTGATTGGTTGAGATAAGAAGTGAACTATTCCTTTTGGGACATCTCAAAATAAAATAGGACTATAATTTTAAGTTAACTATTATTTTGGGTCATTCTAAAATAAAAATGTATGACGGAAGGAGTATTTTGTTATACTAACCACATGTAAAATGTCATCTTTTCTTTTATATAAGACAGTCTCAAAGATGAGAAATTTTTTAAAGTGAACCTCTATGCTATTACATTCCCAAAATGAACCGCACCTATGTATTTTATGAAAATGGACTTTTGACCGATGATCCGGTAGATATACTACAACTGGCTCATCTAACTGTTCAGAAAGTATGTGCACATAAATTAACTACCTAAGCGCGCTTAAATTTGCTTCCAAACTAGGTAAGCACGCATCAAACTTACCCGTGCATATCAAACGTAGGCGCGCTTCAAATAACACAAAACTCATGTGCATTATCAACTTGAAGCGCACTTGTGCCTAAGCGCGCCCAAATAAGGCAAAAATCCAAAAATTTGACACAACTTCATAACAAGACAAACTCAAGCAGAATTTAAAAGCTTATGTACCTTCAAAACAATAAAACTCATGCGCACTTCTAAAATTCGTAATTACACAAAATTCTTAAAAAGACAAACAAATAAGCGCATATTTATTCATGTGCGCTTGTTTTTTCTTCTGGTTTCCTAGTCAATGCCTGCAAAAGCTTTTAAAGTGTGTGAATGGAATTCTGCAAAAAGTTCATTCAAAATTGAAGTTAATGCGTGCAAAAGTATTTAAGAATTCATAACTACACAAAAGTTATTACTCTTGCCTATCAAAAAAGTTATTACTCTCTATCCAAAACTGAATACAAAAAAGTTAATGCTTGGTGCATGAATTGAAGTATGCAAAAAAGTGAATAAAAAAATAAATAAATAAATAAATAAATAAATAAATAAATAACTAGCGCACGAATTTTAGGCGTATTCTTAAAAGGGCGCCTGTTGACAGGTTTCTGTTTGTGAGTGGTTTAAATTAATGGTGTATGTGCATCGAAAAATAGGAACACGGCTTGGTTTATTTTGGTAAAATCTTGAAAAAAAAAAAACGTTCCGGTAAATGGGGTTGTAAAAGGTTTATTTTGGTAATTTGTTTTATTTTTTAACATGATGATCGTCGATTGAAACCATAATTCACTCTTTAGGAGGTATTATTATTATTATTATTATTATTATTATTATTATTATTATTATTATTATTATTATTATTATTATTATTATTTATTTATTTATTTATTGCAAAAGGAGGTACAATAAAGTCCCACAACTACTACAATCTTCAATATTCAATTTTTTCATCGTGTCTACAGAGATTGTTACAACTGTATTTTATCTTTATAGATACGTATTTTACAATTTGAAGTTATAATACAAAATTTGTATGATCAATTAAATAATAGACAATTATAATGTGCTAAAATTGTGTACTCTGTTGATAAAGAAAATAATAATTGCAATTCATTGTAGGTGCGCCCATTTTTATCTTTTCATAGTTATACTTTTACGATTGATGGATTGGTTATAAAATAAGTTTTTTTTTTTTTGGTCTTTGAAGATTCAACAATACATTTCTTGTTATAGTACTGAAGTTGGGACATAAGGTCGTGTGTTATTGATGTCGTTTCTCAAACAGTTTGGCTTTGTAATATGCATACTTCGTGAATTACATTTTCCTCTTTCAGGTTCGACCTTTGTTTATTATGATATTGTCGGTGCAATCTAACTCAGTATAACGTTAAAGAACCGAACATGCACGTATATAAACTTACACTTGTGAGGAAACGGGTTACCTTCATTAGTGTTTGCATTGTGTTCCCTCAAGCATTTTGGGTTTATAAATATTTTCACTAAGACTAGCCGTAATGGTCACAATACTACTACCAGTGGTAAGCCATCACCGCGCGTCATCTTCCATTACAGCCCCACCCCAGTGTGAAAGGAAGAAGGAAGAGTCAATTTGGTGGTGCACATCTTGTGTGTGGGGGGGGCGGGGGTATTGTGGGATATGTTTGTGTTAAAGTCTGATACTTTTATGTGTTTAATTTAGTGTTCACCAGTTTTGTTTGATGATGAATTTGACGGTGTGATAAACAATGATGTGATGTTGAGATCATGATGGTGAGTTCGGAGACCATACACCTTATCTAAAAGATTACCCTCATTGTAAGAGCATCAGATGTGGTGAGAAGCTCAAACTTCTCATTTGGGCCTCACGGGGTGCCATATCATCTTAACAAACCTCCCCTTACAACTCTTCTCACTCATAAATAACTACAATTTACTTATTCGGGCCTTGCACTTACAATTTTTTTTTTCACTTAAAGTAAATATTCATTTATTATATAACAAACTAAATTTAAAATAATGATAATAATAATAATAATAATAATAATAATAATAATAATAATAATAATAATAATAATAATAATAATAATAATAATAATAATAATAATAATAATAATAATAATAAAATAAAAAAAATAAAAAATAAATAAAAATAAATAATAATAATAATAATAATAATAATAATAATAATAATAATAATAATAATAATAATAACCTTAGGGCAGTTGGCCACCAACTACCGCAAAAGCGCGCAGTTGACTAAGTCAAAGCTTAAAGGCGGGGGTTCGAATCCGGACTCCAACTTGGTCAGCCAGTGTTGCCTAGGTAATTTACCGGGATATGCCTTCCTTGTTGGGTGGGAGGCTCGGTACCAAAAAGGTACACGGACTTGAGATGGTTCCACCAAATAATAATAATAATAATAATAATAATAATAATAATAATAATAATAATAATAATAATAATAATAATAATATCTGCTAGGTGTTCGCAAAAGGAGGATTATACTTTAGATTGGCTTAGGGTGGTTTCAATATCTGGGTTGGGACAGACTATGAATGCTAGGACTTACCGATGTGTGTTATGTTATCGGCTAGGTGTTCCTCTATTTTCTGTTCAGATGTCATGCTCAGCTTGTTCCAGGGTCTTTGCTGGGGATGTTTATGGGGACCATGCTGTATCGTGTGTGGGTATTATTGGTATTAAACATCGGCATAATGTGGTACGTGATGTTCTTGTTGACATATGTTCTCGGTCAGGTATTTCGGCTCGTAAGGAGGTTGATATTGGGCTTATTGGGGAAAGGGACAAACCCTTACGTCCAGCTGATATGTTACTTTACTCGTGGGATAATGGGCTTGATGTATGTGTTGATCTGACAGGGTCATCACTCTTGACGCAAACTGGTATGGTTGATTTTGTACCGGGTCGTGCGGTTATTAAAGCCGCACAACGTAAATGCGTCAAGTACAAGGCTAAATGCGCGGATATTGGATATGGGTTTCTCCCCTTTTCATTCTCTTCTTTTGGAGAACTTGAAAAGGATGCGGTGACCTTACTAAAGCGTATTCGAAGATTTTCGTTGACTCAAGACATTGGAACACGTGCTGCTGCTCATATTTTTAGTAGGATTAGCTTCGCTATAGCTAGAGGAGTGGGGGCCCAGTTAATATCTCGGCTCCCCACTAATTTCTTGTAAATCCTTTGATTGTCTAATAAAATGACGTTTTATAAAATAATAATAATAATAATAATAATAATAATAATAATAATAATAATAATAATAATAATAATAATAATAAAATGATGTTTAAATAATAATAATAATAATAATAATAATAATAATAATAATAATAATAATAATAATAATAATAATAATAAATGTATCGCGAGTTCATCTTGACTCATGTATGCTCCCTTCGTGTTCCTCATGCACTCGATGGTCCAAAATTTTACCCCGCAAGGTAAATATCTTTGTATGGCGTCTTTCTTTGGACAGGCTCCATACTCGGCTTAATTTATCTTTAAGGGGCCTTGATATCCCATCCATTGTTTGCCCAATGTGTAACAATGGGGTGGAATCCGTGGATCATGTATTCTTTGGTTGTGACGTGTCTTTGGATGTTTGGAGTCTTGCTAGAAGATGGACTGATATTGATATGTCTTATTTTTCTTCTTTGTTCATTTGACTGCAATGGTTCGAAGATTGGAGAGCTCCTAGGGGCGATAAAGATCGAGTGTACGTCATTGTAGTGGCGTTGTTATGGTGTTTATGGCGTTATCTCAATGCAATTACTTTTTCCTCTCATTCGTTGAGGAAAAGTGACATTTTAGATTACATTCGTACTTTTTCTTTCTCTTCGCTTAAAAGTAGAGGGCGTAATGTAAATTGTTGGAACTCTTGGCTTATGAAGCCTTTGTAGTTTTTTTTCTAGCTCCTTGCTAGTTTGTTTTAATAAATCCGCCGTTCAAAAAAAATAAATAAAAAAAAATTACTGGTCTTCCTCAACACCCCATCTTCCTCACCCCACTCCAAACACCCCATCTTCCTCAACCCACTCCAAACACAAACCGGTAAAAACACACAACCCATCTTGTCTCTTGTTTGCAGTCACAGAACACACGAAGAAACCCAACTCATCTTTCTCGAATCCGATCAAAACACCATTGATTTGTGCCTTGTTTCTTGTTTCTTGGGTTCAAGATTTGAAAACAAGTTAAGAAAATATAACTTAAAAAAACAAAAAAAATAATTAAAAAAAAAAGCTCACTGAAAAAAGTACGAATTCAATCCTCGCCGTGCAGGTGAGGAGCAACCGTTTGCCGAGCAACGAGGAAGGACCCCGGTATGGCGGCGAGCTTCGGCGAGATGGCCAGCGTGGCTTGGCGAGGTCCACACCGGATGCTCTAAGTTTTTGACTTTGAGTTCCTCAAAATTCAATACTCTTCAACTCGAAATGTGTTTATTAAATGCAATTTCGTGTAGGTTTTATCTTCTTATATATGAATGAGTATTAATGAATGTATAATATATGTTTCTTATTGTAATCATATAGACATATAGTTCTTGAATTCTATTTATAAAACAGGTAATGCATATGGCCTTAACCAGTATTCTTAACGACGTAACGTGCTAACTCGGACTTGACTCATAAGGTGTATGTTTGGCGAAAGTAATTGTTGCTTGAACTTGAGATGATGCTGGAGCTGGTGTCGGTGCCGGTGCAGGAGATTATTAAAAAAGATTATTTTTATAAGCTACATGAAGTAACCTTTGATTTTAAGAGATTATGAAAGATTTTTTTTTTTTTTTTTTTTTTTTTTTTTTTTATAATCTTATAATTTCCGTATGCCAAACGAAGATTATTTTTTAAGTAGCTTATTTTTTGAAAAAATAAACATAATCTCTTCATAATTTTATGTGCCAAACATGCCCAAGGATCTTTTGAAAGAAAATTCGTTGAATTAGAGTCTAATTAGTTTTACATACTTTTCGAATTTATAAACTTTATTAGATCAAATATCAAGCTTTTAGAGCAGTGGGTACAGTGATGCCGTTCTTCTCGTGCCGTTCTCAAAAAGTGATGTCACGTCAGTAAAACACAGAATGACACCAGAAAACCTTTGACACCACATTCTGTGCCGTTACAATTGGCACCAGAAAATGTGGTGTCGTTCTCCAGTTTTTTATTTTTTTATTATTATTTTTTTTTTACAAAACAAATCTTAAGCACACAATTAATCAATCTCAAAGACACTCTTATATCATTTATCAAAAGAATTGGCTTAAATGTTACTAACTCAAAAAATTCAAATACTAAAAATAGGCCCAAACAAATATAAAATTTAATGCCCTTCAAAAACCCAACTTAATGATATAAGGGGGTGGCAACCTTGTCACACATTGCCTCCTCTTTTAAAGCAAACAACCAATCATGGTTGTCCAACTAATTTTTTGCCTAATCTTCATTTTTTAGTGGCAATCTTGCCTAATTTTTTGCCTAATCAAGCATTAAATGTGTATCAATAATAAAATTTAAATTAAAAAAACATTAATAAAAAACAACTATTTTATTAATAATAATTCAAGGATTATTACATAATACTTCAAAAAAAAACATAAATAAAACTAAAAATTGCAAGGCCATCCATACTTTGTGTGAGCTTGAACCATGTTTGGATTGAGGATCCATAGTTGTTTTTTGAAAGAGATTGATTTGAATGTTTGGAATATATTTGAAATATTATGTGTAATTTAAATTGTCGATCGGCAACCCTTGCCGAACCTTAGAAACCGCAAGGTTGCCACTACCCTAAAAGGCTTTATCCCTAATATTAGGTCATCTCTTTCCTTTCTTCTACCTTCAGCCACCTGAAAAAAAAAAAAAAAAAAAAAAAAAAAAAAAAAAAAAAAAAAAACTCGTTTGGGCTGTCAAAATCAAGTTTCAAAAATGAAAATGAATGTAAAGAAAGATTTTTGTTTTTAAAGGCAATGTACTGAAGGTTACCTAGTGTACATTAATTAATGAAAGTACATATAACTAAAGGGACTTAGAGCATCTGCAGCGCCAAGTTTTTGAAAGGGTTTTCTAAAAGCTTTTTACTATTTAACAAAGTTTTTCAAAGACTTTTTTGCATTGCATCTATAGACTTTTCCAAAAGCTTTTTGAAATGACTTTGCAAACTACGAGCTGTTGAAGCTTTTTGGAATGAATTTGCATTACACAATTGGAAGACATTAATTAGAATCACTTTTTGATATTAAAAAAATAGTATAATTAAATGTTAAAAAGCTTTTAAAGCTTTTTGCATAGCAGATGCTCTTACGAAGGGAGCTGGGAACAAAATGATGAGAAAAGGGACAGGAGAGTTTATTTACTGATTCATAAATTGCTATTCACATTTTCATTAAGAGAATTGGAGTTTATTTGGAGTTTATATAGATGGTGACCTAATTACCTCTTCAACTATATTTGGAGTTTATTTATTGATTCATAATACTAGTCATCGTATGAAGTACGGACAACACTTAATAAATTAGCAAAGAATTTTAGTAGTTCAATTTCTAAAAGGCTTGAAATTTGATCTAATAACAACATAGAGTAAAATACACCATTCGTCCTTAAGGTTGTATAAAAAATACTAGTTTCATTCTAAATTAAAAATAAATATGCCCAATGTCCTTATTGTTCATATTTTGCATCATCTATGGTCCATTTGACAAAACACCGTCTCTCAATTTAAAAGAGCATAACTACCAAGAATATATATATATATATATATATATATATATATATATATATATATATATATATATATATATATATATATATAGGGGGCTTTCTTTTCAGAACCCTGTTAAGTGCGGGAACTGCGAGAACTCCAATTTTACATTAGAAAACATGCATGTTCATATAAAACATGTATGTTTTCTTACATACACTTTAATACAAATAACTGCTTAACATACATGTTCATAGAAAACCATTTTGCATTGATATGTGCACTTAACAGGGTTTTATATGAACATGTATGTTACGCAGGTATGTGCATTAAGGTGTATGTAAGAAAACATACATGTTTTATACGAACATGCATGTTTTCTAATGCAAAATGGGAGTTCTCGTAGTTCCCGCACTTAACAGAGTTCTGAAAATAAAGTTACACTATATATATATATATATATATATATATATATATATATATATATATATATATATATATATATATATATATATATATATAGGGTGAGGTTTTTTTCAGAACCAAATAAATTGCGAGAACTGCGAGAACCAACATCAACCAATCAGATTTTTTTGGAAATTTATTTTTATTATTTAATTTGAAAGGGTACAATAGTAAAATTACATTTTTATTTCTTTTTGATATTTTTAGTAAAAAACTTTTTTTTTGTTCCTAATTTTTAAGATTTTTTTTTTTTTTTTTTTTTTTTGAGATAATTTCTTTTTTCACCATGCATGATTTGAGAATGTAAGGTGCATATGTGTTTTTTATCGTATAATCTAGTGTTCAATCGCTTAAATCTTTTGCTTTCAGATTTTTTTTCAACATTTATGTTTTCTAAAAGTGAGATGCATATGTGTTTTTCTAAAATGATGTGTCTTGGAGTACAATCTTTAATATTCAAAATCAAGAAAATAAAATTTATACAAATGTCTAAAAGAAAACGGAAGTACAATATATTGATTATACATGTGTGCACTAATAATAAACGCAATAAGAGACTCTCATGATCTTTTTATATATATGTTGCCGTATATGCACATGTGTTTTTTCTCATTGGCAACTCTTGATCTCTTTGTACGCATATGTGCATTTGAATTCGTCCATATGCCCTTATAATACGTATGTGCACTTTTCATATTACTCATTATACTCATACCTGCAACCACAAACAAATAATAGACGAATTATTTAATCATAACAACTAACAAAACACATATGCACAAAAGGAACAAGTTAATGAAATTGTAAAAACACATGCATAAAAGGTTCAAACTCACCAAAAATGGTAAAAACACATATGCACTCTCACTAACGCATATGCATATGCACACTGAAACGATAAGAGCAATAAAAGTAATAGCTATAAATACTATTTTACAACAAAAGATACGACCAATAATTTATGGGCAAAAGTTGCAAACGAAGACGAGCCTCTTATTTTCAATATATGTAACAATAGATTAATATTAATATTATGCTTAATAACATAGTATAGGAAATGTGGCCCTTCATTGATAGTGGCCCTGTGCTCTGTTTGGTATTACATATGTGTTTAAATCCCATCTTTTTATTCAATCATAACAACTAAGAAAACACATATGCACAATGTATTATTAACTTGTTACTGAATTCTTTGAGAAATTACTACAACTTTAAAACACAAAACACAAATGCACCCTTAAATAAGAACTAAACACAAACCATCTTTATATCATAACTAAAAACATATACGCACTTTCAATACATTTAAACTCCGAAATTAAAGAAGCCGGATCAAAATTCGACGTGACACGACAAAGTTAGTTTTTGTAATATTGGTAACTAATTTACTAGTTGAATGAAGCTCTAGTAAGTATTAACGTGTATATTTGCTCAAGTAACAGTTACGCATAAAAACACCAACTACAAAAAATGTCCTCATTTAAATGTGTTTGAATAAAATTTTGATTTAAAACAAAAGAAAGCATAAGCTTTTATGATAAAAAAAAAAAAAAAAAAAAAAAAAAAGTGGCCTACCTTTTCGATTCCTTCATCCCATCTGTATATCACCGTTACCAAATTTAGAGGAACAAATTATGAGAAAGGTAAATAAGAATTCCAATTATCTTATTGGACCATCCTTGATTTATTGTCTTCTTTGAATTCATATATACTAGGTATGATATGTTCCATCTACTTCCGTCCATCATTATTCCACCTGTTAATTAATTAATTATAAATCGATCAAGATTCACAAAATAAATAAACAAAACAGTTATAACCAAATAAGAACTAGAATTTATTTGACGATGATTATGATTTACCATTGTTTGTTTCGCCAGTAACTTCAACGGGGGATCTGTTTGTGACTGACTCGTTAAAGGGATTAAATTATAGTCCGTGTTAATTTTATAAGCTTAATGGGTCGGAGGTTTTTAGGTGTAAGAGAGATGGAAGAATTGTAGATCTGGGAAAGAAAAAAAGAAGAAAAGAAAGTAACTGTTATGGGGCGGGATGCTAATTTTGTGGAGGAATTAAATTACCAATTTGCCCCTAATTTAATCTTTTATTTTAAAATAAGTTACAGATATTTTCAAATATGTCATCTTGCATTAATATGATATACATCATGCATTATTAGGAGTACAAAAGTGGTTCTCGCAGTTTTCGCAATTCTTTTGGTTCTGAAAAAAACCCTACACTATATATATATATATATATATATATATATATATATATATATATATATATATATATACATATATATATATATATATATATATATATATATAGTGTATCTTTATTTTCAAAACCCTGTTAAGTGCGGGAACTGCGAGAACTCCAATTTTGCATTAGAAAACATGCATGTTCATATAAAAATATATGTTTTCTTACATACACCTTAATACACATAATACATGTTTATATAAAAATCTGTTAAGTGCAATAGATCAATGCAAAATGGTTTTATTTTTAGAACCCTTTTAAATGCGGGAACTGCGAGAACTCCAATTATGCATTAGAAAATATGCATATTCATATAAAACATGTATGTTTTCTTACATACACCTTAATACGTAGGCATGTGTATGTAAGAAAACATACATGTTTTATATGAACATGCATGTTTTCTAATGCAAAATTGGAGTTCTCGCAGTTCCCGCACTTAACAGGGTTCTGAAAATAAAGCCCCCCTATATATATATATATATATATATATATATATATATATATATATATATATATATATATATATATATATATAATTCTCTATATATATTATGGGGCACGGGGTTAAGCACCGTGCCACATAAAAAATATTTCCTTTTTGGGCTTCATTGCTGGCCCGTTTATTTCGCGAGTTTTGGCCCAATTGCTGTTATAGGCATGCGTAGTTATATATATTGTTTTTTTCCTCACACAATTTCATCAACTTTGGAATTTTTGATAACTTTTAAATTTTCGAGTTTAATAACGAACCAATATATTCCTTTCATAAAAAAATTACAAAAAAAACACAATATAAAAAATATAATATCCGATATGTTGCCATAGTATATTAAAAAGATATTTACAAATACATATAACCACTTTTAGATTACATATACATTATGCCCACAAATAATTAAATATAACCAAAATAAACTCAAATAACACGGCCAACACAATTATATGTCAAATTGTAACTGCAAAAAATATATGTACAAAGATTATCACAGAATGATTAAAAAAAAAAAACCCTCTGCAACGCAGCGGGTTATATATACCAAAAGCCATCAACTTTAACTTACCTTTAATATATTTTGACATGTGACCTTTTTGTCTTATTTATTACTACTATTAATAAGTTGGTTTATGGATATGCTTATACGAGGTGGATCACCCGCGCGTTGCCGCGGGATGTTTTGCCAAAGAATGTTAAAAAAAAAAAAAAAAAAAAAAAAAAAAAAAAAAACTAACGGATGAACAGTAACTTAACGACAGTTAGTTACTGTACATTCTACTGTTCACTGTGAGGGGGATTACTGTAGCTTCGTGCTACTGTAGCTAAGCTACAGTAAATCCTGATAAATGTTATATTTATAAATGATTAACGACACAAATCGATTGAAGTAAAAGTATTGCTAAGTTATTTCTACTTTCTCAGTAATTGCCGATACTTCTCTTTGGAATGAATCAGTTTTTGTTACATATTTAGGGAAAGGCTTGTTTCATAAGTATATGAATGATGGTATCACAATGATATCATTGTAATTGTATGGTTACTAGTTTAGGTATTAATGTATGAAAGCATATCCGTAGACTCATACGCAAATAGGTGACTTTTGTTAGCACAATGCCACAATATGTGTACGGTATACCACTAGCTTGTCGCTTCACATTTCTTCGCAAATAGGTCACTGTATTTTTCTTCAACAATAATCTGCACATTTCTCTTGTACTAATGGAGCTTGTATTTCTTGTCTTTTTATTACTTTATTATCTCTACAATCTCAATTAAACACGTTAACTGCTTTCCATTAGTGATAAAACTAAAAAACTGGAAATTCAGTGACATGACAGATAATGATGGACATATGATCTGTGGATAGTCCTTATTTATGAATGATGGGGAAAAAGAGACCAGGGTTATGTTGTACGTAGTTGAAGATAACATACACTTTGATTGAGGGTATTCTTAGATGACTAGTGATGGTTTGATCAAGCTCACTTGTGATACCCATACCTTCAAAAACAAACCAAACAAAAGCAATGGAATTGCTGTACTTAATACCATATCACTCTTTATTCAAATCGATACTCATTGTGATTTCAAGTAACAAACCAAATGCACCCTAAATGTATTAATTATACAAGTCACTTTAATCGATCAATGTATGATAAACTATATCTTGCAAGCAGTCCATTAACCATACAACTTTACTCTCTATGCTCAACCATCGTAACCCATATAACTCTTTTTATTCCATGGTCATGTGGTGGCTCCATGGATACAAATCCACATGTCATTTATATAAGTAACGCGAATTCAACCCTTGAATCAAATTTCTGTTTGCATTATGTTTCACAACCTCCACTATATCAATATAGTTAACACCCTTCAAAATTTAAGGCGAATTCAGTCAAATACATAAATTGGTTAACACTGAGTTTTACATTGGTTGCAAATAACTCAGGTCATTCTGAGTATGCAAAAGAGCAGAGTTTGATCTAACAACTCAAGCTTGACCGAGTCAAGCATTTACTAATAGACATCTGGGGACTAAACAAAAGAGTAGAGTTTGATCAAACAACTTCACCTCAACCGAGTCAAGTATTGACTAGTATCACAAAATGCACATGTTAATAACTTTATAACCCCAGTTTCACCACAATGTGTTTCTTTTATCTTCACTGCTAATTTCTTCAGCCATGACCCACACAATGATCTTCAGTAAAGCATGGAAATTCTATATGCTGAAACATGAAACATAAACTAAATCAAAATACATGAAAATTAAACCCTCAACTCATATGTGCATTCACCTTTATAAAAAACTTACGTCCTCCAGCTGGGTTTTTGTAGTCATAACCCCAACCAACAGATCGCCTACGCACCAACCCGCTATAGTAGTATGTTTCAGGATTCTTCCAATCATCTGCAGATATATTTGTTTGAGATGTACAATATCAAGACGGAGAATTGAGAAGCAAAGTGACTAGTGTCATTTGTTAGCAAAAGTGGACTACATTCTCAGATGTAGACTCAGATGTAGTAAAGTCAAAGTGCGCACTGCACCATCTGCTCAGTTTGCCAACGGTTGTGTTGACCCGTTGAAACTTGTTCTCCATATTAAAGATAATTGAAATTTACTATTAGATTAGCATTAAAAAATTTATACGACACTTTGGGATGATACATTACCCAAATCGACTCATTTACAAATCCATATATACAATCATTATAGCTCAGGAAATGTCAGGTAAGTAGGTTAACCTCGATTAGTTGGATTGCAAGATGATGGAACAAGCGTCTGAGTGTGCAAAGAAAGCTCTCTGCGAAGACCTATTGCGTAAACCAACATAGTGTAGTTTTTATTTAAGAAAGTGGACAAATAAATGTGTAATATAACGTGGTAATATTCATAGATATGAGTTATTACGATGATGAATGTTAAGTTATTAACCTTTCATAGCCTTGTTGTTTTGTTTTTTCAGGCGAATCAAATCAGCTGTCATTTTGCCTTTCTTCTTACCTGCGCAGGCCAAATGACAAAGACTGATGAAGATAAACTGGCAAACCCTATCAAGAAGGATGCCAAAGTCCATAACAGGAGACAAGGTCTATGTCGATACCATAATAATTCCATATATAAGAAAAAAGAAGAGCGCGACACAAATCAAATATGCATGTTAAAAGAAGACATACCATAAGCCTGAGATATTCTCCGCGACTTACACAGGTACATCGCTTTAAAACGGTGTTTCTTCAGACAAATCAAATCAGCTGCCGTGATGCCTTTCTTTTTAACTGGGCATACAAAATGAGTAAGAAATAGTTAACCTACCCACTTTGATTATAATCTTTCTGGATGGGGTTATTCTAACTACTGTTTGGGTAATTTGGTGCTACCGTAACAAAACAAATTTCGACAAAAGGCCACCATGGAAAGATACCCTCATAGATGACAACAAAACTTTTTCCTTTCTTGGATTGTTAACAGGTCCAAAACCTTTCAGCCTTTATGGCTCGATTGGCTAAATGGACCTATGTCTGCTTGTAAACAACTTTGTAATATGTTTCTTCTAGCTTCATGCTAGTTACCAATAAAATCGCCATGCCAAAAAAAAGTAGAGAAATAGTGACAAACCCTGTTTAGGAGGGGGTGGGGCCTATAAGGATGACACAGGTTGTTTACATGGAAGCAGCGCTTTGCATAAACTCAAAGGTGTGGATACCATAGTACGTTCTAGTCATCTAAATATATATTTATTAAAAGACGATAAGACAGAATCAAGCATGCTTCTCTAGAGAAGGCATACCACAAGCCTGAGACATTTTGTCCAATCTGGCATATCTCAAGTTTGATCCCCCTCAAGATTCTATCAATCTCTATAAAGATCAAGCCTGTTGGCCTCAAATACTAGAATTTGCTTGGTTCATAGGGTGGAGAACCTCATGGACTGGTTGGAAACCATGTGTTACATACCTAAAGCTTATGAAAACACAGGAGTAACAAAAAGACTATGTATAGTATTTATAATAGTATTGGCATGCCTAATTCATGCGACTAATATTATGCCCAATAAGGACCTTGAGATATATGTCAAGATCAACCGTGAGTATGAGAAGTGAGAGAGAGCATAATCCATGTGTCACTTATGGCCTAAGAGTTGGACACATCAACCATTTTCCTATTAGTAATGGTATAAAGAAAGAATGAGAAGATAACAAGAAAAATGTTGAGTGAATGCAAGTAACCTACAACAATCGATACTATGAAAGGATTACGGATACATAAACTATAAGAATGTGTTTAACGAGTGGAATTTCGATTTCACAATGTAAGCACATCAAAGTGAGAATTAAAAAACCTTTCAAAGATTTGTGTGCTGTTTTCAAGTAGATATTTATGTCCTTTCCCAGACCTGCATAAAATCCCAGTGTTAATATAAAATTATAAACGAAACTGGAATATTATCCTAAATAATTAAACAGCACTAAAACTATCTCATATAAGGCACATGATGAATGAAAACTTTAATTAACTTTCCATAGCCATAAAATGTGGATGACTACTGAATACAATTAGTAAATCTAACATTCTAACTTCTTGAGATAAAATACAACCACAAGAAAGTTATTATACAAAGAAAAATAGGAATACATGGAATAATGACCTTTAGCAGTTTTGTATATTGATCTCAGTTGAGATAATGCCTTGCCCTTCATACCTCCTGCATGTGACATAACGATTAATGAGTTGCTATCAGTTTGTGAGAATCATCAGGCTAAAGTGAAAGGAGCCACATCCAGCATTTATGACCACAAGCAAACTGGTATGCTATTTGTTAATGGGTATTAGGACAGGTAGGGCGGATTGGGCAACTGGTACTGTATATTTTATTAAAAATTGGTTGAGTTGGCCTACAAACACTTCCTCATATGAATAGTTGATGTGTTCAATAAGATTGAAAAAACCCGATATGCTATTTGTTAAGACATTATGATCCTGCCACATATGTTTAGGTATGAGTTTAGGCACACAAATTAGGTCCCAATCGTTTTTCATTTGTTAATGGGTATTAGAACAGGTAGAGAGGTGATTGGGGGGCCTAGAAGATATGCCTAAACCTGAGTGGCATCATCCTATTGGCTGTAGTCAAGGGACCACTTTTTCACAAACCAATAGGATCATGCCACATAAGTTTAAGCATGAAATTAGGCATATATTTAGGTTTCCCCATAATTTTCCATTTAAATATAACAGTTTTGAATAATAAATTTGCTCAGAAGGTTGTATGCATTGGGTCACGTCTTTCAATCCCCTCTAGACTCATTCGAGCCATTTCAATTTTATCCAAGTTTTTATATCCAAAAACCAACCCAATTTTACACGGATGGGTCAAAATTACAAGCACTAGGAATTCCGTAGGTTCTTGAAAGGACGTGATAACCAGATTAAGAAATTAGATACTTTAAATAATAACATACCAATTGGTGTATGATTGGTAAGAATAAACTTGCTCAAGGTTAGCCTGCCGTCTAATATGCGGCAATTAACATGAGCCTCATACACGCCAAGATTTCCTTCTTCCATGGCCTCTATAGTCATCAAGAAGTAATAATACTTGCTTACTTTCACGTAATAGCACTCCATTAATTCAAAATCATGGATGTGGTTCTCATCACCCTTCTTTACATGCTAAAAACACAAAATTGTGTATTGTCAACCCCTGAACAGCAAAAAGACAGAGTCTTAATAAACTGAAAGCGGGTGGAATGAAACCATACCATCTCCCAATTCTCATTGAAGGCAGCAACTGCAAAGTCACGAATAACAAGAACAAGCGGATGATCGAGTTCAATTGGAATTCTTCCTTGTTTTACAAGTTCTTCACTTATTGCAAAAAGTTCAGGCTGCCACACACATGAACTATTTCATAAACTACGTGTGTGTGGACATGTGTACACATATACATGAATATGTAAAGAAACATAAAATATATCATATACATACAGTGTCCTTATCGAACTTCATAAACTCCAGCCAGACTTTATGTTCCTTTTCATTCAAGGGAACGCTGTAGATGTTAGGGAGTTCCCTGGTTGGATCCCGCGCATATTTACTATAACCTAAAAAGAGAAAGAATACAAAGTTTTAAAAAACACAAAAGTAGAAGACATGAAGGTAAAAACTGAAAAAAATAATAATAATCGTTCTATTTCGCTTGAACTGTAAGACCAAATCACAGAAAACGTTCCTGCACGGATAGAGGACCTCTACTATCATCCTACAAGTCTTCTCCCAATCATAAATGTTACATGCGTTATACACTTATACCACTATAAACGATACGATTGTGATTGTCAGTAAGCCTGATCATGCTATTTACATCATAATAACAAATCAGATTAAAAAATAGTTCATTAAACTCACAATAATGAAAGCAGAACCATACTGACCTAGCAACATTGATTTTCTCTGTTTTTTTTATTAATTTCTTAATAAATACGCAACGCTATATTGAACCACCTAGCTTTTATAATATAAGTTCCAGCTAACCAGAGTGTTGTTAACACATACATTTATGAAAAAACATAAATAAGACCAAACATTTAACTAAATACCCATAGAGCTTGATCTAACCATGATATATCATCTTTTATGTTTCTAAGTAGTACAAAAATCACAAAAAGAAACATGCAATCCGTAACTTAATCATAAACCAAAGTGTAGAAAATCTTTTACAAGTAACTGAATCATAAAGTCAAGTAAATATATTTGGGATATATTAAAACATATCAGGACAGAGATGGTTGTAGAGCATTCTTGCTGAAGAACAAAATTATGGAAGGGATGCAGTACCAATAATAAAACCGAAATATAAAACACACTGAAAAATATCATTACGAACTTTTTTGGCAAATGTATGAGATACTACTCAATTATATAATTTTTTGTAGCTACTTCATAAGCCATCTGATTGTGTATATGGTCTTATTTACACCAAATCCAGTAAAACAAATCTAAATGACAACAAATACCCTTCAATTATTTGAAAAAGCACACAAATCCTTTTATTCAATTTTTCATCATTCTACGTATCAAATGTTGTATTTATGTATTTCAGATTATGTATATACACATTTTGTTAATTATTGACGTTAATTGTCGTCACTTATTGTTTTTTGTTATTTTTAAATATAAACTAAATACAAGAAACTGACTAAATTTTCAATCCTTCAAATCCTTTAGTATTATAACCAAGCAACTTCAATGCGATATACCTGTATTATATTCCTTAGTATACCCTTCGCATTTCCTTTTGCCATTCCTTTGTTTTCCTTTAGTATTAAACAAAAAACAAAGACAGGTTAACAAACTGCTAAACTTGCTAAATTTCTTTGCACTGATAACATCAATAGGAAATTGGACAAAAGCAATGCAGAAGGCATACTATTACCGTCCTCAGTCTTTCTCTTTCTGGAAATAGGATCCCTCACAGTCGTGCTTCCAGTTACGCAACTCACCTGAGCAAAATCCCATGAGAATAAGAATGAAATCAAGAAATAACAGATAAACTCCTATTTAGATATAGGGAAGTGATTAGGATGACTGATTTATGTGCCTGATTATATGCCTAAAAAGGATAGCGAGACAAGTGTTCGGAAACTTAAGAAGTCAGAAAAAAAAAAAAAAAAAAAAAAAAAAAAAAAAAAAAAAAAAAAAGTATGGTTTATATGTGTAGATAACATAATCTGAAATGCATATTTCTTGTTGCTGGTAACGTCCAATGCAAGAGCGGAGCTATGCATGCTCCAGTGTGGTCAAGGGTTCGCTCAGCTTGACTATTTAAAAAAAAAAATGTAATTGCGACTAAGTTTAGTCTAAGTCAAAGACGGTCACGGGGTTAGACCGCGCATAGTATATCCGGGTGCCCTCCCGAGGGAACATGAACAAGGAAAACCTCGTCCATTTAGTGTAAGTTTAGCATGAATTTTGTAGGTGGGGTGTGGGTGTGACTGTGATCTGGTCCGGTGGGATAATTGGGGTATTGTTGTAATGAAATGAAATCACTTAATAAAGCATATGACTAATTTAACTTTAACATGGTCTAACAACATACGTTGTTTAACTATGTCAACATAAATATATAAATTTATATAAAAATCTTATAGTATAATCTAATAATCCTTAAACATAAGAAGAAAAAAAATTCATTTTATGCAGATATTTAAAGAAAATGAAATCTTACGTCAGCAGAAATCTTAATTGGTATTTTCTTGTTAGTCCCGTATGGTGGTGGACAATAACGCTTACTGTTCTCCAGAATCAAAAAAATTACAGTTAATAATAATTAATGTCAAAATAAAAACATTCAAAACAATTGATCGAAGAAGAAGAAGTTACCTTCTCCACGTGCGAGCCATGACCAAACCCTAACCAACAATGACGTTGTTGTTGTATTTCTTCCGGTCTTTCTTTATTACTTCTTGTTACTTGTTTTCTTACCCGGTTGGTCGGTGTAAATAAGCCCATGGGCTTATTTATGGGCTTTTTTTTTGTATTATATCAATCTTAGAAGATGTTGTTGATGGGTTTTGATATTTTGTTGTGTTTGTGAGTGTGATCATCTTAGAGCAAGATGTGTTGATGCGTTGTGGCTGGCGTCATGGCCACTAGCCTAAAATGGATACGGCGAACCACACCGGAGTTGGGACCATGGCTCTTGGCGCCGTGGTGGCCAGCTCACGCCATGAGGATTTTTTTTAACGTTGGAATGTTTTTTGAAAATGCACTGTTGGTACCAACGGCTATAAGGCCCTTTTTTTTTTTAACTTACTCCCAATTAATACAATATAATTCACACAATTAAACTCCAAAAAAACCTTATAAATACCCCTTATTATTTTATACTTCTCACACACTTCCAATCTACTACTAATATCTACTTCTATTTTTTTTCCATCCAAAATGAATCCAAACTCACCATGGATCAATAACATGCTAAACAATCCGACGGCACCAGAATTTTTGGTGCCAACAGTTACGGGCAAGTGGTGCCGTGAAGATTTCTGCTGACGTGGCAGCACTTTTTGTGCCACGGCTTGAAGCCATGGCACCACCACACACGGTGCTCTTATAGTGATATATGCATACATATTTTATAAGTTTAGGTATTTTATGGTACTTGAAAGTGATTTAAGTATTTTTTGGTGGTGGAAGTAGTAAGAAAAAGATGATGATGATGATGATGGGTAATGATGACGGTGAGAAGAAGAAGATGAAATTAATAAAAAGGGTGTTTGTGAGTGATTTTATCAAGTATTGTGTTTGACTATTAGTAAGGTGATAATTCTCGACACGACACGAACCCGGCACGAAGTTAAACAGGCTTTGGGTTGAGGATAAACATGTTTGGGTCAAAAACAGGTCAACTCGTCTAACTTGTGTAATAAATAGGTCGTCTGGGTTGAGTAAGTATTAAATAGGTCAACACATGAACCCGTTTAACTATATAGGCCTCTAAAAATAAAATATATAGCTTGAATTTAATGTTAGACTTGGATTAAATATATTTTGTTATGTACTTAATATGAGTGAATTATGATTATAACTCACATATCATTTAAATTGTCGTAGAGTTATTTATATGTTAATCAATTTTAGATCCTTTTATATGTTTTGCTTTTAAATTAGTTACACCGACAAACCACCAGCCCTATTCGCCATTTGACCTATTTACTTAAATAGGTTAACCGGGTCACATATGAGTTACACGTGTTATGCAGGTTTGGGTTAGGGTTGAGTTTCTTGGCACGTTAATAAATGAGTCATATTTAGGTAGATGTTATAAGAACCCGCCAAACCGTGTTTAGGCAGAGATTATAAGAACCCTTCAACCCGAACACGACTCGATTGCCATTAGTAGATAATGTAGTCCTTGGAAGTGTAACTATTACTAACGTAATTATTGCTAAAAGTTAATGATAGAGATATTTAGTGTGAAAAGTGACAAATTAAAGAATTTGTTTTGCAGTTTACTCAAGATATAATAAAGTACAAAATTAAAATAATAAATTGTTTATGTTACGTCAAAAATGTATAAAAACTATATATTTATGAGGATATGTATAACAAAACCCAAACAAGTTATGTATAAAGTAACTCTTTTAAGTCGTTTTTAAGAAACTTTTATAAGGTTATAACATGTATACGGCGGTGGCAACGAATAGTTGTATCGCAAGTATTATTATTATTATTATTATTATTATTATTATTATTATTATTATTGTTGTTGTTATTATGCAGAAGTCATACAAAAGTGCAAATAAAGGGATTTATTTTTTTCATGGATAGTACTTTTGTGCGACCACTTTTTCTCTATCTGGAAAAAATAAAATAAAAGATTACCAAATTTTTTTTGAAAATTTTAAATATTTTTGTTTTTGTGCAAGAAAACAAAAATTGGTCGCACAAAAAGTATGATATAGCAAAAAAGCCCGCCAACCAAATGTTTTCGTTTTGGCCACGTGTTAAAAAATTATTGAAGTCGCTCAGTCTATTTGGATAGAAATACCATTTTTAGAAATACCATTTTTTGAGATGAGGTTTTCTTTTACGTGTTGCTCAGTCTGTTTGGATAATTGGATAGAAATACCATTTTTTGGGACGAGGTTTTCTTTTACTAATTCTTGAACCACTTTGCATAAAATGACGAATTTGCCTTTTCTATTATATGTCAAAACTTTGATATGGATGGCTAAAGTTACACCTCCTAGCTATTGCGGACTGTCACTATAATCTTAATTTGTGGGACTTACGTTTATAAATGAATTACATAATAAAGTATAGATATATCATGTATAGCCTAGCTTTTTGTTTTGTAAAAATGTTTATTAACAACATGAAGAGATCTAAAAAGGTTTATTAAAAGATAAAGAAGTTTAGAAATTAATAAACCATAATGATCAATTATTTTGAAGCTTGTTTTTTTTTTTTTTTTTGAAGGGCTACTTTCATTAAAAACACAACCGGAAATCTCCAAGGAAGAGAATACCGGAACAACCAATACAAATACAAATTACATTACATCAAAATTGAAAAATTGCCATTCCTTCCATCCCACCCGGTTTCGATTGCCCCTATTGTTATACCATAAGAAACTAAGCGATTTGATATCCGAAATAGCTTGGGTAGTTGATGCACTTTTCGCCTTGAAGATCTTGTCATTTCTCATCTTCCATATTTGCCAACACGTTATAATCATAATACCAAGCACGATATCTTTCTTAACAATCGAGTACCTCAATTGATCGACCACTTCTTTAACATCCTTGATAGAGAATAAGATAATCGGCGGAATGCGACACCAACGAGCAATCCCAGCCCAAATCCCATTCGCGAACATACATGCCGAGAATAAGTGATCAACCGTTTCCTCCGCATCACCACATAAGCCACACATATTATCGTCCACCCCAACATGTCTCTTCGATAAGGCTATTTTCGTAGGAATACGGTCTAAATACGCCCGCCACATAAAAATACCACATTTAGCCGGGATCCATTTGCACCAGCTGATAACGTCTGGGTTCCCGAGCTGCTCATCACTTTTGCACCAATCTTTTGTATCCTTGACACCAACATTCTGCAATAAACACATGTTCCAGGTCCATGTATCTTTCGTTGTAGTAAGGCTAGTTCCAGCGACCATTCTAGTGCATAGAACAAGCTGTTGAACCTCTTGAGTTGTCGCTGGATAAGTCTTCCAATCCCACTGCATAACTCCAGCAAAATTATGTTGTCCCAACCTATCCGACACAAGAGCCCACTTGTTCCTTTCTAAAGAGAATAAATCAGGAAATAGGAAACGAAGCGGGATCCGATCAATCCACGGGTCAATCCAAAACTTAATGTCCGAGCCATTACCAACCTTGCCTTGAATTAAACTACTAAAGGCCGACCCGTTTACCATCAATCTGTTGCTGCACTTGACAATAACAGCCCAAGCTCCTCTCACCGTCTGATTCAAAGGGACCGATTGAAAACGTCTTCTAGACCCATGAATTGCATCGATGACTCGACGCCACATACTGTTGGCTTCTTCTTTATACCTCCAGATCCATTTGAGCAGCAACGCATTATTAGAATGATCCAGTTTAGTTAATCCGAGACCGCCATTCTTTCTCGATCTAGTCACCGTCTCCCACCCGACCCAGTGAATCTTATTGACATCCTCATTTCCTCCCCACAAAAATTTCTTTATCAACACCTCAAGCTTATTTTTAACCCCCACCGGGGCTTTAAATAGCGAAAAGTAATAAGTGGGGAGACTTTCCAAAACGGATTTAATAAGCGTGACTCTACCGGCAATGGACAACACCTTAGATTTCCACTTAGAGAGCCTCTTCTTAAAGATTTCTACCACTGGGTCCCAACTAGCAATCCGGTTCATGTTGGCACCTATTTGAATACCGAGATACTTAAATGGAAACATACCTGTGGCACAACCCATTTCTTTGGCCTTTCGGTTCAAACCTTCTCCGTCTATCCCAATCCCATATAAAGTAGATTTAGTTATATTAATTCGAAGCCCCGAGCAAAGGTGAAAAATCCTCAAAATTCTTTTTAGAACCTTGAAGTTATTATCCGACCATTCACCCATAATCATAGCGTCATCCGCAAACAACAAGTGAGACAAACACGGACCATCATTCGGGAGTTGAACTCCCACAAAAAGACCATCATCACAAGCCTTTTTGATAAGACCCGAAAGTGCTTCCATAACGATAATAAATAGAAAGGGAGAAATTGGGTCACCTTGACGAACGCCTTTCTCACAAGAAAACTCATAAGTAGGTGAACCATTAACTAGCACGGATGGTCTAGCCGAAGAAACCACCCCATACATCCAACGACACCAAACATCCGGGAAGCCCATTTGCCGCATGACCATCAACATGAATCCCCAATTAACATTATCAAAGGCTTTCTCAAAGTCGATTTTGAACATGAAAAATTCTTTACCACTGCGTTTTGCCCAAGCCATAATCTCACTCACCACAAGTGGGCCATCAAGGATATATCTACCGGCTATAAAAGCTGATTGAGACTCGTTAATCATCCTGTCCATAACCTTCTTCAGTCTCCTAACAAGAACTTTAGAAATGACTTTGCTTATCATCCCGATTAAATTGATTGGACGGTATTCTCCCAATGACACCGGGTCTTGATTTTTAGGAATCAAGGTTATGAAGGATGAACTGGCTCCACGTCTAATCGAAGCATTCTCGTAGAAGTCTTGAAATATATCTTTAAAGTCCTGAACAAAAAACGGCCAAATTTTTTTTATAAAACGAAAATTAAAACCGTCAGGACCCGGGGCTTTATCACTCCCACAACTAAAAGTAGCCTCCTTAATCTCCAATTGAAAAAGGAAGCACCAAGTTCTCCGAATCGGTCGCCGGAAGCTGCTGTAGCCCATAACATATAAACGTAGGCCTATGAACCAAATTTTCAGCAAACTTGTTTAAAAAAAAATGAAGCACCTCACATTTAATCAGAGTCGGCCGCGTCTCCCACACACCATTAATGAACAATCCAGGAATAGCGTTGTTTGCCTTCCTCTTATTAATACAACCGTGGAAAAACGCGGAATTCTCGTCTCCTTCTTTAGCCCACTTAGCCCGAGCTTTTTGTTTAACATCTTTTAGTTTCCACGTATCCAATTCCCGCAACCGGAGCGACCCTTCTTCAAACACCCAAGACTCCTCCTCCGACAAAGATCTTTCTTCCAAAGTTCTTTGCAAATCATCGAGTTCCTGTCTGACAAACGATTCCTCTTCATTCTCTTTTCTTTTAACATCCTCTATCCACCTTTTGAGCTCATTTTTGATCCTTTTCATTTTAGCCATAAGTCGCAAATCTGGAGGAGCTTCTATCTCGACACATGATGCAACCGCTCTTGAAACTATGTCATCAATTCCTTCTCTAAAGAGCCAAGAATTATAAAAACGAAATGGTTTTGAACCGAAGTTACGAGATGCCACCTTAAGAGTCAACGGACTATGATCGGAGAGATCTCGAAAATGAGCACGATATTCCGCATTGGGCCACTCCACAATAACGTTCATAGAAACCAAAATACGATCTATCCTGCTTTGTTTATCACCAACACAATACGTAAATTTCCGGCCTCTAAGACTAAATTCACTTAATCCCATATCTTCAATAAAATCATTGAATTCCCGAGACGCTAAGGCATTAAATTTTGAATTTCTCCTCTCGTCTTTGTTACGCACACAATTAAAATCTCCTCCCAAGATCCCATAGTTATCATCGTATCGAAAAGCCGTCTTTAAATCATCCCATACCCGTCGCTTATCAACCAGTTTGTGAGGAATATAGACATTCCCACAAACAAAACCTTTCCCATTATCTTTTAGAGTACCCATGATTATGAGAAAGTTTTGGTGTTTCACAACCGAAGAAGTAACAATCACCTTATTATCCCATATCGTTAACAGCCCCCCGGATCTACCATTAGATGGTGTCCAATCAAAACCGAAATCATCATTTCCCCATAACCTACTGATGTTTACCTCCTCCATTGAAGTCAATTGAGTCTCTTGAATCAAAATAACCTGTGCTTCGTTTTCTCTACGCACATTCCTGACCCAATCCCATTTCTCTTCGTCCCCCAACCCTCGAGTATTAAGACTTAAAACATTCATTGGATAACCACTTGAGAACCTTCTTCCCGAACCATGTTAGCTACCGAATCTTCGAATAATCCAATGTTGTTCACACCCAAGGCCACGCCTAACTTGACTGTTTCAATGACTTCCTTGTTTACATCCACGATTTCATCTATCGGATCCTCCGAAGTACCTATACCAGTCTCTTCTGTGGACTCCATGCCCAGGTTTCCATTTACCGAAATTGCATTCAAGTCAGGAGTACAAAACAAGTGTTGGGCTGGTTCTCTTTCGACTGACTCTTGGGTTGGGCTACCATACACATTACTAATGAACCTATCAAGGTCAAATAAGTCTTCACCCCCTCTGGGCCGCTTCTTGGGCCTGTCATAGCCTACAGGGGAAATAGATTGCTTCTTCCTGGCCTTCTTTCTAAAACCTTTGTTTTTCTTACCTTTACGAATATTCTCCTCACATATGCCAACTGTCACATCATTTGAAATATTCTCAGGGATAGAAACTTCCTCACCCCTATTAATGTCATTAATTCGCTCATTATGAGGAGAGAGATTAGATTGTTGATTTTGTTCCTTGATACCCGTTCCTTCCATATTATCGCTACCAACAACATTGTTTTGAATTTTTCCGCTGACATGATCCTCCGCCATGCACGTATCCTCCTCGTCTAGTTTTTCGGCTGAGAAATCTACAGACGGTTCATCTTCTTCGTATTCTACTAAGCAGTCCGGAACCCAATCTCCATGATCTTCTTCAAGGACTAACGAGAAAACACTATTCTTCCACGATAATTGAACAAAATTACGAATCCTGTTAAGTGACTTACATAAAACACCAATTAAAACGTACGATAAATCATCACTATCCTCCACACTCGGACATTGAATGACCTCTCCAACTGCAGCTCCAATCTCCTTAATCACCGATTCAGTCGATAAACATAATGGAATACCATACACTTTAATCCATGCGATACGTTCAAAATCAATGATCTGACCTTCCCATTCAACGAACGAACTAAAAACTGATTCCCATAGATTCTTTTTCTCAAGGAACCAAAGTTTATCTTCAACGGCTTCGAAAACCACTATGACATTTAATCCTCCCAAATACTTAAACGAAACAGGCTTATTGATACTTGCAGAGAACCAGATTCTCAGATTTGATAGGGACTGAAAATCCAAGCATCTGCCCAGTAGTCCACAATCAAACCATTTAGAACAACCCTGAACATCCTCCGGTACATTAATCTTCAGAACCGTTGACGGCGTCTCAATGTTTAACAGCGTGTCTTTAAACGTCCTTTCCCCCGTAAAACTCGGACCTGCATTCTCCATCGTCACCTTTGGATCTGGATCAACGTGATCATTCTTCTCTAAATCGTTCTTCTGCGTAGGTCTCCATACTTTTTCATTCTTCCCATGCACTTTTGAACCATCCACAAATCTAGCAAGGACTATGAATAACTTATATGATCCAATCCACACATCTTTCAATTCATTCTCCAATCGAACTGGATCTTTAACATTAGCAAAGGATACAAACCCGAACCGTTTCCCTAGTTTATCGTATTTTCTCGCTATGTAAGTCCCTTGAATATCCCCATACCCTTTCAAAACTTGTATCAGATCTGCCGATGAGCATCTAGGCGGTAGGTTAGAAACGAAGATCTTAGTGATCTTTGGTGGTTGTCGCTCTCCTTCCTGATTCGATCTTCTTCTGTCTTGTCGTGTTGGAACATCGTACCATTGGCCTTCCCGGAATCGCTCCCTGCCCGTCATGTTATTGAAGCTTGTTTGATATGAAAAGATTTAGCAAACATATTTTTAATTTAATGCATTTGGATCATTTAAGATAAGCTTTAAAAAGTTTATAGACAAGTTTATAAACCAAAAAGCTTATAAATTATTCGCTTGACACAATTATAAGCCTGTATAAAAATACATAATAGTGAAATAGTTATGATCAACTGAGAATTAAAACTAAAATGAGAAGAGTGGGAAGAAAGTATAACAACACATTTTGGATGCATCTATAAAAATAGATACATCACCCTTTAAATTTATCCGTCTTATTTAGAATGTGCGACATCTTTCACACCATTTATATATATATATATATATATATATATATATATATATATATATATATATATATATATATATATAAATGAATCCCTTACCGATAATGAAAAACATAAGTGTTAATAATCATATAAGGCTGAAAACCAATGTCCTCTTGGCCCAATGGTATGTGAATGACTCATCAACCTAGAGGTTGTGGGTTTAAGTCTCGTTGGAGATATGCGAGATAGATGGTGTAAGTTGTAAAAATTTATCGTTTTTAATAAATAAATAAATAAAAATGTAAGGCTGAAAAGGAAAGATAAAGGCTAAAAGCAACAAGTATGATGCAATAATACTTTACTTTGGAATAAGCATTTTACGTTTATCATTTACTCAACAAACTACATGACGCTATTAGGGTGGTGGCAGTGGCAACGGTATGGGCTCCGGTATTGCCCATACCGGCGGTGAACACTGCTGCCACCTCCACGGTTTGGCTTGGGCGGCATTTCATGATTCAACGGGATGGAGCATTTTGTGAGCGTTGGAGCATTTATGGATTTGACCGTTTGGAGCAAATTGGAACATTGGGGTTTCAAACAAAAGGTTATTTGATGTTGTTAAACATACCAATGAGGAGAGAGACGGTGCGGATGTGGTGTCTAACTCGAACCAAACGAGACCCTTACCTCACCATCTAAACCCGAATCAAAACCACAATCTTGGTCTCTTTGTCTTGTTGGTGATGGCGGTGAGGCAGTGGCAGAAGTGGTGGTGTCGATTGGTGTTGCCTATGATCCGAAAGAGAGGGAAGGGGAAGAGAGTATATCTCCCTTTCTGGATTCTCTTAAATGACTAGGAAAAGAAGAAAGAAAGAATATAATTATGTTTTTTTTTAAGAATTATTTAATTTTCTTTTAATTATGTATATTTTTTTTAGTATCATGTAATTTTCTTTTAATTATTAATGAAATATTATGTTTTTATTAAATTGTTTAATATAATTTATGAAAATAAAAAATAAAAAAATAAAATTAGTTGAGGTATGGAATCATGTTGTCACTAAAAAAGGGTTAAGAGGTATGAAAATGTATGAATGAGGCGGAATGATATTATTAGTGGGTTGAGAGGTATGGGTTTTTTTCAGATGCATGATTACCACCACCCTTATTATTTTTATAGAGGCATTTACATACATCATCATATAAGCATCATTATTTACATATTTACTAAAACCTGGCTTTAATAATCTTATACATCATGCATTAAAAACTTGTGTTTGAAAAAATATGTAAATATTGATGTGTAGATGGGAATGTATGTAAATCCCCCATTTTTACAACTATTATTATTATTGTTGAAGTTGTTAATCTTATTATTGTTGGTTTATTTTTTGAGTTTTAGAGTGGGCTCTAAAATAGATGCTAACCTTAAATCATGTCAACTATGCTATATAAATTGGTAAAACTGGAAATTTTAATGTTAGTTCCCTAGTTTTTGTTTAGGTTAAATCATGTCAACTATGTTACTTGTCACAAATTTCACGTTTGTGTACACAAACTTTATTTATTTATTTGAAAATTCATCTACTAAACTTTCAAATTCTACGTTTGTGTATTTTTCGAACCATTTTACCCTTCAATTTATTAAGACTCCTTTTATCGAGGAGAGCTAAAACGGTCCGAAAATACACCAGCGATGAAATTTGAAAGTTTAGTACATAAATTTGAAGAAAAAAATTGTTACACAAATCTAGAATTTGTGACAAAGACACATTTTAAATAGATTAACCCATTTTTTTTTTGTTATATATATAAACTTATCATAAAAGATATACAAAAACAGCACCCAAGTTTTATAATCAAGCAAAGATACTTATTTGTCACAGATTCTGTACTCAAAACACTACAACTATGAGGGTTACAAATCTTGTAATCTAAACACAATATTCAAAATAATAAACTTATGTATCCAACCTAATATCATTTAACAAGTATCAAAAGTGTTGTAATTAATGACCAGATATAGATAAAGATGCAAGAATATATATAGATCAAATGTGTGAAGCTAATTTGCTAGCATTATTTGAGATGCCAATTATAGGAATATAAAGTGTGCTTACATGGCTCAAGAAGTAACTTTGACCAAATGTTGAGGTGGTTTCATCTACATTCGGTGGTTCAGAGATAGCTATCATGCTCCTAGCTGTTTGAAACTTTTAATTGTTGCTGTGTGTTTAAGGGATATCGATGATCAAGATGTGAGTGTTGAACTCTTGTAGCAATTAGCTATATGTGTGGTCATGTGGTGGCAAGTCTTTAAGTTTTAGCTTGCAGGAGTGCGTGGTAACTTAATGTGAATGGTTAAATGTAGAGCTGCTAGTAGTAATGGTGGTTGTTGGACTCATAAAATTTTGCAACTTTAGTTTGATCCTTATTGTGGACTTGTGATATAATAATAATGTAGGTAATTCAGCCAAATCGACTTAAAAACCGGATTTTGAAACATTGTTGCTTTATGTTCAAGATGAATGCCAATGGCAACACTACGCAAATAATTTCTTTACGATCGAGGGAAACTTATTTTTATTACATCTAACGCTTAATACAACCATTTTTTTATCAAGCACAATGATACATGTTTCTTATAAAGTGTACATAAACTATATGTACAACTCGAAAATAAAGCCACCATAATAATCAGTTTTCTCCCATCAAATGGCACTTTAGGTAATTGCATATTCAAACCTTAGGTAAAGAGCTTTCTATCATCAAATGTACATATTTTATTTGGCTAGTGAGAAAAATGGATCATAGTAAATCTTTCTTTGTTTATGTGATCCTGTCCTCTAACTTCGTATCTATTTTCTCCAAAAGACAAAGAAGCCCATGAACTTGCTCAAAAAACTAATGGTAGCATGGTCTAGAGACTGACCTTGTCTGTCTAGCCCAAATACTTTGCTGTCAGCTCACTAACTCTTGTACATGCAGGGCACAAATCGCCAATCGGGTAATACCCTCATGAACTGAAACCAAACCGAACCGAACTGAATCGAATAAAACCGAACAAAATTTGTAACCGAGACCGAGTTAAATATTTGATCTTCGACATAACAAATGATAGTTGGTTTATAAAGTTTTGAGAAAAAAACTTTTTAAAAATATGTATATGAACCTTCATTAAGTCTTTAAAAAAAATAAATTGAAATCCATAAATAAAACAAAATAGAGATTAAATTATTTATTTCTTAACAAATAAAAATACATTATTCAAAAAATAAGAAAAAAACCCCGCGCGTGTGCGGGCATTATAACTAAAAGATGAAGGGTTCAAACCTCGCTAGATGTGTATATTTGGAGTGGCCACGAAAGGGTCGGAAATGGTCGATGGTAACTCAGTGAAGCTACGTACATCTGAGTCAAAAGTGGTTTGCCCTCCCAAGTTAATCTGAACGTGGAAAACCTCATCCATTTATCTTAAGTCGTGCATTGTTGGTTTCTAATTAACCTTTTTGCGCAAGATCTGTTATGGGTCAACATACATCTTCTTCGTACTCGTCTACCTTCGGTTTAACTGATCTAAGCCATGTCCAAGAATAAGATCTGTTGCTTGGCCGGATCAGAATCACAACATTAGACCATATATACAGGACTCATCCTATGTTTATATAATCAGGTCAACCAACATAGATATATCACACACACAACGTTTTTGCCCCGTTACCATTTGATCGATCTAACTTTTCCCGAATCTCAATTCCCAATTACTGTATTTCACAAGCATGTAATCAGATTACTTCGGCTACGATTAACAGACATGTATACATATTTGTTGACAAATCTATCAAAAATAAAACGGCACACATAACCATACTGTTAGAAGCATTTTCAAAAGATCCATCCTGATTAAATTCACATTAATTATTATCTTCATTGCTTAATCAGCACAAATTTCAAATGTCGAAACAAAACTTGAACTTAAAACAAGATCTTGCAGAGTTCATACATAAAGTTATTGCAAAGGTATGGAATGCCCATGTGTTATTCAGTCAAACTCATCCATGGGGGCATCCATCAAGTCGTCAACAGAAAAATATTCTGAAGAAGGATCGAAGCTTTCAAAATTTTCAAGTCCCATTAGGCTATCAGGATTATAGCTACCATACTCACCATCATTGGTTCTTCATATAAACTTGGAGTATCATGGTAGGAGTTCTGAAAATCTTGTTGGAAGACATCGTCTGTTAAAGTCCGTGAAAAAGTCATCGGATTTAGGTTGGTGTCCAGTTGAACTGCTGGTGCTTGTTCTTTTGAAAATAAAGCTTGAGGGTCTTCAAATGGTGGTTGTATCAAATTTGAACCACAAAGCACAGGCATGTGTTGCATGGAGATTGAATTCGGACTCGTGTTTATGCTCATTGATGGAAAAGTCTGTGAAGACTCCACATGAACATTGTTAAGGTCTGATTGTTGATTCGATATGAGCTTAATCTGCACAGGTGCCAGAATTTGAACATCGGTCCCTGACTGATGATTACTTTCTTGAATATGAACATGTTCAGCTCCATTTGATTGATAGCTTTCTTGGTCCATTGATAGTCTTCTACGTCTAAGCGAAGGTTCATCTTCAGATCGGTGGTTTTGTTCTACAATTGCGCGCCTCTTCTTGATCCGCCAAGTTGTTGATAGGATTTTTTTTTCGGAACCTTGTATATCTTACAAAGCACCCAACCAGAAAACTGCATAAACAAATCACAGAAAATTGGTTGTAAATCATATATATGAATATATAAGGGATAAAAGATAGTTTATAAGAGATTTTGGACAAGCAGATTATACTGCATACCTTGTTCTTGTCCGTGTTATGTTTTTGGCTTTCTTTTGAGATATTAGGATTTTTTGTGGTATATTCATGCATTAGCCAAGGTGTCTTGCATTTCTTTTCGTCAAAATAAACTAAAGATAATCTGCTTCCAACAACTCGATTGGTCACAATCTTCACCGCTGCACAAGCCTGGGACGCCTTCTAATTACCACCATTCCTGGTTTGTCTATTCGGACGGCTTCCATTAGGGTGTTTTGGCTCCATCCATGTCAAAAAGTACCATTTGTTTTCGCAAGACCGATATTCTGGTTTGGCTGTTAAATCAAGAAATGTAAAACAGTTAATTTTGAAACAGATTAACGCTCAACAATTAAACGTCCAAACTTTAACAAGAAACCAGTATATATATTGCATATATCATATCAATTAGACAACATATATGGTTACTCGATAACGATTTACTAACCTGTAAGTTCATCAGGACTACAGTCGTAAATATTGACCTCATAATAGCGACAGTTGGGATGTCGGTTTCCAGTTTCAATCTTTGGTTTCAAGTAGTAAACAATGAGCTCCGGATCAGTTGGACAAAAGCGATAGCCCGGTTCAAGCGTATCAGCATAATCATGCTCTTCTTGGTTATTGTATCGAATGATTTCTTGGTTTATGACAGCCATTTGAGTCGAATCAAGCAAAGGTTACTAAGTAGTTGCGCACAAGGTTTAAGAATTAGAAGAAGTTGATCGAATGATGATAGAAAATAGGATATGCATGCATGCATGTATGGATATTTATATAGTCATGGGTACGTGATAAGCAAGAAAATATGGATTAGCGTATTTTTCTTAACTGCTTATCATTCAAATGATATTAATTTAATATGTGCACTAGTTATAGGGGTTTTAAATGTTTGTATTTTTAAATTTTAATTTCTAATTTGTTTACATCACATGTATTTATGTGAACTTTTGATCCAAATACCTTATAATTATTGTAATTATCTTCAAATTTCAGATCTTTTATGTTAATGTTTACATAACCACTTTAATACAATCCTTCTAACAGCTTACTTTCCCTTCGTCTTTTTCGTGGGGCCAAAAGTCCCAAGCTGTTTCTGTTATTGCATCAATTGAAACAATGTACGTTTTAAAAAACCAAGATAAGAGTACGTGTATGTAAGTAAATAACTGCACAAGCAAGAAAACTTTAATTGTGATCTAGTTTCAAAGGCTGACCAATAAATTCCCCCGGCTGAACCAGGTATATATTGCTACATCGAATCCAGGTGATCCTTCTTTCGAAGGAATCAAAGAAGCATATAACTATTGTTTATGTTAATAAGTTACATGATCAGTACATGTCATTACCCTATAATTAGAGGGTGTTAGGAATTTGTTTATCTTTTTGCTCCTCAACCATTTAATTGCTTATTTTAGCGGATAAGCAGTACGTTTGGATCAATCAAAACGCTTGTGCTTATTTTCTTATTTTAAGGTAAAAAAAGCAAGTCATTGTTTTAATTTAAGAAAAAGCTAAAGTTACCGTATATAAACAATGATAACAACAACGCAAAGAGGAAAAAAAAAAAAAAAAAAAAAAAAAAATCCAAAATCTATTATCTACTTCACGAAATAATTACTACCTCTTACATTGGCACTTACATTGTTCTTCATCTTTCTAATACAAAGAATCTTATAATCATAGTATATAATAAGTATGCCAATAGTTTGGTGCTTTAGAGAAAATGATTAGTGTACGCATTATAAAAGAAAGAACCTTACTGAGTGATTTGCTAAAAAAATAATAATAAGTAAGTAAAAAAAATTAAAAAAATAAACATCATTTCCAATATTTAAAATTGAGCATTAAAACGAATATGCCATAGCCGAGTTGCTGAGAGATACCATCGCCAAACGTCGCCTTTCTTGTTCTATCTTAACCAGATGATTACATCATGAACATAAGTACAGAACCACCACCCTTTTTTTGGTTACCCAAAAGTTTCATCCAAATGAGGCATGCCATATTTACTTTCAACACAATCATCGATCTTGCACATAAAAAGCCTGAACAAAATATCCATACCACTGCATATTTTGAACGGATAACTGCAACACATCTAATAAAGAATCAGCTACCTACTACTACTAAAATATTTAACCAGACAGTTAGCTTTATGACTGTGATTCAACCACTGAAGAAGACAATGATTATCCATGTTGGAAGAAATCCAACAAACCGATTTCTAGAGCGGAACCACGAATCAAGAACTACTCCAACAAGACCTCGGCAAAGGGTTATGATCCCTTAATGCCGAGTGACACCAACACACACGAGATATTTTACACTCAAACGTTTAATAAACGTGAGCAAGAAAAGAAGGTACCAATAAAACATCACCCCCTCTACGCTGTCGTTAGAGGATGGTCTATCAGGGAATCGTGATGATGAAAAGAAGAAAGTGAAGGAATCTAAGAAAGCTAAACTCGGGAATTTACTAAAGTACAAGGCCTGGTTTACAAGGCGGTCCCCGGTTCGAGGTTCCAGCGTTGGATGAAGATGCTGAGTATCGTTAATGCCTAAGTATTACTCCTAAGGTGGAAATTGTTATGTGTTAGTAACAATACTTAGGAGGTTATATGTTACTTAGACAATAATAAAGGGATTAATTGTATTTAGTTTAAATAAATTTTAGGATTGTACTTAGATTAGGAAATTAGTTGCTTGGCTTGCAAGCCAAGCTAAGGTGGTGATGTTTTATTGGTACCTTCTTTTCTTGCTCATGTTTAATAAATGTTTGAGTGTAAAATATCTCGTGTGTGTTGGTGCCATTCGGCATTAAGGGATCATAACCCTTTGCCGAGGTCTTGTTGGAGTAGTTCTTGATTCGTGGTTCCGCTCTAGAAATCGGTTTGTTGGATTTCTTCCAACAATTGGTATCAGAGCGGAACCACTAATCAAGAACTACTCCAACAAGACCTCGGCAAAGGGTTATGATCCCTTAATGCCGAGTGGCACCAACACACACGAGATATTTTACACTCAAACGTTTATTAAATGTGAGCAAGAAAAGAAGGTACCAATAAAACATAACCTCCTATTGGAAAACCTGAATCGTGACACCCTTAGAGTATTACCACTCTAAGTCTTGAAGATCTCCATACCAAGTATAATTTCCTTTGCTTCATCCAGCAAACCCTTGGTAACCCAGATCTCAGCCTTGCTTTCACAAGTAAACCCCATATAATCTATATAGAGGAATAGATATATGAACAAACCTGGTGCATAATTCCAGTAATATATGAAGCTGTCGTCACTGCTTCGTCTGAAACTGTTGCTGAGCATACACATACTAGGCCGAGTATCCATATCTTCTTTCATTACAGCCATCCACTTGGAAATTACCTCACAAGCAACTGTATCCCTGAAAGTCAATGACTCATGTGCATCTTCATTTATCACTCCAGCAACTCCTGAAGCAGCCATATTACTGTCACCTCTATACCTTTCAGCAACATTACCCTCTGCACCCTCTTGACCAGGTACTCCGGTTTTCATAATGTCTGCCCCGATCTTTGCACCAAGGTATACCCGCTTATTTACCAAGCAGTCCGTGTTTGTCTTTCCTTCAAGTTGTTTAACCTCCAACTTTCTTTGAGCCACTGCAGCATGATCGTTACTCTCCTGAATTACCTCAGCTTCACGATTTTCCTGAGCTCCCTGCAGTTCCACCTCAAACCAAACACGCTTTTGAACATGTATTCCATGGACCCTTGTTTTAACACCAAGACCAAGTTGCTTGAACCTAACTTGTTTTTGACCAAGTTGTTTGAATCCAACTTGTTTTGAACCTCCATGCTTTTGTACAACATTCCCATCGAACTTATCGATGTTTTACCTAGTATTCATACTAGCCATTCTTCTTTAACCTTGCTACAAACCTTGTCAAGTTGCTTTTTAACCAACTTTACCAACAAGTCTCACAATGTTAAACCGTTTTCTTGTAATTATCGATCTACTAACCTTTAGAAAAACCCTAAAGCTTTGATCTTTCCACCTCAAGTCTACAACCTTGATATACCTTGTACTCCAAGTAATCACTTTTCTTGAATCCCAAGACAAAGCTAAACCTTACTTGTCTTCCAAGAACCACCAAGACTTGAATTCCAAGAAACCGAAAAACTTGAAGTTGAAAATTCTTGCAAAACCTTGTCACCTTTGAAGCTCAAAACCGAAACTTCAAGAACCTTGTGACAAAAGAAAACGATTTTCTATAACCCTAGGAGATTCGATCCACCTCCTTGCAATACAACTTCAAGAACCTTGTTGCCCAAGTAATCTTGACTCGAAAACCTAGAAACCTTGAACCGTGTAATCTACACAACTATAGCCAAACAATAACCGAAAACGACAAAGAACATAACAACCAAACCAGAAAATTCGACAACCTATATCTCTTTCCTGGAAGCTCCGATGCAAGATCCCTCCGGTGAGATCCTAGATCTATGTGTCTTTAACCTACAGTTCGAATTTCGTAGAAATCCAACGGTTAACGAACCCGTAGCGCCAATTCTCCCACGACTGCGCAGTAACCGACGAACCAAACCCGGTTCTCTTGTTTCTCTTGTTTTAGCTCTATCCACGTTGTGTGATTCGTTCTTCTCGAACAAGGCTCCGATACCAATTGTTGGATAAAACCTCGACAACAATCCATATCACCGATATTCCTACAGATCCTTCACACATCTCCCTCCTCATTCTCATCATCTTCTTCATACGTATTCTTATCATCTGATGATTCACTGTTTAATACCGAGGACGCATTTGCCGGTATTTTTCATACATAGCTACTGCCATTGCATAAACATTTTGTAACTGCAATCCAATTGCTTGTGTATATAGCAATGGCTTAATCAATAAATTTTGCATTTTGGCACACTTGAATGGCTAGCTTGTTAATGTTAGATAACCCATATTAAATGTAATATACATATCTATACTATCTATAATGAAAAAATAGTCAAACTTGAAAAGTTGAGTCTTGAAAGTTGAGTATTGAAAGTCAAATGTGAAAGAAAATTAATGTAATTAATACTCTAATTAAAATACCCTATTACTTAAAAGTACAATAATTTATTCACATTGTACAACCAATTAAAAACATATCTATCAAATTAAATACAACCAATTAAAACACAAACCGGGTTGAACCGGTAATTTGACCCGTTTTCGACCCAACCTAGCAAGTTGACCCGGTTTAAATCGACCTATTTTTCGACCGGATCGGTTCAACCGGTTGAACTACCCGGGTCGAACCGGGTTTCAAAACATTATCCATTACTTAAAAGTACAATGATTTATTCACATTGTACAACCAATAAAAAACATATCTACCAAATTAAATACAACCAATTAAAATACAAACCGGGTTGACCCGGGATGCTTCAAACCCGGCGGATTGACCCGGTTTAATTTGACCCGTTTTCGACCCAACCTAGCATGTTGACCCGGTTTAAATCAACACATTTTTTGACCGGAACGGTTCAACCGGTTGAACCACACGGGTCGAACCGGGTTTCAAAGCATTATCCTTTACTTAAAAGTACAATGATTTATTCACATTGTACAACCAATTAAAAAATATATCTACCAAATTAAATACAACCAATTAAAACACAAACCGGGACGCTTCAAACCCGGCGGATTGACCCGGTTTAATTTGACCCATTTTCGACCCAACCTAGCAAGGTTACCCGGTTTAAATCGACCTATTTTTCGACCTGAACGGTTCAACCGGTTGAACCACCCGGGTCGAATTGGGTTTCAAAATATTATTTTTCGTTTATAACCTATAAACTTTTTTTTATCAATAAACTATTTGTCGCTATAAAGTCCCGTTGCTAAGCATGGGTACTCGTCTATTATATATAATTACTGTAATGATCAAACTCATGTATTTTAAAAAGATTTTGAGTGCCTTTATACACATTCTTATTATCTGGAATATCATCTTCCAATTCCGAGGTTAAAGTCTTGCAAGGAACAACTAAATAAATAAATAAAAAATAATGAAAAAAAAAGATCATAATTACTTCCGGTAAAACATTATTTTAAGTTCCAGTTTTTGACTTTCTAACCATTAAGAACAAAAATTCCAATTGGATTAGTACAATACCCTTTACCTTAATAACTTGAGCTTAAATGACCAACATTTAATTTGTAACTTTTTAGGGTAAATTTTATTTTACCCATGAAACTTAGTGTTCTATTGAAGAAGATAAAGATGACAATGAATGATCAAGATCAATGGAAATTCATGTACACCAAGTTCAAAAACCCTCTAATAAAAACACGTACATATATATAAAAGTACACAATTGATCTCAAGTTAAGTAAAAAAATACTTACAACAAGTTTAACCCTAGTAAAAAAAGAAACAATTGGAAGCTTTAGTAGTAATATGTATAAAAACTTTTTATACATATTTTTTGATCAAATTATTTCAAATTTGGCTTTTTATTCGCTAATGAGATCACTTCATTTATCTCACGTGTATCTCATATTAATTTAATTGGTTTTGGCCAAAAGCATCATTTGCAATTTTGCGTTCTCTTATTTCTTTAAAAAAATTGCATAAAAAAAGTTATAGATGCTTTATCCAAACTTACTAAAATGTTTGTGACCAATTTCGTAACAAGTTATATTACAAGGGAGTAATTTAAAAAGAAAAAGTACAGGGAGAAATCTTTATAAATTGCTCAAAGATAATAACACTATATTGAATTATGGTTTCCAATGCAGATCGATCACTGGTAACCTATTATTGTTTGTTCTTCTTTTTTTTTTCTTTTTTTTTTTTTTTTTTTTTTTTTTTTTTTTTTTAATTTTTTTATTTGTATCTTTGTTAACAGTTTGCAGAATCATCCACCATCCCGAAGATTTCATCTGCTGACCAACAGGATGTGGTAAGAATATTGTTTTTATACCTTTTGGTTTTTATTAGCTTTTTACAACAGATTCTATTGTAAGCTCTAGGTAATTTTGTATTTTGTTTTGTTGCATGGTTAGTTAGGAAGCCAGAATGTTGATCTAAAGCTATATGCTTTTCACATTTTGATTTTATATAGGACCATGCTTCGTTGCGGTTGAGTGAAACTTCTGAAATTGTTCAAACGAAAGAAAATTAGAAGATTGCGTTAAGAATTGGTTTGTTCATTCATCAAGTGTGAGACCAAAGGTTAAAATATCAAAAAAAGTTGTGCGAGTAAACAGAGTAAATAAGAACCCCTTTTTGATGGTGTTTAGTGAAGACAAAAAATCCTTGCCATTGTCTTATAGACTTATTTTGGTTAAATAATTTTTAGCGGGTCAAACAGAATGTGATTACCATGAATTGAACCTTGATATTTCAGTTCACAAAGAAAGAACATAACCAATTGTACTAAGATTTTGATATGCATTGTCGTGAGGATTACTATTTTTATACGATATGAAATTAGAAAAAGACAAAAAGTTAACGCCTCTGTGAATAGTAATCTAACCTCCATAAATGCATATATCTAGTATAAAGTATAATTTGTTTGCTGCCACGCATGTGAGAATTTCCATTCTTTTAGATTTATATGTTGTGTTATACATTTTAATATCTTAAGTTCTTGCGCAGGACAACATAACTGGAATCACTTATGTAATTCCCAGAGAAAGAAAAATGACTGAGAAGGGAGATGGTATGTGTGCATTTCCATTTTTTTGGTCATTAGTTTTCTCATTGATGCTAATTAGCAAGACAGAAGCTGATTAACTTTATGCCTTTGTTGTAATTGGTTTGATAGAAGAAGCAGCAGCAGAGGTTGCATCGCTTGAAATGATTCCATGGGTGTTGCTTTTAGATGTTCAGAAGGAACTTGAACTAAGGAACCATTTGAAGACAAACGAGAATGACAGTAAAACCCAAGTGGACTTGAAGGTTGCAGAGTGCATGATTAAGGAAACAATTAGAAACTGCAAGAGGACAAAGGAACTGCCGCGTGGCTGGAAATAGTATGTTATTTTCACCATTTATTTACAATACAAGCTGCTTTAGTTACTCCTGTTATTTGTTTGTGGATTAAATGCTTGTAAACAATGCATATATTTTGTTTCAGAGTTGAAAATAAGTCGGCCAACTAAGAACATCAATGTTGCAGGTCTTGTTTCTCCATCTTCCAGGATCGAATGATCAAGCAACATCATGTATATAAATCACCATTCAAAGATTGACAAAAGGAAAAAAGAGAGATGGGTTGAACCCTAATGAAACTGATATATTAAATGAATTGGGTTACTTTGAATTACAGAAACCTAATCTATATATACATGATGAAAAGTTGTCTTCAAGAGACATAACGATTCATATAAAACATTGCAACCCTAAACTAAACGTTGTATTGTTTCTGAAACCTAATAACCGTTCCTCCTAATGGGTTCCTGTAGGCCCAAGTCAGAAATCTTGCAGGCTTTCCATCTTGACCCATAACTAATCTATTTTGGCGTCTAAGACATTAAAAAAGTCCAACAGTTCCTCCCTAATGTCGAGATGCCAAAATCTTCGATCTTCAAATCTGCAGTCTTGATTTCTTGATGCCTTCTTCTTGAATCCTTCTTGTTCCTTCAATTTCGAGACCATCACAGCCCCATTTTCTTTCATCTTTGAAACCATCACAGCCTCTCCTTCATTATCACAATGGTTTTTATTTGTTGAGACCATCACAACCTTGTTTCTTCATTTTTTTGAACATATCGCATGACCCTTCTTGATCAACTCTCTTGATCACTTAATCCATCACAGATTGTCCTCTTGGATAATAATTGCCTCACACAATTTTCTTCATAATCTATCACAAATTCTTCTCTTCGCGGTTGCTTTACATAATAATTCTTTGCGGTTGCTTCACACAACATGGCTTCACACCATCTTCACTTTGATCAGTCACTGATCTGTTTTTCTTTCTCTCTTCTCTGAATCAAGCCTTGGCTTCCTTCATGGCTGCTTCCTTAAAAAAACGCAGGTTTGATTCTTGAGTGATGAATGATTCATGAATTGTTGTTGTTTGATCCCTTCGGCTCTGATGCCACTTGTTGCAGGTCTTGTTTCTCCATCTTCCAGGATCGAATGATCAAGCAACATCATGTATATAAATCACCATTCAAAGATTGACAAAAGGAAAAAAGAGAGATGGGTTGAACCCTAATGAAACTGATATATTAAATGAATTGGGTTACTTTGAATTACAGAAAACCTAATCTATATATACATGATGAAAAGTTGTCTTCAAGAGACATAACGATTCATATAAAACATTGCAACCCTAAACTAAACGTTGTATTGTTTCTGAAACCTAATAACCGTTCCTCCTAATGGGTTCCTGTAGGCCCAAGTCAGAAATCTTGCAGGCTTTCCATCTTGACCCATAACTAATCTATTTTGGCGTCTAAGACATTAAAAAAGTCCAACAATCAAAGCAGGAAAATTTTACTTTACGTACCTGTACACCAACTTACATTTTCTTTTTTTAATTCTTGCAGCAACCCGGCCAATTTGAGCAATCTTGTGGCCATCGACCCACGCATTGTCAAGAAGAATTATCATACACCATCCCAAACTGGTCTTGAGTCTCATGATCATGTGGAGAGATATAGTATGCATTTCCACACTTTAATTTGGTCATTTGTCATGTGCATGTTAAATGTACTTGCTAACATAATTAAGTAACATTTGATATCTAACTTCTCTTTGTTTTTGGATTGGTATGCTCATGTAAATATGTGATCGTAAATTCATAGACTAATAATACAAGGACACAAATTCTTATATGTTTGTAGCCGGTATATTTTTCACGTATGAGTTTAATGGTCATGGATATTTTCTTGGTTACTTTTTGTCCTATCAGGATGCTGTGCACCATGGGATCCAAACCATAAATTCCCTAAAACGACAGATGTTCCCTTGAATGATGAGGAGAAAATAATTTGGAAGGTGTTTAATGAGTATGATAAAGATAATGTATGTATAAGTTAGATCCATATTCATAATTCAACCCTCGTTTAAAGAACTGTGTTGATGTATATATATATTTAATTACATATATTACATGCTTACGTGGCAGCCGGGACAATGTGCAATCAGTTTTCGTAATCTGGATAAAGACAGAAAGCCAATTGATGCTGCTAATCCCATCATAAGTCTAATTAGTAACTATGCCGTTGCAGCCTTCAACGAGGCCATTGAGATGGTATGGATTAATCTTTGTGCTCCACCTCCTAATATTTTCTTTTTTTGCTTTTATTTGATGATAATCGTAAACAAATTTATTTTGTCAGTATGTTAAGAAGGATGTACACAACAACATTTATGATGTTGAAGTTACGGAGGGCAAATATATAAAAGTGACAGATGCTTATTATTTCTTCACCATCACCATAGAGGCTTTCGAAGAAAGGAAACTTGGCGTCTATGAAGCAAAAGTTAGACTCAAAATGGATGATGGTAGTAAAACATTGGGCAAGTTTTTTCTTATGGACCGTAAACCAGTTGGTATGTGATTAACTGGTGTATAGTTCATTATGTCTTGATTTAGGAACCAATAACTCCCCATTTTTGTTATCCATGCTGTGCTAGCTACGTAGAAGTTGCAGTACGTAGTATACTATAAGCTTTCATGCAACAGTTCTATAATATCACGTGATCGACCTTGCGTCTCAATTGCAGTAGCTTCCACACGCGTACAAACTGCGAAGTCTTTTTATTGTAATAGGGAGTTTGTTCCTTCTAGATGCCTAAAGCCTGATCTTGCATGCATGCAGGTGCGAGACAAATGACAAAGTCTTATCGAAAGACTCATCCAGGTTAACCTAAGCTTGTCCTGACTTCTATTTGTTTTCTCCTTGATAAGTTTCTACATTTAGATGCTACATTGTCTTGACTCGTTTACTTGTGAAAGGGTTGATTGTTATTATCTATCCTCCTGGTCAATTAGTTTGCTAAACTAGGATACATAATAAATGGGCTGAATGGGTCAATAGTTGCCCATATTATTGCACCAATAATAATATGGGCAAATTAACATACATGAACAAAAACATGTTGGCCAGTCAAAGTGTCAAAAAATATGACCAAACTTAAACCAAGAAATCTAAGGATTAGCATTTTGCTTTATCTGATAGTAGCATAGTCCATATGGCTTATTTTCAATTATATTAATAACTGATATTGTTTATATAAATGTACATATAGATGGTTGGTTACCTCATCCTGATCGAGATCGCCATAGCGGGTTGAAGTGTAGGAGGAAGAATGTTGCTTGCAGGGGTTATGACTACCGTAACCCATCTGGTTAGTTTTCTTTTTTATTATTAATTAAGTGCGCCCATTTTCCTATATCATGAATATTGATGTCTGGTTTTTTACTTTTCAGTATCTATGATTTTTTGATTTTGCGATGCATATTCCGATGGTGGGTACGGCCTGAAGAAGTTGGTTGTTGTTTGAGTTGATCAGTGTCTATAATATTATTTCTCCTTTTTGCAACTTAAGGCAAGCAGGCTGTGGTGATGAATACTCTCAAGTAATGAATGATTATGGACTTGGCGATTGAATGCTAGTTGAAAAAATAACATGTGAATTACACTGAGCTCTGCACCTTATCTAATCTGTGTGTGTTTGTTATAGGGTATTGATTTTCGGAATGCGTATTGAAGAAATGCTGTAAAGGTTGTTTGTTAGAAATATGTGGGTTTTAACAAATTTATCATGCCCTCATTAGCAAATCTAATTGCCGCGTTGCCGGTTCTTGGGCTAGTGTTCAAAATAGTCAAGGCTCAAATTTCAATTTTAATTCAGACAAATAGAAAAGAAAAAAGAGTTATTGATTTTTTTTATCCGTACCCATATGGCCATATCCAAGTTTTTCACAATAACCAAACCCTTTTCGCATGGTAATATTGGTACCCCACTAGCCATCTTCTTACATGTTTTATCTCGCGACCCATCGTTTACTTCCTTTATTAACAGTGCAACACAGTTTTTTATCGGTCTCTGTTTTGCATTTCTAAAAATTTTATCAGTTTATGTTCCATATTTCATATCAAACTTTATATTTTATGTTCCGTGTTTTTCGTTTTATAGTTTTGCAACAGAAAAAATAATAATAATAATTAAAAAAAAAAAAGTTAGGAGGGGCGGAGTTATCAATTTACAGGGGTACCAATAACCAAACCCATTTCACAAACCAAACCAAACGAGAGACTGCAACATATAATCCTTGTTTGAGTGATAAAGATTGTGGATTATTTTAGAAAAATAATCTCTTAAAACCAGCTTTTAAAAGATTCTGGAGATTACTTTTCACAAATTATGCCATTTTACAATTATAATCTAAAAGTATAGGTAGTTTGTCAAACACCACTACAAAAAAACTATAATTTTAGGGCATGCTTGGTAGGGTTATGGGGGCGAGTAACGAGAAAGATAATGAAAAATAGTACTTGGTAGAGTATAACGCAATGGCTAATTACCCAATTACCTAATAAATTGGGGGAGGGGGGGGGATGTTTTTCTTTCCCTTTCTATTTCCCCACCATTATCATTGTCTTTCCTTTCTCTTTCCCGAGTTTGAACCAAGCACACCCTTAATCTTTTCCAAGCAACAGCAACAACACCGAACATACCCATAATGCCTCAAGCAGCGTCACGAGTCTTTTAGATAACGGATATATTTAGTTTCAAACTAAGATAGAAGAAAGATAAAAAGTAAAACGACACTGTTTACTATAGTCCATAATAATCGTTGTCATACAACGATAATTACAAATCTACGTGGTTTGTCAAGTTGCAATGCTCGTTCTTATCGGTAACGATCATGAGACTGGGTATAATAAGGAACATATCCGCCACCGCCACCTCAGCGACAAATTAGTTTTTCACTCTTTCACCAAATAACCGTAATAGTGACTACCAAACCAACAACACAAACATACTTCACAATAGCTTGCACACACGATAACTAGATTTTCATTCAGTGGCACAGACGACCAAACCACCCAAAATTGGACCATTCACCCATTCAAAAATGGTGGCCGTAATAGGCTTGACACGTCAATGGGGTGTTGCACGCATGGTGCACCATTATTACGCTTAGTCTTAACTTCCTCCACTAAATAAAAGAAGACAAAAGGTGACAGGTAATAGATTTTTGGGGGTCGTGGTGTATAAAGAAGATGATGGGCATATTTTTAGTGATACATGATGAAAGATTATTTCCATGACATCATATTTTAAGCATAGTTAACATTCACATGTAGTGGGATATTTATCAATTTTGGTAGCATGCAACTAACTTATTTAGAATTATGTAATTTTGGCAGTATATTAAACGTTTTTTCTTGTAGTGTAGGCTTGATCATTCGAGTTCACGGGAATTCGAGTTATTTTCTGATCAAGAAAGTCAGTTTGAAGAAGAAATCACATAAACAATGTCAGACCTAAATATGGAAGAGTACATGATGAAATGCCAAGAGGATTATGGCTCGGGAGTTGCTAGACCAAAAATTGATAGAGATGCTAGATTTGAGTTGAAAGGTCAATTTCTCAAGGAATTGCGTGAACGTACTTTCAGTGGATCGGATAATAAAGATGCAAATGAGCACATTGAAAGAGTTCTTGAGATTGTTGATTTGTTTACTACTCCAAATGTGACTCCATATCAACTTATGCTTCGTGTTTTTCCTATCACACTTATTGTAGCTGCAAGTAGATGGTTAAGGAATGAACCTGCTGGTTCTATTACTACTTGGGAAGTTCTAAAGGGAAATGTTTTGAGCAAATATTGTTTGCCTTCTCGTACTACTAAAAAGATGAAGGAAATCAATAATGTTAAGCAAAAGCCTGATGAAACTCTTTACCAGGTTTTGGGAACGATTCAATGAACTTTTATTAAGATGTCCTCAACATTATTCGACCAGTATGTAGGAAGTGATTTTGTTTTACAAATTGTATGTGGCAACTAGACAAATTCTTGATTCTAAGGGTGTTTTTGCCTCAAATGAGTGCAGCTAATGCTAAGAAAGCCATCCAAGAAAGGGCTGACCATTCTAAAAAATGGCACGATAGAACATCTACTAGAAAAAAATGTAGTGATACTTCAGAGTGTTGATGTGTTATTTTAGGTCTATATAATTTTACCAAGTTTTAAATTTATTTATTGCCGAACTAACCTATAAACTTAAACACTAACGAGCAGTGTACCCGATCAATGTATATAGTTTTTAGGTAAGCAAGGTTCGTTCACTAGGAGCGAGGCTAAAATGATCTAAAGGTATTTATACTAAACTAAACTAAACTAAACTATCCTAACCTAGAAAGCAATTAAAGATTAAGGGGTGTTTAGCCTAAGAGACTAGCACGAGTTTTATGTTTTCTAGTTAACTAAATACGTGAAAATAAATACTTAAATTAAAGTGTAGTCAAATGCAAGATAGAAGAATGGGTTAGCCAAGTTTAATCTATTTATTAATTATATATATGCTTATGACTACTTGTTTTAATTCATTATGTTGTCAATCGGCATATCAATTACGAAATTACATCACAATTAAGTAAGTAGCCCTCGGGGCGGATATGACGAAAGATCATAGTGACTTGTCTAGCATCAATACTAACTTATTGCTTTAAACTATCTAACCTAGATCGGTATTACACGGTACTAGTCCTATTAGGTTGTAGACACATTCCGTTTATTCCAAACAATGATTTTTAATAGAGATTCGGGTTAACACACATATAACTCAACCAAAGCAACCACAATTACAGGAAGTTAAGTCACTTCAATTAAAGTTATAAGGATCATAATCGAGTTACATAGACTTCTACTAGTTATAAAAAATAAACGAGTTTTTATCGACAAGCACCCAATCCAATAACAAGGTAAATCAATTCCAACACAAACATAAAAACTAACAAAACTTCATAAACATGACTAACACCAACGGGTGTTAGCCCATAATCTCAGTAACAATACATAATGTTGTAATCAAAGCAAACGAATAAGAATTCATAATGAAAACGATACGTTAACCGAACGATTACACTTCATATAATGTTCTTGAGATGTACTTCTAGGATGATTGGATCTTCAAGGAGGTCTTCTGCTGTTTGGAGGGGTTTTTGGTCACCTGGGAATGACTCCAAGGATCCCCAATGATACCCTAAGTCGTTAATGAGTTCGATATTTATAATTTTTGAAATCGGGGTCGATACGGCGTATCTGGAGGTTCTGATATGCCATATCTATAAGTAAACATAGCCTCCAAGTCTGAAACTGATCCGATATGGCGTATCTAGAATTCTGATATGGAGTATCAGCCAACACGGCGTATCTAAATGTATTCAATATGCCGTATCTCCTTTAGGAATAGATAGATCTCCTTTTGCTATTTCCGTGGCCGCTTGAATCAACTAAAACGGAGTCCGGATGAAGATTTTACGACTAAAATACTAAAGAGTATGTTCTTCAAATTGACCAAGTTTCCTATACGACGTATTTCCAAAGATGGATGTGCTGTATTCATCAAAGTCAGGCAAGGTCTTGAAATCTTCTAAGTATATGGATACGGCGTATCTAATTAGCATTGATACGCCGTATTTAATGTCTGATCAGTAGGCTTTCTTCAATATCATCATTTTTGCTCCAAAACACGTCTTTTTCCATAACTTTCTCCAAATTCTCCAATATTACTGAGATTTACAAAAGTAAATGATTAAGTAACAAATCTCATATAAAATAGTATAAATCAAGTAATATACATGGGATAAATGATGCTAATAATATGTCGTTATTTGATGTCATCAAGGGTGAAGTATAAAAACAAGTCAAATGACAAAACTGCCATGTTCAAATAGAGAAAATAGAGTTGTGGTTGTCGCTTTAATCCAGGACGTAAGTTTATTTTTAATGAGATCGAACGGTTGGTTTCACTTTTTAACCTTTTTATTTTGATCCCATTTTGTAGAGGATGTCAACCCATTATTTTCATACTAATCTCTCGACAACGTTTCTATATGTTGTAGAGAGGTTTTTTTCTAACTAAGAAATATATTTATTTGATTAATTCTCCACGAGGTACATAAACGTGATCACTCACATTAGAAATCATTTAATTTATAAAAAAAGTGTGAGGTCTTATCTTCGAGATGTTAAATAACGTGTCAGATCTCTCGACAAGTATATAAATTTCTTAACTTGTTCATATACCAATCTCTCGACAATTATATAACTTTTTTTGATTGTTGCTATACCAATCTCTTGACAAAGGTATTAATTACATTTGAACGCATTCATGTTTTTCATATGATAAGAACAAAAGTTGTGTGAAACCCTAGATACATGGATTTTCTTCTTATTATGTCCCAAGCCGAATTTTCCTATATAAAGGGCTACTTTTCGCCAAAACTCACATCACTCTTATTCTTGTTCTTGTTTTACTTCTTTTGAGTTTACTTGTCCCATGTTCAAAGCTATCTTTTCTAAACTTCAGATTTTGAGTGTTGTATTGCAAATTGATTCTCTTGTTTAGCTCTCACTGATATATCTGTCTATTTCATTCTTCAGTTAGTTTCCAATGAGTCCTTAACTTATGTAATATTCCTTTTTTTTTACCAACTTGAGAGGAAGAAAATCTTAGGCTCGCATTAAAATGCTTCTTTAGAGATTTCTAAGCCTCATATTCGATCTTTCTAGAATAAGTTATCAAATTCTAAGTCAAATGTATCTTTGCTAGTTATTCTTCTTTCTATCAAACCCGTCCTTATAAATCTTATTGATTCAATTTAAGATTACGCTCTAAAATAAAGTTAGGAAAGAAAAGATATATATATATATATATATATATATATATATATATATATATACACACATACTAGTCTCAAAGCCCGCCCAATGGGCGGGCATGATTTGTAATTTTACATTATAATTTAATTTTAACATTTTTAATTTTAATTTACTTATGTATATATTTAGTGATCTTTTACGGTTATTGTTTATTTTAAATATTGTATTAATTTTATTTATTATTATTATTATTTTTTTATTGTTTTGTATGTGATATTTACGGGGTTTATTTAATTTTTTTGCTATCTGCCAACAATAATTAATATTTAAGGATGATATTTTCAAAATTGTATGTATTTTTAGTACAATACGGTGTTAAATCCAAGTGTCGCATTTTAAAGATAAGTTGTTGCAATATTTAGTTTAAATCTTTGTATTGTATACAGGGTATACAATTCAAATACATGTTAATTAATTAACTAAAATAAAAAATGATGGTAGAATAATAAATCACCAAATCGATGGGCGGGCATGACTTATAATTATCGTTCGTATATTTAGGGAGGTCAAGAATGGTTGGAAAAATAGACATGTTGAAAGAAAGGGTTATATTTTCAAAAGACGAATAAAATGAATGAATACACATAAAAGAAACTTACACTATTAATGATTCTAAGTTCAATAACAGACATCAAATAAATATTATATTTTACATTCCGCCCGATGGCTGACACCGCTCTAGCACTACGTAGTGCCCCTACAGCTTCATCTATCATATATGAAAACAACCAACACATAAATTATCAATTAAGCGACAATTTTATTGGTTACGAATCTAATCAATCTCTTAGATTCACTTGTTTTGGTCAATAAATATAATAGAGAATAAATAATGATATATGAGATTATATTGAATAACAACAGCCTACGGCTTTGCAGACAAACTACCAGTTGACATTTCCTTTCGTACAGCAAGCTAATACTTTAATCACACTGGTTAATCATGGAAAAGTGAAGGACTGATAAAAGATACTCACCTGTTCGAGCAAGGACAATAATCGCGTTCAAAGCTTCTTTACGTGAGGCATCATCTTTTGCATCGCCCAACATCTCAACAATTTTTTGCGCACCACCCATCTCAACAATTTTCATTATTTGTTTATCTAAATAAAAAAAAATGTTTGCATGAATACTCATAACATTGCAAAAGCGCTCATCAAATAATTCAAAACAAACATGTCAAACATATCGAATATGTAAGATGTTATACAACATTTTTATCACTTAGAAGTTAGAATCAATGTAATCTCTTACATTAAGATATCCAAATGTAAGGGTGTTTGGTTCTGCTATATAGGGGTGATTTGGTTGATGTTGGAGGGTGTTTGGAAGATGCTGGGAGTTAAAAAAGCAGTGCATTATTTATAATCTTATGATTCTAAAAGACCAACCTTACATTGGCCAAGCAAAGTGCTTTACCACATTTCGATGGGCGCAAAAGCTCTACAAATGAGCCAAACTAAACACTCCTTTCGTTAACCACCATAAAAGTAGCCTCTTACTTCGAACAATGTGTTTGGAAAACACAATCAAATAATTCATCATCTTGTTTGCTAATTATCTCATAAACATCCGAACCAATAGGGATCAATAGGGTTTCATCATGATGATAAAGGACTGCTGGAACTTCTCCCAAAGATTGTTCAAAGGTATCCGACTGAGTTGATTCAATGGTACAGATTCCTTGATGAACACGGTTCACGGATTCTAGTTGAGATGAAAAACACTTGAATAAGTTATGAGCCGACTATATAAGTGAAAATAAACACCCTTTAATACAGTCCTAAACAACAACCATTTCATATTTTTTTGTCTTTTAATAAAGAAGTTTAAGCGTATGAATAACCTCACTTTAATTAGATACTGAAATACTTACCGGAGATCTCATTCTCGACACATTTTTCAAGAAGACAGCCACGATTGTCGTCTGTCCAACCATTATCACCCAACTCCTCGAATTTCTCATACAAATAGTTCACCACATCATACTGACGAGCTGAGGCAGCCGCAATGGCATCATGTTTCCTCTATCGCTGATAGTCAACAAAGCCATGTTCTTTTTTGCCATAATCTTAACCACGTAAAGGATTCCGGCTCCGGAAGCTAAACAAAGGGCAGTGTTGTAGTTTTTATTTGGGTTCCAAGTCTTCCCCTTTCATCAAACCTACTAAATTTTCCACAAACTCTTCCTTCCGCCTATTTCTTGTACATGCCACGACATGAAGTGCTGTATCCCCATTTTCAGTGATACTAAACCGGCCTTACCAACTCTGGTCTGTTATCAAGAATAGCTTTAGCAGCAACCCAATCACATTTCATCGATGCTTCATATAGAGGGACACCAATTTTAAGGTATTCTTTTATGGATCCTTTAAAACAATACCAGGACAGACATTAAACTGAAGCACACTGATTTTAGATTTATAGAAATCAAGACTACCATATAAATATCCTCTTAAAAAACAAATTTAACTCTGTTTGGTGTAATAGAAATGTCATACAAAGTAAAAAATAATACCTCCTAATTATACATCTGTTCGTCGTTGCTCTCAGTAGTATTGGTAATAGGCTCATGAGCTGGGGCTGCAGTTTCAAATGTTTGATAATGAGCAGTCATTTAGGCATGCGCTGAACATGTTACTGTAATATAACTGAAACGATACGGTTGACTATTAACTACTAATCCCACTTAGAAACCATGTTGATAACAGAGCAACGCAGACATATAGGAACTAACAAATTCACTTGCCTTGAGTTGTAGAATGCGTTCGGCTAATACTGCCCCGTATATTGCTGTTGGTCTTTATGGAAAACTAGCAGGGGGTTGAATAGTTTACCGCTTTTTAAGTTAATTATCTTTTAAAAAATTTACGTTTAATTAAAGATATAAATGATGAGTGCTTAAACACTCATCATTTTTGGTCAAATCTGAACTGCAAAACATCTAAAAACACTCAAATGAGCATCAAAATACTGAAAATATCTCAGGGATTGTGTTTTATATGTTTCAGATGCAAAATGAGTAAAAACAGATGAAAAACGAACAAAGTTTGCAAAATTGGTAGTTTCAGTCCCCCAACTTTCATAAAATGTCAAAAATAGTCCTTGGAATTCAAAAATGTGGAGTTTTATCATTCAAGGTCCCTGAAATACTCTAAGTTGTCAAAATTGGTCCTTGATTGAATTTTTGAGCAAATGGCAGAAAAGGTCCCTCAACTTTTAAAATTGACAAAAATGGTCCTTGGGGTTTTAAAATGAAAAAATTTATTTGTGGTCCTTGTATCATTGGAGTTTGGCAACATTGGTCCTTGTTAGCACTTTGGAGAATTTACAGCTTCAGCCCCTCAACTTTGGGGAATTCACATTTTTTGTCCTTGTGCAATTTACACCAAACGGACCCTAGTTATTTAGTTCCAAATCCAACTCCTACCCAAATATCAGCCCACCCAAAACACCCTTACCTGGACCATCTCCCATCCAGCCCAAAACACAATTAATAAAAACCACCCCACCCCAGTTTAATTACCTCCCAGTCAAACATCAAAGTTTGACCCTTCTTCCTCCTCCATCCCACGTGATCACCACTGCTACACTCCATTTTCACCATACTTCCAACTCACCTCCACCAAACCATGTTCCCTTGACTTCCACCAAACTCCCCACCAAGAAACATTAAATGCTTCCCCCACCTATCCAAGTAACCAGAGAGTTGGTTTGACCTTTTTGGCGCCAAAAATTGCATTCAAAAGACAGGATCGATTCAAGCAAATCCAAGGGTTAGAAATTGATAGGATATGCTCAGAACCCTCACTTGGATCCTATATATCAAGACAGAAGGCCAGGAGACAGAGGAGTTAGATAATATAGCTTAGTTAGTAAAATTTAATGTCGAAATTATTGTAGCTCATGTTTTCTAGTGTAATTTTCATTCCCAGTTGAATTCTTAGTTTAAATTAAGTGTATTTTTGATTATTCAGTGGTAATTCAAAGCTCTCAGTATTAGATGCAAGTTTGTCAATTTCAAGTAAAATTCTCACTTTGGAAAAACAATTGTCAACAATGGTGTTCAATGCTTTATTTAATTCATTTTAGCCTAATAATAAGTTTTCACAAGCTTTGAAAGTAATTTAAAGATCATTAGTCATAAAGCCCAAAATTACTCAAAAATCATAAAAAAAATAATGAAAATTCAAAAATCACAGGTCCAAGATGATGGAGCAAGGATAATGGTTAACTTGGATGGAAAGGGTATTAGGAGCTTAGTGGTAAGCTATTAGGTGTGTTACTTGGTTTTCAGCTGGATAACTTCTTGTAAGCCTTTTGATCAACTTTTGCATTTCATTACATAAGTAGTTTATAGCTTGAATCTTTGTGTTCTCATGTTTCTGTGATATAGTTGAGCAGATTTATCCATTAAAACAGTTTACTTGTTCTTTTGAATTAGTAGTTGATTAAAATTTCATTGTTACAGTTAAAATAGCTTTAGTGGCATTACTGTGTTTCATGCTATTATTCACGGTAATTTATGCTCCTATGGTCTACTGTTACCATAAAATGAAGTATGGAATCAGTATTAAGGTTTAATTGAGTGAGTTGCTTTGAAAATTAAGCTTAAGTGATTTTAAAGGGTTGTTTGGATTTGCTATTTTGACTGTGGTATAAGTTGTTTGTGTTGTTGTTCTTGTTTGATGTATGACATATTAGGACCTAATAACTCAGTTCAACAATAAAATTCAATGTTCTTTCAAAGAAAAGTCAAAATCACCTCTAATCTCATATTAGTAGTTAACTGTTAAGAGATTTGGCTCCATTTTCATCAATTTAGCTCACAAGTTGTTTATTTAGTTTAATTTCACACCTCATTAGCCTAATATTACATAATCAGTAAGTAGGTTTGATTTAAATTTTAGTCAAACTAGTAGCATAATCACAAAAGTCAAATTTGCACACTAGGAAAAATCTCAAATATGGCATGAATTGTTGTGATTTTTGTAGTTAGTATTAAGCTTTGAAACTTTCAGGATTTATAGTACCTCTGCTAAACTTTGAATTCCCATAGTTATTTTATTTTTGTGAATTTATGTGTGGGTCCCACAATTACCCAAACAGACCTGCAGGGGAAGGCACCTCCCCTGCACCACCACCACAGTCCCCACAACCACCACTTTGGTGGGTGCTACAGGCCTACTCAATGGTTCCCACAACCTAATTTTTGGTCCTTTCAACCCCCCTGGCTGTCTCACCATTCCAACCAAGTTTTCGAGCTTAAGCTCTGTGGACCCCACCTAGAACCTCTCTAGTTCTTTGTCCCATTTCTGAGTTAAATATGGTTTTGTAATTGCTTATTTGTGCTTAAACTGCTTATTTAAGGGTTCTCTTTGATTTGAGTTAGCTTATTTCAACTCATTCAACTTATTTTCACAAGAATTCACCACTGTGGTGTAACAATTCGCAATTTCAGGTTAACTTTTATTCCCGAAAATTTCACTATTCACTTTTTACTATTCACTTTTTACTATTCATCTCAGAAATTTTTATTTCATATTCTCGTAAGTTAAACTATTTTAACGATAATCCGAGAGTTTGACGCTCGTCGGATCATTTCTGCAAAAATCACAAAGCCGTGTCCGAGATTTACTTTTAGGTTTAAACGTCATTCCAGCATCCCGATATGTCCATAAAACATTATAAACAATAGAAATATGATTTTCTCTCATTTTAGGACAATTCCAAAAGTTTCGGAATTTTACGTTTTCCAGTTCAGTGTTTTGCGCGTATTACGCGTTTTAGACCCGTGTTTCCAGTTTTTAGCAGGGTTTTAGCACCCGATAGAACCTACCACTCATTTTATATTTTATTATGGAGTATATTGACATGTTTAACCATACTTTCAAGTTTCATATTTTTAGGATGCCCGGTTTTACGTTTTGTGACTTAATAACTTACGGTTAGCAATTTACGGGTCCAAAACTAGCTACATACTTAGGATAATATCATCAAAAGTCCACACCTTGTTCTCCAAGTTCATGAACCGCCACTAGGGGGGGGGGGCATTCACACTTGTGGCATCATCTCATGACTTTAGCCATTAGATCATATTTATTTACAACTTTGTCTCCAAGTTTTAGCACTTTCCTAGTAACCTTCCTAACCTCCTCATTCATAGTATAAATAGCAAGCTAATCCCTTCCATTCTTCATCACCAAAAATGCCACAACATAAATACCTAGCACCATGATCCTTTGATCTTCAATATACAAGTTACACTACAAAGTTCAATGTCTTAGTATTCTCTACCTAGTTCTTAAGTTTGTTTGGTGATTCCATGGTTGAATTAGGAGCTACACAAGGTTACTAGGGCTGAAGTTAAATGGTTTTCACAAGGTTTATATCAAGTCTATCAATGGTTACAAGAGTTATGGTGAAGGGTTTACAAGCATAGGTTTAGTGTCCTAGTTCATACTTGACTTCCTTTCTTAAGTGAAAGCCAAAAGTTGTAAGCAAACCCTAACATACTCCTTGCTCAATATCATTTTCATGCTTATTATGGTTCTTTCATGCTATATATGTTCTTGTTATTGTGTTCATGATGTTTAAAAATGGATAAAACGAGTATTGGTATACATATGTTAACCAATGACAAGCAAACAAGCAAACTAGTGATTTTTATGAAAAACCATGACCACAATAGTATAACTTTGATATTTGACACTTACTTACTGTTAAATAGGACTTAACAAGGAAAACATAGCAATTCGAATCACCCAAAACGAGTACACGAGTCAAAAGTTATGACCATTTGAAGTTAGCGAAACCAAAACGGCAAAACTGCCTAAATAGCATTCTGATCAAATTTTGATTTTGAAAGTCCCACTTTTGGTCCGATTCATCAAAAAGTTAAAACACGAAAGTTGTCCGGAACGACGTTTTCGTTCAGGAACAAAGAAGCTCGAGCCCTGAAAACGCTTTCTGAGTGATAATTTTCTTCAAATTCTTAACAGCCCATTTTTAGACCAAAGTTACTATATAATGATTGTAATTAGATGAGACCAAGAGGTCTAATGACCTAAAGCCAAGACCACAACCATGGCTAAAGCCAAGGTTGAGTCTTAAGACCATGGTAACAATGACCAAGGTCACGGCAAAGCCACGGCTAAAGACCATATAACTTTTAAAGATCAAAACTTATATATATATGTTATCAAATACTACAATAGTAGGGAGCCTCATGTGAGGAGTTCATTAAGTAAGCCGTCGAGACGAGTTGTGGATTTACGAATTAAAGTGTCCTGGCTCCTCGAACGTTTACTCCATGACTTCTGAATTATGTCGGCCCGAACGGTAGTAAGAGATGTACAACCTATACATGTTTCATAAACGACTTATATTCAACGACTTACACTATATACTAAGTACTACATCATGAACATTATGCAAGACATATATAGGCAATTCGTCGTATTCTTAGACGTTACTCCAAACCTAAGTCGCAACTTTCTATTATAGGCTGCTCTTAGAGACTTTCGCGATTTGACTATCACTATCATTTCTTATTACATAAGCTTAAGGTGAGTCATAGCCCCTACTTTTTCATACTTCTTTTAACTCTTGGGGGGGATACATGCTCAACTACTTGCTTACTTGTACAAATACTCAAAACATTTATACTTGATTGTTTCATACTTGATTGTCTTATACTTGATTGCATTATACTTGATTTCATACATACATGACTGTTTTATCTTTGGGAAGTGGCTCCCAGCAAACTTTTATCTTTGGGAAGTGGCTCCCAGTTTTCTTTAGGAAGTGGCTCCCAGTTGTCTTTGGGAATTGGCTCCCAAGTGAGGTCTTCGGAGATGAAGTAGAGACTCACTACTAATTGCTTAATTGTTTTGATGAACTTATACATGTCTTTATCATACTATATTGTAGCAGTGGGTTATGAACACACAGGTTACAAGTCTCTTATGGCGGGACTTGTAACTGAGTGGATTCTCAATGCCTTTGCTATGTGAACATTCTTTAAGGCTTTTCAACTGTTTTAAGACAAACTCTATGAACTCACCAACCATTGTGTTGACACTTTAGCATGTTTATCTCAGGTTAGTAAGGCGATAGCTAGTCCGTGGAACTTAGAGTCAAGCTGCATATTCTGAAGACTTATGCTTTTATCATTTACCATTCAAAACTTTGTATATATTTATGTATCATACTTTGGAATCTCAAGTTTGTAACTCGGAATTTATTAATCGAATGGTAACTTTTCAAAACGTCTCATTTAGAGTTCGTTTTCTATAACTTGTACTTTGTATTATGAAGTAGCACCCCTATGACACAGTCTTCCGCTGCGGTATTTTGGGGGTGTTACATGTGGGTCCTTTGCTAGCTTATTTGAAGCTTATAGCTTGACAGTTTGACCAAAGTCAACTGTCCAATCAATAAGCACTTGAAGTGCTTATTCACTGGGCCCCACTCATAGTGTTTTCATAAAAGTTGTTTGATTTTAGTGTTAAAACAGTTTGGAAAAAGAAAAACCAGAAAAATCCAATTTAAAAATAAGTGATAGTTTCTATTTAATTTAATTTATCTTTTTAATTTTCCTTTTTAGTAATTTATTAAGTACTTGGCACTTTTATATTTTTCTTAATTTTCTTTTATATTAAAGTATTTTTAGAAATTTCTCCAGAATTTTATATTATTATTTAGTAATTATTAGATTTTATATTAGTTTTATTAATTATTAATTAATATTTAAGCATTAAATATCATAATTAGTCTTTATTAAACACACCCTAGTTTTTATAATTTTCCTAGCTTTTATATGTTATTAAATAATTTTAGGATTTTTTCTAGAATTTCTACTGTTCATTTTCTATTTTTTAGAATTTAATTAGTTTAATTGGTAATTAATTAATAATTAGGATAATAATTTGTAAAATAGTTTAAAATTACACAAAACCAACTTTTTATAATTTTTTAAGATTCCTGTGATGGTTAATTAGATTTATAAATTTTTCTATAAATTTCTAAGTCATTTAAGTCTTTTTAGTAATTTAAATTAGTTTAATTAGTTAATTAATAAGTAATTAACAATTAATTAATAATAAATAATTAAATAGCGTAAAAATTATTTTTCTTTTTTCTAAAAATTTTCTTTATTTATTAGGATTGTAAAAATATCAATTTCATATCCGTAGCCTTTTTATTTCTTTAGATTCATTTTTTATTGCGTACGTTAGTATACGTTTGTAATTAAAACGTACGTTTTTGGGTTTTAGCTCGTTTCTTCTTAATCTAAATTCACGTAATCAATCACATAGCTTTCCTAAGCTATTTCATTTCATAATTCTCAAATATTTCTCATCATAACCCTTTCCTGTGAAATTCACCCGATCACAAGCACGCTAAAGCACAATTCACACCTCGTCGGGACATAACGACCTGGTGATACCCTATATTACCCAGAAGTATTGGTCCTAGGTAATTTGACTATATTGAACACATTTGTGGTTGACTTTATTTGACTATTTAGCATCAATCAAAATTTTGGCGCCGCTACCGGGGAGGTGTGCGCGTTTCTGCAGCGTCTTTAGAGATTAGTGCTATTTCACCACCATCACTGTAAAAATCCCATCACTTTTGTAAATTTTCAAATCAAAACACAAAAAAGTCATTAAAACTTTTCCTAAAGTGTTAAAACACCAAAAAAATTAAAAAAAAACAAACAAAACAAATCGTAATGTTTTCTATATCGGATTTCTTTTAAGGTGATTCTTAAAGAAAAACGATTTTGGATAACGTAACGATACCAAAAATAACTCCAAAAGTTTTTTCACATAGACACAAAAACCCAAAAACATCCGTCTTTTTCTTGTGAATAATAATACATAAAAATAAACCGTCGCAAACCAAGACAGAACACCTATCAACTGGGGGTGCGGACATTAATAAGTTCCCAAACATAAGATCAAAACTTGCCTTTGTATCCCTGTGAGTGGTGTACCTTTCTTAAAGAAGCCACTTACTTGTGATTATTGGTTTAAGTTCACTGTCGTTTTGCCTCGACTTTGTTTTGAGTGAGTTTTGTTTTTAGTGCCTGCGCACTCGTTCTTCAAGGTCCACTAGCCCATTACGTGAGCTTGTTAAACCTCGAAGAACTTGTAGACGTTCAGCACCAACAGTCGGATCTGAGATCCGTACTGTTGCCACATCTGCTGTCACTATGGCGGAAGACCGCCCTATGTGAGCTTCTCTAAGCACCCATCGAGGGTTACGGAGATGCCATTGTTGTCCCAGCCATCGTGGCTGATAATTTTGAGCTCAAAACTGGGTTACTCAATCTTGTAACCTCAAGTCAATTCTACGGTTTTGAGAGGGACGATCCTCATTCTCACATTCGATGGTTCAATAAAATCACATCAACCATCAAGTACAAGAATGTCCCATCTGAAGCAATCAAACTTCTTCTCTTCCCATTCTCACTCGAGGGACAAGCCCGGATTTGGCTTGAAAAACAACCTCCTCGATCTATTGAGACATGGGAAGATCTTGTGAAAAAATTTGTGAATGAATTCTTCCCACCTTCCAAGACCACGAGTCTTAAGAACGAAATCACCAAGTTCACTCAGAAATATGATGAATCATTTGGTGAAGCGTGGGATCGTTTCAAAGAATTACTTCGCAAGTGTCCACAACATAGTTTCTCAAAGTTGATGCAACTCGATACTTTCTACAATGGCGTGAGCCAAGCTGATCAGGATTCACTCAATGCCTCCGCGGGAGGTAACTTCTTGAGTAGAACCACCAAACAAGCTTTGCAAATCATAGAAAACAAGTCCAAGGTCCGCTCCACATGAAGCAAACCGATTGTTTCCCAAATCAATGCGGGTCTTTCTACTTCATCTTCTGTGGGTTAATCTAGCACGGATGCTAAGCTTGACAAGCACACTGAAGCTATTCAAGCTTTGGTTCTCGCCCAACAAAAGAAAGTTTCCTTTCCACAACATCCTCCACCTGCTGAGATTAAAAAAGTGGAAGTCTGTGTGACTTGTGGTGGGCCGCATGCCTACTACAATTGCACAGCTACTGATGGTACTCCATATGAAGCTCATGCTGTTGCCGGGTCCCAAAATCAAAGAGGCAATCAATATGCCCTCCTATGGACCCGAACTATCATCCTCACCACTATCCTGGACTTCCGGTTTTAATCAAAACCAAAATGTCCAAAACCGTAACCAAAATCAAAATAGAGTGAACCAAGGTTTTCAAAACCAAGGTAACTTCAATCAAGGTCACGGTTTTCAAAATCAAAACCAAGGTTTCCAAAATCAAGGTTTCCAACATCAAGGAAACTTTAATCGAAACCAAGGGCAGGGTAATTTCAATCTCGGATATTTTCATGGAAACAACAACCCTAATCTGGGTAATTTTCAAAATCAAGGTCCCAATCCGAACAATCGAGCTCCAAATTTTCCTAATCCGAATCAAGCCATTGTTCCAACTGGGCCTTCATTTGACGAGTTGTTAAAGCAATTCATGAAATCCCAAGAAGATTTGAACAAGTTGTTGGTCAGCCAGATTTCTGATATCAAGAAGTCTTTAAATGATCGACCCTCGGGCTCAGGTACTACTTTACCGAGCAACACGATCGCTAACTCGAGGGGCGATGCCAAGGCGATCACAACAAGAAGTGGTGCTTCATATGATGAACCCGCGATTTCTACTACCTCTTCTTCCTTTCCTCCAAAGGTTGTGGAACGTGAACCTGAGGTGACAACGGACAAGGTGCAATCTCCTAGCTTACGAAGTACCGCACACGTCCAACCTCAGGTTATTCCAGAAACCAGATGTAAGCCTGGAGTTGTCTTTGAACCACCAGAAACTCCAGTGGGCAACCCTAAATCCAAAACTTCTATTCCTTACCCATCACGTTTCAATGAACAAAAGCTCCGCGAAAAGGCTAGTCACCAAATGGATAAATTTTTCCAAATCTTCCAAGATTGAACTTTGACATTAGCTTCGCGGATGCTATTCTCTTGATGCCCAAGGTTGCATCGACAATCAAGAATCTGTTAAGTAATAAGGAAAAACTCTTCGAGATGGCTAAAACTCCTCTGAATGAGAACTGCTCAGCAGTTCTTTTGAAAAAGCTTCCCGAGAAGCTCGGAACCCCAGAAAATTTCTCATTCCTTGTGTTTTTCCAGGTATGGTTGAATGCTTCGCCTTGGCCGATCTAGGTGCTAGCTTTAACTTGATGCCATATTTTGTGTGGAAGAAACTCTCTCTTCCCGAACTCACCCCCACGTGCATGACTTTAGAACTTGCCGATCGTTCAATTTCTCGTCCACTTGGCATTGCCGAGGATGTATCGTTAAAGTGGGAAAGTTCCATTTTTTGGCAGATTTTGTGATTGTTGACTTTGATGCCGATTCAAGGGTCCCTCTCATTCTTGGAAGGTGATTCCTTAGAACTGGGCGTGCTCTCATCTATGTATTTGAGCAAGAGATCACATTGCGTGTTGTAACGGAAGCCATCACCTTCAACCTCGATCAAACTTCGAGGTACTCCTCCAATTATGACTCTGAATCGGTAAACCGAATAGATGTCATCGATGTTGCTGTTGAGGAGTACGCTCAAGAGGTTTTAGGTTTCGTTGATGATTCTCCAAGTGAAAACTTCACTACATCTTCTCACCCCATCATTGCCAATTCTTCTCCTTCCCTTACTCCGTTTGAGGGAAGTGACTTCGTCTTAGAAGAAATCGAGGCCTTTCTCAAGAGTGATTCGATTCTCGATGGAATCGATAACAAAGAGATTGACCCCGAGAGGGATATTCTCCTACTTTAGAAATTATTAAACGAGGATCCCTCTCCTCTTCCTGTTCTACCACAAACACTTCATAAAGAGGAAGTAAAAAATGTTGAGAAAACTGATGACTTTCCTGAGGTCGAACTTAAAGACTTGTCGCCTCATCTTGAATATGCATTTCTGGAGGGTGATGATAAATTACCCGTCATAATTGCTAAAGATTTAAGTGTTGAGGAAAAGGCTGCTCTAATAAAGGTTTTGAAGTTACATAAACAAGCAATTGCTTGGAGACTCTCCGACATCAAGGGCATTGACCTTGAATTTTGTACCCACAAAATTTTAATGGAGGATGACTTCAAACCAGCAGTCCAACAACAAAGAAGGGTGAATCCAAAAATTCATGAGGTCATCAAACAAGAAGTTTTAAAACTTCTTGATGCCGGTCTAATTTACCCTATCTCGGACAGTCCTTGGGTTAGTCCCATACATTGCATTCCAAAAAAGGGTGGCATTACTGTTGTCACTAACGAAGAAAATGAGTTGATTCCAACTCGATTGGTTACGGGTTGGCGTGTCTGCATTGACTATCGCAAGTTAAATGATGCCACCCGCAAAGACCATTTTCCTCTGCCCTTTATGGATCAGATGCTCGAGATATTAGCAGGGAATGAGTACTATTGTTTCCTCGATGGTTTCTCGGGTTACTTTCAGATTCCCATTGATCCGCAGGATCAGGAAAAGACCACTTTCACGTGCCCCTATGGAACTTTTGCTTATAAATGTATGCCATTTGGTTTATGTAATGCTCCGGGCACGTTTCAAAGATGTATGGTGGCCATATTTTCTGACATGATCGGGAAAACCATGGAGGTCTTTATGGACGATTTTTCAGTCATTGGGGATTCGTTTCAATCATGTCTCTCCCATTTAGACAACATGCTCAAACGTTGTGAAGACAAAAGGTTATGTCTAAATTGGGAGAAGAGTCACTTTATGGTCAAAGAGGGCATTGTCCTCAGCCATAAAATTTCAAAGAACGGGATTGAGGTTGACAAAGCCAAAGTCGATGTCATCACAAAATTACCTCATCCCACTACCGTCAAAGGTGTTAGGAGCTTTTTGGGTCATGCCGGTTTCTATCGTAGGTTTATTCAAGATTTTTCTAAAATCGCCAGGCCTATGACCCATCTCCTTGAGAAGGATGCTCCTTTTATCTTCTCCCCCGAGTGCATCGAAGCTTTTGAAACATTGAAGAAAAAGCTTACTGAGGCACCGATTCTGGTTGCCCCCGATTGGGACTTGCCCTTTGAACTCATGTGTGATGCTAGTGATTATGCAATAGGGGCAGTCTTGGGGCAACGCAAATCAAAACATTTTCAGCCAATATACTATGCGAGCAAAACGATGACCGAGGCTCAAAGTCATTACACCACCACTGAAAAAGAACTATTAGCAGTGTTGTATGCCTTTGAAAAATTCCGGCCATATTTGATATTGACCAAGTGCATAGTGTATACGGATCACTCGGCTTTGAAGTATCTCTTTGCAAAACAAGATGCAAAGCCGAGACTACTCCGTTGGGTTCTCCTCTTGCAAGAATTTGATATCATTATTCGTGATAAAAAAGGAGCTGAGAACCTAGCTGCTGATTCGACTACCCCATGGTTTACCGACTTTGAAAATTACCATGCGGGTAACTTTGTTGTGAAAGGGGTGTCGTCCCAACAAAAAATAAGTTCTTTAAAGATGTAAAACATTATTTCTGGGACGACCCCTATCTTTTCAAAATCTGTGCGGATCAAGTCATCCGGCGATGTGTTTATGGTCAGGAAGCCGCTGAAATTCTAAAGGCTTGCCATGCTGGTCCCACGGGGGGCCGCCACAATCCAAACTACACCGCCAAAAAGGTGTTTGATTCCGGTTTTTACTGGCCCACGATCTATAAGGATGCCCAAGAATTAGTCAAATCCTGTGACGCTTATCAACGTCATGGGAACATTTCACAAAAGAACGAAATGCCTCAAAATGCAATTCAAGTTTGTGAAATCTTTGACGTTTGGGGCATCGACTTTATGGGGCCATTTCCGTCATCTCATGGTAACAAGTACAAACTTGTGGCTGTTGACTACTTGTCAAAATGGGTTGAAGCGAAAGCTTTACCCACTAATGATGCCTGAGTTGTCGTGAAATTCTTGAAAGCTCTTTTTGCTCGATTTGGAACTCCACGTGCTATTATCAGTGATCGTGGTATGAATTTTTGCAATGACAAATTTGATAAAGTCATGCAAAAGTACGGTGTAACTCACCGTCTTTCGACTGCGTACCACCCACAAACAAGTGGACAAGTAGAAGTTTCCAATCGAGGCATTAAAAGAATTTTGGGAAGAACCGTAGGTGAAAATCGTGCATCGTGGTCGGATAAATTAGATGATTCACTTTGGGCTTTCTGTACAGCGTACAAAACACCCATCGGGTGTACGCCTTACAAGCTTGTGTACGGGAAAGCATGCCATCTACCGATCGAGCTTGAGCATAAAGCCTACTGGGCTCTCAAGCATGCAAATTTTGACCTTAAAACTGCGGGTGATCATCAGAAAGTTCAACTAAATGAATTAAATGAACTTCGTGATCAAGCTTACGAGAACTCTTTGATCTACAAGGAAAAGACAAAGAAGATTCATGACTCAAAAATCAAGAACCGCATTTTCAGCGTTGGTGATCGAGTCCTTCTTTTCAACTCTAGACTCAAGATTTTCTCGGGAAAACTAAAAACCCGTTGGACTGGCCCATTCACTATCGCAAAGGTCTATCCTTATGGCACCGTCGAATTATCTCAAAATGACGGACCAAATTTCAAAGTGAATGGGCATCGTTTGAAGCATTACTTTGGAGAGGACATACCATCCATGGTTGTCCCGGATCTCTAAACTTTCCCCAAGAACCAATGAATTCGGGGATCGAGTCATGCTAGCGACTTGATGAACAAAAACAGTAGCACAATATGGGTTTTCACCCATATCTCTGACTTCTTTCTACTTTCTAACACCCAAGTGTGGGGGAGTGGTCGTTCCCTGCTGTTTGCAATATATATGTATATAAGTTTCAAAAAAAAAATGTGTGTTTGTATGTATATATAAATAAAGTGAAAAATAGTATTTCCACAGTTAGCTTAGAATATTACCCATTTTATGTTCAGAGATTCGGCATAATAGCCAGGACTGTGAATATTGAGGACAATATCCCATTCTAAGTGTGTGTGTGGGGGGGGGGGGATTCTAGCGAATTTTATCACATTATACCTTCTAGTACCCCCGTTTTTGGCCCAAAATTAAATTTTTTTTCACTTTATTTCAAAATATTTGTGGTTATCAGTCCGCCATGTCTAACCGACAAAAGGATTGGCTAATCCAGGAGCAAAATGTTCTTGGTAAAGATAACTCAAATCCGTTGACGGCTGACAATTTGCCGAAAATTGTATGGTACTCAACTCACCATATCCAAAAAAGTAAAAGAGTTGGCTAGCCCGCAAGGTTATGGCTTGTGGTAAAGGAAGTGGAAAGCCATAATTGGTAATCAACTCACCAAGATGTCGACTGTGTCCTTCAAGAGTTGGCTAGTCCAGAAGCAAACCGCTTCTGGTAAAGACAAATCAAAACCGTTGACAGCTGGTGGTTTGCACAAAATCACATGGTTATCAGTGTACCATAGTTCTTACTTGAACTGAAACATTTGGCTACTCCAGAAGTAATGGCTTTTGGTAAAGAGATTCAAATCCATTAAGTTTTCATAAAATGTTGCTAGGGACTAGCAATAGTTTAGTGTGGGGGATTGATGAGTGCTTAAATACTCATCATTTTTGGTCAAATTTGAACTGCAAAACATCCAAAAACACTCAAATGAGCATCAAAATACTGAAAATATCTCAGGGATTGTGTTTTATATGTTTCAGATGCAAAATGAGTAAAAACAGATGAAAAATGAACAAAGTTTGCAAAATTGGCAGTTTCAGTCCCCCAACTTGCATAAAATGTCAAAAATAGTCCCTGGAATTCAAAAATGTGGAGTTTTATCATTCAAGGCCCCTGAAATACTCTAAGTTGTCAAAATTGGTCCTTGAGTGAATTTTTGAGCAAATGGCAGAAAAGGTCCCTCAACTTTTAAAATTGACAAAAATGGTCCTTGGGGTTTTAAAATGGAAAAATTTATTTATGGTCCTTATATCATTGGAGTTTGGAAACATTGGTCCTTGTTAGCACTTTGGAGAATTTACAACTTCAGCCCCTCAACTTTGGGGAATTCACATTTTTTGTCCTTGTGCAATTTACACCAAACGGACCCTAGTTATTTAGTTCCAAATCCAACTCCTACCCAAATATCAGCCCACCTAAAACACCCTTACCTGGACCATCTCCCATCCAGCCCAAAACACAATTAATAAAAACCACCCCACCCCTGTTTTATTACCTCCCAGTCAAACATCAAAGTTTGACCCTTCTTCCTCCTCCATCCCACGTGATCACCACTGCTACACTCCATTTTCACCATACTTCCAACTCACCTCCACCAAACCATGTTCCCTTGACTTCCACCAAACTCACCACCAAGAAACATTAAATGCTTCCCCCACCTTTCCAAGTAACTAGAGAGTTGGTTTGACCTTTTTGGCGCAAAAAATTGCATTCAAAGGACATGATCGATTCAAGCAAATCCAAGGGTTAGAAATTGCTGGGATATGCTCAGAACCCTCACTTGGTCCCTATATATCAAGACAGAAGGCCAGGAGACAGAGGAGTTAGATAATATAGCTTAGTTAGTAAAATTTAATGTCGAAATTATTGTAGCTCATGTTTTCTAGTGTAATTTTCATTCCCAGTTGAATTCTTAGTTTAAATTAAGTGTATTTTTGATTATTCAGTGGTAATTCAAAGCTCTCAGTATTAGATGCAAGTTTGTCAATTTCAAGTAAAATTCTCACTTTGGAAAAACAGTTGTCAACAATGGTGTTCAATGCTTTATTTAGCTTATTTTAGCCTAATAATAAGTTTTCACAAGCTTTGAAAGTAATTTAAAGATAATTAGTCATAAAGCCCAAAATTACTCAAAAATTATAAAAAAAATAGTGAAAATTCAAAAATCACAGGTCTAAGATGATGGAGCAAGGATAATGGTTACTTGGTTTTCAGCTGGATAACTTCTTGTAAGCCTTTTGATCAACTTTTGCATTTCATTACATAAGTAGTTTATAGCTTGAATCTTTGTGTTCTCATGTTTCTGTGATATAGTTGAGCAGATTTATCCATTAAAATAGTTTACTTGTTCTTTTGAATTAGTAGTTGATTAAAATTTCATTGTTACAGTTAAAATAGCTTTAGTGGCATTACTGTGTTTCATGCTATTATTCATGGTAATTTATGCTCCTATGGTCTACTGTTATCATAAAATGAAGTATGGAATCAGTATTAAGGTTTAATTGAGTGAGTTGCTTTGAAAATCAAGCTTAAGTGATTTTAAAGGGTTGTTTGGATTTGCTATTTTGACTGTGGTATAAGTTGTTTGTGTTGTTGTTCTTGTTTGATGTATGACATATTAGGACCTAATAACTCAGTTCAACAATAAAATTCAATGTTCTTTCAAAGAAAAGTCAAAATCACCTCTAATCTCATATTAGTAGTTAACTGTTAAGAGATTTGGCTCCATTTTCATCAATTTAGCTCACAAGTTGTTTATTTAGTTTAATTTCACACCTCATTAGCCTAATATTACATAATCAGTAAGTAGGTTTGATTTAAAGTTCATTTTAGTCAAACTAGTAGCATAATCACAAAAGTCAAATTTGCACACTAGGAAAAATCTCAAATATGGCATGAATTTTTATGATTTTTGTAGTTAGTATTAAGCTTTGAAAATTTCAGGATTTATAGTACCTCAGCTAAACTTTGAATTCCCATAGTTATTTTATTTTTGTGAATTTATGTGTGGGTCCCACAATTGCCCAAACAGACCTGCAGGGGAAGGCACCTCCCCTGCACCACCACCACAGTCCCCACAACCACCACCACAGTCCCCACAACCACCACTTTAGTGGGTGCTACAGGCCTACTCAATGGTTCCCACAACCCAATTTTTGGTCCTTTCAACCCCCTGGCTGTCTCACCATTCCAACCAAGTTTTTGAGCTTAAGATCTGTGGACCCCACCTAGAACCTCTCTAGTTCTTTGTCCCATTTCTGCGTTAAAAATGGTTTAGTAATTGCTTATTTGTGCTTAAACTGCTTATTTAGGGGTTCTCTTTGATTTGAGTTAGCTTATTTCAACTCATTCAACTTATTTTCACAAGAATTCACCACTGTGGCTCCCTTGCTAGCTTATTTGAAGCTTATAGCTTGACAGTTTGAGCAAAGTCAACTGTCCAAGCAATAAGCACTTGAAGTGCTTATTCACTGGGCCCCACTCATAGTGTTTTCATAAAAGTTGTTTTATTTTAGTGTTAAAACAGTTTGGAAAAAGAAAAGCCAGAAAAATCCAATTTAAAAATAAGTTTTAGTTTTTATTTAATTTAATTTATCTTTTTAATTTTCCTTTTTAGTAATTTATTAAGTACTTGGCACTTTTATATTTTTCTTAATTTTCTTTTATATTAAAGTATTTTTAGAAATTTTTCCAGAATTTTATATTGTCATTTAGTAATTATTATATTTAATACTAGTTTTATTAATTATTAATTAATATTTAAGCATTAAATAGCATAATTAGTCTTTATTAAACACACCCTAGTTTTTATAATTTTTCTAGCTTTTATATGTTATGAAATAATTTTAGGAATTTTTCTAGAATTTCTACTGTTCATTTTCTATTTTTTAGAATTTAATTAGTTTAATTGGTAATTAATTAATAATTAGGATAATAATTAGTAAAATAGTTTAAAAATACATAAAACCAACTTTTTATAATTTTTTAGGATTCCTGTGATGGTTAATTAGATCTATAAATTTCTAAGTCCTTTAAGTCTTTTTAGTAATTTAAATTAGTTTTATTAGTTAATTAATAAGTAATTAGTAATTAATTAATAATAAATAATTAAATAGTGTAAAAATTATTTTTCTTTTTTCTAAAAATTTTCTTTATTTATTTGGATTGTAAAAATATCAATTTCATATCCGTAGCCTTTTTATTTCTTTAGATTTATTTTTTATTGCGTACGTTAGTACACGTTTGTAATTAAAACGTACTTTTTTAAGTTTTAGCTCGTTTCTTCTTAATCTAAATTCACGTAATCAATCACATAGCTTTCCTAAGCTATTTCATTTCATAATTCTCAAATATTTCTCATCATAACCCTTTCCTGTGAAATTCACCCAATCACAAGCACGCTAAAGCACAATTCACACCTCGTCGGGACATAACGACCTGGTGATACCCTATATTACCCGGAAGCATTGGTCTAGGTAATTTGACTATATTGACCACATCTGTGGTTGACTTTAGTAGACTGTTTAGCATCAATCAATAAACTCAAATTACTTGTTAATCTTTGAAAAGCTTTACGTGTAATTAACGATTCTTACTAAAGACAATATGTAATATGCAAAGACAAAGAAAGAAACGATCAAACCACAACACGATTTTTTATCGTGGTTCGGCTACAAGGACTCTTTTTCCTTGCCCTACATCCACGCCCCAAGTTTCCAACTCGAGAGTTTCAAGCACTAGTCAACAAGCTCTTTTCACGGGTGGAGAAACCTTTACAACTGTCGCATACACTTTATCTGGTACAAAGCTAGATACCGGGTCCTAGTTCAAGGTAGAACCAACCTAATGTCGCCTATCCACTATTTCCGACACTAAGCTAGATGTTAAGTTCTTTTACAAGGGTACAACCACTCCCGATAGTTCTTTTACAAGGGTACAACAACTCCCGTCACACTATGTATTTTAAGGCCTAAAATACTAACCGATCACTCTTGAATATACACAATAAAATGATGTATAAACTACACTAAGTTTACACAAGGCTAAGCTAACAAGTCTTCCAACCTTGTGTTGAAACTTGTTACTTCTTGGATGAACTTGTGAACTTTTATGCTACATAAGACAATCACACAAGTGAGTTGCTACTGAGTTAGATGAGAGAATATATGAAAGAGGTGTGCTACACCCACTCAATTTTTACAAAATTTCTCCCACACGCTGATGTGGCAGAGAGATGATTGGTTGGTTTTCTTTGGCCCAAAGAAAACCAACCAATCATCTCTCTGCCACATCAGCGTGTGGGAGAAATTTTGTAAAGATTGAGTGGATCTAGTATTTTTCTATATGAAATATATGTCCTAAAGTCATGGGTGATTTCTTGCTAGTGGTTTGGTATTTATACCCAAACAAACCAGACTTCTGGCGGATACGGCGGAACCTTAGAATGGGTTTCACCCATATACCCCAAGGGTTCCGCCAGATCTGACAGTCAAACTTACAAGAAATCACATCAAGCTATTTCTAGTCAAACACACAAACTTTCAAGTGATCACATCAACATGGAATGCTTCCAAAATGTGTAAGAGCTTTATGGATAGTCAAACACACAAGCTTTCAAGAGATCACATCAACATGGAATGCTTCCAAAATGTGTAAGAGCTTCATTGATAGTCAAACACTCAAGCTTTCCATAAATGCACATTGATGTGATGTTATACTTTCTTTATTAAGAAATATAACAAGGTTATGTTTAACATGTAAATGTAGTTATACAAGACTTAAGCAACTAAAATGATGTTTTACTATAAGCTAAAGTTCATACTTTGTCATTAACAAAACTTAGCAAAGATCGTAAAATATAAATAACGTTTTTAGGCGATATTTGTATTAAAAATCTCCCCCTTTTTGTTGATGAGAAAACATAAATTTTATTTATAAGTAAGCCACTAGTTTTATTGTTAAGTCTTATAAAGTTTGTATTAAAACTTGTTTTTGCTAAGATGATGTGATATGCAAAACTTGGGGATGAGAACAAGTTTAATATAAATTGATGAGAACAAGTTTAATTTAAATTCTCCCCCTTTTTGTCGAAACAAAAAGAAGAGAACGTAATGATGCAAGTGCTCCCCCTTGGACAATACTCCCCCTAAATGGAGTGCTAAGAAAGGAGACATGGATTTTGAACCTACAAAAAAAAAAAAAAAAATAAAAAAATAAAAAATAAAATTAGTTGCCGCACAAGACAAGTGTAGAACAAGTCATGGACACCCTTTTTGTTCAAACACAAAGAAGAGTTGCGAAGCGGAATGATTCCCCCTTGAATATTACTCCCCTAAATTGGGGTAACAAGGAAGGGATATATGGATAATGATCCTACAAAAGAGAGTTAGCACAAGATATATATGTTACCATCACAAGGTATAATACCAATACCTAAATGGTCAACAAACAATGCATGCCACATAGTAGAATGAAATTCATTCCATGTAAAATTTGACTTTTGGAAGGTCAAAGACAAGAAATTAGGGTGGTAACATCCTACCTTATAAGGGGAAAAAAATAAAAGGAAAATAAAAATATAAAGAAAAACATCATAATCCTTAATGAGAAACATCCTCCTAAAGAATGTTTTAAGGTAGGTGATGATGAGAATGAGTGTTTTGGCTTGTTAGGTTGTGTTTTTGGTGCTACTACGGATGAGACTCTATCATTGTTGGAGACTCTAAACTTGAGGTGGGTGAGACAAGGATTCTAGACGGTCCAAAATGTGGTTTAGGATAAACCTCCTTTCCTAGGTTAGCTCGCGGATTTCCATTCGACTTCTTTCGGTAATGTGAGCGGTCCTTTCACAATGTCTGCAATCATGGTGGGGAAAGTTTGGTGGAAAAGGGATCTCATTTTTTGGTGGTGGATTACTTATGCTTGATGGAGCAAAGGTGGATGGTTGAGAGGTGTTTTTGTTTCCTATACTTGTTGAGGTTGGAGATGTGGCCCTTACGGATGCATTTATTTCCTCATGAGAAGGAAACATTGAATCAAAGTTTTGGGAAGACTCTTGTGGTGGTTGTTGTTGTTGAGTATAATGGCGGAAGCTTGGTTCTCCTTCAAGAGGATCATGAATGAATTTGTAAACGGGGTGAAACATAAATGATTGGTGGTATGTATGACCTTGATCATGTGGAAAGATTGAGGGTCTAGCATAGTGATAAGCCAAACCCTCTATCAATGATGGTTGATGAGGTTCATCATCCAATGACTCATTTGGTTGAAACATTGGTTGTTGTTGGGTTTCCATTTCGGCAATGGTGACAAAGAGTGACAATGATGGAGGGCTTGATGATTTAGGTGATAGGTCTTCTAAAGTTTCCAAATAGGGTAGTGGTGATGTTGGTGGTGTATGGAAAAGTTCCATTGGTGTAAGTGTTGGTGATTGAGGTGATGGAGTTTTTGATGGTTGAGTTTGTTGAGAAGGTGATGTTGAATCACTTGAAGGTCTAGTTGGTGGTGGAATAGTGGCTATGTTGGTGTTGCAATGCTTTAGAGAGGGTGTTGGAGTAGCAAGATTAAGCAAATCTTGTATAGTGATCACATTGGTATTGCAAGGTGTTGAGGATGGTGTTGAGGTAGTAAGGTTAAGGATATCTCGGATAGGTGAAGAAATGTCAAGTGATGTATCACTTGATGATGATGAGCTTGATTTGATGGTTTTGTTGAAGCAACAAGGTTTTACACTAATCCTAGTGGTTTTTCTAATGGATCTTGATGATTCGGATGAGGTGTTGGATTTAGTCATTTCAAAGGTGTGGTTTAGAAGCTTAAGAGAAGGGATTTTGATAGTGATGGTGTGATTTGAAGTGTTGCAAGATTGTCAAATTTATAGAGTGGAAGAGATGTTGGAAGGGGTGTTTGTATTTGATGTTCTACCATACAAATGTTGAGGTTTCTAATGATTCAGAATATTTCCAAGAATATGTCAAATCATTGGAGGTCAATCCAATGAAATTGGGTGGAGTGAAAGACTAACTTATGCACTCAATGCTATGTGATCATGGGAAGTGATTTGGTTGAAAATGTTCTAAGGGTTTGAAGGATCCTTTTTAAGGGTTCATTGGGTTAGTTATGTTTGAATTTGAATTTTTGGCGGGAAATGACTTCCTAATTGTTCTAGTGAGTGAGAGTGGTCCTAATATGTTTATTGGAAGTAAGGGAAGATGTTTCTCACTTAAAATATTGTTTTGAAGAATTGTGGAAATCGAAATTTTGAAAAATACAAGAAAATTTGTAGGTTGTCTGGCGGAACTGTGCGATAACACAGGCGGAACCCTCCTGAGGGTTTTGGCTGATCCGCTGGGCCATTTTTGGAATTCCAGAAATTTACACTGGCGGAACCCGTTTGAGGGTACCGCCAGTTCCGCCAGTCCTGAAAAACAAGGCAGTCCCACGTTTTGACCCACGAGACGATTTTCAAAATTTTTGAAAACTCCTAAAAACAAAAATATAATTCATATCTGGTTAGGAAATCAAAAATTAAACACGTAAACACTCATACCATTGGACTTAGACCGGGAGCTAGCGAATTTCACTATACTTAGTGAAATTTTTCATAAGCATGAAAATTTGACAACACGCTAAATGTTGTCATCCTGCATAGTTGTTAGTTCATACATGTTCCAAATTGTACCAAATATCCTACCAACACACAAATTCATAACACACATTGTTTAAACGACCAAATTGTTCAAATAGTACCTTGTGCCAAATACTTCTACACACATCTCACAACCGGTCTATCTTCTTCTTGAGCTTTCCTAGGTACCTTCCAAAGCACTTGAATATTCCTTTGGTTTGCTTGAACTCTTTGGATGTATTGCTAATGACGGGAAGTTCTTGAAGGTAGTCTAAAGGGGGTAGCTTAAAGTTAGGAAGATTATCGTTATCGCTCATATCGGATGATGAAGATGATGGTGAAGGAGAGCGAGTATGCTTGCCCTTAACTTTGAAGACTCTTTTATCACTTAGAGGGACGAATATGTGAGGAACGAGAGTGTAATCAAGGCAAATTCCCTTATTGTTAGGAGGAATGGGCGAGATTGCTCTAAAGAGGTGGGTGAGAAGCATTCCGTAAGGAAGAGCGGTTGTTCCTACCAAGGATATGTCGGCCATTCTTTTGGCTAGGTAATAGGCTAAGTTAAAAGGTTGACCAGTGGAAATGCTATAGAGCATGTAGCTAAGACATGTGTTGACATGATCTCTATTTCCTATGGAACTTATAACGTTGGCTCTAAGAATTTCTTCCCATTTCTTAAATTGTGGTTTAAGCTCATTGAGCTCCATACCAAAAGGGTCCTTATTTACCTCATTCCCCGAACGATTCTTCCTAGTGGTTGAGGTCCTAACAAAGAGATGCTCACGAATTGCTTCCTTATTAGCAAGAGGGTTGTTGTATTGATAATGACGTTCAATGGAATCAAGAATTGAAAGGGGCCACTTATCCTTGTAGAGACATGTACCAACATTAGGGATACCAAGAATTTTTGCAAAATCTTTCAAGGGTATGAAATGTGGTAGTTGATTGGTTGTAAAGGTTAATGATATCTCACCATCGTCATCCGAGGAAAGGCTTATGGTTGCATAGAATTCTAAGATGAACCTAGGAAAAATTTGCTCATCGATGTCTAGGAGGCAATCAAAGTTGATTGCGGCAAAGTTTTGGCGAATGGATGTTCCTTTTAGGAAGGATGGATCAATGGTTCTTTCTTCATGAACATAGCGTTTTTCTAGACTCTTAAAAGTTTCAACTTGATTTTTAGTGAGAGCTTTGGTCCTATGATGTTTGGGTAGGTACTTAAGAGTATCCTTGTGATCGGAGAAATTTGCGGGAGGCATGTTGATTCCTAGACAACAAAATTTTACATTTAAGTTTAGGTTAACAACTTCAGAATGTGGATGTTTTAATGTGTTCCTATATGCTAAAATGTGGAGACGTGGTTATCTTGACTCATTTTGAAGCTTAAAATGTTTTATAATGTAAGGTTTGTTATAAAACACAAGATAACCCAAACGCTATCAATTCAATGTAGCTTCGTTTGAATGCACCCGAAAATACATATTAGTTATGTATTTACCTTAGCATTCAAGAGACATTATGCAAATGATGTTTTTAAACATAATGTTTTTATTTGTATCCAACAATGTGAAAGAAAACAAAATCATTCTTGGTTAAAGAAATTTGCTAGACAGGTTTGGCAAATCATGATAATGTTTAACAAGATGCAATTCCTAACTAATTTGAATTATGACTATTTTGTTCATAACCATGGATTTTCATTTTTTTATGCATAAACCTTAAGATTATTGTTATTATGAATGAATGGAAATCCTATGTATGAATTAAGGAAGTGATTATGCAAAGAGTACTTACAAAGTTGAATGAATAGGTCAATCATTGAGTGAAAGCCCTAATTTTCGTGTGTGAAGATGTTCTTGAGTGAATAGTGGCTGTTTATGAGTTGTGAGTTATGGTTAGGGGGTGTTTGGTTTAATATTAAACAACACTTTGATCTGCAGACATGGTGGACTAGGCGGAACCAAATAAAGGGTTCCACCCGTTTGGTCGTAGGGTTCTGCCGTTTTGCTGAGAAAAAGTGTTTTGATTTGTTTTGAGTTTTTTTTGTGATTTTATTCTAACGTCCGAAACTATGAGGTAGGTTCCATAGGTCCTAAATTGAGTCTAAGAGAGTTAGATGGTTGTTGTTTGGAAGAGTACAAGAGGATATCGAAACTGTGGTCTTGTTTGGATAATTTCTCGTTGGAGATGTTTTCCATTTTGAACATTCTCATGAGTGAAGTGATGTAGAATTTCAAAGTATCTAGTATTACTGGGTTGACTTGGAATCCAATTAGTTGATGGTTCCTTTGAAGGGGATTAGAGTGTTGCGAGGTGAAATTCTGTTGTTGACGCACATTTGTTCAAGCGGAGTTTGTTGACATGCTTCTTCCGGCTTATGCGTACTTGGCTTGAGTTGTTGAGAAAACTAGAGTCATTAGTTTCTCAGTGAATCATGAGGTGCTAAAGCTTTTAATAAAAGTGCAAGTACTACTTGTGCTTTTTCTATTCACTTGGTCACTGGCATGATTCGAGTTGGCATGCACTATGGTTTCTATTCCCATTACTTTGGGATACCATTTTCCTAGGTGTGTAGTACCTTTTGATGTATCCAAACAATCTCTTTCGAGAGAATTGTTTCAGGATCTTCTCTAAAATGAGCACATAGACAAGTACTAAACATAATGTTGGATCTAATCGTTGCGAGAACAAGTAAACTTCCAAACATTTCTCTATGTTTAGTTTTATCTAAGGATTCACTAATCTCATTCTTGATAAGTCATATGAGACTTAATCATTGTGTACTTGTGAATAACTAGGAATGTCTTTGAGTGATTATTCCTTGCTTTTGGAGCTTGCTTAGGTTATTAAAAAGTCTTTCATAGATTTACACTATTTTCTATTTTGAAAGATCTATTTTGTTTTAATTGTTGCTTTACTCTAATGTCCAAAAAACTATTTTTATCAAATTTGTTTTAATCACAACTATGACCCATGATTCAAGTTTTTATGACCTTGTCAATATTGCTTGACTCGTTTGACACAAGATGAAAAGATGTTGTTTTTCATTTTTAATAGTTCATCTTCCTTGTTATTAATCTTAACTTACTTGTCTTATCAATGTTGGACTTTCGACTAAGTCATCATCTACCAAAGATGATATCTTAGAAGGAGGTGGTTGTAACACCCCCAAAATATCGCAGCGGAACGATAGTGTCATTGGGATGCTACTTCAGGGCACAAAGTACAAGATATAGAAAACGACCTCTAAATGAGACGTTTTGAAAAGTTACCATTCGAATAGATAAAAGTCATAGTTTACAAAACAAAGATCCAAAGTAGAATAATACATAAGTTTTTAAAGTGTATCGAATGGTAAACGATAAAAGCGAAAGTCTCCAAAAGCATGCCCTAAGACTCTCAGCTCCACATACCTGCTATCGCCTTACTAACCTGAGATAAACATGCTTAAAAGTGTCAACACAAAGGTTGGTGAGTTCATAGAGTTTGTTTAAAAATAGTTAAGCAATTAGTCATGAGTCTACACTTCATCTCCGAAGACCTCACGTGTATGATGTATCAAAGCTAATGGACATCCAACAACTTAATTTGGAGCCACTAGATAGTCTCAATGGTCATCCAACAACTTAATTTAGAGCCACTGGCAGTCTCAATGGTCACCCAACAACTTAATTTGAGGCCACTGGAAGTATCACAATTTAGTATAACGCAGTTAAGTATAACACAATCATGTATGTATGAAATCAAGTATAATGCAATCAAGTATAAGTGTTGTCAAAAACCAATGTAATCAAGTATAGATGTTTTGAGTATTTGTACAAGTAAGCAAGTAGTTTAGCATGTATCTCCCCTAAAACGTTAAAACAAGTATAAAAGAGTAGGGGCTATGACTCACCTCGAAGTGATGATACAATGCAATGGAATGATAAGGACAACAAGGAACGAAATCAACCGCAACCTATGATGAATGAATATGATCTAATTTAGATCATGAAATGATGTAGAGAATATGCATGCACATGTTAACTATACCACTCATAACTTGAAAATATACTAGTTATAGGCTTATGAAAATACATTCCATACTTGAGAAAAATAATAAGTCTTAACTAGACTTGTGTAAACTTGTCGTAATATATATGTATAGAAAGTTAGTGTTATATACTTCGTCTTGAAAACCTTGAAGTAACATCTAATGGTCGTAAAAATAAGCTCATAAGCATAAGTACTTCGTTAGTTATAAATTTCGGCAATTTAGTAGTATTTCTAGAAAATCTAGAATTTAGTACGTAGAAGTAGTATTATTATTATTTCTAGTAAAAGCTACCAATTATAGTGAGTTTTTGCCGATATTGAAACGTGAATATCTTTGTCGTTATAAGTCCGTTTTACTTGTTTTTTATATCCATGGTTACGTTTTAGTATGTAGTAATATATTTTGGAAAGCTTGGCTCCTCCGGGTTACGTCTAAAGCCTCGTTTTGTCCGACGAAAAACGTCCAACAGCATGTATTTTCAGAAAATATACTTTTCGTCAATAAACTTGCAAAAATCATAACTTCTTCGTTATAAACTCTTTTTAATCCGTTCTTTCGCCTACGGCTTCGTTTTTGAAAGTATTTTCTAAAAATTTTGCCAAAGTTTACTTTATGTTTACTGATTTTTCTGGGTTTACAAAATTGGGACAGTAGGTTTATATACTTGTTACAAATCCATTTTCAAGGTTCAAAACTAGTTTCTAACATCACCAAAATCTCTTGTAACCACCACAAAGCTAATCTAATCTTATCATACACCTTATTAGGGTGCCATGGGTTCCTAATCACTACTAATCATGTTAATTTAACAAAGGAACACCTAAATCAAAATCTAGAGTTTGTATGTTCAAAAAGTTAACAAAAATAATGTGGTATAGCTAACTTGTACATGAAATTAAGCATGAAAACCAGAAGATACAAGTATTAATTAGATGAAATCATGAAAATAAATTTGATAACTCACTTTGAAATAATAGGTGATTAGATGATGAGAAATCTTGTGTTACTTGTGTTTTTGTTGCAAGAATCTTGATTAGGATGATAAAATGAACAACTTTTATGCTTTGATCTTCAAAAATTAATGGATTTTGGTCTTGGATTGAATATGGGTCGTGGGTTTTGAGATGAGGAAGAAGAGAAATTGGTTTTGATTTTTGATCTAAGAATAATAGTATGAAAAGGTGTTTGTAGTTTAGATATTTAGTTAGTTTAGGGCATACTTGTAATTAAGTCATCAAATGGAAGTAACCATGTGTTATGTATGTATTTAAGGTAGGAAAATGGTAGTTTGCTTGCTATTTAATTTGTATCATTAGTTATTAGTGCATATAATGTGTTATGTTATAAGTTTTGGGTACCGGGTTAAAAAAAAAAAAATTGTGCCGAGTTGAAATAAATTTTGACAAAGTTAATCGGGACATAATAAAGTCATAAAAATGTTAAAAATATATTGGGTACAAAATTTGAGCATTTGGATAATTATTATTTAGTTTTCACGAAAACCGTCGTAATTGTATTAAACCTGCGTTATAAATTTAATAAATTCCCAAAATACCGGGTAAATGAATTTTATAATTTTTATGACGTTGTAAGGAGTTTAAAAATATATCGGAACCATCATGGGGATTTTTAGATATGTTGGTTATATTTATTTATCGCGGGTTAACGTTTAATTAAAATAAATAAACGTAAAACGTTAAACGTACTAAAAATAATAATATGAATATTCTATGAGTGGTATAGTATGCACATGCTATTATGATGATATTTAGACTACTTCTAGTCCGTATGAAGTGTCCCTAATGATAATGTATGAATTCGCACCTGAACCAATACGGTTACGCGAATTTAAGTACTCGTAAACTAAATTTACGATGAAATGAGCAATGCACGTGAATAGTATTTTCTTTCTGGAAATGAATAGTATTTGGTGAATAGTAAAATTTTTGAATGCTTCTCAGAATATCAAATTGACCTAAAAAATGATGAATAGTAAAATGATGAATAGTGTTTTGATGAATAATGATTTTGAAAACTTCGAGAAATGACCAGAATTTTACGAGTTGTGACAGTCTCCCACCCTAAAAGGAACTTCGTCCCGAAGTTCAGCTCATTTGTTCCACATATGTGCCTAGTGGTCTGATTCGATAATGCAAAAGGTCTATTGAAAGATTGGCTCGATTTTGAAATTGCTTACACTAATCAAATCAACTACTATCAATATAACTAAAGTTGATGATGCTAGGTCTCAGATTAGTTGATGTCGTGTATAAGTCCTATACTAAGACTTAAGTGCTACGAAAATAAGGTAGTTGTTCAAGAGAATGTACACGTTATGCTACCGCGGACATGTTGGGTGATAGGATTTCCTAAGAAGTAAGCTCTGCCAAGTGCGGGTGGAATCTCATTGGCCTCATCTCGTGTCCCTTCAATTGCTGCTGCTAAGTTTGGACGATTGCCTCCTTGGTTAAGATTCCTTTTCAACTTAGGACAGTTGTTCCGAAAGTGATCCGGGCTGTTACACTCATAGCATGTCCTTTGGTTGTTCGTCATATTGCCCACATTTACTGGTTCTCTACACTGGTTTGTAAAATGACTAGACTGTCTGCAATTTGCACACATACGGCAGGGCGCAGTCTTTTGGTGATGAAAATTACATTTCGTACATTTAGGATGCGGGCCTAAATACTCTTTCTGACCAGACCTAGTCGCCGCAAAGGTCCTTACCCTTTTGTTGTCAGCTATTGTGCCCATTTGCTTGTTCGACTCGCTTATTCCCTTCCTTTTATCACATTTCCTCAAGCTTCCATTTCTAACCATCTCATCTGTCAGAGTCCCTGCTCTCAATATTGCACTCTGAATTGTAGAAGGCTCAGTTGTTTTTACAGTCCCACGAATTTCTGGGACAAGGCCATATATGTACCTCTCGATCCTCTTGGACTCAGGGGTAACTAGATGTGGAACTAGTCTGGCTAATTCATGGAATCGATCAGTGTAGGCTGCATGACCAGCCCCTACCATAGAGTGATGATAAAGTTCATCCTCCAGCTTCTGCATCTCGTTGTCCGGGCAGTATTCCTCCTTCAGTAATGCCTTAAAATCGTCCCATGTCATACCTACAGCTGCCTCTCTACCCCTAGCTTGAATCTGCGTATTCCACCATGTCAATGCCTTTCCTGACAGCAAGCATGCGGAATACTTCACCATTTGATGCGTCGCACAGTTATTAATGTCGATCACCGACTCCATCTTTTCAACCCATCGAGTATACACCAACGCGCCTCCTACACCATTGAAATCAATTGGCTTGCATGACGTAAATTCCTTATACGTACATCCAGTCCTATAGTTGTTGTTGCCATTACCATTCTGGCCTATACCATTGGTGTTGTTGATTCCACTTTTGTGGTTTGCCAAGTTATTCATATGATCGCCAACTTGAGTGACAATAGTGGGGAGAAAGTTTTGAAGTTGTCGAGTGATGATGGCTTCAAAATCAGTATTTCCACCGTCGTTGTTATCATTGTTTTCAACGCCACGACCACCTCCTCTACCTCCACGTCCACCAGTTCTTCCACCATCGTTACTAGGGTTACTAGTGTCATGAGCAGCTCCTCTACCTCCACGTCCACCAGTCCTTCCACCCTTGGTGTTGCGCCTCCTCGACCAGAGCTATGAGTCACTCTCCTTGGTGCCATGATTTCCTGAGAGGAAGGACATTTAGTGAACGTCAGAGATGAGGGAAAACCGTTGATTATCCAAAGTCAATACTTAACATCCTCATACATAATACCACGCCACCAGTTGTTTCCTAAGTTGTGCCAACACCGATCTACATAAGCATAGTCATATGTCCACGTGGGTCGTGAAGCACTTATAATTATGTTGGCCACCACAATTATAAATGTTTCCTTTCACAGGTGTACATATCACCAGGCACACATATCTCAGTGGTAGACGTTGCTTAAATGGGAATCTAGGGAATGTCACGCCCAGTACGAAGGAACAAAGGATTCTCCCTTAAGTGCTAAAGTCACTGGGAAGTCTAGTTTCTAACGGTTTCTCAAGAGTATCCTCAAGAGAACCCCCATCCTCGGGCAAATCATCAAATCTCTACAGCTAAGTAATAACCTTTATTTAACTCAGTCTCATGTCTCATCAAACAAGAACTGTCACAAGATTAAGTTAAATAATCAGTTATTACCGAGCTCCATATTTCTGATGACTTGTCTAGATTTTGGAACTTCCCCATCGGTACCACAAAATATCTAATAGCGTAAGTCTAAAAAAAAATTACCAGCAAGCGTATGTGTATGTAAAGTGCAAGGCGATAGGGAGGAGAGTCTAAATGTATGTAGTTATAGTCTAGGCCCTAAAAACAACTTAGTTCTCTATAACCAAGGCTCTGATACCAATCTGTAACACTCCCAAAATATCGCAGCAGAACGATAGTGTCATTGGGATGCTACTTCAGGGCACAAAGTACAAGATATAGAAAACGACCTCTAAATGAGACGTTTTGAAAAGTTACCATTCGAATAGATAAAAGTCATAGTTTACAAAACAAAGATCCCAAAGTAGAAGAATACATAAGTTTTTAAAGTGTATCGAATGGTAAACGATAAAAGCGAAAGTCTCCAAAAGCATGCCCTAAGACTCTCAACTCCACATACCTGCTATCGCCTTACTAACCTGAGATAAACATGCTTAAAAGTGTCAACACAAAGGTTGGTGAGTTCATAGAGTTTGTTTTAAAACAGTTAAGCAATTAGTCATGAGTCTACACTTCATCTCCGAAGACCTCACGTGTATGATGTATCAAAGCTAATAGACATCTAACAACTTAATTTGGAGCCACTAGATAGTCTCAATGGTCATCCAACAACTTAATTTAGAGCCACTGGCAGTCTCAATGGTCACCCAACAACTTAATTTGAGGCCACTGGAAGTATCATAATTTAGTATAACGCAGTTAAGTATAACACAATCATGTATGTATGAAATCAAGTATAATGCAATCAAGTATAAATGTTGTCAAAAACCAATGTAATCAAGTATAGATGTTTTGAGTATTTGTACAAGTAAGCAAGTAGTTTAGCATGTATCTCCCCTAAAGCGTTAAAATAAGTATAAAAGAGTAGGGGCTATGACTCACCTCGAAGTGATGGTACAATGCAATGGAATGATAAGGACAACAAGGAACGAAATCAATCGCGACCTATGATGAATGAATATGATCTAATTTAGATCATGAAATGATGTAGAGAATATGCATGCACATGTTAACTATACCACTCATAACTTGAAAATATACTAGTTATAGGCTTATGAAAATACATTCCATACTTGAGAAAAATAATAAGTCTTAACTAGACTTGTGTAAACTTGTCGTAATATATATGTATAGAAAGTTAGTGTTATATACTTCGTCTTGAAAACCTTGAAGTAACATCTAATGGTCGTAAAAATAAGCTCATAAGCATAAGTACTTCGTTAGTTATAAATTTTGGCAATTTAGTAGTATTTATAGAAAATCTAGAATTTAGGACGTAGAAGTAGTATTATTATTATTTCTAGTAAAAGCTGCCAATTATAGTGAGTTTTTGCCGATATTGAAACGTGAATATCTTTGTCGTTATAAGTCCGTTTTACTTGTTCTTTATATCCATGGTTACGTTTTAGTATGTAGTAATATATTTTGGAAAGCTTGGCTCCTCCGGGTTACGTCTAAAGCCTCGTTTTGTCCGACGAAAAACGTCCAACAGCATGTATTTTCAGAGAATATACTTTTCGTCAATAAACTTGCAAAAATCATAACTTCTTCGTTATAAACTCTTTTTAATCCGTTCTTTCGCCTACGGCTTCGTTTTTGAAAGTATTTTCTAAAAATTTTGCCAAAGTTTACTTTATGTTTACTGATTTTCCTGGGTTTACAAAATTAGGACAGTAGGTTTATATACTTGTTACAAATCCATTTTCAAGGTTCAAAACTAGTTTCTAACATCACCAAAATCTCTTGTAACCACCACAAAGCTAATCTAATCTTACCATACACCTTCTTAGGGTGCCATGGGTTCCTAATCACTACTAATCATGTTAATTTAACAAAGGAACACCTAAATCAAAATCTAGAGTTTGTATGTTCAAAAAGTTAACAAAAATAATGTGGTATAGCTAACTTGTACATGAAATTAAGCATGAAAACCATAAGATACAAGTATTAATTAGATGAAATCATGAAAATAAATTTAATAACTCACTTTGAAATAATAGGTGATTAGATGATGAGAAATCTTGTGTTACTTGTGTTTTTGTTGCAAAAATCTTGATTAGGATGATAAAATGAACAACTTTTATGCTTTGATCTTCAAAAATTAATGGATTTTGGTCTTGGATTGAATATGGGTCGTGGGTTTTGAGATGAGGAAGAAGAGAAATTGGTTTTGATTTTTGATCTAAGAATAATAGTATGAAAAGGTGTTTGTAGTTTAGATATTTAGTTAGTTTAGGGCATACTTGTAATTAAGTCATCAAATGGAAGTAACCATGTGTTATGTATGTATTTAAGGTAGGAAAATGGTAGTTTGCTTGCTATTTAATTTGTATCATTAGTTATTAGTGCATATAATGTGTTATGTTATAAGTTTTGGGTACCGGGTTAACAAAAAAATAAATTGTGCCGAGTTGAAATAAATTTTGACGAAGTTAATCGGGACATAATAAAGTCATAAAAATATTAAAAGTATATTCGGTACAAAATTTGAGCATTTGGATAATTATTATTTAGTTTTCACGAAAACCGTCGTAATTGTATTAAACCTACGTTATAAATTTAATAAATTCCCAAAATACCGGGTAAATGAATTTTATAATTTTTATGACGTTGTAAGGAGTTTAAAAATATATCGGAACCATCGTGGGGATTTTTAGATATGTTGGTTATATTTATTTATCGCGGGTTAACGTTTAATTAAAATAAATAAACGTAAAACATTAAACGTACTAATAATAATATGAATATTCTACGAGTGGTATAGTATGCACATGCTATTATGATGATATTTAGACTATTTCTAGTCCGTATGAAGTGTCCCTAATGATAATGTATGAATTCGCACCTGAACCAATACGGTTACGCGAATTTAAGTACTCGTAAACTAAATTTACGATGAAATGAGCAATGCACGTGAATAGTATTTTCTTTCCGGAAATGAATAGTACTTGGTGAATAGTAAAATTTTTGAATGCTTCTCAGAATATCAAATTGACCTAAAAAATGATGACTAGTAAAATGATGAATAGTGTTTTGATGAATAGTGATTTTGAAAACTTCGAGAAATGACCAGAATTTTACGAGTTGTGACAGTGGTCGTTCATCGAATGTTAAATTCAACGACTCCTCGACTCTTTAGGTTTATTTACTTAAAACACTATGTGTGTAGATGTCCAAGAGATACAACATCGTAAGACTATGGGTCAAATTTGATGTGCAAATCCTAGATGTTTATAAATCATTTTCTCCCAATCATCCTAATGTATTCAAATGATTTATTTTTCTTTGTGTGTCTTATATGAAACTTTAACAAAAGAGTGGTTGAATTTAAGACACAATTGAAAATATAAGGTATAATGTCAAAAGATGTTGTACTACAAACATCTAAGAAATGTTGTGGTTTTGCAAGATTTGCAAGCATCACAAAAGTGTTGGTTGTTTTATCACTTAGGAGATTCTTAGTTAGCTCACTTGTAGACTAGTATTAAGTGAGACTCACTCAAGAGTTTCTCGTGTCTTTTCTCGAAAGTTTAAAGAGGTAAAACACCTTATATCTCCTATTAGATGTAGTGTCTAAATCCTTTAATCACGGAGGATCTAATCCTTGTTGTTACTTACACAACATAAACACCTTAGAGTAAAAACTATTAATATCACCCACGACAAAACTTAATGTTAATCAACAAGAAGCAATGAAAGGTAAGTTGAAGAGACGTGTACCTTTTAAGCTCCATAGATGAGCCACCAAGAAGATAATCTTTAAGCAAATTATCTTGACTCGTAAGAGAGCTAAACTCAAATACTTATGAATCCAAGGAGGTTAGACAAACATATAAAAGTATTGAACATGATATCTTTATCCTTTTATCATGAGCTCCTAATAGAGATAGAATTACTCCTACAATTCTCTCCTAGGTTTCACAAACACAACTTGTTTTGTTTTACTTGTTGATGGTGCATTTGAGTCAAATCCTAATCCGGTTTATCTCTAAATGACTTTTGACTTTTCAATAAGCTTTTTAGAGCTTTTGAACTTTCTTCAAATTTAGCAAGCATTTTTCCTTTTTCATTTTGTCTTTGAATTTCATATTTGTAATCTTGACATATTTTGCATTCTAGATCAATTTGAACATTACTTTCAAGTCTAGACATTTTATCTTCTAACATGATTTCCTTTTCAAAATTATTCACAAGAGATTTTGAAGGCTCATTGTTAAATATAGCTTTTAGGTCCATGTTACATAAAAGTTTAGACTCATTTTCTAGTTTAGAAAACTCTAGGATAAATGTGTCAAAGCAAAATTGTTTGGTTTCAAATTGTACCTTGCTTGTTGTTTTGTCTAATTGACAATCACAAACCGGATCATCGTCTTCATCTACATCCTTGTCATTCCATGATTCGCAAACAAATTCACTTTGACACAAGTAATCATCTTCACTTGTACCTTCATTGAAAACATTTAAAATAGTAGCACATGTATTTGCTTCAACTAAATGTCTATCTATTAGTTTTTTTAAAACTTCTAATTCATATGTAAGATCAAATTGATCATCTTTGACTTGACATATTTTTTGATGATGGTTTAACATATTTTTCCAAACATTATTTGCCGTTTGACAAAAATACACTCTTTCATATTCGGTCCTTGGTAAAGCTTTATAAATCATTATCTTAGCTTTAGTGTTTTTATCAAACTTGAGATAATCATTTTGATTTTCAAAACTTGTTTTTGTTGGTTTGAAATCACCAATAGAAATAATGTGCCAAAGATCTTGATCAATTGATTTCACATAGTTTTCAAATTTACTTTTCCATTCAAGGAAGTTTTCTTTTTCAAATAGTGTGGCTTTTGAATAGGTTGCCCTTATTTGAGATTTTCAAAATCCATGGATCGATCCAAGTTTTAAAATACAATATATTTTAAAGATCTTGAGTAACGTAGCTCCTGATGCTAACTGTGGAAAACTAGAAGGGGGGTTGAATAGTTTACGGCTTTTTAAGTTAATTATCTTTTAAAAACTTTACGTTTAATTAAAGATATAAACTCAAATTACTTGTTAATCTTTGAAAAGCTTTACGTGTAATTAACGATTCTAACTAAAGACAATATGTAATATGCAAAGACAAAGAAAGAAACGATCAAACCACAACACGATTGTTTATCGTGGTTCGGCTACAAGGACTCTTTTTCCTTGCCCTACATCCACGCCCCGAGTTTCCAACTCGAGAGTTTCAAGCACTAGTCAACAAGCTCCTTTCACGGGTGGAGAAACCTTTACAATCGTCGCTTACACTCTATCTGGTACAAAGCTAGATACCGGGTCCTAGTTCAAGGTAGAACCAACCTAACGTCGCCTATCCACGATTTCTGAAACTAAGCTAGATGTCGAGTTCTTTTACAAGGGTACAACCACTCCCGATAGTTCTTTTACAAGGGTACAACAACTCCTGTCATGTGACAACTGGCAAATTAGGGAGCCATTTTGAAAACCCGCATTACTTTAAAAATTTTAATTTCGGAATATTTGAAAAGTTTATTGTGACGAGATATTTTATGAACGTTGGAATGTGATTTTAATCGTACGTTATTTATGGGATTCGATTATTTATTAATGGTTTGGTTCGAATCATTCGTGATGATTTATTTTTGAGATCATTATTTTGGCACTACATTGACTCCGGCACTAGGATAACCTAACAATTTTAATTACTTAAATATTGGTTCGGATATATATATATATTTTGGAACATATCGCGAGATTTTTGATTATTTGGAATGAGTTCGGTTCGAGAGAGTTGAATTGTTATTTAAGGTTTCGGGATTGGTCCGTGTATATTACACCGGGTTACTTCACCACCCTAACCTTAATAATATTAACACATTATTATTATTATAAATAATTTTTTTTAATAAGAGTAGACTACATATTGGTGCTTGTGGTTTTGTCGCCTGGCACCAACACAAACACAACCACACCAACTCTCATCTCTCTCTCTCTCTCTCAATATATCCCTCCCACCTCAGAAAACCCTAGCCGCCGCTCACTTTTTCGGCCACCACAGCCGCAACTGCCGCTCCACCATCAACACCAACACCACCAATCGACTCCCCATTTCATCCTCTACCCGATCTACATAAACACGCGCCCTAAAACTTACATTTTCATCTCGATATCATCACAAATTTGTCACCATCTTTCTTGTTTTTGAAGTTCCTTACGTTTTGGTCTTGGGAATCGAAGGTAAGACGAGTTTTAACTCGTATTGTGGTGAAAGACGTGACCAAGGGTCACGAATTTGATTTTCTTTTCGGGTTTTATGGATAAAAACGCAAGACTTAAGTGGGTTTTTGATAAAATGGATTAAATGAAGAGTTTGGTATCCGGGTTCTTGTTTTTCTTGATGGGTCGAGACATAACCGAGAGCTATTGTTCTCGGCTTGGGTCATTTTTGAGTTATTTTGGCCACTTGATGTATATTTGGTCCTTGGTGATCGATTTGAGGGTGTTTGGATTATCATTTTTGTGTTGAATGATTCTTGGATGGTTGAGACCTCCATGTTGTTGTTTGGTTTTGAGGCCGACGACCCAAAGGGTCGGTTTGGTTTTGGTTCGAGGCTCACATGAGCTAGCCGAGACCCTAGAGGTCTCGGGTGGGACCCACAAGACTTGTGGTGAAGTATTGACCCGGGTGTGACTTGGTAGGTCGACCCGTATGTGTAATATTTGATTTTTGGTTGTAGTATATAATTGATGGATTATATTGGTTGTTGGTTTATTATTATTGTGTTTGACATAGAGGTTTCGGACTCGTGGTATTATTTTTGGAGTTGTTGTCGAAGTGATACTGGGGACCGATTGTGAGACGGTTACTTAGAATGACGGAGATAGGTTAGTCGGGTGGCGTAGTCGGTCCCTCATGTTGTAGCACGTGGATATGGGATTGTTTTGGACGGAGTTGATTTATTTATTTTGACTTGATTATTATTTTGGACTTGGACTATGAGCCGAGAGTGATGACTCGGACATGTGACCAAATTCTTATGGCTCGATAAATATTTAAAATCAAATATTAAAAACAATACTCGTAATAATATTATTGATAATATAATCGTTTATATACGTATATAGACGTGATAAACGTACATATATATATATATATATATATATATATATATATATATATATATATATATATATATATAAATGCGTATATTAGTAATAAAACAATCACGAGTAAACGTTATAATAATATAACGATAATTATTTTACTATGCAAATAGTGAAATAAATGTCGAAGTATTATTATAGATAATAACTATAAATGATGTTGAGAACTAATATATCGGGTGAGTAATAAATAAAAACATGATGACTTTTATAAATTTGGAAAAACTTATCGAGTTATACGAGTTGTGGTTATTTAAAGTTCAAGTGGGCTTTATCATGTGACTTTTGTGTTGTCACGGATATATGACGATTAATATAAACATTTTCTATAACAAGTGACTTATTTAATCGACGGATTAGATCGAGTTATTTGGCTATATAAAATGAGTATATTAATGGGCATCGTATCCCACGACGCCCATAGGTTGTGGTATATGTATTAGGATAATAAATTACTATGTATCTCATGGAATTTGGCTGATTTGACGATATATATAGGGAATTTATTGGACTACGATATATGCCAAATAGTATACTTTGTGCTATGTGCTTTAGGTTGGGTATAATTTTGGAACGATATATTACGTAAATAAATATGAGGGATTACCAAATCGACGGATTTGATAAGCTTCGATGATTTATTTAAATAATATATTGGGCTAATATTAGACCTATAGATGGTTTATTATTTCTTTTCGCTGTGACTTCTTGGTTTGAGTTGTGTCGACCCTTTACCCGTATGGATACCAAACGTCGAATTTCAAATTAATATGAAGTTAGTTCGAGAAATGGATATTTTTGGAAAGTAAAAATGGAATACGTTCGGGAAAGGGAATATTTGATTTTTGAGGAAATGATTTCTGAACGAGCTTGATATTGTTAGGAAGTGCCGAGTCTATAGTTGCCGTTACGTGAGTTGCTTGAGTTTGCTTACGTCTTTCTTCTATCGATTTCTTTTGAGGTTTTGCTGGACTTGAGGTGAGTCATAGCCCACTTTTTACTCTTGAACTTTGTTTTCAATACTTGGGGTGAGAAACGTGCAAATGTTTTATGTGGACTATTATCGCTTTGTTTATTTAAAACTTGCTATGCTTATAGAACTAGGTAGGATCAAGCGAGGCCTAGTCCCGAACTAGGTAAGCTATTGATTTGGTTATTGAGGGAGGCCTAGTCCCGAACTAGGTAAGCTATTGATTTGGTTATTGAGCGAGGCCTAGTCCCGAACTAGGTAAACTATTGATTTGGTTATAGAGCGAGGCCTAGTCCCGAACTAGGTAAGCTATTGATTGGTTATTGAGCGAGGCCTAGTCCCGAACTAGGTAAGCTATTGGATTGATTATAGAGCGAGGCCTAGACTTGAGCTAGGTAAGGTATTGATTGGATGGATTTGAGCTATAGCGTACACCTATAGGGTTGATTATTTTGGTTGGATTATTTTGGTTGAATGATTGAGGCCTAGTCTAGCTAGCAAGCGTTTTTGCGTAATTGTCCACTATATTGAATTATGAATTTAAACCTATGATCTCACCAGCGAAAGCTGACTTTTAGCACGTTTTCTCAGGTAATTAAGTGATGCCCTTTGGATGCTTGGATTGGAGGCTTGGCAATGGCACCCGGTTATGGATCTATTTTCTAAAACTCTGATAAATAATTGTGGACCTATGTTTATTTCTTTTGGGCCTTACTTTGGATATTTCTTGGGATAAATGTAAACTTTAAAACCCGTTTTGGTTGTGTTTTTCTTATGTTTACTTTATCTCGTTCTTTCATGACTTTAAATGGATACCAATCCCCGTAGCACCCCGAAAGCTTGTTGAGTCTTCCGCTGTACCAAATTTTGGGGGTGTTACAAATTGGTATCAGAGACAGGTTATAGAGAACTAGGTAAATAGACACCTAAACTATAACCGATTTTTATAGAAAACGATCCTCGACCATTGCCCGCCAGCCCGCCAAGCCGAAGCATCATTATTATTATTGAGGTATATTGAGATGATTATTAGATTTGGGATTCTTGAGATGATTTGAGGATTTGAGGTTTATTGATTTAGTGATATGATGGCGTTTTGAGGAATTATATGCGTTTTGAGGAATTATATGGCTTAATTGTTTTACGAATGATTTTAGTAATGCGGTATTTTAAATCTTTCTTGATTATATATGATTGGGAATTATATGATGATTTTGATATGGTATTTTGAGTTCGCGATTTAGTTGTTTTGAAACACTTACACCTACCCTACGCCGTTGTCACAGACTATGGCCTCCCGTATGTTCGACGTTGTTGAGGATATTCTTACTACACCTGTACGCCCAGCACAGATCACCATGGCTCCTGATGATCCTTACAGGGTTGCCATGCATTCAGCTACTGTGTCACCAACAACTTCTACTTCAGCACCGCCTGCTGCATCTACGCAGGGACCCTCATCTTCTCTAGGGCTCCCTGGTACATCGAGGCAGCTTACTCTTCATCAGGCTTTGGCTCGTGTGGCTCCACGTTTTTCCCACCGAGCTACGGCACGTATGTCGGTACGCCCTACTTCACCACCTTTACAGTTGGATGCTCACTCTCTCCTGTCAGATGCACCACCTACATCATTGCGTCGTCGTCCTAGATCACCTACCCCTTCACCACATGGTTCACCTGTTAGGAGACGACGATTGATGATGTACTCTTCTGATGAGGAGGAGGAGGAGGAGTACGAGGGTGAGGATGAGGCTGATGACCCTCAGGAGGCTGAGCAGGGTAATGATGATGACCCTGAGGAGGAGGATGACCCTCAGGAGGAGGAGATGCCTGATGATGATGATTTGTTAGTGCCGCCAGCTCAGGCTGAGGAGCCTGATTCACCTATACATCCGATAAAGCCTGTTTCACCTGATCATCCATTTTTGTTTGAGTTGCCACCTGGTAGTCCCGTTGAGTCGGATGCACCTTCTGAGGTTTCTGCTGAGCATGCAGAGTTAGTTGAGACTGGTAGGATGTGGGCTCAGATTACTGATCTTGGTGAGAGAGTTACACGTATGTCTGAGCGGATTGATAGGGTGACCGTTGAGTTCATTGGGGAGTTGAGGATTGACATGGTTACGGCTGAGAGGAGAGTTACTGAGATGAGGATAGGTTTGATGGAGATTCACGAGCATATTGAGGGTTTACAGCGAGGTTTTATTACAGCTCGAGAGGCCGACCGCAAGTTATGGCAGAGGAATGCCTAGCTGGAGAAGGAGGTGGCTGACCTCAAGAGAGATAGCGAAACCCATGGTGTGGAGTTAGGATCACTATGGAGAGAGCTTGATGGCTTGAGGCAGGAGTTGAGGAACCTCCGCCAGCAGCGTAGCTAGCTGTTTGAGCTATGTTATCTTGTTGCTTTCTTAACCGAGGAGTGTTCAGTTAGAAAAGCTAGTTATCCTATTTTGATGTACTTTCCGTTGATTATTCGTCTCGTTTGGAACGATTATTATCTTTTATGTTTTTTTCGGTAGTTGGAACGATGTTGGATCTTTATTGTTTGGTTGATGGTTATTATTATATGGTATTATGTGGTTTTTGAATATTGTGGAAAATTGAGTTCCTATTCGCCTTATTGATGTTTTACGATGTATTGTTGATGTTCTTTCCATGAATTGGCTTCGTTGATTTAATTCTTGTTGAGCATATGATAAGTTCTATCGGAGACTCATGAACTTGTATGATGTTTCAGATCAATGGCCCCACGACGAAACCCTGTTAGAGCTACCAGAACTGGTCCTGCAACAACTACCCCTAGTCGTCGAGGACGCCGTTCTACTCGAAATGTTAAGACCCCTACTCCTGATAACCTGGACACTACTAACCGCAACAACAAGAATCAAAATGTTGATGTTCAGGGAGACAATGATCATGTTCCACTTAACGCACCTACTGTGGATCAAGCAATGATTAATCAACTTGTGGAACAACGAGTTGCTGAGCTACTAGCTGAGTCAAATCATTCCAACAATTCTGCTAGAACATTTCCACCTGTTCGTGCTAATGGATGTAACTACAAGGAGTTTAAAATTTGTGGACCCATTGAGTTTGGTGGAACTGAAGGAGTGGTCTACTTGGTCAGGTGGATAGAGAAGACTGAGTTAGTGTTTAATGTCAGTGGTTGTGCGGAGAATGCGAAGGTAAAGTTTGCTTCTTTTACCTTCAAGGATGAAGCTTTAACTTGGTGGAACAATTACCGTAATTCGGTTGGGAGTGATGTGGCTTATGCTATGACTTGGGAGCAATTTAAGTCTTTGCTGATTCAGACTTACTGCCCAAGGAATGAGATTAAGAAGCTGGTGATTGAGTTCTGGAACCACAAGGTGAAAGTTACCGATATGGCAACTTACAATCGCCGTTATCGAGAGTTAGCCTTACTTTGTCCCGATATGGTTAGGACTGAGACTTAAAGGATTGAGAGGTATACCGATGGGTTGCCGGTAGCTACAAGGAACGATGTGATTTCTACTAAGCCTGCAAACATTCATGAGGCTATCACAATTGCTCAACAATTGATGGACTCGTTGTAACAATTCGCAATTTCAGGTTAACTTTTATTCCCGAAAATTTCACTATTCACTTTTTACTATTCACTTTTACTATTCACTTTTTACTATTCACTTTTCACTATTCATCTCAGAAATTTTTATTTCATATTCTTGTAAGTTAAACTATTTTAACGATAATCCGAGAGTTTGACACTCGTCGGATCATTTCTGCAAAAATCACAAAGCCGTGTCCGAGATTTACTTTTAGGTTTAAACGTCCTTCTAGCATCCCGATATGTCCATAAAACATTATAAACAATAGAAATATGATTTTCTCTCATTTTAGGACAATTCCAAAAGTTTCGGAATTTTACGTTTTTCAGTTCAGCGTTTTACGCGAATTGCGCGTTTTAGACCCGTGTTTCCAGTTTTTAGCAGGGTTTTCGCACCCGATAGAACCTACCACTCATTTTATATTTTATTATGGACTATATTGACATGTTTAACCATATTTATAAGTTTCATATTTTTAGGATACCCGGTTTTACGTTTCGTGACTTAACAACTTACGGTTAGCGATTAACGGGACCAAAACTCACTACGTAACTTATATAAGGCCAAGATTCATCCACCTAGTCCCTCCCCCTTGTCCATGAACGTGTATATGGTGGCCTTGGTGGCTTGATAATAAGCCTAGGAAAGTATGTGGTCTAAGAACAACCAAGTATGCATAGATGTGTTTAGTTTTTAACCATTAGATCATATTTAATTACAACTTGGTCTCCAAGTGTTGTAAGTTTCCTAGTAAGCTTCCTAACCTCCTCTTCATGCTATAAATAGAGAGCTCATTCCATCCTTTCTTCATAAATAAAACGCCACAACACAATCCCTAGATCCATGATCCTTTGATCTTCAAACTACAAGTTACACTACAAAGTTCAAGGTCTTAGTATTCTCTACCTAGTTCTTAAGTTTGTTTGGTGATTCCATGGTTGAATTAGGAGCTACACAAGGTTACTAGGGCTGAAGTTAAATGGTTTTCTCAAGGGTTAGATCAAGGCTAGCAAGGGTTACAAGAGTTATGGTGAAGGGTTTACAAGCTTAGGTTTAGTGTCCTAGTTCTATACTTGACTTCCTTTCTTTAGAAAGCCAAAAGTTGTAAGCAAACCCTTATACACTTTCTTGCTCAATATCATTTCATGCTTATTATGTTTCTTTCATGCTATATATGGTCTTTGTATTGTGTTCATGATGTTTAAAAATGGATAAAACAAGTATTGGTATACATATGTTAACTTATGACAAGTAAACAAGCAAACTAGTGATTTTTATGGAGAACCACGACCAAAATAGTATAACTATGATATTTGACATTTAATTACTGTTAAAGAGGACTTAACAAGGAAAACATAGCAATTTGAATCACCCAAAACGAGTACACGAGTCAAAAGTTATGACCATAAGAAGTTAGCGACACCAAAACGCCGAAACTGCCCATAACCTCCTGTTTGCATTCTGCCAATTTGAAAGTCCCACTTCTGGTCCGATTCATCAAAAAGTTAAAACACGAAAGTTGTCCGGAACGACGTTTTCGTTCAGGAACAAAGAAGCTCGAGCCCTGAAAAGGCTTTCCGAGTGATATTTTCTTCAAATTCTTAACAGCCCATTTTTAGACCAAAGTTACTATATAATGATTATATTTAGATGAGACCAAGAGGTCTAATGACCTAAAGCCAAGACCACAACCATGGCTAAAGGTTGAGTCTTAAGACCATGGTAACAATGACCAAGGTCACGGCAAAGCCACGGCTAAAGACCATATAACTTTTAAAGATCAAAACTTATATATATGTTATCAAATACTACAATAGTAGGGAGCCTCATGTGAGGAGTTCATTGAGTAAGCCGTCGAGACGAGTTGTGGATTTACGAGTTAAAGTGTCCTGGCTCCTCGAACGTTTACTCCATGACTTCTGAATTATGTCGGCCCGAACGGTAGTAAGAGATATACAACTTATACATGTTTCACAGACCATTTATATTCAAAGACTTACACTATATACTAAGTACTACATCATGAACATTATGCAAGACATATATAGGCAATTCTTCGTATTCTTAGACGTTACTCCAAACCTAAGTCGCAACGTTCTATTATAGGCTGCTCTTAGAGACTTTCGAGATTCGACTACCACTATCATTTCTCATTACATAAGCTTAAGGTGAGTCATAGCCCCTACTCTTTTCGTACTTGTTTTAAACTCTTGGGGGGGGATACATGCTCAACTACTTGCTTACTTGTACAAATACTCAAAACGTCTATACTTGACTGTGTTATACTCGATTGCTTACATACATGACTGCGTTATACTTAATTGCGTTATTCTATTTATTGACTAGTAGTTGTCTTTGGGAAGTGGCTCCCAGTTGTCTTTGGGAATTGACTCCCAGTTTTCTTTGGGAATTGGCTCCCAAAGTGAGGTCTTCGGAGATGAAGTAGAGACTCACTACTAATTGCTTAATTGTCTTGATGAACTTATACATGTCTTTATTATACTATATGTTAGCAGTGGGTTGTGAACACACAGGTTACAAGTCTCTTATGGCGGGACTTGTAACTGAGTGGATTCACGATGCCTTTGCTGTGTGATCATTCTTTAAGGCTTTTTTAACTGTTTTAAGACAAACTCTATGAACTCACCAACCATTGTGTTGACACTTTAGCATGTTTATCTCAGGTTAGTAAGGCGATAGCTAGTGCATGGAACTTAGAGTCAAGCTGCATATTCTGAAGACTTACGCTTTTATCATTTACCATTCAAACATTTTGTATACATTTATGTATCATACTTTGAAATCTCATGTTGGTAACTTTGAATTCATTAATCGAATGGTAACTTTTCAAAACGTCTCATTTAGAGTTCGTTTTCTATAACTTGTACTTTGTATTATGAAGTAGCACCCCTGTGACACAGTCTTCCGCTGCGGTATTTTGGGGGTGTTACAGATTGGTACCAGAGCCTTGGTTATAGAGAACTAGGTTGCATTTAGTGCCTAGGCTATAACTGCTATATACGTTGGGGCCTTCCTCTTTATTTGCCTTTCACACAATACATACACTTATGCTTTTTGGTTAGAGGTTTGCTTAGTTCCACGCTGTTAGATGATGTGACTTTAGTATTATAAGGAGCCCCAGAGATTCGTCGAGTCATTAAAAACATGGAGCTCAGTAATAACTAATTAGTTAACTTAATCTTGTGTTTGATGAGACACAAGATTTGAGTTAAATAATATTATTGCTTAGCTTTAGGGATTTGATGACTGGATTATCTTACCATCTGCCTCAGAAGGCGGATTTTGTGTCGGAAATTCTTAAGTAGGATGTTTTAGAATCTCCTTATTTAAATGGATTGGGACGCCTCTTCAGTTAAATAAAGAAATTGTAAATCACGGAACCATGAGTTTATGATCCCTTACTTACATAAATTTGGACGCTTCTTTATGTAAGTAATGAGTTATAAATAAGTGGGCTTAATTGTAGCCGATACAACTCCTTAACCAGAACCTTAGACGAATCAGAGTAAACACCACTATATTAGAGATCCCGAATTCTCTTAGACACATCGTAAGTAGTTAACATCAACAGAACTTCGGGGCGAAGTTCTCCTTAAGGGGTAGAGACTGTAACAATTCGCAATTTCAGGTTAACTTTTATTCCCGAAAATTTCACTATTCACTTTTACTATTCACTTTTTACTATTCACTTTTCACTATTCATCTCAGAAATTTTTATTTCATATTCTCGTAAGTTAAACTATTTTAACGATAATCCGAGAGTTTGACACTCGTCGGATCATTTCTGCAAAAATCACAAAGCCGTGTCCGAGATTTACTTTTAGGTTTAAACGTCCTTCTAGCATCCCGATATGTCCATAAAACATTATAAACAATAGAAATATGATTTTCTCTCATTTTAGGACAATTCCAAAAGTTTCGGAATTTTACGTTTTTCAGTTCAGCGTTTTACGCGAATTGCGCGTTTTAGACCCGTGTTTCTAGTTTTTAGCAGGGTTTTCGCACCCGATAGAACCTACCACTCATTTTATATTTTATTATGGACTATATTGACATGTTTAACCATATTTATAAGTTTCATATTTTTAGGATACCCGGTTTTACGTTTCGTGACTTAACAACTTACGGTTAGCGATTAACGGGACCAAAACTCACTACGTAACTTATATAAGGCCAAGATTCATCCACCTAGTCCCTCCCCCTTGTCCATGAACGTGTATATGGTGGCCTTGGTGGCTTGATAATAAGCCTAGGAAAGTATGTGGTCTAAGAACAACCAAGTATGCATAGATGTGTTTAGTTTTTAACCATTAGATCATATTTAATTACAACTTGGTCTCCAAGTGTTGTAAGTTTCCTAGTAAGCTTCCTAACCTCCTCTTCATGCTATAAATAGAGAGCTCATTCCATCCTTTCTTCATAAATAAAACGCCACAACACAATCCCTAGCTCCATGATCCTTTGATCTTCAAACTACAAGTTACACTACAAAGTTCAAGGTCTTAGTATTCTCTACCTAGTTCTTAAGTTTGTTTGGTGATTCCATGGTTGAATTAGGAGCTACACAAGGTTACTAGGGCTGAAGTTAAATGGTTTTCTCAAGGGTTAGATCAAGGCTAGCAAGGGTTACAAGAGTTATGGTGAAGGGTTTACAAGCTTAGGTTTAGTGTCCTAGTTCTATACTTGACTTCCTTTCTTTAGAAAGCCAAAAGTTGTAAGCAAACCCTTATACACTTTCTTGCTCAATATCATTTCATGCTTATTATGTTTCTTTCATGCTATATATGGTCTTTGTATTGTGTTCATGATGTTTAAAAATGGATAAAACAAGTATTGGTATACATATGTTAACTTATGACAAGTAAACAAGCAAACTAGTGATTTTTATGGAGAACCACGACCAAAATAGTATAACTATGATATTTGACATTTAATTACTGTTAAAGAGGACTTAACAAGGAAAACATAGCAATTTGAATCACCCAAAACGAGTACACGAGTCAAAAGTTATGACCATAAGAAGTTAGCGACACCAAAACGCCGAAACTGCCCATAACCTCCTGTTTGCATTCTGCCAATTTGAAAGTCCCACTTCTGGTCCGATTCATCAAAAAGTTAAAACACGAAAGTTGTCCGGAACGACGTTTTCGTTCAGGAAGAAAGAAGCTCGAGCCCTGAAAAGGCTTTCCGAGTAATATTTTCTTCAAATTATTAACAGCCCATTTTTAGACCAAAGTTACTATATAATGATTATATTTAGATGAGACCAAGAGGTCTAATGACCTAAAGCCAAGACCACAACCATGGCTAAAGGTTGAGTCTTAAGACCATGGTAACAATGACCAAGGTCACGGCAAAGCCACGGCTAAAGACCATATAACTTTTAAAGATCAAAACTTATATATATGTTATCAAATACTACAATAGTAGGGAGCCTCATGTGAGGAGTTCATTGAGTAAGCCGTCGAGACGAGTTGTGGATTTACGAGTTAAAGTGTCCTGGCTCCTCGAACGTTTACTCCATGACTTCTGAATTATGTCGGCCCGAACGGTAGTAAGAGATATACAACTTATACATGTTTCACAGACCATTTATATTCAAAGACTTACACTATATACTAAGTACTACATCATGAACATTATGCAAGACATATATAGGCAATTCTTCGTATTCTTAGACGTTACTCCAAACCTAAGTCGCAACGTTCTATTATAGGCTGCTCTTAGAGACTTTCGAGATTCGACTACCACTATCATTTCTCATTACATAAGCTTAAGGTGAGTCATAGCCCCTACTCTTTTCGTACTTGTTTTAAACTCTTGGGGGGGATACATGCTCAACTACTTGCTTACTTGTACAAATACTCAAAACGTCTATACTTGACTGTGTTATACTCGATTGCTTACATACATGACTGCGTTATACTTAATTGCGTTATTCTATTTATTGACTAGTAGTTGTCTTTGGGAAGTGGCTCCCAGTTGTCTTTGGGAATTGACTCCCAGTTTTCTTTGGGAATTGGCTCCCAAAGTGAGGTCTTCGGAGATGAAGTAGAGACTCACTACTAATTGCTTAATTGTCTTGATGAACTTATACATGTCTTTATTATACTATATGTTAGCAGTGGGTTGTGAACACACAGGTTACAAGTCTCTTATGGCGGGACTTGTAACTGAGTGGATTCACGATGCCTTTGCTGTGTGATCATTCTTTAAGGCTTTTTTAACTGTTTTAAGACAAACTCTATGAACTCACCAACCATTGTGTTGACACTTTAGCATGTTTATCTCAGGTTAGTAAGGCGATAGCTAGTGCATGGAACTTAGAGTCAAGCTGCATATTCTGAAGACTTACGCTTTTATCATTTACCATTCAAACATTTTGTATACATTTATGTATCATACTTTGAAATCTCATGTTGGTAACTTTGAATTCATTAATCGAATGGTAACTTTTCAAAACGTCTCATTTAGAGTTCGTTTTCTATAACTTGTACTTTGTATTATGAAGTAGCACCCCTGTGACACAGTCTTCCGCTGCGGTATTTTGGGGGTGTTACAGATTGGTACCAGAGCCTTGGTTATAGAGAACTAGGTTGCATTTAGTGCCTAGACTATAACTGCTATATACGTTGGGGCCTTCCTCTTTATTTGCCTTTCACACAATACATACACTTATGCTTTTTGGTTAGAGGTTTGCTTAGTTCCACGCTGTTAGATGATGTGACTTTAGTTTTATAAGGAGCCCCAGAGATTCGTCGAGTCATTAAAAACATGGAGCTCAGTAATAACTAATTAGTTAACTTAATCTTGTGTTTGATGAGACACAAGATTTGAGTTAAATAATATTATTGCTTAGCTTTAGGGATTTGATGACTGGATTATCTTACCATCTGCCTCAGAAGGCGGATTTTGTGTCGGAAATTCTTAAGTAGGATGTTTTAGAATCTCCTTATTTAAATGGATTAGGACGCCTCTTCAGTTAAATAAAGAAATTGTAAATCACGGAACCATGAGTTTATGATCCCTTACTTACATAAATTTGGACGCTTCTTTATGTAAGTAATGAGTTATAAATAAGTGGGCTTAATTGTAGCCGATACAACTCCTTAACCAGAACCTTAGACGAATCAGAGTAAACACCACTATATTAGAGATCCCGAATTCTCTTAGACACATCGTAAGTAGTTAACATCAACAGAACTTCGGGGCGAAGTTCTCCTTAAGGGGTAGAGACTGTAACAATTCGCAATTTCAGGTTAACTTTTATTCCCGAAAATTTCACTATTCACTTTTTACTATTCACTTTTACTATTCACTTTTTACTATTCACTTTTCACTATTCATTTTAGAAATTTTTATTTCATATTCTCGTAAGTTAAACTATTTTAACGATAATCCGAGAGTTTGACACTCGTCGGATCATTTCTGCAAAAATCACAAAGCCGTGTCCGAGATTTACTTTTAGGTTTAAACGTCCTTCTAGCATCCCGATATGTCCATAAAACATTATAAACAATAGAAATATGATTTTCTCTCATTTTAGGACAATTCCAAAAGTTTCGGAATTTTACGTTTTTCAGTTCAGCGTTTTACGCGAATTGCGCGTTTTAGACCCGTGTTTCCAGTTTTTAGCAGGGTTTTCGCACCCGATAGAACCTACCACTCATTTTATATTTTATTATGGACTATATTGACATGTTTAACCATATTTATAAGTTTCATATTTTTAGGATACCCGGTTTTACGTTTCGTGACTTAACAACTTACGGTTAGCGATTAACGGGACCAAAACTCACTACGTAACTTATATAAGGCCAAGATTCATCCACCTAGTCCCTCCCCCTTGTCCATGAACGTGTATATGGTGGCCTTGGTGGCTTGATAATAAGCCTAGGAAAGTATGTGGTCTAAGAACAACCAAGTATGCATAGATGTGTTTAGTTTTTAACCATTAGATCATATTTAATTACAACTTGGTCTCCAAGTGTTGTAAGTTTCCTAGTAAGCTTCCTAACCTCCTCTTCATGCTATAAATAGAGAGCTCATTCCATCCTTTCTTCATAAATAAAACGCCACAACACAATCCCTAGCTCCATGATCCTTTGATCTTCAAACTACAAGTTACACTACAAAGTTCAAGGTCTTAGTATTCTCTACCTAGTTCTTAAGTTTGTTTGGTGATTCCATGGTTGAATTAGGAGCTACACAAGGTTACTAGGGCTGAAGTTAAATGGTTTTCTCAAGGGTTAGATCAAGGCTAGCAAGGGTTACAAGAGTTATGGTGAAGGGTTTACAAGCTTAGGTTTAGTGTCCTAGTTCTATACTTGACTTCCTTTCTTTAGAAAGCCAAAAGTTGTAAGCAAACCCTTATACACTTTCTTGCTCAATATCATTTCATGCTTATTATGTTTCTTTCATGCTATATATGGTCTTTGTATTGTGTTCATGATGTTTAAAAATGGATAAAACAAGTATTGGTATACATATGTTAACTTATGACAAGTAAACAAGCAAACTAGTGATTTTTATGGAGAACCACGACCAAAATAGTATAACTATGATATTTGACATTTAATTACTGTTAAAGAGGACTTAACAAGGAAAACATAGCAATTTGAATCACCCAAAACGAGTACACGAGTCAAAAGTTATGACCATAAGAAGTTAGCGACACCAAAACGCCGAAACTGCCCATAACCTCCTGTTTGCATTCTGCCAATTTGAAAGTCCCACTTCTGGTCCGATTCATCAAAAAGTTAAAACACGAAAGTTGTCCGGAACGACGTTTTCGTTCAGGAACAAAGAAGCTCGAGCCCTGAAAAGGCTTTCCGAGTGATATTTTCTTCAAATTCTTAACAGCCCATTTTTAGACCAAAGTTACTATATAATGATTATATTTAGATGAGACCAAGAGGTCTAATGACCTAAAGCCAAGACCACAACCATGGCTAAAGGTTGAGTCTTAAGACCATGGTAACAATGACCAAGGTCACGGCAAAGCCACGGCTAAAGACCATATAACTTTTAAAGATCAAAACTTATATATATGTTATCAAATACTACAATAGTAGGGAGCCTCATGTGAGGAGTTCATTGAGTAAGCCGTCGAGACGAGTTGTGGATTTACGAGTTAAAGTGTCCTGGCTCCTCGAACGTTTACTCCATGACTTCTGAATTATGTCGGCCCGAACGGTAGTAAGAGATATACAACTTATACATGTTTCACAGACCATTTATATTCAAAGACTTACACTATATACTAAGTACTACATCATGAACATTATGCAAGACATATATAGGCAATTCTTCGTATTCTTAGACGTTACTCCAAACCTAAGTCGCAACGTTCTATTATAGGCTGCTCTTAGAGACTTTCGAGATTCGACTACCACTATCATTTCTCATTACATAAGCTTAAGGTGAGTCATAGCCCCTACTCTTTTCGTACTTGTTTTAAACTCTTGGGGGGGGATACATGCTCAACTACTTGCTTACTTGTACAAATACTCAAAACGTCTATACTTGACTGTGTTATACTCGATTGCTTACATACATGACTGCGTTATACTTAATTGCGTTATTCTATTTATTGACTAGTAGTTGTCTTTGGGAAGTGGCTCCCAGTTGTCTTTGGGAATTGACTCCCAGTTTTCTTTGGGAATTGGCTCCCAAAGTGAGGTCTTCGGAGATGAAGTAGAGACTCACTACTAATTGCTTAATTGTCTTGATGAACTTATACATGTCTTTATTATACTATATGTTAGCAGTGGGTTGTGAACACACAGGTTACAAGTCTCTTATGGCGGGACTTGTAACTGAGTGGATTCACGATGCCTTTGCTGTGTGATCATTCTTTAAGGCTTTTTTAACTGTTTTAAGACAAACTCTATGAACTCACCAACCATTGTGTTGACACTTTAGCATGTTTATCTCAGGTTAGTAAGGCGATAGCTAGTGCATGGAACTTAGAGTCAAGCTGCATATTCTGAAGACTTACGCTTTTATCATTTACCATTCAAACATTTTGTATACATTTATGTATCATACTTTGAAATCTCATGTTGGTAACTTTGAATTCATTAATCGAATGGTAACTTTTCAAAACGTCTCATTTAGAGTTCGTTTTCTATAACTTGTACTTTGTATTATGAAGTAGCACCCCTGTGACACAGTCTTCCGCTGCGGTATTTTGGGGGTGTTACACTCGTTGGCATTGGAAGAAGCTGAGAAAGACAAGAATGGAAAGAGGAAGAGGGATAATCACTCTAAGGGTAATGATCATCGAAACAAGCGACAAACAACTACTAGAGCTTATGCTATGGGAGATGGAGACATGAAGAACTACAATGGAGATGCACCCAAGTGTAACCGATGTTATAAGAATCATTCTGGACGATGTACTGTGATGTGCAAGAATTACTCTAGGATGGGACACATAGCTAAGGATTGTAGAGCTCGACCATTTGCTATGGTTCAAGCTACTCCTGCAACTATGAGTAAGGAAAATGTTAGTTGTTATGGATGTGGAAAGAAGGGACATTATAGGAATGAGTGTAGGGAATCGTGGAACCGAGGAAATCAAGGATCGGGTGGTAATGGGTACAATAATGGAAACCGTGGAGCTGGAGGAAACCGTGGACGACAAGATAATGGGGATCAATGTGTGGAAGCTGGAACTGCTCATGGAAGAGTGTATGCACTTGGGAACGAGAGAGGAGAAGATCCGAACGTCGTTACTGGTACGTTCCTTCTCAATAATCGTTATGCTTCCATACTATTTGATACTGGTGCCGATAAGAGTTTTGTGTCCACTAAGTTTGCACCCTTACTAGAGAAACCCCCGATGGCCTTAGGAATTGGTTATGATGTAGAGTTAGCTAATGGGAACATAGAGAGGATTAGGACTATCATTCGCGGTTGCACGTTAAACTTTCTGAATTGTCCTTTCAACATAGACCTTCTACCCATCACATTAGGAAGTTTTGATGTCATCATTGGTATGGATTGGTTGTCGAAGTATCGTGCTCATATACTTTGCGATGAGAAGATCGTGCGTGTGCCGTACGGCAAGGAGATTCTGAACATACCAGGAGATCGATAGGATTTGAGAGGCCCATCTAGATTAGCGGTCATATCTTGCACTAAATTTCCGAAGCTAATGAAAAAGGATGTTGCCTTTTCTTAGCTCAAATTTCTGAGAAAGGAGGGAAGGAGAAGAAAGAAAGGTGCATTGGAGATGTACATATAGTTCTTGATTTTTCGGATGTGTTTCCCGATGAATTGCCGGGAATCCCGCCTACTAGACAAGTAGAGTTTCAAATTGAGTTGATACCTGGTGCTGCACCCGTGGCACGAGCGCCTTATCGTCTTGCACCTACTGAACTGGAAGAGTTGTCGAAACAATTAGCGGAGTTAGCCGAAAAGGGATTTATAAGACCAAGTTCTTCGCCTTGGGGAGCCCCGGTCTTATTTGTGAAGAAGAAGGATGGATCGTTTCGCATGTGTATTGATTATCGAGAGTTGAACAAGTTAACGGTGAAGAATAGATACCCGTTACCGAGGATCGACGATTTGTTCGATCAGCTTCAAGGATCGAGTGTCTATTCGAAGATCGATTTGAGATTGGGATATCATCAGCTTCGAGTTCGCGAGGAAGATATTCCGAAAATGGCTTTCAGAACCCGTTACGGGCATTATGAGTTTCAGGTGATGCCGTTTGGGTTGACCAACGCACTGACGGTATTCATGGACCTCATGAATCGGGTGTGTAAGCCTTACTTGGATAAGTTTGTGATTGTGTTCATCGATGACATTCTAATTTATTCGAAGAGCGAGAAAGAGCATGAGGAGCATCTAAGGCTTATCTTAGAATTGCTCAGGAAGGAGAAACTGTATGCCAAGTTTCCTAAATGTGAATTTTGGATTCTGACGGTACAATTTCTGGGTCATGTGATTGATAGACAAGGAGTTCATGTAGATCCTGCTAAGATTGAAGCGATTAAAGATTGGGCTGTACCTACGACCCCAACAGAAGTTCGTCAATTTTTGGGTCTAGCCGGTTATTACCGAAGATTCATTGAGGGATTTTAGAAGATAGCAAAACCGTTGACCAAATTGACTCAAAAGAGTGTTAAGTACGAATGGGGAGATAAGGAAGAGGAAGCATTTCAATTACTTAAGGAAATGTTGTGTAGTGCCCCTATCTTAGCGTTACCTGAAGGTAATGAGGACTTTGTCGTCTATTGTGACGCTTCTCATAAAGGTTTAGGAGCTGTGCTAATGCAACGAGAGAAAGTGATAGCTTATGCTTCCCGACAGCTCAAGAAGCACGAGAAGAACTACACCACCCATGATTTGGAGTTAGGTGCTGTGGTTTTTGCCTTGTGGATATGGAGACATTATCTGTATGGTACCAAATGTGTTGTATTCACGGATCACAAAAGTCTACAACACATCTTGAATAAAAAAGAGCTCAACATGAGATAGCGACAATGGATTGAGTTGCTAAGCGATTATGATTGTGAAATTCGCTACCATCCTGGTAAAGCAAACGTTGTTGCTGATGCTCTTAGTCGAAAGGAGAGAATTCCACCATTACGAGTTAGGTCATTAGGAATGACTATCATATCGCCATTACCGTCTCAAATATTAGAAGCTCAAATGGAAGCGTTGAAAGCAGAAAATTGACCTGCTGAGAACATATTTGGGATGGCAGAAAATGAGAAGGGATTTGTTAAGTGTTCTGATGGAGTATTATGTTTTGGAGAGCGAAGTTGGGTACCATTGTATGGAGGAATTCGAGAGTTGATTATGCATGAGTCGCATAAGTCAAGATACTCTATTCATCCTGGGTCTGACAAGATGTACCAGGATTTGAAAAAGTTATATTGGTGGCCAAATTTGAAGGCAGATATAGCGTTGTACGTTAGTAAGTGTTTGACATGTTCTAAGGTTAAAGCCGAACATCAAAGACCGTCAGGATTATTGACGCAGCCAGAACTCCCGGTTTGGAAATGGGAGCGGATTAGGATGTACTTTATTACCAAATTACCAAAGACAGCTAGCGATTGTGACGCTATATGGGTAATTATGGATTGATTGACTAAGTCTGCTCATTTCGTGGCGATTAGTGAAGATGATAGTGTTGACAAACTTGCGAGGTTGTATGTGAAGGAGATTGTTTCTCGTCATGGAGTTCCGATATCGATTATTTCTGATCGCGACAGCCGCTTTACGTCAGCATTGTGACGATCACTTCAAACCACTTTGGGGACGAGACTTGATATGAGTACTACATATCACCCCCAAACCGATGGTCAAAGTGTTAGAACTATTCAGACTTTGGAGGATATGCTTCGTGCATGCATAATAGACTTTGGTAAAGGCTGGGAGAAATATCTACCCCTTGCGGAGTTCTCCTACAACAATAGCTACCACACAAGTCTTAAAGCTGCACCATTTGAAGCTTTATACGGCCGTAAATGTCGTTCGCCTATTGGTTGGGCTGAAGTTGGAGATAGCCAACTCACAGGCCCTGAACTTATTTTGGAAACTACTGAGAAAGTAACGCAAATTCGAGATCGATTGCAAGCAGCTAGGGATAGGCAAAAAAGTTACACCGATCAGAGACGTAAACCCCTAGAATTCCAGGTTGGAGACAAAGTGATGCTGAAAGTCTCGCCTTGGAAGGGTGTGATACGTTTTGGGAAATGTGGGAAACTTAATCCCCGCTACATTAGACAATTTCTTATTTTGGAACGAATTGGGCCCATGGCTTATCGGTTGGAATTACCACCGGAATTGAGTAAAGTTCATGATGTGTTTCATGTTAGCAATTTGAAGAAGTGTCTTTCGGATGAAACGCCGGTTATACCAATTAAGGATATTCGTGTGGATGAAAGTTTGAATTTTGCGGAAGAGCCGATTGAGATACTGGATAGAGAGATTAAATGACTTAAGAGAAGTCGTATTCCGCTCATCAAAGTTCGTTGGAATTCGCGGCATGGACCGGAATTCACGTGGGAACAGGAGGATGAGTTTCGAAAGAAATATTCGAAGCTTTTTACTTCGTAGATTGGTTTGTTCCGAGAGAAACCCGGGACGGGTTTCTTCTGAGGCTGGGAGGATGTGACAACTGGCAAATTAGGGAGCCATTTTGAAAACCCGCATTACTTTAAAAATTTTAATTTCGGAATATTTGAAGAGTTTATTGTGACGAGATATTTTATGAACGTTGGAATGTGATTTTAATCGTACGTTATTTATGGGATTCGATTATTTATTAATGGTTTGGTTCGAATCATTCGTGATGATTTATTTTTGAGATCATTATTTTGGCACTACATTGACTCCGGCACTAGGATAACCTAACAATTTTAATTACTTAAATATTGGTTCGGAAATATATATATATATTTTTGGAACGTATCGCGAGATTTTTGATTATTTGGAATGAGTTCGGTTCGAGAGAGTTGAATTGTTCATTAAAGTTTCGGGATTGGTCCGTGTATTTTACACCGGGTTACTTCACCACCCTAACCTTAATAATATTAACACATTATTATTATTATAAATAACATTTTTTTAATAAGAGTACACTACATATTGGTCCTTGTTGTTTTGTCGCCTGGCACTAACACAAACACAACCACACCAACTCTCATCTCTCTCTCTCTCAATATATCCCTCCCACCTCACAAAACCCTAGCCGCCGCTCACTTTTCCGGCCACCACAGCCGCCACCGCCGCTCCACCATCAACACCAACACCACCAATCGACTCCCCATTTCATCCTCTACCCGATCTACATAAACACGCGCCCTAAAACTTACATTTTCATCTCGATATCATCATAAATTCATCACCATCTTTCTTGTTTTTGAAGTTCCTTACGTTTTGGTCTTGGGAATCGAAGGTAAGACGAGTTTTAGCTCGTATTGTGGTGAAAGACGTGACCAAGGGTCACGAATTTGATTTTCTTTTCGGGTTTTATGGATAAAAACGCAAGACTCAAGTGAGTTTTTGATAAAATGGATTAAATGAAGAGTTTGGTATCCGGGTTCTTGTTTTTCTTGATGGGTCGAGACATAACCGAGAGCTATTGCTCTCGGCTTGGGTCATTTTTGAGTTATTTTGGCCACTTGATGTATATTTGGTCCTTGGTGATCGATTTGAGGGTGTTTGGATTATCATTTTTGTGTTGAATGATTCTTGGATGATTGAGACCTCCATGTTGTTGTTTGGTTTTGAGGCCGACGACCCAAAGGGTCGGTTTGGTTTTGGTTCGAGGCTCACATGAGCTAGCTGAGACCCTAGAGGTCTCGGGTGGGACCCACAAGACTTGTGGTGAAGTATTGACCCGGGTGTGACTTGGTAGGTCGACCCGTATGTGTAATATTTGATTTTTGGTTGTAGTATATAATTGATGGATTATATTGGTTGTTGGTTTATTATTATTGTGTTTGACATAGAGGTTTCGGACTCGTGGTATTATTGTTGGAGTTGTTGTCGAAGTGATACTGGGGACCGATTGTGAGACAGTCACTTAGAATGACGGAGATAGATTAGTCGGGTGCCGTAGTCGGACCCTCATGTTGTAGCACGTGAATATGGGATTGTTTTGGACGGAGTTGATTTATTTATTTTGACTTGATTATTATTTTGGACTTGGACTATGAGCCGAGAGTGATGACTCGGACATGTGACCAAATTCTTACGACTCGATAAATATTTAAAATCAAACATTAAAAACAATACTCGTAATAATATTATTGATTTATTTATTTTGACTTGACTATTATTCTTAGAGAAATGCTAAATCCTCCTACCAAAACCTCTTACTTATCCTCTTACTCACAGGATCCTGACAAGTGTCAGAACCGATGGTTTAGATTCAGAGAGAGGCTTTAGCAATGCTCTTATTCTTATTCTTTTTTACTTGCCCTGTGCATTAAAAGTTCTCTTTTCTCAACCTCACATTTTTAATGTTGTATCTGAAAGTCCATTCTCTTTTTTAATTCTCACATATATATCTGTCTGTTTCTTTCCTTTTATACTGGTCTTCCGGTTTTGGGTCCGGTGTAGCTATTGTTTGTTTCCAACGAGTCTTTAACTTATGTAATATTTCTATTTCTACATACTTGGGAGGAAGAAAATCTTGGGCTTACATTAAAATGCTTCTTTAGAAACTTTTTGTGCCTCAGATTCGATCTTTTCTGAATCAAGTCATCAAATTCTAAGTCAAATGTATCTTTGCTAGTTATTCTTCTTTCTATCATACCCGTCCTTATAAATCTCATTGTATCAATTCGAGATTACGCTCTAAAATAAAGGAGGAAAAGAAAGATATATATGACATAGAACTTGATGGCATGATTCGGAAAAGTATGGACTGTAAAGCCAAAAAGTCTCTAAAGATGCAACTTAATGCAAACGCGCGACTTTCTTCCTCTCAAGATGGTTTTTATCTTATTTTTATTTTTCAAGTCCTGGTTGTGAGCATATAGTGGCTCATTAGGCATATAATGTCTCTTGTAATTGTTATATCTATGTACATTGCTAAGTTCTTTTAATAAATAATAAGTATTTATTTGTGTTGTTGCACTAGACCTTATTGTGTATTTAATGTTGTTTAACAATTTAACCATATGCTATCATATCAAACTTCCAGTAAATGTCAACTCACATGATATTAATCTTCTTGTACATGTCACCTTGTGATTTTCTTCCTACACGGGATTTTTTTAAAATATATATATATATATATATATATATATATATATATATATATATATATATATATATATATATATATATATATATATATATATATATATATATAAACTCATATTCTTGAAAGTGAAAAATTAATAAAGCTATATATGGAAACGATAAACTTTTATTATTATTTTCGTTTATAACCTATAACAAATATTATTTTCATTCAGTTTAAATCGTGTTTAATCCCAAAATTCTTAAACTTTTATTATTTTTCGTCTATAACCCATAATTTTTTTATCACTACAATTATCTGCCGCTATAAAATCTCATTGCTATGCACGGGTACTCGTCTAGTTTTTAGAATATAAATTCAATGTAAGTGGTTGTAAATAATTAAGTGTAATAAGTTCCTTAATTCAATTAAATCCTATATCCTCCTAATTAATTTTTCCTTTCATGTATGCTTTGTGTTATCCAAAGTTGCATTAAGATCTTTCCAATTTACAAACTGTTATTCTCATATGGTCGTGCCTAATCTACAATGTTACAAATCAAATGGTTATGGTTAAAGTCGTGTCAAGATTTTTATGTTATAGTTACGTAGATTGTTGATGAGTGCTTAATCACTCATCCTTTTTATGCCTTAATTCAGACCAAAAACACAGAATACTAACCAAAAATGCCAAGAGAATGCATGTTTTTGTATTTGTGTATGTGCAGGTATGGATATGAGAGAAATGAACAAAATCGACACCAAAACCGACAAAAGCGAGCACGAGAATGGAAAGTGTTAAAAGCCGGAGTCGGGGAAGTCAAATGGTCAAAGTCCAAGCTTAAAAAGTCAAATTCAACCTCAGAGATTCGTCAAAGTTACATATTTGCTCCCTGGTCAAAGTTTTGAGTATTGGCGAATTTAGTCCCTGCAGTTTCAGAGAATTACACAAATGGTCCCTTGGAATAATATTCAAAGAATGGTCAAAGTCAACCCTCAACTATGTGAGAATGGCAAGAATTATCCTTGGAAAGTACATTTGGAGAATTACAGTTTCAGTCCCTATGATTTGTAAATTTACAACATTGGTCCTTGTTTGAAATTATTTGTCCTAAATCTAACTAACAACCGGATCCACTTTAATATCCATAAGCCCAAAATCATTAATAGCCCAATACCTTACCCTAAACTAAACCTACCCAGTCCAACAAACAAAACCCGGCCTGCTTCCACCCTCGGTCAATACCCAGTCAACGCAAGCAATAAAAATAAAAACCACCCCTAATCCATTTCCCGCCCCCCAATTTTCTACTCAACCCAGAATTACCATGAACCCTAAAATTCCCCACGCCCAAAATTACCATGATTGGATAGAATTACCTCATCATTTGTGCTTCTAGAAGGGTCAGTCACGTGTCAGGGAATGTCAGGCACATGTCAGGGGTACGTGGACCAATTATATCACATACGCAGGATCAAGGATGTCACATCAAATCAATCAAGGGCTACGAATGATTGGATGCATCTAGAAAATGATCAAACGGCTCAAAGGGACTCAAACAAACACACTTCTCACACGGATAGATTACCTGGACATACCCTAGCAGGCTCTCACCTCTCCTATATATACCCCCCTCCATCACAGTAGTTAGGGTGCCTTTTTTCATGTATTGTTATGCTGTCGTTTTAAAATTGTAATAAATTTCTTTTATTAATGAAAAGTTTATTTCAATTCTCTTAGTTACTTGTCTTAATTTTAGTTATTCATTGCTTATTTAAATAATTTCTTTCAGCTTATTGTTTCTGTTTTCATTATTGCTTTATAATTCAGTCCTAATTTCCAACTTATTTACTTATTGTTAATTAAAGCTTACATAAAAAAATAAAATAAAATAAATAAATAAATAAATAAATAAATAAATAAATAAATAAATAAATAAATAAATACAAGGAACTTAATTACAAAAGCTTCAATAAGCTTTTAATTTGTTTTATCAGTTTCATATAAGCTTCTAATAGCTTTTGTGGAGCTTTGTTTGGCACCAAATACTCATATCTCTCATAAGCTCAAAAAGTCAACTCTGGTCAAACATCAGCTTATTGTGATAAGCTAAGCTTATTTTGGAGTTAAGGCAGTCAATAAGGTGCTATTGGCCTGTCAAAAGACAGGCAAGCTAAGTGAATCCCCCTCTATTTGAGCTGAGGGGGAATTTTGGTTGTAAGTTCATTCCATTTAAATTCCTGCTGAATTATTAGTATAAGTAGTATTAGATCTGTGTTTATTTGCTTTGTTTAATTCTGATAATAGTTGAATAGTAGTAGTTTGATTTATTTGTTTGGCTGATTATTGATTGAAGTTGTAGTTTGATATCTCACTTCTATTGCTACTGTTGCATCTGTGGATCTGTGTTATTAGTGTATTACATCTGATATCTGTGTTTTCTGGGAGTAATTTGCATCAGTGAATCATTGTTGGATCTGAGTTTGAGGTTTGGTTAGGATTGGATTGAGTTTGATATAACTGTGGTGTTGATTTGGGTTGTAACAGTTTACATCTAGGGTGTTTGGCATAGTATAGTTGGTTGGTATAATTGCTTTTTCAGAGGTTGTGTTTGTTTCTGATAAGTTAACTAGGTTGTGTTAGACTTCATTTGGTATAATAATAGTTGAGTAGCTACGTTAAAGTCAAATCCATTTGTTTCATCATTTATTCGCATAACTGTTAGAGCATGTAGGTGGTATTAGCTTAAAGTTAGTCACTAAAGTAGTTTATATAGCTTATTTAAGTTGCATAGTAGCTTATTACTACTTAATTCATCATTTGAAACTGCTTATAATTCATTTTAGTCAAAGCATATTTCAAATCAAAAAGTCAAAATAGTCCATACTCAGTTTTTTTAAGAACTTTGTGAGCAATTCTAAGTTTTAGTTTTTCTTAAAAATACTTTTGGATTGTTATTTTCTAAACTTTAGCAGTTGGTAAAGAAAAATCAAAAAGAAAATCAAGGTTTGGAACACTTTTGCTTATTGAAAAAGCTTTGGGAAATTAACTGTTTGATCAAAAAGTACTCTGCACCATCAGTTTTTAAACAAGTTCCTAGGCTTATTTGAGGTAGTTAATTGGATTTGAAGTCTGTTTTCTGGGTGGATTTATGATCTATGGTAGCTAGTCAGTGTTTTGCATTCATAAGCTCACACTCATCAGCTTACTTACCTTGCTTATTTACCTAATAAGCTGAGTAGGTTGACATAGTATCTGTTTTCCATATTCAGGCCTGCAAGTGTGGTTTTGTACTTAAAATCTGAGATTCAATTGTTGATTTAAGTTCATTTGCACCCTAAGTAGTTGTTCTCAGTTGATTTGTGCCTTCTGCTTATTTGTATCAGCTTATTGCTTATTCTACTTGGCTTATTGAACTTGAATTGTGCCCACATCTGTGTTTCTGTGCATCTTTTGGCCTCACAACTGTTTCATCAAGCTTAAATTAGTTTAAAAATCAGTTGGTTAAAGTTTTGGTCAGTTTGGTAAAGTTTTGCTTATAAATAAGCACTTTTCAATAAGCAGTTTAGGGCTAATCAGCACTTCCAGTGCTTGTTTTTCAAATTTTATATTTTTCCTAGCTTTAAAATATTATTTTAGATTTTCCCTGAAATTTTCATATTTTTCTGAGCTCATTTACTATTTTTCCTATTTAATTTTCATTTTTAATCAATTTTAATTACTTTTTAATTACTGAAAAATACAAAAAAATCAGAAAAACCCCAGAAAAATCCAAAAAAAAATATTAGAAAATTATTTTTAGTTATTTTAGAATTTTAGAAATTTATTTTGCATTTTTCTCAATTTATTTGCATTTTCTTTTAATTTTTAATTAGTTAAATTAGTTTTTAATTCATAATAAATAAATAAAAAGTCAAAAAAATATTTTTCTTTTTCTCAAAATTTTCTTTATCATTTTTAATTTTTGAAAATTATTTCCAAGTCCGTAGGAGTAGCGTAGCTTAAAAGTCGCGTTTTATTTCGTTCGTTAACGTTTATTTTCCGTTTTAGCTTACGTTTTCGATTCTACGTTACGTTTCTAGTTGCCTTACTTGATTTACGTGTTTAGTTGATTATTTGTGCTTCATTTACTATTTCATTAGTATAATCTCATTCACATCACTTTTTACCACTTTTCACGACACATTTTCCGAATCGGAAATTCGGAATTCCATTCACCCTTCACACGGAATACGACCTCGGATTATCCGTATTTCTTTGCGGATCTCTTGAGCTTATATCTATACTATAATTTGATTTTTCACGAATCAATTGTTAATGACCACAAAGTTATGGTCAAATTTGTAGAAAATTGTCGCTATATAATCTTAAGTCTTAACCACTCTATAAGTGTTTGTGAAAGTAGTCGCCTTACATTTATATAAAGTTGCACTAATAACAAAACCATGTTCAAATTTTAAACATTTATTTCTGTGTTCAGTTTACCAAACACTCAACTTGTGTGCAAAATACATGTTTCTTAGTTGATGAGAGCAAAAAGGGAACAGAATCAGTATACAATATCTAATATTTTTAGTATGTTAACTTGTTGAGAAAGCTTTAAAAGTTATAAGGAGCTACTCGGTTAGTAATCTTTTAACGATTGAATTTGATATTTTAATATATCGAGTATAAGTTATTTATTTAGGGTAAGGATTCAGTGAGAAGAAAATTTAAAATGAGAAGAATAAGAAATAACTATAACCGCATATTTGAGATGTATTGGCTTGAATTAGATGCATCTCTACATTTAAATGCATCACAATTAGTTTCGAAAGTAATTTTGAAGTTAAAACGATGCAAAGTAGTACTAGCAACAAATTTGACCCGCAGAGGATGAAAAATATATAGTATTCGTCTAACTTGATGAAATGCATCTAATATATGTATATGCATCTAATTTTTAGCTAGAAAATATATTATGGTTATAGTTATTTTTCATTATTCTTATTTTAAGTTTTCTTTTTTTCGCTGGATACTTACCCTAAATATTGGGTAAGGTTCTGGTGAGTAAGAAGAAAACTTAAAATGAGAAGAATGATATATAACTATAACTGCATATTTGAGATGCATCGGCTTGAATTAGATGCATCTCTATTCAAGTCGATGCATCTCAAATATGCGGTTATAGTTATTTCTCATTCTTCTCATTTTAAGCTTTCTTCTCATTTAGCGAGAATATATATATATATATATATATATATATATATATATATATATATATATATATATATATATATATATATATATATATATATATATATATATATATGTTGAAACTACGAATGGTAGAAGGGTGTAGGGGGTCTTGAGAACCTTTGTATACTGTTTTTCTCATTACTCGTGAATCGTGATAGTATCAAATATCATACTTATATCTCATTTTCTTGGACAATTACAATTATAACTATAAAAAAGATGTTGTATATAGCTACTGGAGATAGCCCAAGCAGTTCCAAGTGTGCGGAATCAATCCCATCAACCAGAGGTTGTGGGTTTAAACATTATAAGATGCGTATGTATGATTTATTCTTGTACAAAAAAACGTCTTGTAAATAACTAAGTGAACATATCTTCCGTACTCTATTGTCTAAGATGTTGTGAGTTAGATAACAATGAAAACATATTCAAGTCTCTCAAAATTAGGATTGAATTGAGGATGCTTGTGCATCACACTCTAGGCCTATGAGAATGAGCTAATCCAAAACTGTATGCATTCCTATCTAGATGTGTTAGATAAAGGCCATGATTTTGATGTAACAGTTACTCAAAGATACGCACAATAATGGATAAATTTGCAACACAATGTGGTCGCACCCCGACCACTCTAGAAGTTTGGAAAATACACGCGAGTATCAGTGGCACAGCTTGAACGTGTTGTTTGGTGGGACAAAACATTTTGAAAATTAATTGTAACTTTCTAGCATAAGTGACTATTTGTATAGTCATATAGAAAACAAAAGGCAAAACTAGTACACTACCAAAACTTATTACAAAAAGTACCAATTGACAACAATTTTCTTGAACTCTTCGAAAGCTCTATACATTCATATCTACTCATTCTACTATAAAAGAAACTAATTTGTACTAGACGAATCAATAGCAAAACAAATACTAAGAGAATTTGTGAACAGATTACATCTTTGCATGTTCCTTTTTATTGTGTTTGACTTTTCCTCATCAGCTTAGCTTTGTTAGTTGTTACCAAATATTTAGGAGGCCAAAACGTAAAATGTACTACCTAAATTTTTATGTCCATACAAATCGCTAGTTGTGAGCTAAAATTTAGAGGGGGCCAACACCCCTTCTAGCCCCTTATATCCTCCGCCAATGGCGAGTATGGTCACGTTATCAAGCAAAGCGAATATTACTTAACTATATTGAAAGTTTAAATTTTAAATTCGAGTTTTTTCCTTGTTGGAAAACAATCTCTCTACAAGTATAGAAAGTCATGTAAAAATATCCACGGTTGGCTGATGGTAACAACAAAAGTTAATGAAATCGTGTCTAAATTGCTCTATCTAAATTACGCTAACAATATCAAAGATGCACAAAGTTGTAGTAAAAATTCTTGCACTATTTATTGCCACCCCAACAAATCTAGAATTACATGTGAATATGGTCACGTTATCTAGCACCTCGAGATAAAATCATATTCAAAATTCAAAGTTGAAAATATTTTTTCCTCTTGTCGGAATACCAATCTCTCGACAAGGTTTCTATATGTTGCAAATAGGTTTTGTTTTAACAAGGAAATACATTTAATTCTCTACAAGGTACATAAACGTGAATACTAACTCTGGAAAACCATTAATTTTCCAAATTGAATTTTGAATGAGGTCTTATCTTCGAGATGCTAGATAAGTGACCAATCTCCTAAAAAGTATATAAATTTCTTTACTTGTTCGTATACCAATATCCCAACAATTATATAATTTTTTTGATTGTTGGTATACCAATCTCCTGACAAAGGTATAATTACTTTAGAATGTATTCACGTTTTTTAGATGATAAGAACAAAAGTTGTGTGAAATCTCATATATATGATTTTCTTCTTATCATGACCCGAATTTTCCTAAGAAGGGCTTCTTTTCTTCATAATGCACATCACTCTTATTCTTATTCTTGTTTTTCTTCTTTTGAGCTTTCTTTTCCTGTGCATTAGAAGCTCTCTTTTCTCAACCTCACATTTTGAGTGTTGTATCTGAAAGTTGATTCTCTTTTTTGCTTCTCACATATATATCAGTCTACTTCATTATATTTTTCCTGGTCTTTCGGTTTTGGGCGTCTGATGTGGCTATTGTTAGTTTCCAACAAGTATTTAACCTATGTAATGTTTCTTTCTCTATCAACTTGAGAGGAAGAAAATCTCGGGCTTGCATTAAAATGCTTCTTTAGTGACTTTATGAGCCTCAGATACGATCTTTTTAGAATCAAGTTATCAACTTCTGAGTCAAATGTATCTTTACTAGTCATTCTTCTTTCTATCATAGTCGTCCTCATAAATCTTATTGTCTCAATTAGAGAATACGCTCTATAATAAAGGAAGAAAAGAAAAGATATATGTGACATAGAACTTGATGGCATGATTCGGAAAAGTATGGATTGTGAGGCCATAAAGTCTCTAAAGAGGCAATTTAATGCAAACACAAGACTTTCTTCCTCTCAAGATGGTTTTCATCTTATTTTTCTTTTTCAAGTCCTTGTTATGAGCATGTAGTGGCTCAATAAGCGAATAATATCTCTTGTACTTGCTATATCTATGTACGTTGCTAAGTTCTAATTTCATAAATAATAAGTATTTACTTTCTATCGTTAATGCTCTTGCACTAAACCTTGTTGTGTATTAATGTTGTTTAACAATTTAACTATATGTTGTCTTATCAAACTTCTAGTAGTATAGCTCTATAAATTAATAATGTTAGAACCGGGATATTTTATTAATTTAGTGAGATATTGTTTTATCGATAAATTAATAATTTATTAATTTAAAGAAGTTTACGTATCGCCTATAAATTTCCAATTCGAATATACTAGTTACAATGTATACTAGTTAGAAATGAAAAATAAATTAAAAAAAAAACAAGTTTCAATTAACATTTTATGAATTCATAGCATTAGAAAAATTGTGGAATTTTTAAGTAATTATTAAATTATAGTTTCGTTGGTGTGTGTGTGTGTGTATACACACACACACACACACACACACACACACACACTGGGGTTTAAAAAACTTATTATCTTATTATTTATCATTCCAAATATGTACAGGTCCCACGTTGGGACTGGACAAATTATTAATTTTATCGAGGTTATTAATTTATCGAGTATTAATTTATAAATGTTTTATTGTATTATACTCTTCTAGTACATGTCACATTATTGTGATTTTCTTCCTTTCTAGGAAAATGTTCATTTATTCTTAGAATAAAACTTCAATATAAGTGGTTGTAAATAATAAAGTGTAATATGTTCCTTGATTCAATTAAATCCTATATCTAGAAAAGCAAAGATTACTGAACTTTATTGAAAATTCAAGATTTAATATAGAGTTTTCAAAATTGTTCAAAATTATTCATTTTTGTTAGATGATAACAACAAAAGTTGTATGAAATCTTGTTTTAATCGCTCTAACAATTTCAAAAATGCACAAAGTTATTGTAAAATTTCTTGCACTATGTTATTTCCACCCAAACTAGGGGTGAGCAATCCCGACCGAATCCCGACATATCCTGATCATCCCGAAACCGAACCGTTATCATTACCTTTCCTTTTCCCTTTCCCGAGTTTGAACCAAACATACCCTTAATCTTTTCCAAGCAACAACAACAACACCAAACATACCCATAATGCCTCAAGCAGCGTCACGAGTCTTTTAGACAATGGATATATTTAGTTTCAAACTAAGATAGAAGAAAGATAAAAGGTAAAATGACACTGTTTACTATAGTCCATAATAATCGTTGTCATACAACGATAATTACAAATCTACGTGGTTTGTCAAGTTGCAATGCTGGTTCTTATCGGTAACGATCATAAGACTGGGTATAATAAGGAACACATCCACCAACGCCACCTCAACGACATATTAGTTTTCACTCTTTCACCAAACAATCGTAATAGTGACTACCAAACCAACAACACAAACATACTTCACAATAGCCTGTACACATGATAACTAGTTTTCATTCTGTGGCGCAGACGACCAAACCACCTAAAATTGTACCATTCACCCGTTCAAAATGGTGGCCGTAATAGGCTTGACACGTCAATGGGGGTGTTGCACGCATGGTGCACCATTATTACGCTTAGTCTTAACTTGCTCCACTTAATAAAAGAAGACAAACGGTGACCGGTAATAGATTTTTGGGGGTGGTGGTGTATAAAGAAGATGATGGGCATATTTTTAGTGATACATGATGAAAGATTATTTCCATGACATCATATTTTAAGCATAGCTAACATTCTCATTTAACATAACAAATAAATTATGGCTCTTTATTTATGCATCTTACTGTTTTTTTAAGACAGTGAGTTGTATAATATCATAGTGACTACCAAACCAACAACACAAACATACCTCACAATAGCCTGTACACACGATAACTAGCTTTTCATTCAGTGGCGCAGACGACCAAACCACCCAAAATTGTACCATTCACCCATTCAAAATGGTGGCCGTAATAGGCTTGACACGTCAATGGGGTGTTGCACGCATGCTGCACCATTATTACGCTTAGCCTTAACTTGCTCCACTAAACAAAAGAAGATAAAATGTGACCGGTAATAGGTTTTTAGGGGTGGTGGTATATAAAGAAGATGATGGGCATATTTTTAGTGATACATGATGAAAGATTCCATGACATCATATTTTAAGCATAGTTAACATACTCATTTAACATAACAAATAAATTATGGCTCTTTATTTATGCATCTTACTGTTTTTTTTTAAGACAACGAGTTGTATAATATCATACAAACTATTCTCAATCGTCAAGCACATGTAGTGGGGTATTTATCAATTTTGGTGGCATGCAACTAACTTATTTATAATTATGTAATTTTGGCAGTATATTAAACGTTTTTCTTGTAGTGTAGGCTTGATCATTCGAGTTCATGGGAATTCGAGTTATTTTCTGATCAAGAAAGCCAGTTTGAAGAAGAGATCACATAAACAATGTCGGACCTAACTATGGAGGAATACATGACGAAAAGCCGAGAGGATTATGGCTCGGGTGTTGCTAGACCAAAAATTGATAAAGATGCTAGATTTAAGTTGAAAGGTCAATTTCTCAAGGAATTGCGTGAACGTACTTTCAGTGGATCAGATAATGAAGATGCAAATGAGCACATTGAAAGAGTTCTTGAGTTTGTTGATTTGTTTACTACTCCAAATGTGACTCCATATCAACTTATGCTTCGTGTTTTCCCTATCACAATTATTGGAGCAACAAGTAGATGGTTAAGGAATGAACCTGTTGGTTCTATTACTACTTGGGAAGTTCTAAAGGGAAATGTTTTGAGCAAATATTGTCCGCCTTCTCGTACAACTAAAAAGATGAAGGAAATCAATAATGTTAATCAATAGCCTGATGAAACTCTTTACCAGGCTTTGGGAACGATTCAACAAACTTTTATTAAGATGTCCTCAACATTATTTGACCAGTATGTATGAAGTGATTTTGTTTTACAAAGGATTGTATGTGCCAACTAGACAAATTCTTGATTCTAAGGGTGTTGTGCCTCAAATGAGTGCATCTAATGCTAAGAAAGCCATCCAAGAAATGGCTAACCATTCTCAAAAATTTCACTATAGAACATCTACTAGAAACAAATGTAGTGATACTTCTGAGGGTTGATGTGTTATTTTAGGTCTATATAATTTTACCAAGTTTTAAATTTATTTATTGCCGAACTAACATCTAGACTTAAACACTAATTAGCAGTGTACCTGATCAATGTGTATAGTTTTTAGGTAAGCAAGGTTTGTTCACTAGGAGCGAGGCTAAAATGATCTAAAGGTATTTATACTAATCTAAACTAAACTAAACTATCCTAACCTAGAAAGCAATTAAAGATTAAGGGGGTTTAGCCTGAGAGACTAGCACGAGTTTTATGTTTTCTAGTTAGCTAAATACGTGAAAATAAATACTTAAATTAAAGTGTAGTCAAATGCAAGATAGAAGAATGGGTTAGCCAAGTTTAATCTATTTATTAATTATATATGCTTATGACTACTTGTTTTAATTCATTATGTTGTTAATCGGCATATAAATTACGAAATTACATCACAATTAAGTAACTAGCCCTCGGGGCGGATATGACGAAAGATCATAGTGACTTGTCTAGCATCAATACTAACTTATTGCTTTAAACTTTCTAACCTAGTTCGGTATTACACGGTACTAGTCCAATTACGTTGTAGACACGTTCCGTTTATACCAAACAATGATTTCTAATAGAGATTCGGGTTAACACACATATAACTCAACTAAAGCAACCACAATTATAGGAAGTTAAGTCACATCAATTAAAGTTATAAGGATCCTAACCTAGTTACATAGACTTCTACTAGTTATAAGCAATAAACAAGTTTTTATCGACAAGCACCCAATCCAATAACAAAGTAAATCAATTCCAACACAAACATAAAAACTAATAAAACTTCAGAAACATGGCTAACACTAACGGCTGTTAGCCTATAATCTCAGTAACAATACATAAAGTTGTAATCAAAGCAAATGAATAGGAATTCATAATGAAAACGATACGCTAACCGAACGATTACACTTAATATAACATTCTTGATATGTTCTTCTAGGATGATTAGATCTTCAAGGAGGTCTTCTGCTATTTGGAGGGGTTTTTAGTCACCTGGGAATGACCCCAAGGGTCCTTAATGAGTCCGATATTAATAGTTTCTGAAATCGGGGTCGATACAACATATATGGAGGTTTTGATACGCCGTATCTATAAGTAAACGTAGCCTCCAAGTTTGAAACTGACTTGATATGGCGTATCTAGAATTCTGATATGGAGTATCAGCTAATATAATACGCTGTATCTCCTTCAGGAATAGATAGATCTCCTTTTTCTCTTTCTGCGGCCGCTTGAATCAACTAAAACGGAGTCTAGAAGAAGTTTTACGGTCAAAATACTAAAGCATCTCTGAGTATGTTCTTCAAATCGACCAAGTTTCATATACGGTGTATTTCCAAAGATGGATGCGCTGTATTCATCAAAGTCAGGCAAGGTCTTGAAATCTTCTAAGTATATGGATACGGCGTATCTAATTAGCATTGATAAGCCGTATTTAATGTCTGATTAGTAGGCTTTCTTCAGTATCATTGTTTTTGCTCCAAAACACGTCTTTTTCCATAACTTTCTCCAAATGCTCCAATATTACTGAGATTTACAAAAATAAATGATTAAGTACCAAATCTCATATAAAATAGTATAAATCAAGTAATATACATGGGATAAATGATAATAACAATATGTCGTTATTTGATGTCATCAAGGGTGAAGTATAAAGCGGGTCAAATGATCAAACTGCCATGTTCAAATAGAGAAAATAGAGTTGTGGTTGTTGCTTTAATCCTGGACGTAAGTTTATTTTTTATGAGATCGGACGGTTGGTTTCACATTTTAACCTTTTTATTTTGATCCCATTTTGTATAGGATGTCAACCCATTATTTTCATACCAATCTCTCGACAATGTTGCCATACGTTGTAGAGAGGTTATTTTCTAACTAAGAAATATATTTATTTGATTAATTCTTCACGAGGTACATAAACGTGATCACTCACATTAGAAATGCTAAATAACGTGTCAGATCTCTCGACAAGTATATAAATTTATTAACTTTTTCATATACCAATCTCCCGACAGTTATATAACTTTTTTTTTATTGTTGCTATACCAATCTCCTGACAAAGGTATTAATTACGTTTGAACGCATTCATGTTTTATATGATAAGAACAAAATTTGTGTGAAACCCCAGATACATGGATTTTATTCTTATTATGACCTAAGCTGAATTTTCCAATATAAACGGCTTCTTTTCTCCATAATTCACATCACTCTTATTCTTGTTCTTGTTTTTCTTATTTTGAGTTTACTTGTCCCGTGTTCGAAGCTCTCTTTTCAAAACTTCAGATTTTGAGTGTTGTATCTGCAAATTGATTATCTTGCTTAGTTCTCACAGATATATCGGTCTATTTCATTCTTTGGTTAGTTCCCAATGAGTCCTTAACTTATGTAATATTCCTTTTTTTTACCAACCTGAGAGGAAGAAAATCTTGGGCTTGCATTAAAATGCTTCTTTAGAGACTTTCTAAGCCTCAGATTCGATCTCTTCATAATCAAGTTATCAAATTCTAAGTCAAATGTATCTTTGCTAGTTATTCTTCTTTCTATCATACCCGTCCTTATAAATCTTATTGATTCAATTCAAGATTACGCTCTAAAATAAAGGAAGGAAAAAAATGATATATAGGACATAGAACTTGATGGCATGATTCGGAAAAGTATGGACTGTGAGGCTGGAAAGTCTCTAAAGAGGCAATTTAATGTAAATACACGAATTTCTTCTTCTCAAGATGGTTTTTGTCTTATTTTTTTTCAAGTCCTTGTGTGAGCATGTAGTGGTCATACAGGCGAATAACGTCTCCTGTAACTGATATATCTGTGTACATTGCAAAGTTCTTATAATTAGTAAATGATAATTATTTATTTTGGTTGTTAATACTCTTGCCTTAGACATTGTCGTGTATTAATGTTGTTTAACAATTTAACAATGCGGTATCAAACCAATCTTCCGGTAGATATAACTATTATTATTTTCAATCCCCTTCGGGTACATGTCAGCTTCTTGTGATATAACCGATGGAAACAAAAATCCGATACCACGACTAGCATCGGGGGAAGTACGTCAAGCAATTTAGAAGCTATGTTATGCGAGATTTGACTTAGACGGGAAGCGGCCCAAGCACCATACTAGGCGGCTAAAGAGAAAGACCAGACGATAATGCGTTTGGAAGAATATTTCTCGGTATTAGCGCGAAGGAGATGGATCCGGCCGCTGCGTATTCGATCAATTTGGAGAAGCAAAAAATCGTCGAAAAATATAATTTGCCAACCCCCTCCCCCAACCGAATAGTTTTATTTTATTTACTTATTGTATTTTTTTCGTTACGTACCTTTTTTCATAATTTTTTAGGTGTATTTTTTTTTATTTCTAATGTTTTTATTTCGTATTGTAATATTTAATTTTATTAATGAAGTACTAGATTGTTTAATGAATGACATTGTTGAGGGTGAAATTTATAAATTGTTATTTTTACAAAAAATGGGTGTTAAAATGATGTAGCACTGACGTAGCGGGGTTTTTAGTGTTATTCGTGTTATGACTCCTTACGTTCTAATTGATAGTAAAAAACAAGGAAATACATTTAATACTCTACAAGGTACGTTCTAATTGATAGTATAAAACAAGGAAATACATTTAATACTCAAGGTACATAAACGTTAATACTAAAACAGGAAAACATTTAATTTTCAAAGTTCAATTTTGAATGTCAGGTCTTATCTTCGAGATGCTGGATAATGTGACCAATATTGTTTTTTATTGTTGGTAAATCAATATTCCGTCAAAGGTATTATTTACTTTTGAACCTATTCATGTTTTTTAGATGATAAAAACAAAAGTAGTGTGAAATCCTGGATAATATAATTTTCTTCTTATTATGCCCAAGCCGAATTTTCCTATATAAAGGGCTTCTTTTCTCCATAATGTACATCACTCTTCATTCTTATTCTTGTTTTTCTTCTTTTGAGTTTACTTGACTAGTGCATTAGAAGCTCTCTTTTCTCAACCTCACATTTTGAGTGTTATATTTGAAAGTCCATTCTCTTTATTAATTCTCATAGATATATCTCTCTGTTTCTTTATTTTTTTTCCTAGTCTTCTGGTTTCGAGGTCCGTTGTAGCTATTGTTTGTTCCCAATGAGTCTTTAACTTATGTAATGTTTCTTTTTCTACTGACTTGAGAGGAAGAAGATTTTGAGCTTACATTAAATTGCTTCTTTAGAAACTTTTTGTGCCTCAGATTTGATCTTTTCTGAATCAAGTTATCAAATTCTAAGTCAAATGTATCTTTGCTAGTTATTCTTCTTTCTATCATACCCGTCCTTATAAATCTTATTGTATCAATTCGAGATTATGCTCTAAATTAAAGGAAGAAAGAAAGATATATATGACATAGAACTTGATGGCATGATTCGGAAAAGTATGGACTGTGAGGCCAAAAAGTTTCTAAAGATGCAATTTAATGCAAACACGCGACTTTCTTCCTCTCAAGATGGCTTTCATCTTATTTTTCTTTTTCAAGTCCTGGTTGTGAGCATATAGTGGGTCATTAGGCAAATAATGTCTCTTGTAAGTTGTAATTGCTATATCTATGTACATTGCTAAGTTCTTATAATAAATAATAAGTATTTATTTATGTTGTTAATGCTCTTGCACTAGACCTTGTTGTGTATTTAATGTTTTTAACAATTTAACCATATGCAACATATGCTATCATATCAAGCTTCCAGTAAATATCAACTCACATGGTATTAATCATCTTGTACATGTCACCTTGTGATTTTCTTCCTATACGGGAAAATGTTATTTTATCTATACTATAAAAAAACCCATTATTCCGAAAGTGAAAAATTGAGAAAACTATATACATGGAAACCATAAAAACTTTTATTATTATTTTCGTTTATAACCTATAACCAATATTATTTTCATTTAGTTTAAATCGTGTTTAATCCCAAAATTCTTAAACTTTTATTATATTTCGTTTATAACCCATATTTTCTTTTATCACTGCAATTATCTGCCGCTATAAAATCTCATTGATATGCACGAGTACTCTTCTAGTTCTTAAAATATAAATTTAATGTAAGTGGTTGTAAATAATTAAGTGTAATAAGTTCCTTAATTCAATTAAATCCTGTATTCTCCTAATTAATATTTCCTTTGATGTAGAGTACTTTGTGTTATCCAAAGTTGCATTAAGATCTTTCCAATTTACAAACTGTTATTCTCATATAGTCGTGCCTAATCTACAACGTTACAAATCAAATGGTTATGGTTAAAGTCATGTCAAGATTTTTTTGTTACAGTTATGTACATTGTTAATGACCACAAAGTTATGGTCAAATTTGTATAAAATTGTCTCTATATATTCTTAAGTCTTAACCACTCTATAAGTGTTTGTGAAAGTAATCGCGTTACACTTATATAAAGCTGCACTAATAACAAAATCATGTTCAAATTTTAAACATGTATTTCTGTGTTTAGTTTACCAAACACTCAACTTGTGTGCAAAATATGTTTCTTAGTTGACTTGACGAGTACCTGTGCATAGCAACGGAAATTCCTAACGGCGATATTGTGGTAAGTGTTTCGTTTAACGTTTAAAATATAACATGAAAAGATCAAAATTTTATTGTAAACGGTTGTGATATACGATATTTTAACTCAAGAAAAAATTCTTAACATGTATCAAAGAATGTATAAAAACATTTAGTGAAACTTAAACTTTAAATCAATTATAAGATAATGACTAACAGTGTCCGTTACTCGTCGCGTAAAATGTTCCATCGGAGCAAAAGCGTTAAGTATTTTGGAGTCAATCTAACAAATAATACAAGATATATTAGAATTATCTAGCGAACATATATGATAGCCTACAAAAGCATAAAGTGGTGTAAGAAGTAAACTTGGGATTCAAAAGAATTAGGAACAAATGTTCAACAACATTTGCCTCCATGTTAGCATAAGCGCATTCCATATCAGCATTAATGACTTCCATTTGATGTATTTTTATTCTTCTTACATAATACTTAATACACCAAATGTACGATAGTGGAATGTTATATCTGTATATACTAATAAATAGATGTGATAAATTAAATGACACGAGTGCAAATGTGCAAAGTTTAACCAAAAAAAATTTAAAATAAGTTAAGAAAATACACGTTTTGCAGTTTGAATACAAAATTATTTAAAAACAAAAATTTTGAATGAAAGTCAATGGATCATTTTTATATGGAAACTTATACATGGAAACTTGAAAAGTTTGTCACATGCAAATCTAAATGAATTCCGCTTATAATAAATCTAATAACTTATTGCATAGTAATTAGTTACATTAAATAGGATAATCATGATCATTATAAATAATATGTGATATTGGGTATTAAGTTTAGGCAATAGTTTTCATATATAATGTGTTTCTGTCATTATGTACTTATATTCTTTTTAAAGGAATTTTTGTATTTGAAAAGTAAAGTTTAAAGTCATTACATAAAAGTCTTTAGGTCATATAGAAATTTTTTATCACTCCAAAAACATTGAAAAAAAAAACAGAACAAAACCTCGTATCCAAAAAAAATAAACAAAATTATACAACAAATCTGCATAACAAATTTGTACAAGTATTTATACAAACAGACAACACTTTAAGATAAGAGGTTATACATTTTTCTGGTACAGCAACGGTGACTGCATTTTTCCGGATGGTGGAGATGGTATATTAGGGTGCGGCGGTTGTATTTGTTTTGGACATGAAAAAAAGAATAAATATTTTATAACATCTTAGATATGAATGAAAAAACACTCAAAACATACATTTATCAGCGACTGCAGCATGCTTCGGTGGCGGCAGCGGTAAGGATTACGACGGTGACAGTGGATTCCAGCGATAATGGTGGCAACAACAACAAAAACAAAAAATAAATAAAAATCTTATAAAAATCACAGTCTATAAAAATGTAAGAAAGGAAAATTTAGTTATATAGATCTATGAAAATAAACATTCAAAACATGTTTTATAAACAAATCTAACAAAAAAAACTAACAAAAAACCTTTAAATCGGCTGTTGGTAGTCGCTCATGGGCTGGTCCTGGTCAGCTCATGGTCGGATGGGCTGGTGGTTATCGGGAAACCATCAAACCAGAGGGGGTGGTGTGGCGTGAGTTAACAACATATTTCAAAGTATCTAAAACCATCAAACCGCCCGACTACCTCAAACCGCCTAAACCACCGAAAGATGGTGGCAATATCGGCAAATTGTGGTGGTAATTGCTTTATGATGGCAGCAGCGACTATGCTTTTTTTTAGTGAGAGAGATGTGTGTTTTAGGTTAGATAAGAAAGAAGAAAAAAAGAAAATATGCAATGCTTTTATTTCTCTCACCTTTGACTTTCAACATTTCACTTTTTAAGGTTTGACTATTTTTCTTTTATATGTAGTAAATATAAAGATGAGAGCAAAACGGGAATGGAATCAGCATAAAAGATCTAATATTTCTAGTATGTTAATTTGTTAAGAAAGCTTTAAAAATTATAAGGAGCTACTCGGTTAGTGATCTTTTAATGATTGAATCTGTTATTTTAATTTATCGAGTATAAATTATTTATTTAGGGTAAGGATCTCTTGAGATGAAAAACATAAAATAAAAAGAATAAGAAATAACTATAACCGCAAATTTGAGATGCATCGTCCTGAATTAGATGCATCTCTATTCATTTAGATGCATCACAATTAGTTTCGAAAGTAATTTTGAAGTGAAAACGATGCAAAGTAGTACTAGCAACAAATTTGACTCGCAGAGGATTAGAAATATATAGGATTCATCTAACTTGATGAAATGCATCTAATTTTTAGCTAAAAAATATATTATGATGCATCTAAATGAAAAGAGATGCATCTAATTCAAGCCAATGCATCTCAAATATGCGGTTATAGCTATTTTTCATTCTTCTCATTTTAAGTTTTCTTCTCACTAGATCCTTACCTAAATATTGGGTAATGTTCCAGTGAGAAGAAAACTTAAAATGAGAAGAATGATAAATTACTATAACTGCATATTTGACACAATTAGTTTTCTTCTCTATTAGATGCATCTTTATTCAAGTCGATGCATCTCAAATATGCGATTATAGTTATTTCTCATTCTTCTATTTTAAGTTTTTTCTCATTTAGCTAGAAAATGTATGTTGAAACTACAAATGGTAGAAGGGTGTAGGGGGTCTTGCGAACCTTTGTATTGTTTTTCTTAGTACTTGTGAATCGTGATAGTATCAAATATCATACTTATTTTTCATTTTCTTGGACAATTACAATTGAAATTGAAAAAAAAATATGTTGTATATAGCTACTGGACATAGCCCAAGTAGGGCTGAGCATCGCTCTAAAACTGACCCGACCCGACCTGAACCGACAAAACCCAAAACTGAATATCATGAAAATCCGAAAACCGAAACCGAACCGAATATGGCCAGTTCGGTTCGGTTTTGTGTCGGATCCGTCGGTTCGATAAAAAAAGATGTTGTATATACTGGACATAGCCCAAGCAGTTCCAAGTGTGTGTAATTAATCCCATCAACCAGAGGTTGTGGATTTAAACCTTATCAAATGTGTGTGTGTGACTTATTCTTGTACAAAAAACGTCTTGTAAATGACTAAGTGAACTTATCTTCCATACTCTATTGTCTAAGATGTTGTGAGTTCGATGATAATGAAAACATATTCCAGTATCTCAAAATTAGGATTGAATCGAGGATGCTTGTGCATCACACACTAGGCCTATGAGAATGAGCTAATCCAAAACTATATGCATTCCGATCTAGATGTGTTAGATAAAGGTCGTGATTTTGATGTAACAGTTACTCTAAGATACGCACAATAATGGATAAATTTGCAACACAATGTGGTCGCAGCCCGACCACTCTAGAAGTTTGGAAAATACACGCGGGTATCAGTGGCAGAGTTTGAACGTCATGTTTGGGGAGACCAAACATTTGAAAATTGATTGTAACTTTCTTATATAAGTGAGTATTTGTATAGTCATATAGAAAACAAAAGGTAAAACTAGTACATTACAAAAACTTATTACAAAAAGTACCAATTTACAACAATTTTCTTGAATTCTTCGAAAGCTTTATACATTTATATATACTCATTCTACTATAAAGGAAACTAATTTGTACTAGAGGAATCAATAGCAAACCAAATACTAAGAGAATTTGTGAACTAATGAGACGAAAAGTGTTACTATTTTAAGGGGTCATTTAAGCCTTAAGTCGTGATAATATGATCAAATATTACTTTAAATCGTTCCTTTTGTCATTTTAGGTACTTTTGAGAGGAATTCTGGAAAAAATAGCATTTTGGACTTTTTTGGAGCATAAAAGTGAAGAAAACGACAAAGTCAAGAATTCAAGCTGGAACAGTACCTGACGGCGTCAAAAGTTACAAGGTGACGCCGTCACTTGTTGATAAAGAGGTGGATATTTACTTTGCACTTGACGGGCCAGAAAGATTTTGAGGCATTCACACGTGACGGCGTCACATGTTATTTCACCAAGGTGGTCACACTTTAAGTTAAAGAGAGACGGCCCAGAACACTTTCCAACCAGACGGCGTCAAGAGTAGATCTAGGCAATCAAGAAACCCTAACACGACGAGATGACGACATCACATCCTAAAAGGTGACGCCGTAAAGTTGTAAAATCTATATATACTTTTCTATTTTTCATTCATAGGAGAGGACTTTTGGTAGGAACTTAGGGTACGAACCCTAGTAAACTTTTGCAGCTATTTTGAGGTTTCAAAGCCTCTTTTCTTCCATGATTAATTGAAGATAAGTAATCTATCAATCATTCAATATGTTTATGTGTTGTTTGATTTTATCTTACACTTGTCTTTCTTTTAACATGCTAGGTTAGGTTTGTTTGTGTTTTCTTAGGTCTAATGAAACCTGGTTATTGATTATTTATTGAATGGTTTGTTATTAATTGTTGTGGGTGGATTTTTGTCGATGTTAGGCTTAAGAAAACTGGCAATACTCCAATGGTAACATGCTTGAATGTTTTAAGAAACATGAATCGGATGTGTACTACGGTTATTTGGTTGTATTTAATGCATGAGTCACTGTTTAGAATCCCTAGGATTGGGCACTTAACGTGTCGTCTTAGGAGGAGATAAGAGCTTATAGAGTTGGGGAAGATCTTACACAGCCCCACGAATGGTATTAAGGAATGCAACCCAGCATCCACGCAATTGTAACAAACCTATAAATTAGTAAAAGATAACTAGGGAGTAGTGAAACATAAGTAAACATGTTTGTCTCCATATTAAAAGTCTCGCACATCTATTTTCAGTTATTTTATTTTTATTTGCATTTGTAGTATTTGGGTTTGTTGACTAGCAACTAATTCCGCCCAATCTTCCAAAACCCGAGAATTTTACTTTCTTTCCAAAAAATATAAAAATACAAAAAAAAAAAAAAAGAATCATCCTCACCCCTAGACCTAGTTCAGATCATTTTCTATCAGAACGAACACTATTCCCTGTAGGGAATGATCAATCCCCCAGTACTTACCACTACACTATACTACATCGGTCAGGTACACTTGCCTGGTGGGGATGGTAAGCTTCATAAGATCCCTTGAGAAGTAAAACTTTTGCGTTGCAATCCACACGCATCAAAGTTTTTGGCGCCGCTGCCGGGGAATAGTTATTATTTAGGTTGAATTTTATTTTTATCAGGTCTACTCATTAGATTCCTATCTAGTGAGATTTTTATTTTATTTTTATAGGTTTTCTTTAGTCCATCTTTTTCTTTGTGTCTTTGTTCATATAAAGTGTGTCATTATGGATATTGAGAATCGATGTTTGGAGATTAAAAAGGGGCTTTTAGCAAGTAATCGAAGAGAGAGGGAAATTAACGCATTTAAGGCTCTTAATAAACCAATCTGGATGAAGATTGAGTTTACAAATTTCTCTCCAACTCCTGAGGAATTGAGTTACCATAGGTTTCTATTGAAACACCCTTGTCCCTTGAAATATAGGAAGAAACCATGGATTAGGAAGCATAACTATAGGAACATCAAAATACCTTGCATGTTTGGTTATATGTTTATAGAGCATACATACATTGACTTAAAAGCATCCATGACTATTATGTCTAGGCTCTACCACAATTGGATTATGAATGAAAGGTTGAACCCCAGAAAAGACCCTTATAACCCTAATCGACTTTGTAATTTTGTTAGGAGAGTAGAAGGGGTACACATCTTTATAGGAAACTTCACTTACCAATGCGACTTTGTAATCCTAGAAGATGTTAGAGGTATTATAGACCCTTATATAGGTGAAATTGTTCTAGGGAAACCTTTTGTTGAGGCAACTAAGATGTGTTGTGATTATGATAAGGGAATAGTTCAGTTTACTGATGGGTTAGAAAAGATCACTTTTATGATGCCTCACATGAGGAAAGAATTAGGGACATCGAGAATTTACCAGTAGATGTGATTTGACCTTATGAGATTAAGGATGACGGAATTGATAATGATGTTTACCACGAGAGGAAGCGAACATATTATTCAGGCTGCATGAGTTTAGGCCCTGAATACAAACGTGATGAAGGATGGATTAAGAGTTTTGAGTTGGCGCATAAGTTTATAAGGAAAATGCAGAACGTGACTTTGAGTCTAGCTACAAGACTCGTTAATAAAGAAAAGTGCTTCTTGGGAGGCAACCCAAGCTTTTATTTGTTTGCTTGTTTGTTTATTTGTTTTATTTGCTTCCGTGTGTGTGTTCTTATTTCTATTGTTTATGATTCATGTTTCAAGTAAAATTGTGAAAATGCTTTATTTTGGTTTTAACTTCGTCTTAATTACATATAAAGGTATTTTGCAAAAGATAAGTGTAAGGGAAATCCAAATTTGTTTTCAAAGAAGGAATTGAACATGAACGATAACAATGAGATACAAACATACATATTAGTACTTGTTTGAGTCAAATGCTTGTATCGAGGCATTATGATATTTTGCAGGAATTCCAGGAATTAAGGCATAGGTTTTTCTAGAAATTTTCCGGAAACAAAACATAAAATTTCTGTCAGATCAATTCTGACGGCGTCAGAAATTAAAACCTGGCGACGTCAGGTACAAATTTTCTGAAAATTTTGCAAGTTTTGTTTTTCTGCCGGAATTGTAAAGTTTTGTTAAATATTTAACTTATAAACTCCAGGTATCTGCCACCATTCATTCCACCAGCATTATATCTTTATTTGCTTTTTAGGATTTTATTTTATGTAGATTTTACCGCCGATTTTACGCTAGGTTTTCTTGTTTGTTTTCTCAGGTTTAACAGGTTATATTGGACAAGAAGATGTACATGGATGGTCAAGTTTTTGGGCATCAAGTTTCAAGTTTTTGACGTTGCTTTAATCTTGAAATTGTTACATTCTCTTGGAGGATGATTTAACCATGTTACCGCAACATCCACACCGAACGAATCAGGGGAGTATTTGTTTTATTCTTTCATTTTCTTTACTTTTACATTTTTTAATTGAACATTGGGGACAATGTCGGCTTAAGTGTAAGGGAGGGGGGGGTGGGGTAAATGAAGATTCCTTAGAGAATACAATGGCACTTGATTTTTGTTTGTTTAATAGTAGATGTGTAATAAAACTGAGAGAAATATTTGTTAGGGTAATTTTAGCACCAAATTTAAATTTGTTTGCAACATATAGGAGTGAAACTTTAGTCTTAATAAGCGTCTCATGGATAGGAGTTATATGACTAGCACAAAAAAACCGTACCACTAAAAAATTTTCCACCTCAAATATGTCAGGTTCGCCCCTAGATTGTTAGGAAAAGCCTTTGTGCTTATGAGTGTACCGGTAGTGCTTAGATTCTAGAACTTGTGTTAGTGATTCATTCCGAGACCACAAGTGAGACTACGTTCGTGTAGTTATATTTACTACATGGTAAGAGGCATTAGGATAACCCATGTTTTTACACCTATGTTTATATAATTACATTGACTTCATTGGTCAACTAATTCTCCCACACCTTTGCGATGTACTCATTTTTAGTACATGATACCCCTATTACACCCCTCAGAGCATATCTTTTTTTGTTTTTAACTTTAAGCTTTTTACTTAAAGATAGAATTTGTTTACAACCCACCCCCAAATATACACCCAAATCGCCTTAGCCTTCCTTGTATGCACTCATCTTTAGTGCATTATTGTTACAACCTTTGTTTAAACCCTTAGTTAATTGTCTAATTGATTACATGGTTGCTAAGTCGAGTCATATCTTGTACATATTGTTTTGGGATGATTGGGACTCATGGGTAAAGTACTAATGTTATTGAGTAATGGGGAAGAACATCAATTATTAACCCCATATGTGCAAAATGTTTTTAAAGTACTCCAAATGTTTCAATTATCTTAATTCGAGTCATTAGAATAGTTACATGTAAAGTATGTAAAAGTTCAAGTGTAAGGGGAGAACCAAGGCCCCTTTGATGTATTATTTTGGATGGTAGGGCAAGAGTGTATGAAAAAAAAATTGAAAAAATCAAGATAAAAAAAAATAGAAAAAGAAAAGAGAAAAACATACGGACTACCATCCCGTTTCTTTTATTTATGTTTATGTTTATGTTTATGTTTATGATTAGCTTAAGTTGAGTCGAGTCTTGGCTTAGCAACGCCGCATTGTACATGTAATTGACCTAGATGATTAAGTTGCCACCAGTAAAATATCCTTTATCCAACAAACCGTATTTTCCATATCCCTACACCTAACATTATAACCCTTGAAAAGCCCTCTTTGATAGTTTATCTTAGGTGCTTACGCCTAGTGGAGGAGCTTTTTGATCCTTTCCCAAGCCTCTATTTGCTATGACAGGTGGTGAGTGATATTTTTCCATTTCCATTAGTTATATATAGGTTTATAACACCCGAGAGATGAGAGTATCCAAACACTATTTTGCAGAGGATGCCAACCCATTATTTTCATACCAATCTCTCGACAACGTTGCCATACGTTGTAGAGAGGTTATTTTCTAACTAAGAAATATATTTATTTGATTAATTCTCCACGAGGTACATAAACGTGATCACTCACACTAGAAATGCTAAATAACGTGTCAGATCTCTGGACAAGTATATAAATTTCTTAACTCTTTCATATACCAATCTCCCGACAGTTATATAAATTTTTTTTATTGTTGCTATACCAAAATCCCGACAAAGGTATTAATTACGTTTGAACGCATTCATGTTTTTCATATGACAAGAACAAAAGTTGTGTGAAACCCCAGATACATGGATTTTCTTCTTATTATGACCTAAGCTGAATTTTCCTATATAAATGGCTTCTTTTCTCCGTAAGTCACATCACACTTATTCTTGTTCTTGTTTTTCTTCTTTTGAGTATACTTGTCTTGTGTTCGAAGCTCTCTTTTTAAAACTTCAGATTTTGAGTGTTGTATTTGCAAATTGATTATCTTGTTTAGTTCTCACAGATATATCGGTCTATTTCATTCTTTGGTTAGTTCCCAATGAGTCCTTAACTTATGTAATATTCCTTTTTTTTTTACCAACTTGAGAGGAAGAAAATCTTGGGCTTGCATTAAAATGCTTCTTTAGAGACTTTCTAAGCCTCAGATTCGATCTCTTCAGAATCAAGTTATCAAATTCTAAGTCAAATGTATCTTTGCTAGTTATTCTTCTTTCTATCATACCCGTCCTTATAAATCTTATTGATTCAATTCAAGATTACGCTCTAAAATAAAGGAAGGAAAAAAAAAAGATATATTTGACATAGAACTTGATGGCATGATTCGGAAAAGTATGGACTGTGAGGCTGGAAAGTCTCTAAAGAGGCAATTTAATGTAAATACACGACTTTCTTCTTCTCAAGATGGTTTTTGTCTTATTTTTTTTCAAGTCCTTGTGTGAGCATGTAGTGGTCGTACATGCGAATAACGTCTCCTGTAACTGATATATCTGTGTACATTGCTAAGTTCTTATAATTAATAAATGATAATTATTTATTTCGGTTGCTAATACTCTTGCCTTAGACATTGTCGTGTATTAATGTTGTTTAACAATTTAACAATGCGGTATCAAACCAATCTTCCGGTAGATATAACTATTATTATTTTCAATCCCCTTCGGGTACATGTCAGCTTCTTGTGATATAACTGATGGAAACAAAAATCCGATACCACGACTAGCATCGGGGGAAGTACGTCAAGAAATTTGGAAGCTATGTTATGCGAGATTCGACTTAGACGGGAAGCGGCCCAAGCACCATACTAGGCGGCTAAAGAGAAAGACCAGACGATAATGCGTTTGGAAGAATATTTCTCGGTATTAGCGTGAAGGAGATGGATCTGGCCGCTGCGTATTGGATCAACTTGGAGAAGCAAAAAATCATCGAAAAATATAATTTGCCAACCCCCTCCCCCAACCGAATAGTTTTATTTTATTTAATTATTGTATTTTTTTCATTTCGTACCTTTTTTCATAATTTTTTAGGTGTATTTTTTTATTTCTAATGTTTTTATTTCGTATTGTAATGTTTAATTTTATTAATGAAGTACTAGATTGTTTAATGAATGACATTGTTGAGGGTAAAATTTATAAATTGTTATTTTTACAAAAAGTGAGTGTTAAAATGATGTGGCGCTGACGTAGCAGGGTTTTTAGTGTTATTCGTGTTATGACTCCTTACGTTCTAACTGATAGTAAAAAACAAGGAAATACATTTAATACTCTACAAGGTACGTTCTAATTGATAGTATAAAACAAGGAAATTTAATACTCAAGGTACTTAAATGTTAATACTAAAACAGGAAAAGATTTAATTTTCAAAGTTCAATTTTGAATGTCAGGTCTTATCTTCAGGATGCTAGAATGTGACCAATATTGTTTTTTATTGTTGGTAAATCAATATTCTGTCAAAGGTATTATTTACTTTTGAACCTATTCACGATTTTTAGATGATAAAAACAAAAGTAGCGTGAAATCCTGGATAATATAATTTTCTTCTTATTATGCCCAAGCCGAATTTTCCTATATAAAGGGCTTCTTTTCTCCATAATGTACATCACTCTGCATTCTTATTCTTGTTTTTCTTCTTTTGAGTTTACTTGCCTAGTGCATTAGAAGCCCTCTTTTCTCAACCTCACATTTTGAGTGTTATATTTGAAAGTCCATTCTCTTTCTTAATTCTTGTAGATATATCTCTCCGTTTCTTTATTTTTTTTCCTAGTCTTCTGGTTTCAGGGTCCGATGTAGCTATTGTTTGTTCCCAACGTGTTTGCATTAAATTGCTTCTTTAAAAACTTTTTGTGCCTCAGATTTGATCTTTTCTGAATCAAGTCATCAAATTCTAAGTCAAATGTATCTTTGCTAGTTATTCTTCTTTCTATCATACCCGTCCTTATAAATATTATTGTATCAATTCGAGATTATGCTCTAAAATAATGGAAGAAAAGAAAGATATATATGACATAGAACTTGATGGCATGATTCGGAAAAGTATGGACTGTGAGGCCAAAAAGTTTCTAAAGATGCAATTTAATGCAAACACGCGACTTTCTTCCTCTCAAGATGGTTTTCATCTTATTTTTCTTTTTCAAGTCCTGGTTGTGAGCATATAGTGGCTCATTAGGCAAATAATGTCTCTTGTAAGTTGTAATTGCTATATCTATGTACATTGCTAAGTTCTTATAATAAATAATAAGCATTTATTTCTTTTGTTAATGCTCTTGCACTAGACCTTGTTGTGTATTTAATGTTTTTAACAATTTAACCATATGCTATCCTATCAAGCTTCCAGTAAATATCAACTCACATGGTATTAATCATCTTGTACATGTCACCTTGTGATTTTCTTCCTATATAGGAAAATGTTTTTTTTATCTATACTATAAAAAACCCGTTATTCCGAAAGTGAAAAATTGATAAAACTATATATGGAAACCAAAAAAACTTTTATTATTATTTTCGTTTATAACCTATAACCAATATTATTTTCATTTAGTTTAAATTGTGTTTAATCCCAAAATTCTTAAACTTTTATTATATTTCGTTTATAACCCATATTTTTTTTATCACTGCAATTATCTGCCGCTATAAAATCTCATTGATATGCACGAGTACTCGTCTAGTTCTTAAAATACAAATTTAATGTAAATGGTTGTAAATAATTAAGTGTAATAAGTTCCTTAAATCAATTAAATCCTATATTCTCCTAATTAATTTTTCCTTTCATGTAGAGTACTTTTTGTTATCCAAAGTTGCATTAAGATCTTTCCAATTTACAAATTGTTATTCTCATATAGTCGTGCCTAATCTACAATGTTACAAATCAAATGGTTATGATTAAAGTCATGTCAAGATTTTTTTGTTACAGTTATGTACATTGTTAATGACCACAAAGTTATGGTCAAATTTGTAGAAAATTGTTGCTATATATTCTTAAGTCTTAACCACTCTATAAATGTTTGTGAAAGTAATTGCGTTACACTTATATAAAGCTGCACTAATAACAAAACCATGTTCAAATTTTAAACATGCATTTCTGTGTTTAGTTTACCAAACACTCAACTTGTGTGCAAAATACATGTTTCTTGGTTGACTAGACGAGTACCTGTGCATAACAACAGAAATTCCTAACGGCGATATTGTGGTAAGTGTTTCGTTTAACGTTTAAAATATAACATGAAAAGATCAAAATTTTATTGTAAACGGTTGTGATATACGATATTTCAGCTCAAGAAAAAATTCTTAACATGTATCAAAGAATATATAAAAACATTTAGTGAAACTTAAAGTTTACATCAATTATAAGATAATAACTAACAGTGTTCATTACTCGTCACGTAACACGTTCTATCAGAGCAAAAGCGTTAAGTATTTCGGAGTCAATCTAACAAATAATATAAGATATATTAGAATTATCTAGTGAACATATACGATAGCCGACAAAAGCATAAAGAGGTGTAAGAAGTAAACTTGGAATTCAAAAGAATTAGGAACAAATGTTCAACAACATTTGCCTCCATGTTAGCATAAGCGTGTTCCATATGAGCATTAATGACTTCCATTTGATGTATTTTTATTCTTCTTACGTCATACTTAATACACCAAATGTATGATAGTGGAATGTTATATCTGTATATACCAATGTTGCAAAAATCGTGAATCGGTACTGAGGCGGTCTATGGCCGAGTAGCGATTTTTAATCAATTAATCGGCTGATTACCTTGTAATAGCCGATTAATCGGCCGATTACATTGTAAAACTCACCAAGTTTCATGGCCGAGTAGCGATTAATCGGCCGAGTTGGCCGATTTTTGCAACATTGGTATATACTAATAAATAGATGTGATAATTTAAATGACACGAGCCCAAATGTGCAAAGTTTAAAAAAAATTGAAAATAAGTTAAGAAAATGCACGTTTTGCAGTTTGAATACAAAATTATTTAAAAACAAAAAATTTGAATGAAAGTCAATGGATCATTTCTATATGGAAACTTGAAAAGTTTGTCACATGCAAATCTAAATCAATTCCGCTTATAATAAATCTAATAACTTATTGCATAGTAATTAGTTGCATTAAATAGGATAATCATGATCATTATAAAAAATATGTGATATTGGGTATTAAGTTTAGGCAATAGTTTTCATATATAATGTGTTTCTGTCATTATGTACTTATATTCCTTTTAAAGGAATTTTGTATATGAAAAGTAAAGTTTAAAGTCATTACGTAAAAGTCTTTAGGTCATATAGAAATTTTTTATCACTTCAAAAACATTGAAAAAAAAAAAAAAAACAGAACAAAACCTCGTATCCAAAAAAAATAAACAAAATTATACAACAAATTTGCATAACAAATTTGTACAAGTATTTATACAAACAGACAACACTTTAAGATAAGAGGTTATTGAGGCAACATGATCAATATCTCTTTACGTTTTAATGATGACAAATAAACCATCAAAACACATAAAATAACAAACGTTAGCCAAAATTCCCCGAATCACAAGTCTGCTGCTGGCGCGCCACCCACGCGTCAACGCGTGGGTAACACGCCAGGCGTTTGTGAATATCGGGATGAATTTTGAAAATCGGCTTTCCCCTTACCCGACAAATGTGGATCTTTCAATACAGGTATGCATATGTTATGTGCTTAATTGAGAATACTCGAAACGAGTTTTGGGATTAGAGAGATCCAACTTTTAATGCACCCATTTACGGAAAAATGTCAACTCATGTTTTCTAACTATCGCCTCTAGCCAAGGCTTTTCTAAACTTAGGGAGCTTATATACTTCACGTAACATCATGTGAAAGCATCCATATGCTCATATCCCATGCTTACGTCTTCTCTAATTACGTAACGGGTTTACTCCCTTGTTGGTCAAACTAAGTCAAAGGTCACTTTTCGTAAACGCATCCTTTCCCACTTGGGTTATGCTTTACATCAAGGCAAAGTACTTAACTTGTTTGAACCAAGGTATTAGTTGAGAACGTCGAGTCGTGGAAAGTCACGAGATATGAACCTATGGATTCTCGACGTTGTGTTACTTGAACATATAAGTAACCTATGATTTTCTCAACTCATAATCTTAATTGTCTAAACTTTCTCTTCTTAATGAAAATTAGATTATTTCTTAATCTTCTTCTTAATCTCATTTTACAAAAGACAACAAAACCAAATCTCCCACAATCCTTCCCAAATATCCCTCTCCAGCATTCTCTTACAACATTCCCTTACACTCTCTTACAAAAGTGTACCTTTGTCCCTTCACATACTCCCACACAATATTCCCTCAGTCTACCAACTTCCCACATAATCCTATACACACACTTATACACCTTTTGTACACACACTTGATTTCAAAATACATACACTACTCTCACAATCATCTCTTCTCTACACACACTAGCTAACTCACCATATCTTACCATATCCAACTCATATATTCTCTTACACAATCTCTTACACTCTTACATATTCCCTTACACACTCTACATCTCAACCATCAATTTCAAATAAACACATCTCAACCCTCCATATTCCCCACGTGCCAATTAATTTGAATTCCAAAGGAGGTTCCCTTTGATCTCAACCATTCAATTCAAACTACAACACATCTCAACCATTCACTCACCCTCCTCTTTATTCCATCACATGTTTTTAATCCAAGCCATCCATTTCAAACCAAAACCATCTCAACCATTGATTCATTCTTTCCCTCCAAGCAAAGGAATATACCTTTGGAATATTCTATCTCTTAACCCAAACCCTAGTTTGCTTCTAACCAACCTCTCACACTCTTCCCTTTAGAGGAATATTCCATGGCATATTCTTCTCTATTATGCCAAGTCAGGAATACCCATTCTACCCCTACCAAATTACCCTTTCTATCCTTCTACTCTTGGTAATTTGTTTCTCTTATAAACACTTCACAAAACATTTTCCAAATTGGCTATTTGAGTTGGTAAACCTTAGATTGTAATGTTAAGGTTTTGTGTGAAGTACAATTGGGGGTTTAGCAAGGTAAGGTATGTAAAAGGCCAAACACCAAAGCTTTGGGAAAATTGTTACTGGGTGTCTGGCGCGTCACCCACGCGTTGACGCGTGGGCAACGCGCCGGGATCGGTAAAATTTTTGCAAGTTGGGTTTTTGCCTATAAATACCATGCCTTGCCTCTTGTATTCCTCACCCCTTGCCATTATTCTTTCTCTCAATATCCTTTCACTCCAATCTCTCTAATTCTATCATGTGTTCTTAGTTAAACACTCTAACATCTATGAAGGAACACATCTCCTTGCAAGGGAAGAATCACAAGAACCTAATTCACTCTTGTGATTATGTCGAGGGTCTTCTTATCTATACCCTTTCTACAAGAATCGAGTCACTAGGTTAGGTTAGGGCCTGATTGAACAAACAATCACTTATTGATTCATTTAATTGTTTGTAAGGGAAGTCTTGTGTCTTGGTGACCAAGCCTAGATCATTGGGGATTTAGTTGGGGTTTGATACTTCCGGTGGGAAGTCTTGGTAGTGGTCTTGGTGACCCTTAGGTGAAGTCGAATCGCGAGATTCTTTTGGGTGGTTTCCGAGGGCGGAATACCGAGGGAGTGACTCATTCTTTGTGAGCATCGATATTGTTAAATATCGGTGGAGTGAATTGTAACGATTTGTAGTCTACCAAAAGGATTATACTAGTGAATAGTATCGTGTCGTGGATTCGCAACTGGATGTATAGATGGTATAAACCCCCCATCCCAAACCATCATATATCGTGGTGTTCTTTACTTGCTTTATATACTTGTGATTGTGTTTGTGGTTGTTCCTACTTAGACCACTTGGTTGTCTTCGTGGCTTAAAGTTTTTTAAACATTCTAAAAGCCTGAAGAAACCGTATTCACCACCCTCTACGGTTCTACAGAGGTTATACATTTTTCCAGTACGGCAACGGTGACTGCATTTTTCCGGATGGTGGAGATGGTAGATTAGGGGCGGCGGTTGTATTTATTTTGGACATGAAAAAAAGCATAAATATGTTATAACATCTTAGATATGAATGAAAAAACACTCAAAACATACATTTATTGGCGACAACAGCATGCTCCGGTGGTGGCAGCGGTAAGGATTATGGCGGTGATAGTGGATTCCAGTGATAACGGTGGCAACAACAGCAAAAACAAAAAAAAAATATAAAAATCTTATAAAAACTCACAGTCTATAAAAATGTAAAATAGAAAAATTTATTTATATAGATCTATGAAAATAAACATTCAAAACATGTTTTATACACAAATCTAACAAAAAAAACTAACAAAAAACCTTTAAATCGGCTGTTGGTAGTCGCTCATGGGCTGGTGGTTAGCTCATGGTCGGATGGGCTGGTGGTGATCGGGAAACCATCAAACCATATGGGGTGGTGTGGCGTGAGTTAACGACATATTTCAAAGTATCTAAAACCATCAAACCGCTCGACTACCTCAAACCGCCTAAACCACCGAAAGATGGTGGTAATATCGGCAGATTGTGGCAGTAATTGCTTTATGATGGCAGCAGCGATTGTGCTTTTTTTAGTGAGAGAGATGTGTGTTTTAGGTTAGATAAGAAAGTGAAGAGAGAAGAAAAAAAGAAAATATGTAATGCTTTTATTTCTCTCACCTTTGACTTTCAACATTTTACTTTTTAAGGTTTGACCATTTTTCTTTTATATGTAGTAATTATAAAGATGAGAGCAAAAAGGGAATGGAATCAGCATAAAAGATCTAATATTTCTAGTATGTTAACTTGTTAAGAAAGCTTTAAAAATTATAAGGAGCTACTCGGTTAGTGATCTTTTAACGATTGAATATGATATTTTAATTTATCGAGTATAAATTATTTGTTTAGGGTAAGGATCTCGTGAAAAGAAAACTTAAAATGAAAAGAATTAGAAATAACTATAATCGCAAATTTGAGATGCATCGGCTTAAATTAGATGCATCTCTATTCATTTAGATGCATCACAATTAGTTTCGAAAGTAATTTTGAAGTGAAAACGATGCAAAGTAGTACTAGCAACAAATTTGACTCGCAGAGGAGTAGAAATATATAGGATTCATCTAACTTGATGAAATGCATATAATTTTTAGTTAGAAAATATATTATGATGCATCTAAATGAAAAGAGATGCATCTAATTCATGCCAATGCATCTCAAATATGCGGTTATAGCTATTTTTCATTCTTCTCATTTTAAGTTTTCTTCTCACTAGATCCTTACCTAAATATTGGGTAATGTTCCAGTGAGAAGAAAACTTAAAATTAGAAGAATGACAAATAACTATAACTGCATATCTGAGATGCATCGGCTTGAATTAGATGCATCTCTATTCATTAGATGCATCACAATTAATTTTCTTCTCTATTAGATGCATCTTTATTCAAGTCGATGCATCTCAAATATGCGATTATAGTTATTTCTCATTCTTCTATTTTAAGTTTTCTTCTCATTTAACTAGAATATATATGTTGAAACTACAAATGGTAGAAGGGTGTAGGGGGTCTTGAGAACCTCTGTATTGTTTTTCTCATTACTCGTGAATCGTGATAGTATCAAATATCATACTTATTTTTCATTTTCTTGGACAATTATAATTAAAAATGAAAAAAATTGTTGTATATAGCTACTGGGCATAGCCCAAGTAGGACTGAGTATCGGTCTAAAACCGACCCGACCCGACCCGAACCGACAAAAGCGAAAACTGAATATCATGAAAATCCGAAACCGAAACCGAACCGAATATGGTCAGTTCGGTTCGGTTTTGCGTCGGGTCCGTCGGTTCGATAAAAAAGATGTTGTATATAGCTACTGGACATAGCCCAAGCAGTTCCAAGTGTGTGTAATCAATCCCATCAACCAGAGGTTGTGGATTTAAAGCTTATCTAATGTGTGTGTGACTTATTCTTGTACAAAAAAACGTCTTGTAAATAACTAAGTGAACTTATCTTCCGTACTCTATTGTCTAAGATGTTGTGAGTTAGATGATAATGAAAACATATTCCAGTATCTCAAAATTAGGATTGAATCGAGGATGCTTGTGCATCACACACTAGGCCTATGAGAATGAGCTAATCCAAAACTATATGCATTCTTATCTATATGTGTTAGATAAAGGCCATGATTTTGATGTAGCAGTTACTCTAAGATACGCACAATAATGGATAAATTTGCAACACAATGTGGTCGCACCCCGACCACTCTAGAAGTTTGGAAAATACACGCGGGTATCAGTGGTAGAGCTTGAACGTCATGTTTGGGGAGACCAAACATTTGAAAATTGATTGTAACTTTCTTATATAAGTAAGTATTTGTATAGTCATATAGAAAACAAAAGTTAAAACTAGTACATTACCAAAACTTATTACAAAAAGTACCAATTTACAACAATTTTCTTGAATTCTTCGAAAGCTTTATACATTTATATATACTCATTCTACTATAAAGGAAACTAATTTGTAATAGAGGAATCAATAGCAAACCAAATACTAAGAGAATTTGTGAACTGATGAGACGAAAAGTGTTACACTTTTAAGGGGTCATTTAAGCCTTAGGTCGTGATAATATGATCAAATATTACCTTAAATCGTTCCTTTTGTCATTTTAGATACTTTTGAGAGGAATTCTGGAAAACATAGCATTTTGGACATTTTTTGAGCATAAAAGTGAAGAAAACGACAAAGTCAAGAAGTCAAGCTGGAACAGTACCTGACGGCGTCAAACGTTACAAGGTAACGCCGTCACTTATTGATAAAGAGGTGGATATTTACTTTGCACTTGACGGGCCAGAAAGATTTTGAGGCATTCACACATGACGGCGTCACGTGTTATGTTACCAAGGTGGCCACATTTTAAGTTAAAGAGAGACGACCTAGAACACTTTCCAACCAGACGGCGTCAAGAGTAGATCTAGGCAATCAAAAAACCCTAACACGGCGAGATGACGGCATTACATCCTAAAAGGTGACGCCGTCAAGTTGTAAAATCTATATACACTTAGGGTACGATCCCTAGTTGACTTTTGCAGCTATTTTGAGGTTTCAAAGCCTCTTTTCTTCCATTATTAATTGAAGATAAGTATTCTATCAATCATTCAATATTTCTATGTGTTGTTTGATTTTATCTTACGCTTGTCTTTCTTTTAACATGCTAGGTTAGGTTTGTTTGTGTTTTCTTAGGTCTAATGAAACCTAGTTATTGATTATTTATTGAATGGTTTGATATTAATTGTTGTGGGTGGATTTTTATTGATGTTAGGCTTAAGAAAACTGGCAATACTCCAATGGTAACATGCTTGAACATCTTAAGAAACATGAATCGGATGTGTACTATGGTTATTTGGTTGTATTTAATGCATGAGCCACTGTTTATAATCCCTAGGATTGGGTACTTAACATGTCATCTTAGGAGGAGATAAGAGTTTATAGAGTTGGGGAAGATCTTACACAGCCCCACGAATGGTATTAAGGAATGCAACCCGGCATCCACGCAATTGTAACAAACCTATCAATTAGTAAAAGATAACTAGGGAGTAGTGAAACATAAGTAAATATGTGTGTCTCCATATCAAAAGTCTCGCACATCTATTTTCAGTTATTTTATTTTTATTTGCATTTGTAGTATTTGGGTTTGTTGACTAGCAACTAATTCCGCCCCCTCTTCCAAAACCCGAGAATTTTACTTGCTTTCCAAAAAACATAAAAATACAAAAAAAGAAAAGAAAAAAGAATCATCCCTCACCCCTAGACCTAGTTTAGATTATTTTCATTCAGAACGAACACTATTCCCTGTAGAGAATGATAAATCCCCCAGTACTTACCACTACACTATACTACATCGGTCAGGTACACTTGCTTGGTGGTGATTGTAAGCTTCACAAGATCCCTTGAGAAGTAAAACTTTTGCAATGCAATCCACCCGCATCAAAGTTTTTGGCGCCGCTGCCGGGGAATAGTTATTGTTTAGGTTGAATTTTATTTTTATCAGGTCTACTCATTAGATTCCTATCTAGTGAGATTTTTATTTTATTTTTATAGGTTTTCTTTAGTATACCTTTTTCTTTGTGTCTTTGTTCATATAAAGTGTGTCATTATGGAAATTGAGAATCCGTGTTTGGAGATTAAAAAGGGGCTTTTAGCAAGTAAACGAAGAGAGAGGGAAATTAACGCATTTAAGGCTCTTAATAAACCAATCCGGATGAAGATTGAGTTTACAAATTTCTCTCCAACTCCTGAGGAATTGAGTTACCATAGGTTTCTCTTGAAACACCCTTGTCCCTTGAAATATAGGAAGAAACCATGGATTAGGAAGCATAACTATAGGAACATCAAAATCCCTTGCATGGTTGGTTATATGTTTAGAGAGCATACATATATTGACTTAAAAGCACCCATGAATATTATGTCTAGGCTCTACTACAATTGGATTATGAATGAAAGGTTGAACCCCAAAAAAGACACTTATAACCCTAATCGACTTTGTAATTTTGTTAGGAGAGTAGAAGGGGTACATATCTTTATAGGAAACTTCACTTACCGATGCGACTTTGTAATCCTAAAAGATGTTAGAGGTATTATAGACCTTTATTTAGGTGAAATTGTTCTAGGGCAACCTTTTGTTGAGGCAACTAAGATGTGTTGTGATTATGATAAGGGAATAGTTCAGTTTATTGATGGGTTAGAAAAAATCACTTTTATGATGACTCACATGAGGGAAGAATTAAGGGACATCGAGAATTTACCAGTAGATGTGATTTAAGCCTATGAGATTAAGGATGACGGAATTGATAGTGATGTTTACCACGAGAGGTAGCGAACATATTATTCAGGCTGCATGAGTTTAGGCCCTGAATACAAACGTGATGAAGGATGGATTAAGAGTTTTGAGTTGGCGCATAAGTTTAAAAGAAAAACGTAGAACGTGACTTTGAGTCTAACTACAAGACTCGTTAATAAAGAAAAGTGCTTCTTGGGAGGCAACCCAAGCTTTTATTTGTTTGCTTGTTTGTTTATTTGTTTTATTTGCTTCAATATGTGTGTTCTTATTTCTATTGTTTATGATTCATGTTTCAAGTAAAATTGTGAAAATGCTTTATTTTGTTTTTAACTTCGTCTTAATTACATATAAAGGTATTTTGCAAAAAGATAAGTGTAAGGGAAATCCAAATTTGTTTTCAAATAACGAATTGAACATGAACAATAACAATGAGATATAAACATACATATTAGTACTTGTTTGAGTCAAATGCTTGAATCGAGTCATAATGATATTTTGCAGGAATTCCAGGAATTAAGGCATAGGTTTTTCTTGAAATTTTCCGGAAACTAAACATAAAATTTATGTCAGATCAGTTCTAACGGCGTCAGAAATTAAAACCTGACGACGACAGGTACAAATTTTCTGAAAATTTTGCAAGTTTTGTTTTTCTGCCGGAATTGTAAAGTTTTGTTAAATCTTTAACTTATAAACTCCAGGAATCTGCAACCATTCATTCCACCAGCATTATATCTTTATTTGCTTTTTAGGATTTTATTTTATGTAGATTTTACCGCCGATTTTACGCTAGGTTTTCTTGTTTGTTTTCTCAGGTTTAACAGGTTATATTGGACAAAAAGATGTACATGGATGGTCAAGTTTTTGGGCATCAAGTTTCAAGTTTTTAGCGTTGCTTTAATCTTGAAGTTGTTACATTCTCTTGGAGGAGGATTTAACCATGTTACCGCAGCATCCACACCGAACGAATTAGGGGAGTGTTTGTTTCATTCTTTCATTTTCTTTACTTTTACATCTTTTAATTGAACATTGGGGACAATGTTCGGCTTCGTTGGTCCCTTTTACTTGGTTAACAATAACTAAAGAGTTAATCTAACCAAGATATGTGACTTTTAACACATATGTAAATAAGATTAACAACAAATATAAACGTAAAGAGAAGAGAGTAATTTTCAACGTTTAATTCTTATTAGAAGTTAATCAAAGAATTATACCCAAGTGTTTGCGGAATAACACTTGGGATTGAAATGACAAGTATGGTATGAACTCCTCACTAAACTCAAACAAAGTTTGAGTGACAACAATAGGTCACACTGAGCTATCTCAGGGACAGTGTTGTTCTTAATGGACATAAGACTTCCTTAATAAAATCTTGATAGATTTTATTCTCTAGCAAGGGAACCTTCTTTGGATTAAGTCCAAAAGGTGCTTTCTGATGACAGACCGGATTTAACCATTTGGGGAAACTTTGACCTTAAAGTGATAAAGCACTTTAGTGAACCAGTTCAAACTTTCCCGCCTAGTCTCGCCAAATCTCCAGTCTTCAAGTCATCAGTCTTCAGTACCTTAATCGTTGTTGAGGTGTATTGGGGGTTCAGTGAGTTATTGTCATCCTCACTGAACCCATCACCTTCTTCTTGGCTTAGATGCCACTCGTTGAGTTCCGCCTCACTGAATGGTGAACCTTTCTTTATAGGCTCATTCTAAGCATTTTGAAGATGACTCACTAAGTTACTGTTCACTCAGTGACTTGTTTACGGATACTAAACACTTAGGTGATTTTATGTTCAAATCCTTGTTAGAGGAAGATTGGGGAATTCAGTAACCCAACAGTCTCCCCTATTTGGACATATAAATAGCCTAAGTGTTTCATGATTCAGTGTGACTTGGCAGTGGTCTTCATCTCTCACTGAGTGTTGATGTAATTATAGTAGGACACAAATAACTTAAAAGAACATCAAAGCTTATTAATAGTTATTACAATTCCTACTAATAATACAAAAACAAAAAAAAAATATAGTGGTTGCAGATTCAGATATTCAGTTGATAGCCAAGTGCATCAAGCTTTGCCTTCTTGGATCTCAGGAGGTACTTCTCAGGGTGCTCCTCAATCTTAGCTTTAAGGTCCTAGCAGAACCTTTGTTGGGTTTTGACTAAGTAACTCTGCTGCTGAGTAATACTGCTGCTACAATGAAACTGCTGCTAGTGTTAATGACTCTGCTGCTGAAGACAATCTGCTGCTTGGTGAAACTACTGCTGAAGAGATTAACATTGTATACGATAGGATAATTATGGAATAGATTTTTTGTATAGTTTATCTATTTAGATTATTCTTATCTTGTAGAGAAAGGTATTGTAAACCTAGTAGGACTCCTTGGCCTATAAAAGGAGGATCCTAGGGTTAGTTTATGGATGTATTATTATTCACTTCAAGGTTGTAAAACCCTAGCATTATTGAGTGCTCGTATTAATAAATATTGAAGTGTTGAAAGAGAATTCTTAATCTTCTTAAGTTAAGCTTTTATATTCCGCATTTAAGCTTAAGTATTTGTTTAAGTTAACTTCTATATAAGATCGTATTAGCTCAACTGGGATCAAAAAGTGGTATCAGAGCTTGTGATCTAGAAGTTATAATCAAGAAGATTTTGTTTCTTTAAAGTTTGCTGTTCCAAATCGTTTGCATAAGATGGGTGATGAAACTCATATGGTGACTGCTTCAAGGGTTCCCATGCTCAATCCTTCTGAGTATGAGCTATGGAAGAGGAGGATCAGACAATACATTCGCATGATCGACTTCAACATGTGGAATGTGATTGTTAATGGTGATTCTGAACCAGAGAAGAGTGCTGATGGTAAGGAGATACCAATCAAGTCTGCTGAAGCTAATGCAACTAGGAAGCTGGAAATCAAGGCTCATAGTATTCTCTTAATGGGAATACCTAATGAATTTCAAATGGACTTTGATGATTGTGAAACAGGAAAAGCATTAATGGATGCAGTAGAATTTAGGTTTGGAGGGAATGATGCTACTAAGAAGTCCAGAAAGAATATGTTGAAGCATCAGTTTGAAAACTTTACTTCTGAACCTGGAGAAAAGATAATTGGCACATACAACAGGCTAAATCAATTAGTTAGTCATCTAAAGCTTGTTGGTTATGTTGTTCCACAGGAAGATGTGAATCTCAAGTTCCTAAGAAGTCTTGCACCTGAATGGAGTATGCATACAGTGGTGTGGAGGAATAAGCCTGACTTTGAAACAATGAAGTTGGAGAGCCTCTACAACAATTTAAGGGTGTATGAATCTGAATTGGCTACTTCTTCTACTTCATCTTCTAGTACACAAAATCTTGCTTTTGTTTCTTCAAAATCCAAAGAGACACAAGATACTCACTCTACTGCTTATGGAGTATCTACTGCTGATGGATCTGGATCTGCTGCTAGCTCAAATGACAAGGTTTCTACCAGTGATGTTGCTTTATGTGCATTCTTGGCTGAGCTTACTACAACCATAAGATCACATGTCATAAATCAAGATTTGGATCATATTGATCCAGATGATCTTGAAGAAATTGATCTCAAATGGCAAATGGCAATGTTGACTTTAAGAGCAAGAAAGTTCTGGAAAAAGACTGGAAGAGAAGTCAAATACAAGGCTAAGGAGAGTCCAGGGTTTGACAAGTCTAAGATTGAATGCTACAATTGCAACAGGAAGGGACACTTTGCTAGAGAGTGTAGATCTCCAAAGAAGAATGCTGAAGTTCCAAAGAAGACTGAAGAATCAAAGTCTGCAATGGTAGCTTGTGATGGACTGGGAGAATATGACTGGAGTGATATGGCTGAAGAGGAACCAAATTTCTCTTTGGTTGCTGCTGTTCAACCCAAAGTGCATAACTTTGCACTTATGGCATATGGTTCATCATCAGGCTCTGACTCTGAGGTATCTAATGATTCTGAATCATCTGGATGTTCTTTTAAATCTTGTTCTGACACTATAGAAGTTCTTAAGGCTAGGAATGAGAGTTTAAATAGAGAAGTTGAGCACCTAAAACTTGATAACTTAGGTTATAAAGTAGGTATTCAAAATGTTGAGAGAATGTTAGAATATCTCAAAGAGTGTGAAAAGGAATATGTAGAACAACTTAATCTCAGAGATATAGAAATTTTTAAGAAAAATAGTGAAGTAGAAGTTCTTAAAAATAAGTTAGAAGAAGCTGAAAAAGAAAAAGAAGCTGCTCTTGCTGAAAAAGAAAAACATGTAGTGAGAGTACAAAAACAACAATTTGCTTCTGATATGGTTAATAAGTCAATAGAGAGCACCTTGATGAGAAAAGGCAGTGGAATAGGATATAATGAAGTGGCTCCTCCAGCCAAAAGTGCTTATGCTCCACCATGCAAAGAGCTATCCTTCATTAGTGAGCTAGAAATTGGAAAACTTGTAGGTGAATGTAGTACAAGTAAAATTGAAACACCTAAGGTTGAGGATAGAAAATTTCCTGAAGCTCCAATTATTGAGGAATGGTATAGTGATAGTGATAGTGAAGAGGAACAGGTTAAACCAAAACAAAGTTTTAAAAAGGAAGAAATTCCTACTCAGGTTAAGCCTAAGGTGGAACAGGTAAAGTTTGTTAAACCTGTGTTAGGAAATAACTTTTCTAGAAAACTGGTAGAGTACAATGAGATACCTAGAGAACAGATGGAAAGGTTCAATAATAAGCCTAGGGGTAACCAAAGAAACTTTAATAACCTAGTTTCAAAAAGATTAGGTGATCAGTTTCAATTACAAAAGAAGGCATGTTATAAGTGTGGTAGCTTTGACCACTTGATTGTTAGATGTTCTGAACACCAAAAGCCTGTTTGGAATCAATACACTAGGGTGAATCACAAATATGTAACTAAACATACTCACCCACATCCTAATAGAAGCATGGTTCCAAGAGCTGTTTTGTTGAGATCTGGTGCTACTAGATCTATTTATGCTGCTAAATCAAATGGTGTTTTCAAATCAACAACTAGTTCTTCAAATGGCTCTACTGCTAGTAAGCACTCTGCTGCTAGAATGCATTCTGCTGCTAGTAAGCAATCTGCTGCTAGTTTAAAACTTTCTACTTCTGAGCCAAAACATCTTCCAAATACAGTTGTTGGTAATCACTATTATGTTGTTAAGGCCTCAGCTTGCTGGACTTGGAAACCAAAAACAAATGTTTCAAACTCTGTTTCCAAGAATAGTAGTGCATCAAGTGATTTGAAGAAATTTGATTATACTGATGCACAGGGCAGATCCAAGTCAGTAATGGCTTGGGTCATCAAGAGAAACTGATTTCTTTATTTTTCATGTGCAGGTCAATCTACTGGATGAGCTTAAGGATATGGTTATTGTTGACAATGGATGCTCTGGACACATGACTGGGGATGAATCTCAACTTGAAGATCTTGAGGTTTTTGATGGTGGTTATGTAGCTTTTGGGAATGATCCAAAAGGTGGAAAAATTGTTGGTATTGGAACTCTAAGGACTGGTAATTTGGACTTTGAGAGGGTGTTTCTTGTGAAAGGACTTAAGTTTAACCTTTTTAGTGTCTCACAAATGTGTGACAAAAAGAATTTTGTTCTTTTTACAGACACTGAGTGTATGATTCTTTCTCCTGATTTTCAATTACCAGATGACAAATCTGTGTTACTGAAGGTCCCTAGAAAGGAAAATATATACAGTGACCATATTAAGAATATTATTCCTAAGAGGGCTTTGACTTGTCTAATTGCAAAGGCCACTATTGATGAGTCCAAATTATGGCATAGAAGACTGGGACATCTGAACTACAAGACTATGAACAAATTGGTGAAAGGAAATCTTGTGAGGGGTATGCCTACAAAGATTTTTGAGAATTGTGAAACTTGTGTTGCATGTCAAAAGGGTAAACAACACAGAGTTTCTTTCAAGTCCAAGACTGTAAACACAAATACTGTGCCACTACACTTGCTACACATGGATTTATTTGGGCCTGTATTTGTAAAAAGTCTGAACAAGAAGTCATACTGTTTGGTTGTCACTGATGACTTTAGCCGGTTTACATGGGTATTCTTTCTTGCCACCAAAGATGAAACTCCAGGAGTACTCAAAGCTTTCATTACAAGAGTTGAAAACCTGCACAATCACAAGGTAAAGATTATCAGATGTGACAATGGTACTGAGTTCAAGAACAGTGAGATGAATCAATTTTGTGTGGGAAAAGGAATACTTAGACAGTACAGTGTAGCAAGAACTCCACAACAAAATGGTGTTGCAGAAAGAAGAAACAGGACACTTATTGAGGCTGCAAGAACTATGCTATCTGATTCAAAACTACCTGTACCTTTTTGGGTTGAAGCTGTAAACACTGCATGTTTTGTGCAAAACAGAAGTAAGGTAGTCAAGCCTCATAACAAGACTCCATATGAGCTATTTCATGGAAAGAAGCCAATGATTGATTTTCTCAAACCATTTGGATGTCCTGTTACCATTTTAAATACAAAGGATCAGCTAGGCAAGTTTGATGAAAAAGCTGATGAAGGTAATTTGGTTGGTTACTCTGTAAATAGTAAAGCCTTCAGGGTTTATAATAAGAGAACCAAACATGTAGAGGAGAATCTGCATATCAAGTTTAGTGAGAACACATATAATTCTGCAGGGAAAGGACCAGAATGGTTATTTGATGTTGATATTCTTGCCAAAACAATGAACTATGTTCCTGTTATTGCCAGTGTTGATAAACCACAGGAAGAGTTTGTTGTGATTGAGAAATTGAAGATTGGTCCAACCTTTGTACCCTTTCAGAAAGATCACAGCCCTAAAGATGATGTTGTTTCTCATGATAAACCTAAGGAAACTGAAGAAGGTATTGAAATACCAATTGAAGCAGAAAAAGATAGTAATGAGCCTCTCAAAGTAGTTGTTGATGTCTCTCCTACAAAGCCAGAAGACTCTGCTGCTGACTCAGAAGAATCTACTGCTAAGCCAAAAGTTACAACTACTGCTCCACCACATTCTGCTTCCAAGCCTACTAACTCTACTGTTACTTCAATGTTTCCTAATTTGGACTCTCAGGGCAGACCTATTGCTGAATCTATCTATCCTGACGATCCAAATATGCCTCCTCTAGAGAATATTTATTATGACACAGATGATGATGCACTTGATGGTGAGTTATTTGGAGCTGCTGCTGATGTTACTAACTTGGAACTCATTATTCCTGTTAGTCCTACACCTACCACAAGAATACACAAGGATCATCCAAAAGATCAAATCTTAAGTGATCCACATTCATCAATTCAAACTAGGCAGATGACTAAAGCCTTGAAAGATCCTCAACATCAAAGTTTCTTTGCCAGATCTCTACATCAAAGAAATAGTCATAAAGATCTTCAAAATTGCCTGTTTGCATGTTTTCTTTCTCAAATTGAACCCAAAAACACTTACAAAGCCTTACAAGAAGCAAGTTGGGTAGAAGCAATGCAAGATGAGCTTTTACAATTCAAGCTGCAAGAAGTATGGACTTTGGTTGAGCTGCCAAATGGTAAAAGAGTGATTGGCACAAAATGGGTTTTCAGATGCAAAAGAGATGAGAGAGGAATTGTCATAAGAAATAAGGCAAGGTTAGTAGCACAGGGATACACACAACAAGAAGGCCTTGATTATGATGAAGTATTTGCACCTGTGGCAAGAATAGAGGCTATTAGAATATTCTTGGCTTATGCTTCATACAAAGACTTTGTAGTGTATCAAATGGATGTGAAGAGTGCTTTTCTGTATGGGACCGTTACTGAGGAAGTTTATGTGTCTCAACCACCAGGCTTTGAAGATCCTGATCATCCTGACAAAGTCTACAAGGTAAATAAAGCAATGTATGGTCTACATCAAGCTCCTAGAGCTTGGTATGACACCTTGTCAACCTACTTGCTAGAGTCTGGGTTCAGCAGGGGCAAGATTGATAAAACTTTGTTCCTCAAAAGACAAAAAGATGATATTTTGCTGGTTCAAATTTATGTTGATGACATCATCTTTGGGTCTACAAACCAAGCTATGTGTGTTAGTTTTGAGAAGCTTATGAAGGACAAGTTTGCTATGAGTTCAATGGGAGAACTCACCTTCTTCTTAGGTCTGCAAGTTACACAGAAAGAAAATGGCATCTTTATCAGTCAGGATAAGTATGTCAATGATATTTTGAAGAAGTTTGGATTTGAAGATGCTAAGCCTGCCAAGACTACCATGGAAAAAGATAAGCCATTGCTGAAGGATGAACATGGAAAGGAAGTGGATATACACTTGTACAGGTCTATGATTGGATCATTGATGTATCTTACTGCATCAAGGCCTGATATTATGTTTGCAGTATGTGCCTGTGCAAGATTTCAAGTGTGTCCCAAGGAATCACATCTCAATGCAGTGAAAAGAATTTTTAGATATCTGAGGTATCAACCAAAATTGGGCCTTTGGTATCCTAAGGATTCACCATTTGATTTGGTATCCTACTCAGATAGTGATTATGCTGGAGCTTCTTTGGATAGAAAGTCTACAACAGGGGGTTGTCAATTTCTTGGAAGCAGGTTGGTGTCATGGCAATGCAAGAAGCAAACAGTGGTGGCTAATTCAACAACAAAAGCTGAGTATGTGGCTGCTTCAAGTTGCTGTGGACAGGTCTTATGGATGCAGAATCAATTATTGGATTATGGGTACAATTTCATGAATACTAAAATCCATATTGATAACAACAGCACACTTTGCATAATTAAAAATCCTGTGTTTCATTCTAAAACAAAACATATAGAGATAAGGCATCACTTCATAAGGGATTGCTATGAAAAGAAGTTGATTCAAATTGTTAAAATTCATACTGATAACAATGTTGCTGATCTTCTCACTAAACAGTTTGATGTGGGGAGGTTTCAATTTTTAATTGCAAACATTGGTATGATTAATCTTTGAAAAACTTATCTCTTTGTTTTTGTTAAAGTTTGTAATGCATGTGCTGCTTGTTATTCTGCTGCTTGTTAATATGTATATGTTTGAGATATAATGTACTATGCTGCTCATTGATTTTCTAACTCTACTGCTAGTACATATGTTGGTTGTTTGCTTTGTGGTGTTTGGTCTAACATTTTGCAGATATATGAATGGTGATTTGCAAGCAATTAAACAAGACAGATCTTATCATTCATTCATTCCAGAAAAGTACTAAGATCAAACATCAAAAGACAAAATACAAAAGCTGAAATCATAACCTAACACCTAAACCTACATCTTCCTAGGGCATGGAAGCCCAAGCACAACCTCTCTATCCTTTGGGAGAGGAGGGTTTTGTCTTGATGGTCCAAGAGAAAGACCAGGTAATGGTTGTGGCCTCGACCTTGATGATTGTGGCCTTGGCCTTGAAGATTGTGGCCTCTCAGGAGTGGCGGGTGGATTGGTTGGTGGTTCTTCCTCATCTTCATCTGATGATGTGTAGATGAAAGGGGATACAAGCTCTTTTGGGGATGGTTGCCTAACAGGGATCCAAGCTGTATCTTCTGAAGACTCTGAAGATGATGGAGATTGTGGGGTCATCACAGCTTTACCCCTGGAAGTGCTAGGGGTTTGATTCAAATTGAGGAGATCTTTGAACACCGGAAGATCATGTTTTCTCTTCTTTGCTTGCTCTTTGGTTCTACAACCACCATGAGGAGGACGGAATGGCGGTACATAGGTTTCAAATGGGCTCTCATCTTCGGATGATGAATCGGATGAGATATTGATAATTTCGGGTGTTGATTTCATTGTGTGATGATTTGATTGCAAAGATGGATAGTATTAATTGTTTGTGAGGCGTTTTTGAAAGAGATTAGGGTTTGATTGCATAATTTGGGGAAAAGATCTCGCCGGTTTTATAGGGATTACGGAGTGATATGTGCATTAATTGTTATGTATTTTTGACCAAGGTCGATAGTCAACTCTGCTGCTGGCTCCAGTTCACTCTGCTGCTAGTTCTATCACTCTGCTGCTAGTTGTGAATGACATGGTTCTGCTGCTATGGTCGTAAGTAAGAGGGTGTTATGTGTAACTTTCATCCATCAGTTTAAAACCTAATTGACCTTCATAGTTGGTTTTCATATGTTCTCAATTGAAGTTATCACAAACCCTTACACCTAATCATTCCAATAATCACAAATCCCCAAATTCACTAAACCTAATTCATGGAGCTACAACGTACCTGGGTTGAGCAACACAACAGTGTGGTCGTTTTGAATGAAGAGTTAGTTCCTGAAGGTTTCACAGACATGGTAAAGTTTTTGAATGCTACTTCTCTTAGGTATGCACTCACTGTGAACCCTACTATATATGCTTCCTACATCAAACAGTTTTGGTTTACTGCCAAAATCAAAACTATGAATGGGGAAAAACATGTCAGTGCTTTTGTTGATGGGCAAAAGGTTCGTGTCACTGAATCATCAATAAGGGAATTTCTTCTCTTAGATGATGAGACAGAGACCACTTGCCTTGCCAATGATGCTATTTTTGCTGGTTTAAAAGAATTGGGATATGAGGGGAAACATACAAATTTAAAATTTCAAAAAGTTCTCCTCTGTCCTCAATACAAGTTTTTGATACATTTATTCCTTCATTGTTTGAGTCCTAAAACATCTGGGTGGCATGAGTTCAGTACTACCATTGCTTCTGCAATGATATGTCTGTGCAAAGGTCAACCATTTAATTTTTCAAAAATGATATTGGCTGGGTTGTTTAAAGGTGTTGAAGATGGTTCTTATTTGCTATATCCAAGATTTCTTCAAATCTTTATTGAAAAACAAATTTCCAAAACAAGAACCCATGTTTCTGAATATGATGCTCCAAAATTGGCTTCAAGGACTTTTACCTTTTTGAATAAACATGGCAAAGGTTTTTCTGGTGCACATACAAATCTTACTTCTTTTATGGAACAAATTGTGCACACCAACCAGGGTGAAGGATCAGGAAATCCCACTGATTCCCATCACACACCCAATGTTACTACATCTGTTACACAACCTACAAAACAATATACACGTAGGAAAACCAAAAAGGACACTAATCTACCTCAGGATAGTGTTAGTATGGCTGTACGAGATGAGGCTGTCCTAGGTGATGGAGAGGACATGTTGGCAAGGGCTGTCACTACTGCTTCTAGCTTAGCAGCAGAGCAGGACAGTGATAACATCATTAAGACCCAAACCAAGGCAACATCTAGAGAAAAAGATTCTTATGAGTCTGATTTTCAGGATGGTAACCCTAGCCAAATGGAAAACATAGGGGGCTCAGATGATCAAACTAGGTTTGATACTGAGTTTTTGTCCCAAGATTCACCTCTCGGACCAGGTCACACAGGTCAAAGTGATGAGGACAGGCCAGTGACTCATGAATTGACGGATCCACTTGTACATGATGACAATGTCAGTGATTCACCTCTCGGACCAGGTAATACAGGTCGAAGTGATGAGACTACAATGGAACTTATAAAAGAATTGACGGCTACTTGTACAGCTTTGGGGTTGAAATGTGAGTCTTTGGAAGATAAGGTTCTTAATCTATCTGATGTTGTTGCTGGTCAAGCCAAGGTCATCATCAAAATGCGAAAACAGATTAAGAGCTTCAAGAAATCAAAATCTTCAACCTCATTGCACAGATTGAAGAAAGTGGGGACTACTCAGGTTGTAAGTTCTTCTGAACCATCTACTCATTTGGAAGAGGATGCTTCCAAACAGGGGAGGAAAGAGATTGTCATGGATTCAGGGGAGGTAAGTCTTGAAAAAGTTGATAAAGTTCAAGATATGGATGCTGGAATAGTTTCAGGGGAGGTTCCAGTGATGGAAGATATGGATGTGGATAGTCCTCAGAATGATGAAGATTTTGTGGTTGCTGATAAGTCTGGGAATGAAGTTGTTATGGAAAAAGTGGCTGCTGCACAAGAAAAGGTGGTAGATACTCTTAAAACTTTGGAGTCTGAGCAACTTGTGAAGGCAACAGGGTTGATGGGTAATGTGTTAAAGACTTTGGAAGATTCAGTGGAAAATGCTGCTATTGCTGACTCTACTGCTGTTCATGTTTCTGCTGCTAAGAATGTTGATGGTTCTGCTGCTAGTGGAATAGTGAATACTGCTGAAGTACAAGACTCTGCTGCTGGATCTATGGACAATGCTGCTGCAGAGGCAATGGTCTTGCTAAGTAAGAAGACTACTGCTGAGGCTCATACACCACAATTACCAACTCCATCATTATCACAACCTATCACAACAACAAACATAACATCAACAACAAGAAAATCTCAAAAAGGAATAACAATTAGAGAACCTGCTGCTACTCAAAAGAAGACAATCACATCATCTTCTACTGATAAGGGTAAAGGCAAGCAAGTTGATGTTCAGAGGTGGATATATAAAGGGGTTGATTTTACTGATGTGCCTTTTGATTCTTGGCCTAAGCCATTGCAAGTTGAACATGATGAAGCTGCTGCTATTAAAACACAAGAGTTGTTTAATTTGGAAGATCAGCAGCTGGCTGAGAAAGAGGCTGAAGGTTTAAGAATGTATGATGAATGGGATGATGAAAAGATCAGAATTGCTGCTGATATTGAATTAAACAAGCTGATCAAGATTGAAGAAAATGAAGTTCCAAATTTTAATGTGCAATCTTGGTATAGTAACTTTGCTTCTAATAAGAGAAAAGAGAATGCTGCTGCTAGAAGAAAGGTTAAAGTATTCAAAGGTCCAACAGTTAAACAGCAAAGGAAAGAGTATGAAAGATATCTAAAGAATATGGGTGGATGGACATTGGTGCAATTGAAAGCTTACTCTGACAAAGAAGTTTTTGATTTGTATCAACAAACAAAGAAGAGAACAGATACTTTTTATGTTATGGGATGTGCTGAGGACTTGGAACAAATTGATAAGATGAATAAGAAGTTGGTGCCTGAAAAGGTAGCTGAAGCAGAGTATGTTCAAGAAGTTAATGTTGAAAAGCTTGAAAGTGATGCAGTAAAGACTACTTCTTCTGTGCAGGGTGATAAAAGAAAAGGTGTTATTCATAAGTCAGTTGCAAAGAAGAAGAGAAAGATTGGAGAAGGTAGTAGTTCTATGCCTGAAGGAGATGAGTTTAAACATGGTCTTGATCATATTCCTTCTGAGCATCAAAAAGAACAATTGAAGGGTTACACTGTGGTTGGCAAGATGGAAGATCCTGAAGTGGTTGATGCCAAACCATTAGGAGTTAAATATCCTATCATCAAAGTAACTACAGGTTATGATGCTAACATTGGAGTATTTCATGATGTTCAGAGATCTGATGGTAAGTCTCACAGATTTCTTAGATTTCAACAGATGTTACATTACTTTGATAGAGAGGATGTTGAAGACTTGTGGAAGTTATACAAGGCAAAGTTTGGAGCTAAGAAATTTGATGGTAAAAAGTATGAGGTAGATCAAATTGATCATATCTTAACTGCTTCTGATAATGTTATGTGGAGAGCTCTTAAACTTATGTTTGATCCTTCAATGGATGATTCTGAATGGACAGAGATAGTAGAATACAAAGTAAGAAAATGGAGACTCTTTCAAGATTCTGGAGTTCATGTACTAGAACTTGGACCAACTACTTTGTATATGCTAGCTGAAGTAGATTATCCAGTGGTAAGATACTGGAATATTGTCAATCAGATGGTTAATGGTGATAAAACACTTAAGCTGCAGAAAGATTATGATTCTGATGATCAAGCATTCAATTTGCTGTCAAAGTATAAGAAGATATTTGATCAACTGAATTCAAAAGAGTTGAAGTGTTTGGAAGCATCCTCCAAGTGATGAATTGAGTTTTGAAGAAACTTAAATATTTAGAAATAAATATTAAGTTTAGGGGAGGATTGTTGGGTTTTGACTAAGTAACTCTGCTGCTGAGTAATACTGCTGCTACAATGAAACTGCTGCTAGTGTTAATGACTCTGCTGCTGAAGACAATCTGCTGCTTGGTGAAACTACTGCTGAAGAGATTAACATTGTATACGATAGGATAATTATGGAATAGATTTTTTGTATAGTTTATCTATTTAGATTATTCTTATCTTGTAGAGAAAGGTATTGTAAACCTAGTAGGACTCCTTGGCCTATAAAAGGAGGATCCTAGGGTTAGTTTATGGATGTATTATTATTCACTTCAAGGTTGTAAAACCCTAGCATTATTGAGTGCTCGTATTAATAAATATTGAAGTGTTGAAAGAGAATTCTTAATCTTCTTAAGTTAAGCTTTTATATTCCGCATTTAAGCTTAAGTATTTGTTTAAGTTAACTTCTATATAAGATCGTATTAGCTCAACTGGGATCAACAACCTTACATTTTTAGCACACCTAACAGGAGAAGCTAGCATCAGGTACTTCAGCATCGCCTTAATCCCTGCCCTGTCAATGTCTGACCACCTTTGGAAAGCAGGGTTACCATACTCATCAGTAAAGTATAGACCTCTTTCAGGGACTTCAAACACCACATTGTCCATGAAGGTAATTCCTTCAGGAAGGGACCTGTCACAATCCAATCCTGGGACCTTGATCTCAGGCTCTGACTCAATTTGCTTTCTCTTCCTTTTAGAGACTTTTGGTGGAGTAGTTTGAGTAGATGGAGCTGGAAGTAGGGAGGGAATGCCAAGAGCTTCAAGCATTTCCATCAGTCTTTCATACCTGAGCTTTAGAGATTTCAGGAGACTAGGAACCACCACATTTGTCTTCTTAGAGATGATTGGTTTGAGTTCATCCAACTCAGAGATGCCAAAGTCAGCGAACCTGAATGGATCATGGATGTCCATTACTCTTTGGTCTTGCCCTCTGAAGACAGTGACAATTGCAGGCTTGGTATTGCGATGGATTTTGATGTCAGTGATCGTTTCAGGTTTCAGTCTTTCCTTCATCACCCAAGTGTACCTTTCAATCCTAGTCTTTCTGATTTGAGCTTCCTTCCTGAGTTTTTCTTCTCTTTGCTTTTTCAGGGTGATCATCTCTTATTCCTGAGCCTTTTTGAAGGCAGCTCCAGCTTGCTCAGTGGCCAGTTGCTCATTATCCAACCTAATTTTCTCAGCTTCCTCATGAACAACCTTTATGAGTTCAGGTTTGCTCATCCTTTCTTCAACAGCCACCATTTTGAGTATCTCATCTCTCTCTAAGTAGGCCTGAATTTGAGCATCAGTGAGGTGATGGACTATCCCATTGATATCAAATGGAACAGTGATTGGTTCATCAGGATCCTGTCTGACAATAGTGGAGGTAGGCTTCAGCACTCTTACTGGTTTAGGTGTGGTAGCAATGCTTTTGCCTTTATCCTGCTGACGAGATGAAGAGACTTTTTCATCTTGTGGTTGAACTGATGAGATTAGAGTGGCCTCAGTGACATGCTCCCCCTCAGTGTGAGAGGGCTGTCCTCTTGAAGCAACATCGGTGGCTTCATCCTGAGCTTCAGTATGAGGGGAATCAGTGACATTCTCCCCCTCAACTATTGTTTGAGCTGCTATGATGACCAGAGTTGGATGACTGATGCAGAGGTGGAAGAACCCTTGAAGGCCTGGTAGATCTCATTCATCATGGATTTGATGTCTGAGGTGTCCTTCTGAATAGTTGAGACTTTGGCTTCAAGGGATGCCTGAGCGTTCTCCATTGCTGTCAAACGAGAACCAAAACTCCAAGCCAGGGAGGCTGACTTTTGAGATTGAGCTGCCACCGAGAGATCCAAGGCAGCAAGGGAGATTTTGACAGCCTCCACAGAGTTACTGAGAGCCTGAAGATTTGAGGACTTCATCAGGGTGAGTAGCTCGGTGAGATGCACTGAATTGAGCTGATAGGTCTTTGATGCCTGAAGGAGCTTCTTTGTGAGTTCAGGATTATCCTTAACTGATTCTTGAATGGACTAAACCCCTGTATTCAACTTGTTTAGGGATTCAAGGAACTTGTTAAGGTGGGAGACTATCTGTGTCAGGGAAAAGGAAACTAAGGAATTTTGCTCCCTGACATCGTCATTAAAATCTTCAACAACATCTTTAAGGGTGAAGTAATGAACCGCCTGCTCAGTGTGCATGTCAAAAACCTTATATGTGACTCCCCTAAACAAGGCATTTGTCGCCTTCTTAATGAACTTAGTAAAGAACTTCCCAGTGAGAGGAGATTGATCATCTCCTAAGGATTCTGAGTCAGAGTAAGGTTTAGCAGCTTCAGTGTCAGAGGGTTGAGGAGACTGAGGGATTGGTTCAGGGACTGTCTCCTCAACCACCATATCATCTCCAGCTTCAAAAACCTCCTCGTCACTGTGGAAGTCATCATCAGAGAACAGAGCTTCCTGAGCATCAACCATGGACTGAATCTGCAACAAATAGTTATCCGGCTCTTCTTCATAAGAAGACTTGCCTTCGTTTTGGCCAGGTCCTGACCCCTCTAATCCAGTAGACTGGGTTTTATCTACCTAGTCCTTAGAGCCAGTTCCTAAGTTGTGGGCACCTCCGGGAGTGGTTATGGGTTCCATATCAGCGGGTGGCCTTTTTCCCTCTGAATCTTTGTCCCCTGTGACCCCTTCAGACACTGATGGGTGTTTCCCAGTGTCATCCTTAGTAATCATGATTGTTGCGTCCCTATCAGCGGGTTGTATGAGTCCCTCTGAGTCTTTGGGATGAGTTTTTGTGCCCTTAGACAAAAGCTTTGTTCTGCGAATGTCCTCATCAGGCACCTGAGTGGTTTTGCCCCCTTTCCAACAGGCTTGCGTTAACCTGCCGAAGATTTAAGGGCGGTAACTCCCTGATGCTGGGGTTGTGATTTACCCGAGCCTTTAGCAGGATGTGAAGTGGTGTGGGTCCCCTTCTCAGTGGAGTAGTTCTGCCCTACCAAGGATATAGGACCCCTTGCTCCCTGAGATTCTGGTTGTGATTTTCCAGAGCCTTTAGCAGGATGTGGAGGTTGGGTTGATTCCAACTCCACTGACTTGTTTATGTCAGCAGAGCCTTTGGGAATGGGTTTGCCCGAGGACATTGAGTGTGATGTCTCAGTGCCCTCCGTTGGCCTTTATTTTGGGGCCAAAGATTGGGTTATGATCCTAAGTGTGTCAGCAGTCAGGGTCTGTTGTTGTTGCCCCTTTAGTCAGGCTTAGGGGAAGAGGTCTCAGTGGCGGTTGACTTGGGTTGAGCCACCTTCCTGGACCCTGTCCCTTCTTCCTCTTCACCTTCTTGGTGGGAGAGGGAATTGGTGAGATTTTGTTGTCACCCTGGATAGCAGTAAGCATATACGTTGTCAAGGCGACAGGTGTAACCTCAATAGGGTCATGAGAATAATTAGCCTTGTGTAAGACATCAGGCTCAAAGCCTACTGTATCAGGCTTAACATACACGGACCCCAGCAAGTCTTGCAGGATGCAGGAAATGAATCTAGGGTATGACATGAGTTTTTGCCTAGATTTCCCACCCAACTTTGCTATGAGGTCCCTGAAGATAATTTCTCCAAGGTCAATCTTTTTACCCTCTATGAGACAGTACACTATCATTGCTTGAGTAGTGTTCAATTGCTCAGTGGAGGATTTATTTCCCCCAAGGACCTGAATGAAAAAGGTCATCAAGATTCTCCAGGGGGCTGGGAACCAGGTTTTGATGATTGGGGCTTTGGATAGGAGGGCCCCTGGTGTCACCTCAGGGTGATTTTTGTCATAGGGCCCAAGTTCCAGCAGAATTGCCTTCACATCCTCTTCAGTAGGTTGGGCAGTGAAGGTCTCAGCATAGTCAAGGCCAGTGGCTATGACAAAGGTCTTGTAGTTAAGAGTTAGGAACTTAGTTCCATTCTTTACTGAGAACCTTATGGCGGCCTCCTTTGGTACATCAGGGTTTTCAACCATCGCTGTGCACCAAAATTCCCTCAAGTAGTCATGATAGATGACAGAGGGGGTTTTTTGTGAATGTGATGGTGAGGAAACAGTTTTGTAGAAACTTCACCACATCCCTGTATTCAGGGAACCCTTGAGGGTAGGCAAAGTTTCCCACCACATTGTTCTTGGTCAGGTCTACGCTTTCCATTTTGAATTCCATATTGGGAGCGTATTTGATGACTTTAGAAGAAGCCATTGTGTTTGAGAAAAGGTTTGGTTTGAGAAAAATTAGTATCAAAGATGGAACACACGCAGTTTGAAAAGCAACTTTGTTCTTGAAATAATTTTGCAAGAGTTTTGATATGTTTTGAAAGCGTATGTGTGTTTTTATTTGTGGGGGTATTTATAGGGAATGGATTAGGGTTATTCTGTTTGCGGATATCAAATGTTTTGATATTAATTCAAAATTTTGTAATAAAGTATGTTTGATATCCGCATTAAATAGCACGATTCCCATTACCCCATTTTTCTCGCAACATGATGGGATGAACAGTTGTGTGGCTCTGCAAAAGACGCTTTTTCAGAGTGATGTCATCACACAAATATTTGTGTGAGAGAGCATTTAATGCTTAGTGGTATTGGTGAGGTAGGTGCGGGGGCCCAAGATGTGGATTCCAGTTGTGTAAGTGACATATATTCCTATATTTAATAGGAATCAGTTACCTACCTGGGACATTTACTAACTAAGTACTTAGAGCATTTAGTTAGGGTATTCAATGCCATTTGACATTTTGAGCCCCCTGAATGATTTATCATTCAGGAATAGGTTTGTTAAGGGACCTAAAGAATTTACATCAGGATGGAACATTTTCAATCAGTTGCCTGATTCTATGTCCAACATGCCCAATTCAGCTTTCAGTCTGGTGAAAGTGGGTTCATCCAAGGGTTTGGTAAAGATATCAGCTAACTGATACTCAGTGGGGATGAAATGTAATTTAATTTCTCCATTCATGATGTGGTCCCTGATGAAATGGTATCTGATGTCAATGTGTTTGGTTCTTTGATGAAGTACAGGGTTGTTGGAGATGGCTATGGCACTTGTGTTATCACAAAAGATGGGTACCATCTTATACTGAATGCCATAGTCACTCAGTTGGCTCTTCATCCAGAGTACATTTGCACAACACCCTACAGCAGCCACATATTCAGCTTCAGCTGAGGACATGGCCACTGACTGTTGTTTCTTTGTACTCCAACACACAAGTTTACCACCAAGGAATTGGCAGGATCCTGAAGTACTTTTTTGAATCCATATTACATCCTGCATAGTCAGAGTCAGTGTACCCTTTGAGATCAAATCCTGAGCATTTTGGGTAATACAAACCAAGGTTTGGAGTACCCTTCAGGTACCTGATGATTCTCTTGACAGCAGTGAGATGAGACTCTTTTGGATCAGCCTGATATCTGGCACACACACAGACTGAGAATTGGATATCAGGCCTTGAGGCAAGTAAGTACATCAGGGAGCCTATCATTCCCCTGTATTGGGTTTGGTTCACTGAATTGCCAGTGAGGTCAGGGCCAAGGTTGTTTGGAGGAACCATAGGAGTCTTTACTGAAGAGCAGTCAGTGAGCTCATACTTCTTCAGTAGGTTCCTTAGGTATTTTTCTTGACAAATGGATATTCCTCTGTCAGTTTGTTTGATTTGAAGTCCAAGAAAGTAAGTGAGTTCACCCATCATGCTCATTTCAAACTTTGTGGTCATCGGTTTTTCAAATTGTTTGCAAAGTTTGTAACTTGTTGAGCCAAAAATGATGTCATCAACATGCACTTGAACCAGAATGACATCACTTTTGTTCTGTAGATGAACAGTGTGTTGTCAATGTTTCCTCTGACAAACTTGTTTTGGATCAGAAAGGCTGAAAGTGTTTCATTCCATGCCTGGGAGCTTGTTTCAGTCCATAAAGGGCCTTGTTAAGCTTGCAGACATGGTTGGGAAATTCACTACTTTCAAAACTAGGAGGTTGTTGCACATAGACATCTTCATTGATGTTACCATTCAGGAAGGCACTTTTGACATCCGTTTGGTAAACTTTAAAATTCATGTAGGTTGCATAGGCTAGGAAGATCCTGATGGCTTCCATTCTAGCAACAGGTGCAAAGGTTTCCTCATAGTCTATACCTTCCTGTTGGTTATATCCTTTGGCAACAAGTCTTGCTTTGTTTTTGATGACTGTGCCATTCACATCAGTCTTGTTTTTGAAGACCCATTTCATACCAATGACCAAAACACCATTAGAGCATTCGACAAGGGTCATGACATCATTTCTGTCAAATTGTTCCAGTTCATCTCTCATGGCCAGAACCCAACTTTCATATGTCAGGGTTTCTTTGATATTTTTAGGCTCTATTTCAGAGAGATAGTCAGCATAAAGACATATATTGGCTGAGGCTGCCTTGAGTTTAGCAGCCATGCTTCTGGTAAGCATGCCTTCAGTGGGCTCACCAATAATGTTCACAAGCTCAATAACTTTGGATCTGGTCCAGCTATCCTGAGGTCTAGGATAGTAGTTAGAGCTTGTAGAAGCATGATTTACTTGAGGAGTGGGTTCAGTTACATGAATCTGAGGTAACTCAAGATTATGTACTTAAGTGACATTAGTGGGAAGAGTTTGTTCTGACGATTCCTGAACAATTGGTTGAGTGGTTGCTATCTCATTTGAGACTTGTTGAGTTTCAATGAACTCACTGATGGTTGATTGGGGTAGATTGTGTGGGATGATGTAGTAAGAGACATCATCATCAGCTTGGTATTGAGTTGAAGGGTGATTCTCAGGGAGATACTCATCAGGAGGATACCTTGAAGAATCATCAATACCAATTTCTTCAACTGAGGAACTGGAGAACCTGATGGATTCAGTGCTCTCATCAACAGTTATGTGATAAGTTTCCTCAGTTTGTTGTCTCCTTGTGTTAAACACCCTGAAGGCTTTGGAAACCAGAGAATATCCCAGGAAGTATCCATCATCAGCTTTGGCATAAAATTTACCCAAGCGATCCTTGTGATTACGAATAAACACAGGACACCCAAATACATGAAAGTAGCTGATGTCAGGGATCCTTCCTTTGAATATCTCATAAGGAGTCTTATTGTGCCTTTTCACAATGATGGACCTATTTTGAGTGTAGCAGGCTGTTTTGACTGCCTCAGTCCAAAAGTGTTTTGAGAGGAGTGAGCCATTTAACATTGTCTTTGCTGCCTCAATGAGTGTTCTATTTCTCCTTTCAGCTACTCCATTTTGTTCAGGAGTATAGGGAGAAGTGAAATTCTGAGAAATCCCTTTCTCATCACCGAAACACTCAAGGTCATGGTTTTTGAATTCAGTGCCATTGTCAGTTCTAATTTGTTTAACTTTGACATTATTTTGATTTTCAATGTTCCTGACAAATGACATGATTGTGTCAGCTGCCTGACTCTTTTTTGTCAGGAAGTAAACCCAAGTGTATCTTGAGTATTCATCCACAATGACCAGAGTATACTTCTCATGATGAATGGACATGGGACTGACAGGTCTAAACAAGTCCATATGGAGAAGATGCAGGCAGCTTTTGATAGAGAATGATTGTTTGGTTTTGAAAGATGCCATGTGGTGTTTTCTTTTTTCACAAGCAGAACAAGGCTTGTCTTTGGTGTACACCAGGGATAGAAGTTCTGTTTAGCCAGATTGTTGATGCTCTTGAAATTGAGATGAGAGAGTCTCTTATGCCAGTGCCAGTTGATTGTCTCACTTGCCTTTGAGAATAGACAAGTCCCATTTTGAGTAAGGGATGACATGTCTAGGACATAAACGTCATCCCTCCTGGGGGCAATCAACACTACTTCCTTGTTGCCATTAAAGATGGTCCCTCTCTTGTCATCAAACTGAACTATGTATTTTGCATCACATATTTGACTCACACTTATTAGATTGTACTTGAGACCATGGAAATAAGCTATTCTTGTAAAAAAAATATACCATTGCAGTTTACTAAACCATAACCTTCAGTGAGAGCTGATGAATTATCACCAAATACTACTTTGGGTCCTGGTTCTTCCACATATTTGTGCAGGTAACTCTTCACACCAGTCATACTCCTTGAGCATCCACTGTCGAGGTACCAAGTAGGATCCCTGATGTGTTTCTGTACAAATAGTAAACCTGGTTAGTTTTTCTTGTTACCCCACCTCCTAGTGGGCTTAGTCCTCAAGGACGTTTTGAACTTAGCTAATGAATCATGATCTGAAGTTGAGTGTACTGAGCTACCACATGTTTTACACTTTGTGGTAGTTGATGATTCAGTAGATTGAGAAGTGTTTATTAGGGTGGTTCTTCTGGACTGAATGATTTTGTCATGCCCCTTGGTTTCATGGGAGGAATCTCCACAGATGTTACAGCAGGTTTTCATCATACAATCATCAGGAAGATGATTGTTGAAACCACAGTGAGGACATGGCAAGTAAGGCTTAGCCTTCAGTCTCTGTTTGGAAGATGAGGCATACTGATAGCCTTGTGTTTTGTAAAGACCTTGTGCCTTTGAAGAGGCAGTGTGAGAGATGTGATCACAAGTTTTGTGATCCTCTTGTTTGCATATCATGCAAAACAAGACTCTGTAGCATTTATCAGTGGTGTGATTTTAATAATTGCACAGCTCACATCTTACTGTAGGTCTGGATGAGGTTTTTGGTTTGGAGGAACTTGAGGATGCTGATGGTTGTTTTGATTTTGAGCGAGAGGGCTTTTCAGTGGACTCAATTTTCTCACTTAGCATCCTGTTTGGAAGATGAGGCATACTGATAGCCTTGTGTTTTGTAAAGACCTTGTGCCTTTGAAGAGGCAGTGTGAGAGATGTGATCACAAGTTTTGTGATCCTCTTGTTTGCATATCATGCAAAACAGGACTCTGTAGCATTTATCAGTGGTGTGATTTTAATAATTGCACAGCTCACATCTTACTGTAGGTCTGGATGAGGTTTTTGGTTTGGAGGAACTTGAGGATGCTGATGGTTGTTTTGATTTTGAGCCAGAGGGCTTTTCAGTGGACTCAATTTTTTCACTTAGCATCCTGACAAGTTCAGCTAGCTGATCAACTTTTGAATCAGTGTTATCAGGTTTCACTTTAGTAGATACTGAAGGTGTGTGGTTTTCAGGAGGTACTGAGGTAGGTCTCTTCAGGATGGTTATTCTTGGATTTGTTTTTTCCTTAGGAGAGTGAGGTTGATAAACTGGTGGTGCAAGGTCTGAACTAGGTGCTGCTCCCTGAAGTTGTTTTGGTGGAGGGAGTGGTGATTCTGAATCTAACTTAGACTCAGTGATGGACTCAGTATGACTGAGTTCATCAGTGACTCCTAGCAACTCCTTAATAGCCTGACTTTCAGGCTCTAGAATTCTTCCAGTGTTAAAGTTTGGCAGTTTACTGTCAGGATTGACTCTTTCAATCCAATCATTGGGTTTAGGAGTAAGTTCTGTGCTAGAGAGTATGTTTGTTGACAGAAAGGCTGTTGAATGGCCACTCTCCCCAGACACTTCAGTGAGTTGATCTTCACCCAGAGCAGCCTTTTTGGTGCTGGGTGTGAGACTCAGTGTGTCGAAGAGTTTGGGGTTCTTCTGAGTCCATTTCCAAAGGACAGCCTTTTCTTTCTTAAATTCTTCTTGAAGAGCTTGATTTTGTTTTACAAGTTCAGAATTTTGAATTTGAAGTGTAACACTTTCAAGTTTAGCTTGTTTTAAAGCAAGAAGTTCATCTCTACACTGATTTAATTCAAAACTCAGTTTGTTAAATTTTGAAAACAAATTAAGTCTCTGCTCTTATACATACTTAAGATCAACATTAATATAATCTAAGTAAGATTTCCAATCAGCATCATCATCCATAGGAAGTAAGATGTTTACCTTTCTCATTGTGATGTTCACCTATTCACCATTCCTGGCATGACCTTTTCCAACAGCAAGCTTGTTATCCTCTGAGAGAGCCATCAGGGCACTGACATGAACTTCTTCATCATCAGCAGAGGACACTGCAACCTCATCCCAGTCAAATGTTTTAGCTACAAGTCCCTTGTTCTTTGCCTGAGAAGGTTTTGGAGCCTGAGGTAACTGACTAACTGTGGAGAGTGACTCAAGAAGAGCAAGTTTGGCCTTAGCCTTCCTGTATTTGGCTTCAAAATCTATTTGAGGAGCTTTTTCAATTTTATTTTGAAAAGACTGACTAGATTGAAGCATTTTAGGTTGAAACTTGCTTGTTCCTGAAAAATAGTTGTTTCCTGAAAATTTGTAAGAGGGTTCAGAGGTTGTTTTTTAGAAACAATCTTTTTCAAAATGACCTTTTTTACCACATTTAAAACACTTAGAGTTGTCATTTGCTTTTGAGTTAGAAAATTTTTTGTTTTTTTTAAAGAACCTTCTTGAGTTTGCAAGGAGTGCCCTTTCATGAAACTCAATTTGCAAATCATTCAGGTACTCCTCACTGGTTCTTTGATCAACCTCATCATCAGACTCATCTTGGAAATCCTGCACAACACCATTGGAGTAGAAAGCAGTTGATATGGATGAAATCGTCAAGGCCTTTTTGGTCACTTGAGCTTTACCAGGGTATCTCCTAGTGATTAAGTGGTCTTCATAGACAAACTTCCCATAAATTGCAGGGAGCTCAAGGTTCTAGATATGGTTAGCATTTCTCAACCCTGAGAGAAGTTTAACCACTTCTCAGGGAGACTGTTGACAAAGCCAACATTGATTTCATGCTTTGACATAATTATACCATCATTCATTCAGAAGGGTCTTATAGCGAGTATAAGTCTCTGAGAGACTTTCAGAATCTTTGGCCCTGAAGGTATTGTATTCAAGCTTCAGGTCCATGATTCTATTCTCCTTGGTATCTGAGGGCCCTTTATAGCTATGAACCAGGTCAGTCCAGGTCTGCTTAGCAGTAGGACAGTTAATCACTGATTCCATTATATCGTCAAGAAGACATGATATAATGATGCTTTTCAGGCGCTGGTCCTGATTGACCACCCTCCTTTCATCTGGGGTCCACTGAGCATCAGGTTTGACTAAACCTTGAGCAGTTGTTGGGACATATGGACCATCATTAATTAAAATAATGTAATAAATTTTCCAACTTCAAGTCGAGGGGCAGTTGCTGAATAACTTCCACCCTTTTTGTCGACAAGTTGGGGAACATCTGAGTTAGCCATGGTGGGATCTTGATTTTAAAAACTTTTGAGCACTCTTTTGTTTTGAAAAAAAGATTTGGAGAATTTTTACAAATCAGATGCTCTGATACCACTTGTTGGTCCCTTTTACTTGGTTACCAATAACTAAAGAGTTAATCTAACCAAGATATATGACTTTTAACACAGATGTAAATAAGATTAACAACAAATATAAACGTAAAGAAAAGAGAGTAATTTTCAACGTTTAATTCTTATTAGAAGTTAATCAAAGAATTATACCCAAGTGTTTGCGGAATAACACTTGGGATTGAAATGACAAGTATGGTATGAACTCCTAACTAAACTCAAACAAAGTTTGAGTGACAACAATAGGTCACACTGAGCTATCTCAGGGACAGTGTTGTTCTTTGGAGGAGTAAAAGTGGTTTGTGAATGCTTAGCATTAAATGCACAAACTTGTCAACTTTTACTCCGCACTTATGTTACCTATTTATACACAAGTATGAACAAAAATAATACACAATGGACAAAAGACATCCTTAATAAAATCTTGATAGATTTTATTCTTTGGCAAGGGAACCTTCTTTGGGTTAAGTCCAAAAGGTGCTTTCTGATGACAGACTTGATTTAGCCATTTGGCGAAACTTTGACCTTAAAGTGATAAAGCACTTTAGTGAACCAGTTCAAACTTTCCCGCCTAGTCCCGCCAAATCTTCAGTCTTCAAGTCATTAGTCTTCAGTACCTTAATCGTTGTTGAGGAGTCTTGGGGGTTCAGTGAGTTATTGTCATTCTCACTGAACCCATCACCTTCTTCTTGGCTTAGATTCCACTCGCTGAGTTCCGCCTCACTGAATGGTAAATAGGCTCGTTCTAAGCATCCTGAAGATGACTCACTGAGTTACTGTTCACTCAGTGACTTGTTTACGGATATTAAACACTTAGGTGATTTTATGTTCAAATCCTTGTTAGAGGAAGATTAGGGAATTCAGTGACCCAACAAGCTTAAGTGAGAGAGAGGGGGGGGGGGGGTAAATGAAGATACCTTAGAGAATACAATGGCACTTGATTTTTGTTTGTTTAATAGTAGATGTGTAATAAAACTGAGAGAAATATTTGTTAGGGTAATTTTAGCACCAAATTTCAATTTGTTTGCAACATATAGGAGTGAAACTTTAGCCTTAATAAGCGTCTCATGGATAGGAGTTATATGACTAGCACAAAAAAACCATACCACTCAAAAAAATTTCACCCCAAATATGTCAGGTTCGCCCCTAGATTTGTTAGGAAAAGCCTTAGTGGTTATGAGTGTACCGGTAGTACTTAGATTCTAGAACTTGTGTTAGTGATTCATTCTGAGACCATAAGTGAGACCACATTCGTGTAGTTATATTTACTACATGATAAGAGGCATTAGGATAACCCATGTTTTTACACCTGTGTTTATATAATTACATTGACTTCATTGGTCAAGTAATTCTCCCACACCTTTGCGATGTACTCATTTTTAGTACATGATACCCCTAGTACACCCCTCAAAGCCAATCTTTTTTCGTTTCTAACTTTAAGCATTTTCCTTAAAGATAGAATTTGTTTACAATCCACACCCAAATGTACACCCAAATCGCCTTAGCCTTCCTTGTATGCACTCATCTTTAGTGCATTATTGTTACAACATTTGTTTAAACCCTTTGTTAATTGTCTAATTGATTACATGGTTGCTAAGTCGAGTCATATCTTGTACATATTGTTTTGGGATGATTGGGACTCATGGGTAAAGTACTAATGTTATGGAGTAATGGGGAAGAACATCAATTATTACCCCCATATGTGCAAAATGTTTTTAAAGTACTCCAAATGTTTCAATTATCTTAATTCGAGTCATTAGAATAGTTACATGTAAAGTATGTAAAAGTTCAAGTGTAGGGGGAGAACCAAGGCCCCTTTGATGTATTATTTTGGATGGTAGGGCAAGAGTGTACGAAAAAAAATAGAAAAAATAAGATAAAGAAAAAAAATAGAAAAAGAAAAGAGAAAAACATACGGACTACCATCCCGTTTCTTTTATTTTTGTTTATGTTTATGTTTACGATTAACTTAAGTCGAGTCGAGTCTTGGCTTAGCAACGCCGCATTGTACATGTAACTGACCTAGATGATTAACTTGCCACCAGTAAAATATCCTTTATCCAACAAACCGTGTTTTCCATATCCCTACACCTAACATTATAACCCTTGAAAAACCCTCTTTGATAGTTTATCTTAGGTGCTTACGCCTAGTGGAGGAGGTTTTTGATCCTTTCCCAAGCCTAGGGTAATCTATTTGCTATGACAGGTAGTGAGTGATATTTTTCCATTTCCATTAGTTATATATAGGTTTATAACACCCGAGAGATGAGAGTATCCAAACACTATTTTGTAGAAGATGTCAACCCAATATTTTCATACCAATCTCTCGACAACGTTGTCATACGTTGTAGAGAGGTTATTTTCTAACTAAGAAATATATTTATTTGATTAATTCTCCACGAGGTACATAAACGTGATCACTGATTGGTCCAAAACGTTCAACCTAAATTGACCAGGTGAATGGTCAACCACGTCAAACGTCTCAGACCAAATCTCCAAGGAGTACAGTGTATTCCCGGGTCGTTATGTCCCAGCGAGGTAAGCAATTGTATTCAAAAACGTTTAAAGTGATCGGGTGATTTAACTGAAGGATCAGGAATTTGGTTTGAATGATTATACTATGAGATTATGATTGAAAATGACTTAGAAACACTATTGGAACAATTACTGATGATCAGATTACCTAGAAACGCAAGTTAAACCTAAAACGCGCGTTTAAATTAAAAATAACGCGAACGCGCAAAATAAAAAGTGAAACGAGAGCAAATAAAGTCCTACGAACGTGAAAATTATATTTTTACAATCCTAATAACTTAAGAAAATTTTTAGAAAATTAAAATTATTTTTAACACTATTTAATTAATTACTATTAATTAATTACTAATTATTAATTACTTTTTAATTAACTAAATAACATTAAATATTAATTAATTATGAAAATTACTTAGAAAAATGAAAATTAAATTTGGAAAAATCTAAAATATTATAAAACTAATTTTAAAACAGAAAACCTATTTTTTCTACTTTTTAATTATTTATTATTAATTAAAACTAATTATTTAATTAATTTAAAATAAAATTAATTATAAAAAATACTAAATGAACAAGGAAAAATCTGAAAAAATTTCTAAAATTATTTTCAGTTATAATAAGCCTAAGAAAAATTTAAAAATGAGAAGTGCTTATAAATAAGCAGAAAAATAAGCCAAATCGCTTAAATAGAAGCTATCACTTTCCTAATTTTTGTCTTTTTCCAATTTTTCTTTTACACAACTGTTTAACTACTCAAAATATGGAACTTTTGTGAAGGAATTTTTTTATGAAGCTTGGAAATAAGCTGTGTGCACACTCATAAGCCAAACAGTTTGACTTTCATTGACCAACAAAGGAAAAAGTTCAAATAAGCTTGTGTGGGGTCCACTGATGTAAATTAAGGTTCAACTAAGTTACTAGGACACTTTTAAACTAAACTTAACCAAATAAGGTACCTGAGTAAGCAATAAGCACCACAATAAGCTCAAACTTTTCTTATGCTAAAACAGTTTGGGGACAAGTCTTTCAAACCAAAACCAGGTGGGGTCCACAAGTGTTAAGGGCACAAGTTTGGTTGAAGAAGCTAGCCTGCTAGCTTGTGAACAATTAGGAAGCAAAAGCAAGCCCTGGGGCCCACTGAGGTGGCCACAATCCACCACCAAAGGTGGTGGTGTGGTGGTGAATGACTGTGCACAGGGGAATCAGTCCCCCTGCAGGTCTCTTTGAGGCCTTGTGGGACGCACTAAACAAATTACAACAAATCTGACAAAAATTCTAAAAATCAACAAGCTAGGAGTGAACAAGCTTGTAAAAGCTCAAGTGCTAATTCCTTGTATCAAGCTAATTACAGATCACTAAAGATTGAGCAATTTGACTGAGACAAGGTTTTGACTTTTTGAAACTTGATGACAGATTGACTTTGGTGAACTTTGGTGGTAATTTACTTACTGATTAAGTGATGTTAAGCTACAATGTCACTAAATTAAGCTACCTTAAATAATAATGAAGTGATTTGGTGAGAATTTAAGATAAAACTCCTAACAGTTAAACTACAATGAGATATTATAAAGCATTTTGACTTTTCACTACTAACCTACCCAATTTTATGATCAAACTATTCTAATATGTCCTAATATGATGTGACTGAACTAGTTTTAATACTTAAACTCAACAATTACTCAGGTTACACAAGGATCCAAACACCCCTTGAAAATCAGTTAACACTAGTTTTTAAAAGATTTGACCCATTTAGTTCGTGATTTCAGTTTGCAAAGCTTTCATATGATAATGTGAATCTGTCTAAGTATACAAACACACCTGCTATCAGCATTAAACCACTACTACCCACATTGCTTAAATTAATCAGTCAATACACAACATGACACCTATGAGTTCCAATCTACACTACAGATCATAAAAGTTAATCAATAAGCATACAAGCATTAGAAAAACTCAGAACAAGAATAATAGTTATGCTATGATCAATGCTACAGTGTAAGCAAGATTTTGAACAAAAATACTCACAATAAGCAATCCTGCTAAGCCTTTAAGAACCAAGAACCAACTTAGGTGACTCCCATGAGTCTCTAATCCCAGGTCCATCCATTATTCAACCTGCTCCATGCTTATCTTCTTCTTTTTGTAGTTTTTGGAATTTTTACTATTTTTTTTTTTTTTTTGTATTTTCTAATTTATATGTCTAAGCTGTTTCATATGGCTCAAAAGCTTATAACATCTCATAATTAAAACATTGTGAGTCCATGGGAACCATAAACAACATTATCTGATAATAACTAAGCTTAAAATGGAATCTCACAAAAAAAATGCAAACTTGAATTTTAAACTGAAACTTGAAATTCTTATTAATTTTCTTGAAAGTTACACTGGAACTAAGCTTAAAAATACACTTGAATTAAAGATTACACAAAAAATAAAGATTACATGAAATTCGACATAACTACTTTAAGCTAAAAGACTTCCCACCTCAAACTGCAACAATACACCCTTTTATATTTGAAAATTAGGGTTTCTTGGGGCTTCCTTGGACTTTTCCCAGCTTAATCCTAGCCCTTGAATTGCTGACACTTGATCTTGGCCTTTACTTCGTTTTGGCGCCCATTTTGGAATTTGTCTTATTGCTTCTGATAACTTGTGCTAGGGAGGGTTGTTTGGACTGATATATTTGTTTTGGATAGCTGTGATGATGGAGGAGGGTTTTGAGTGGGAGGGTGATGATGGAAGTAGCAGGGCAACTAGGCAGGTCACGGGTGTGTGTTTGAGGGTGGAGGTCAAAGGTTGGGGGGTGGTTTGACCGGTTATAATATTAAAGGGAAAGGGTGAGTTGGGCTGGTATAAGTTTGGGCCACAAAATGGGTGGGTTGGGTTGTTGTTGTGTTTGGTATTTGGATTAAATGGGGTTGTAAATAATACTAGGATCCGTTTGGTTTGAAATTTGCACAAGGACCAAATTTGTAATTTACTGAAAATAAGGGACTGGAATTGACAAATTCTTCAAAGTATTCAAAGGATCATTCCTGCCATAGTTTCATTAGTACACGGACCACGAGTGATATTTTTCCATTTTGAAATTCCCGGGGGCCGTTTTTGCCAAATTGCAAAGTACAGGGACCAAACATGTAACTTTCTCAAAGTTTTCACCCAAGGATCGTTTTTGATAATTTTTGACTTTAGAAAACCTTGGGTTGACTTTTCTTCCATTTTAAACTTCCAGCGACTAGTTTTGTCAATTTTTGAAACTTAAGGGACTGAAACTGCCAATTGTGCAAACCTTGTTCATTTTTCATTTGTTTTTAAACATTTTGCATCTAAAACATATAAAACACAATTTTGGGATAATTTATGTATTTTGATGCATTTCTGAGTGTTTTTGGATGTTTTGGCAGTTTAGATACGATAAAAATGATGAGTATTTACACACTCATCAATCCCCCGCACTAAACTATTGCTAGTCCCTAGCAATCTTTTGAGAAAAACTTAATGGATTTTAAACTCTTTACCAAAATCCATCACTTCTGGAGTAGCCAGATGTAAGAACTGTGGTACACCTGATAACCGTGTGATTTCGAGCAAACCACCAGCTGTCAACGGATTTGATTTGTCTTTACCAAAAGCCGTTTGCTTCTGGACTAGCCAACTCTTGATGGAATAGTCAACAAATTGGTGAGCTGATTACCAATTATGGTTTTTCCACTGCCTTTACCACAAGCCATAATCTTGCGGGCTAGCCAACTTATTTGCTTTTGAGGATATGGGGAGTTGAGGAACCATACAATTTTGGGCAAATTGCAAGCCATCAACGGATTTGAGATATCTTTACCAAGAGCCGTTTGCTCCTGGATTAGCCAATCCTTTTTGTCGTTTAGACACGGCGGACTGATTACAACAAAAATTTTGAAATAAAGTGAAAAAATTTTGAAAATTTTGGGCCAAAATGGGGGTACTTGAAAGTATTTTGTGATAAAATTCGCTAGAATTCCCCCCCCCCCCCCACACTTAGAATTGAATATTGTCCTCAATATTCAAAGTCCCGACTATTATGCCAAATCTTTGAACATAAAAAGATAATATTCCAAACTAACTGTGGAAATATCGTTTTGCATTTTTCACTTTATTTATCTGTACATACGATCACACATTTTTTTTTTGAACTTATATACATATATACATTTTCAAACAGTGGGGGTTGGCCATTCCCCCACACTAGGGTGGTAGAAAGTAGAAAGAAATCAGAGACACGGGTGAAAACCCATGTTGTTGCTACTGTTTTTGTTTATCGAGTCGCTAGCTTGACTCGATCCCCGAATTCAATTGTCCTTGGGGAAAGTTTGGAGATCCGGGACAACCATGGATGGTATGTCCTCTCCAAAGTAATGGTTCACACGATGTCCATTCACTTTGAAATTAGGACCGTCATTTTGAGATAACTCGACGGTGCCATAAGGATAAACCTTAACGATAGTGAATGGACCAGTCCATCGGGTTTTGAGCTTTCCCGAGAAGATCTTAAGTCTAGAGTTGAAAAGAAGGACTCGATCACCAATGTTGAAAACGCGGTTTTTGATTTTTGAGTCATGTATCTTCTTTGTCTTTTCCTTGTAGATCAAAGAGTTCTCGTAAGCTTGATCACGGAGTTCATTTAATTCATTCAGTTGAACTTTCCGATGATCACCCGCAGTTTTGAGGTCAAAATTTGCATGCTTGAGAGCCCAATAGACTTTATGCTCAAGCTCGATCGGAAGATGGCATGCTTTCCCGTACACAAGCTTGTAAGGCGTACACCCGATGGGTGTTTTGTAAGCTGTACGGAAAGCCCAAAGTGCATCATCTAATTTATCTGACCAAGATGCACGATTTTCACCAACGGTTCTTTCCAATATTCTCTTAATGCCTCGATTGGAAACTTCTACTTGTCCACTTGTTTGAGGGTGGTACGCAGTAGAAAGACGGTGAGTTACACCATACTTTTGCATGACTTTATCAAATTTGTCATTGCAAAAATGCGTACCACGATCACTAATTATAGCACGTGGAGTTCCAAATCGAGCGAAAAGAGCTTTCAAAAATTTCACAACTACTCGGGCATCATTAGTGGGTAAAGCTTTCGCTTCAACCCATTTTGACAAATAGTCAACAGCCACGAGTATGTACTTATTTCCATGAAATGACAGAAATGGCCCCATAAAGTCGATGCCCCATACGTCAAATATTTCACAAACTTGTATTGCATTTTGTAGCATTTCATTCTTTTGTGAAATATTCCCGTGACGTTGACAAGCGTCACAGGATTTGACCAATTCTTAGGCATCCTTGTAAATCGAGGGCCAAAAGAAACCGGAATCAAACACCTTTTTGGCGGTGTAATTTGGATTGTGGTGGCCCCCCGTGGGACCAGCATGGCAAGCCTTGAGAATTTTAGTGGCTTCTTGACCATATACACACCGCCGGATGACTTGATCCGCATAGATTTTGAAAAGGTAGGGGTCGTCCCAGAAATAATGTTTCACATCTTTAAAGAACTTGTTCTTTTGTTGGGACGACATCCCTTTCACAATAAAGTTACCCGCAAGATAGTTTGCAAAATCGGCAAACCATGGGGTAACAGAATCTCCACGAAAGGCAACTGCATTGAGTGTCTCGAGAGGGAAGGTTTCATTAATTTCCTTCTTTTCGGAGACATCTTGATGGGGGTTTTCCAAACGGGAGAGATGATTAGCAGCTAGGTTCTCAGCTCCTTTTTTATCACGAATTATGATATCAAATTTTTGCAGGAGGAGAACCCAACGAAGTAGTCTCGGCTTTGCATCTTGTTTTGCAAAAAGGCACTTCAAAGCCGAGTGATTCGTATACACTATGCTTTTGGTCAAGATCAAGTATGACCGGAATTTCTCAAAGGCATACACCACAGCTAGTAATTCTTTTTCAGTGGTGGTGTAATGACTTTGAGCCTCAGTCATTGTTTCGCTTGCATAGTGTATAGGCTGAAAGTGTTTAGACCTGCGTTGCCCCAAGACTGCCCCTATAGCATAATCGCTAGCATCACACATAAGTTCAAAGGGCAAGTCCCAATCGGGGGCAACAAGAATAGGTGCCTCAGTAAGCTTTTTCTTTAGAGTTTCAAAAGCTTAGACGCACTCAGGTGAGAAGATAAAAGGAGCATCCTTTTCGAGGAGATGGGTCATAGGCCGGGCGATCTTAGAAAAATCTTGAATAAACCTACGGTAAAAACTGGCATGACCCAAAAAGCTCCTAATACCTTTGACGGTAGTGGGGTGAGGTAATTTTGCAATGACATCAATTTTGGCTTTGTCAACCTCAATCCCATTCTTTGAAATCTTATGGCCGAGGACAATGCCCTCCTTGACCATAAAGTGACTCTTCTCCTAATTTAGACATAACTTTGTGTCTTCACAACGTTTGAGCATGTTGTCTAAATGGGAGAGACATGATTGAAACGAATCCCCAATGACCGAAAAATCGTCCATGAAGACCTCCATAGTTTTCCCGATCATGTCGGAAAATATGGACATCATACATCTTTGAAACGTGCTCGGAGCATTACATAAACCAAATGGCATACGTTTATACGCAAAAGTTCCATAGGGGCACGTGAAAGTGGTCTTTTCCTGATCTTGCGGATCAATGGGAATCTGAAAGTAACCCGAGAAACCATCGAGGAAGCAATAGTACTCATTCCCCGCTAATCTCTCGAGCATCTGATCTATAAAGGGTAGAGGAAAATGATCTTTGCGGGTGGCGTCATTTAACTTGCGATAGTCAATGCAGACACGCCAACCCGTAACCAATCGAGTTGGAATCAACTCATTTTCCTCGTTTGTGACAACAGTAATGCCACCCATTTTTGGAACACAATGTATTGGGCTAACCCAAGGACTGTCCGAGATAGGGTAAATCAATCCGGCATCAAGAAGTTTTAAAGCTTCTTGTTTAAGGACCTCATGAATTTTTGGATTCACCCTTCTTTGGTGTTGGACTGCTGGTTTGAAGTCATTCTCCATTAAAATCTTATGGGTAAAAATTCAGGGTCAATGCCCTTGATGTCGGAGAGTCTCCAAGCAATTGCTTGTTTATGCGACTTCAAAACCTTTATGAGAGCAGCCTTTTCCTCAACACTTAAATTTTTAGCAATTATGACGGGTAATTTATCATCACCCTCCAGAAATGCATATTCAAGATGAGGCAGCAAGTCCTTAAGTTCAACCACAGGCAAGTCATCAGTTATTTCAACATTTTTGACTTCCTCTTTATGAAGTACTTTTGGAGGAAGAGGGGGAGATGGATCTTCGTTTAACAATTTTTCAAGCAAAAGAATATCCCTCTCAGGATCAAGATAGTCCTCATCAAATTTACCCGAAATTGAACTATCTTGGGCGAGAAAAGCCTCGACCTCTTCCAAAAGGAAGTAACTTCCCTCAAAAGGAGTGAGAGAAGGGGAAGAGTCGGATATGATAGGCTCAGTAGATGGAGTGGGACTACCACTCGGTAAGTAACCAAGAAGTTCTTGAGAGTACTCCTCAGACGCAACATCAATGACATCAATTCGGTTAACCGATTTGGCGTCATAATTAGAGGAGTACCTCGAAGTTTGATCGAGGTTAAACGTTACTGCTTCATTACCAACACAAAGAGTTATTTCCTCTTTGTGCACATCGATTAACGCACGACCCGTCCTTAAGAATCCTCTCCCAAGAATGAGAGAAACTCGTGGGTCAGCATCGAAATCAACAATCACAAAATCTGCCGGAAAGTGAAGTTCCCCACCTTTACAAATACATCCTCGGCAATGCCGAGGGGATGAGATGTTGAGCGGTCTGCAAGCTCGAGAGTCATGCAGGTGGTGGTCAGTTTCGGAAGAGAGAGCTTTTTCCATATTGAATAAGGCATCAAGTTGATGCTTGCACCTAGATCGGCCAAGGCAAAGCACTCAACCATTCCGGGGAAAACACATGGAATGAGAAATTTTCCCGGATCTTCTAGCTTCTCAGGAAGCTAGTTCAAAAGAACTGCAGAGCAGTTTTCATTGAGTGGAGTTCGTGCCATCTCAAATAGCTTCTCTTTATTGTTCAACAGATTTTTGATTGTCGATGCCTCAAATAGCTTCTCTTTATTGTTCAACAGATTTTTGATTGTCGATGCGAATTTAGGCATCAAAAGGAGAGCATCCGCGAAACTGATATCAAAATGAATATCTCGGAAAATTTGAAAAAACTTTTCCATTTGATGGTTTGCTTTTTTGCGGAGCTTCTGGTCTTGTAACCGAGATGGATATGGTAGTGAAGGTTTGGATTTAGGGTTCTCTCCAGGAGTTGTTGGTGGTTCAAAGACAACTCCTGGTTTTGGTACGGTTTCTGGTACAACCTGAGGGTGGACGTGTGCGGTACTTCGTGGGCTAGTAAATTGCACCTTATCCTTTGTCACCTCAGGCTCACTTTCTACTACCTTGGGAGGAGAAGAAGAGATAGTAGGAGCTTTGGTTCCATCATAGGAAACACCACTTCTCGTTGTGATCACCTTAACATCTCCCCTCGGATTAGCGATCGTGTTGCTAGGTAAAGTATTACCTGAGCCCGAGGGTCGATCATTTAAAGACTTCTTAACAAGGTTTGCGATCTGAGTCATCATCACCCTATTCACTTCCTCCTGAGATTTCATGAATTGTCTCAACAACTCCTCATGTGAAGGACCCGTTGGAACAATTGCTTGAGTATTGTTAGGAGGAGCTTGGTCAGGGTAATTCTGAGTAGTTGGAGTGATGGCTTGATTTTGATGGGGAAAATTTTGAGCCCGGTTATTTTGATTGGAACCGTGGTTTTGAAAATTTCCCTGATGTTGGTTGCCATATCCATGAGAATTGTTTCCCTGATAGTTGTTTTGACCTTGGTTTCGATTGTTGTTTCCTTGATTTTGGAAACCTTGGTTTTGGTTATGATGGAAACCTTGGTTTTGGGTTTGATTGACATTTCCTTGGTTTTGGTAACCTTGGTTTGTTCGATTCTGATTTTGGTTCTGGTTACGGTTTGGGACATTAGGGTTTTGATTGAATCCGGGAGGTCCAAGGAAATTGTTAGAACGATAGCTAAGAAGATTGCGGTCCCCTTGCGGTTGGTAGTTATTACCTCCCGAATTATAGGAACCTTGAGCAGCATATACGTCCTCATGAGTGTAACCACTAGTGGTTGGGCACTCAGAATATGAATGTGGACCTCCACAAGTTTCACAACTTTGACTAACGGCCTTGACTTGTTGATTTTGAACTTGTTGATTTTGGATACTTTGGTTCATCCTCAACATAGCCGTAGCGAAATCATCCATCTTTTTAGTGAGGATCGCTATTTCAGAAGATGCTGGAGTGACAGACTTACATGACTCTTCCCTCTCAGCTGAGGAATCCCAGAAATTATGGTGGGCAGTCATGTTTTCAATGAGATCATAGCACTCTTCGGGGCGCCTTTTCATAAAGGTCCCACCAGCAGCAGCATTGAGAATATCACGGTGTCTCAATGTCAACCCATTATAGAAAGTATCTATTTGGGTGATGAGTAACATTTTATGGTTAGGACACCGATCAATTGAGAGCTTATAGCGTTCCCATGCCTCAAATAGAGACTCTTTGGGATGCTGACGAAAGTTACTAATGTCATTTCGTAACTTGGAAACCATGGATGGTGGAAAGTATTTGGCTAAAAATCTAGTCACCATTTCTTTGAAAGTGTGAATCGAGTTCTTAGGAAGTCTATCAAACCATGCAGTGGCATGATGGGTTAGAGAATAGGGGAAAAGAGATAGACGAAGGGCATCATCGGAGACACCATTCTGCTTCATGCTTTGGGTGACGGTAAGAAATTTATCAAGATGCTTGTTTGCATCGTCACCAGGTAAGCCATGATATTGGCACGAATTCTGGACTTGTTGTATCATGTGATGCTTAAGTCCAAAATCAGTGGCAGCAATGTTGAGAGGGGCAATGGGCCGCCTCTTTCGAGCATTGTGGGTAACTCCTCCATCGTTCGGAGATCAGGAGCTGCATCATCTATGATGGGTGGTTCTTGATTACCGTCCATTTTCGGAACTGGATCCTCAACAATAGGACGTAACTCAGTTACGCTTTTCAGTTGACGATTTCGTTTCGATTGTGAACCAGTGCGCATGCACTAATACAAAATTTCAACAAAACAAGATCGAGGCAAATCAACAGTGAACTTAAACCAATAATCACAAATGAATGGCTTCTTTAAGAAAGGTACACCACTCACAAGGATACAAAGGCAAGTTTTAAATCCTTTGTTTGGGAACTTATTATATCCACACCCCTAGTTAGTAGGTGTTCTGCCTTGGTTTGCGACGGTTTGTTTTTATGTAGTTTATTATTCACAAGAAAGAGATGAATGTTTTTGGGTTTTTGTGTATGGGTTAAAAACTTTTGGACAATATTTTTGGTGTCGTTTCGTTTACCAAAATCGTATCTCTTTAAGAATCACCTTAAAAGAAACACGATATAGAAAACGTAACGATATGTTTTGTTTGTTTTTGATTTTTTTGGTGTTGTTAACACTTTAGGAAAAGTGTTAATGACGTTTTTGTTTTATGATTTAAGTTTACAAAAAGGTGGTGGGTTTATACAGTGACGAATGAAAAACCACTAATCTCTAAGAAACGTTTTGATTACGCAGCTACCTCCCCGGCAGCGGCGCCAAATTTTGATTGGTCCCAAACGGTCAACCTAAATTGGCCAAGTGAATGGTCAACCAAGTCAAACGTCTCAGACCAAATCTCCAAGGAGTACAGTGTATTCCCGGGTCGTTATGTCTCAGCGAGGCAAGCAATTGTATTAAAAAACGTGTAAAGTGATCGGGTGATTTAACAGAAGGATCAGGAATTTGGTTTGAATGATTATACTACGAGATTGTGATTGAAAATGACTTAGAAACACTATTGGAACAATTACTGATGATCAGATCACCTAGAAACGCAAGTTAAACCTAAATTGCACGTTTGAATTAAAAATAACACGAACGCGCAAAATAAAAAGTGAAACGAGAGCAAATAAAGTCCTACGAACGTGAAAATTATATTTTTACAATCCTAATGACTTAAGAAAATTTTTAGAAAATTAAAATTATTTTTAACACTATTTAATTAATTACTATTAATTAATTACTAATTATTAATTACTCCTTCCGTCCCTTATTAAATGTCCAGTTTTGACTTTTCGAGTCTTTTTTCTTTAACTTTGACCTTAAATATTTTTCTTTGTATTATATGATACTTGATAAAAATTATGTCAATGAAAAGTACATTTAAAACCGAATTCATTCATATATTTTACATCATGTATTATACATCATATATAAAAATATTTATGGTCAAAGTTGATAAAACAAAACTTTGAAAATTCAAAGTGGACATTTAATATGGGACGGAGGTAGTACTTTTTAATTAACTAAATAACATTAATTATTAATTAATTATGAAAATTACTTAGAAAAATGAAAATTAAATTTGGAAAAATTTAAAATATTATAAAACTAATTTTAAAATAGAAAACCTATTTTTTCTACTTTTTAATTATTTATTATTAATTAAAACTAACTATTTAATTAATTTAAACTAAAATTAATTATAAAAATACTAAATGAACAAGGAAAAATCTGAAAAAATTCCTAAAATTATTTTTAGTTATAATAAGCCTAAGAAAAATTTAAAAATGAGAAGTGCTTATAAATAAGCAGAAAAATAAGCCAAATGGCTTAAATAGAAGCTATCATTTTCCTAATTTTTGTCTTTTTCCAATTTTTCTTTTACACAACTGTTTAACTACTCAAAATATGGAACTTTTGTGAAGGAATTTTTTTATGAAGCTTGGAAATAAGCTGTGTGCACACTCATAAGCCAAACAGTTTGACTTTCATTGACCAACAAAGGAAAAAGTTCAAATAAGCTTGTGTGGGGTCCACTGATGTAAATTAAGGTTCAACTAAGTTACTAGGACACTTTTAAACTAAACTTAACCAAATAAGGTACCTGAGTAAGCAATAAGCACCACAATAAGCTCAAACTTTTCTTATGCTAAAACAGTTTGGGGACAAGTCTTTCAAACCAAAACCAAGTGGGGTCCACAAGTGTTAAGGGCACAAGTTTGGTTGAACAAGCTAGCCTGCTAGCTTGTGAACAATTAGGAAGCAAAAGCAAGCCCTGGGGCCCACTGAGGTGGCCACAATCCACCACCAAAGGTGGTGGTGTGGTGGTGAATGACTGTGCACAGGGGAATCAGTCCCCCTGCAGGTCCCTTTGAGGCCTTGTGGGACCCACTAAACAAATTACAACAAATCTGACAAAAAATCTAAAAATCAACAAGCTGGGAGTGAACAAGCTTGTAAAAGCTCAAGTGCTAATTCCTTGTATCGAGCTAATTACAGATCACTAAAGATTGAGCAATTTGACTGAGACAAGGTTTTGACTTTTTAAAACTTGATGACAGATTGACTTTGGTGAACTTTGGTGGTAATTTACTTACTGATTAAGTGATGTTAAGCTACAATGTCACTAAATTAATCTACCTTAACTAATAATGAAGTGATTTGGTGAGAATTTAAGATAAAACTCCTAACAGTTAAACTACAACGAGAGATTATAAAGCATTTTGACTTTTCACTACTAACCTACCCAATTTTATGATCAAACTATTCTAATATGTCCTAATATGATGTGACTGAACTAGTTTTAATACTTTAACTCAACAATTACTCAGGTTACACAAGGATCCAAACACCCCTTGAAAATCAGTTAACACTAGTTTTTAAAAGATTTAACCCATTTAGTTCATGATTTCAGTTTGCAAAGCTTTCATATGATAATGTGAATCTGTCTAAGTATACAAACACACCTGCTATCAGCATTAAACCACTACTACCCACATTGCTTAAACTAATCAGTCAATACACAACATGACACCTATGAGTTCCAATCTACACTACAGATTATAAAAGCTAATCAATAAGCATACAAGCATTAGAAAAACTCAGAACAAGAATAATAGTTAAGCTATGATCAATGCTACAGTGTAAGCAAGATTTTGAACAAAAATACTCACAATAAGCAATCCTGCTAAGCCTTTAAGAACCAAGAACCAACTTAGGTGACTCCCATGAGTCTCTAATCCCAGGTCCATCCATTATTCAACCTGCTCCATGCTTATCTTCTTCTTGTTGTAGTTTTTGAAATTTTTACTAATTTTTTTTGTATTTTCTAATTTATATGTCTAAGCTGTTTCATATGGCTCAAAAGCTTATAACATCTCATAATTAAAACACTGTGAGTCCATGGGAACCATAAACAACATTATCTGATAATAACTAAGCTTAAAATGGAATTTCACAAAAAAAATGCAAACTTGAATTTTAAACTGAAACTTGAAATTCTTATTAATTTTCTTGAAAGTTACACTGGAACTAAGCTTAAAAATACACTTGAATTAAAGATTACACTATAAATAAAGATTACATGAAATTCGACATAACTACTTTAAGCTAAAAGACTTCCCACCTCAAACTGCAACAATACACCCTTTTATATTTGAAAATTAGGGTTTCTTGGGGCTTCCTTGGACTTTTCCCAGCTTAATCCTGGCCCTTGAATTGCTGACACTTGATCCTGGCCTTTACTTCGTTTTGGCGCCCATTTTGGAATTTGTCTTATTGCTTCTGATAACTTGTGCTGGGGAGGGTTGTTTGGACTGATATGTTTGTTTTGGATAGCTGTGATGATGGAGGAGGGTTTTGAGTGGGAGGGTGATGATGGAAGTAGCAGGGCAACTAGGCAGGTTACGGGTGTGTGTTTGAGGGTGGAGGTCAAAGGTTGGGGGGGGGGGTGGTTTGACCGGTTATAATATTAAAGGGAAAGGGTGAGTTGGGCTGGTATAAGTTTGGGCCACAAAATGGGTGGGTTGGGTTGTTGTTGTGTTTGGTATTTGGATTAAATGGGGTTGTAAATAATACTAGGATCCGTTTGGTTTGAAATTTTGTTGGGTCTGAAACTGCTGCTGAGTGAAACTGCTGCTATAAGTGAAATTGCTGCTAGTGGTAATGATTCTGCTGCTAATGTCAAAGTGCTGCTGAGGTTAAATGCTGCTGACAGAATCTACTGGTGATGGGATAAGGATGTATACGGTTTAGATAAATATAGAATAGATTGTGTAAATATTATATATATCTAGAATATTCTTATCGTGTAGAGAAAGGTATTGTTAACCTAGTAGGATTCCTTAGTCTATAAAAGGAGGATCCTAGGGTTAGTTTATGTACGTATTATTATTCACTTCAAGGTTGTAAAACCCTAGCATTGTTCAGTGCTCGTATTAATAATATTGAAGTGTTGAAAGTGAATCATTATTCTTCTTAAGTTAAGCTTTTACATTTCGCATATTAGCTTAAGTGTTTAATCAAGTTAACTTCTAAACAAGATCGTTTAAGCTCAACTGGGATCAACAAATTTTCACAAGGACCAAATTTGTAATTTACTGAAAATGAGGGACTGGAATTGACAACTTCTTCAAAGTATTCAAAGGATCATTCCTACCATAGTTTCATTAGTACACGGACCACAAGTGATATTTTTCCATTTTGAAATTCCCGGGGGCCGTTTTTGCCAAATTGCAAAGTACAGGGACCAAACATGTAACTTTCTCAAAGTTTTCACCCAAGGATCGTTTTTGATAATTTTTTACTTTAGAAAACCTTGGGTTGACTTTTCTTCCATTTTAAACTTCCAGGGACTAGTTTTGTCAATTTTTGAAACTTGAGGGACTGAAACTGCCTATTGTGCAAACTTTGTTCATTTTTCATTTGTTTTTAAACATTTTGCATCTAAAACATATAAAACACAATTTTGGGATAATTTCTGTATTTTGATGCATTTCTGAGTGTTTTTGGATGTTTTGGCAGTTCAGATACGATAAAAATGATGAGTATTTACACACTCATCAATCACGCACACTAGAAATGCTAAATAACGTGTCAGATCTCTCGACAGGTATATAAATTTCTTAACTTTTTCATATACTAATCTTCCAACAGTTATATAACTTTTTTTTATTGTTGCTATACCAATCTCCCGACAAAGGTAATAATTACGTTTGAACGCATTCATGTTTTTCATATGATAAGAACAAAAGTTGTGTGAAACCCCAGATACATGGATTTTCTTCTTATGATGACCTAAGCTGAATTTTCCTATATAAACGGCTTCTTTTCTCCGTAATTCACATCACTCTTATTCGTGTTCTTGTTTTTCTTCTTTTGAGTTTACTTGTCCCGTGTTCGAAGCTCTCTTTTCAAAACTTTAGATTTTGAGTGTTGTATCTGCAAATTGATTATCTTGTTTAGTTCTCACAGATATATCGGTCTATTTCATTCTTTGGTTAGTTCCCAATGAGTCCTTAACTTATGTGATATTCCTTTTTTTACCAACTTGGGAGGAAGAAAATCTTGGGCTTGCATTAAAATGCTTTTTTAGAGACTTTCTAAGCCTCAGATTCGATCTTTTCAGAATCAAGTTATCAAATTCTAAGTATCTTTGCTAGTTATTCTTCTTTCTATCATACCCGTCCTTATAAATCTTATTGATTCAATTCAAGATTACGCACTAAAATAAAGGAAAGAAAAAAAAGATATATATGACATAGAACTTGATGGCATGATTCGGGAAAGTATGGACTGTGAGGCTGGAAAGTCTCTAAAGAGGAAATTTAGTGTAAATACACGACTTTCTTCTTCTTAAGATGGTTTTTGTCTTATTTTTTTTCAAGTCCTTGTGTGAGCATGTAGTGGTTGTACAGGCGAATAACGTCTCGTGTAACTGATATATCTATGTACATTGCTAAGTTCTTATAATAAATGATAATTATTTATTTCGGTTGTTAATACTCTTGCCTTAGACATTGTCGTGTATTAATGTTGTTTAAAAATTTAACCATGCGGTATCAAAATCAATCTTCCGGTAGATATAACTATTATTATTTTCAATCCCCTTCGGGTACATGTCACCTTCTTGTGATATAAATAATGGAAACAAAAATCCGATACCACGACTAGCACCGGGGGAAGTGCGTCAAGCAATTTCAAAGCTATGTCATGATAGATTCGACTTAGATGCGAAGCGGCCAAAGCGCCATACTAGGCGGCTAAAGAGAAAGACCAGACTATAATGCATTTGGAAGATTATTTCTCGGTATTAGCGCGAAGGAGATGGATCCGGCCGCTGCGTATTGGATCAATTTGGAGAAGCAAAAAATCACCGAAAAATATAATTTGCCAACCTCCCCCCCCCCCCCCCCCAACCGAAAAGTTTTATTTTATTTACTTGTTGTATTTTTTCATTTAGTACCTTTTTTCATAATTTTTTAGGTGTATTTTTTTTATTTCTAATGTTTTTATTTCATATTGTAATGTTTAATTTTATTAATGAAGTACTAGATTGTTTAATGAATGACATTGTTGAGGGTAAAATTTATAAATTGTTATTTTTACAAAAAGTGAGTGTTAAAATGATGTGGATCTGACGTAGCGGAGTTTTTAGTGTTATTCGTGTTATGACTCCTTACGTTCTAATTGATAGTAAAAAAACAAGGAAATACATTTAATACTCTACAAGGTACATTCTAATTGATAGTATAAAACAAGGAAATACATTTAATACTCAAGGTACATAAACATTAATACTAAAACAGGAAAACATTTAATTTTCAAAGTTCAATTTTGAATGTCAGGACTTATCTTCGAGATGCTAGATAATGTGACCAATAATGTCTTTTATTGTTGGTAAATCAATATTCCGTTAAAGGTATTATTTACTTTTGAACCTATTCACGTTTTTTAGATGATAAAACCAAAAGTAGTGTGAAATCCTGGATAATATACTTTTCTTCTTATTTTTCCCAAGCCGAATTTTCCTATATAAAGGGCTTCTTTTCTCCATAATGTACAACACTCTTCATTCTTATTCTTGTTTTTCTTCTTTTGAGTTTACTTGCCCAGTGCATTAGAAGCTCTCTTTTCTCAACCTCACATTTTGAGTGTTATATTTGAAAGTCCATTCTCTTTATTAATTCTCATAGATATATCTCTCTGTTTCTTTTTTTTTTCCTAGACTTCTGGTTTCGGGGTCTGATGTAGCTATTGTTTGTTCCCAACGAGTCTTTAACTTATGTAATGTTTCTTTTTCTACTGACTTGAGAGGAAGAAAATTTTGAGCTTACATTAAATTGCTTCTTTAGAAACTTTTTGAGCCTCAGATTTGATCTTTTCTGAATCAAGTTATCAAATTCTAAGTCAAATGTATCTTTGCTAGTTATTCTTCTTTCTATCATACCCGTCCTTATAAATCTTATTGTATCAATTCGAGATTATGCTCTAAAATAAAGGAAGAAAAGAAAGATATATATGACATAGAACTTGATGGCATGATTCGGAAAAGTATGGACTGTGAGGCCAAAAAGTTTCTAAAGATGCAATTTAATGCAAACACGCGACTTTCTTCCTCTCAAGATGGTTTTCATCTTATTTTTCTTTTTCAAGTCCTGGTTGTGAGCATATAGTGGCTCATTAGGCAAATAATGTCTCTTGTAAGTTGTAATTGCTATATCTATGTACATTGCTAAGTTTTTATAATAAATAATAAGTATTTATTTCTGTTGTTAATGCTCTTGCACTAGACCTTGTTGTGTATTTAATGTTTTAACAATTTAACCATATGCTATCATATCAAGCTTCCAGTAAATATCAACTCACATGGTATTAATCATCTTGTACATGTCACCTTGTGATTTTCTTCCTATACAGGAAAATGTCTTTTTTATCTATACTATAAAAAACCCATTATTCCAAAAGTGAAAAATTGAGAAAACTATATATGGAAACCATAAAAACTTTTATTATTATTTTGGTTTATAACCTATAACCAATATTATTTTCATTTAGTTTAAATCGTGTTTAATCCCAAAATTCTTAAACTTTTATTATACTTCGTTTATAACCCATATTTTTCTTATCACTGCAATTATTTGCCGCTATAAAATCTCATTGATATGCACGAGTGCTCGTCTAGTTCTTTTAATATTCATTTAATGTAAATGGTTGTAAATAATTAAGTGTAATAAGTTCCGTAATCTTATATATAATATAAACTTAGGTTGTCTTATAAATGCAAAATACCCCTAATAAATGTTTCAAGAGTTGATTATTCCAAATATGCCCTTCAAGTGTGATTTCAACAAATGTAGTTTGTACGGTACAATATGTTTTGCATGAGAAATGGTGCACAAAAGTTTGTACGGTTCAACATGTTCCAAGCATCTCTAAACCTCAAAGAATACAAACAAAATATGTCATGAATGCATAAATTAAACACACCAATTAGTGGTTAGTCTTTTTACCTTCCCGTCCATGAGTTACAAATATTTTATCAACTATATAATGTGTCAAAAATCACATACAATAAACCACAACTTCCTCCACACCGTGTGCACATTGGGCTACAACTTATAATGGTGGTAAAGTAAGCATCCTATCGTTTTACTTATTAATCATATTGATTTATATTATTTTATGTAAATCTCACGTGTGTTTTGTGTGTGTAACAATGTAGGACATAAAGATGGTGCTTAGGAGGTTTGGTAGTAACATCATCTTCTCTAATGGTTTAATAGATCCTATACATCGTTGTCTTATCAATTAAGTGGAACATGCACGAACATTTTTACTTTGATTAATTGTATTCTAGTTACAAACGATCAACTATATCTAATTGTTTTTTGTAGCACGTCAAGAAGCATTAAAGAAAGAGATCGAGAAGTTACAAAAATTGTATCAAAAACAAAACATGCAAAAGGCCAATGAACAACAACGACAAAGAAAACAACAACAACAAGAACAACGTCACGGCAACCGGTGGGATGAATACTTAGCATTCATATTAATAGTACGTTACAAATTAAACATGCAATATTTTACTTCATGTAATACCGACGAACGGGCTAATACTATTGATTCGTTAGCAAGTAAGTTTATTGAAACTAATGTGACGAGCATTTAAGTTTTAGTCAATAATTATTACTACACTTTGTTGGTGCATTTTAATGTTTTTGCTCTTAATGTAGTTTTTTGTCTTGCGGTGTGTTAATGTCACTTTCTTAATTAAACGTCGTGGAATATTGCGTGACTTGATATTTGATATAATTGTGAAAATTATGTCAATGTTACATATTGAAAATGGTAGTATATAATAAAAATATCTTCACACTATCATCTTAACAATGAGAATCTTCTAAATCAAAGAAGTTTATAAAGGAGAAGAAAATTGTATTTCAAATGTTATCCTACACCTATCACGAGGTAAGCATTATTTATTTGAGTTTGAGATCATGTGATTCATGTCATCATACTGTAAATACTTAGAGTGAGTTACTAAATGAATGCTCCAAATTTGATATTATAGTTTATGGAAAAATGTTGTAATAATGCATTAATTAAAAATAATAATTTATGTAACTTACTCATATTAAAATATTACATATGAAAAGCCTCATTTAAATATAACATTTTGCAAAAAAAACCTCTTCACATTAAAGAAAGAGATGGAGAAGTCACAAAAATTGTATCAAGAACAAAACATGCAAAATGCCAATGAACAACAACGACAAAGAGAACAACAACAAGAACAACGCCACGGCCACCGGTGTCAATATAGATGAATACTTAGCATTCATATTAATAGTACGTTACAAATTAAACATGCAATATTTTACTATACGAATTATAATTTATACTCTTGAATATACTAATTACTTTAATGTTTTATGTTTTTATAGTTTTGTTAAAAAGGAAATTTGTTTTATAGTTCTCTTTTAATAATGTAATTTATTGAACAACGAAGTCCGTCTTTCACAAAAAATGAGAGTTTCAAACATGAACCGAAAATTAGTCTCGAACATTACGAAAAAAAACAATTAAATCCAACCTGTTTGCATCGCATAGGTCGTAAGGCAGTCCAAACATGTGTGCATCGCACGGGGATGAATATAAAAGGTCTCTAACATTAATGTCATCTCTTCATATTTAAAATAATTTATGTAACTTGTACATATTAAAAAATTACATGTGAAGAGACTCTTTTCAATATAACTTCTTGAAAAAAAATCTCTTCACATATACTCTTTTAATGTCAATAAACTATTTTAAATGTGTGTCATGCCTAAAAATGTGATACCATCACAACTTAGATATATAATGACGAAAATAATTGCCGAAGATTACGCTATAAAAACTTATATACAGCCCATGTGCAACTCAATAAAGTATTTTAAATATGTATAAAGCTTAGAAAATGTGTGACACCATGAAAACTTAAATATAAAATGACAAAAATAAATGCCGAATATTACGCGATAAAAACTTCTATACAGCCCATGTGCATCGCACGTATTTTAAATCTATGAAAACTTCTATACAACCCATGTGCATCGCACGAGAATTGTTGGCTATCATAAGAAATAGTTATAACTTATCCCGATGTATTAATATTAGTTAGTTCAAATGAAAACGATAGAGTAAATACCAAAATAAATAGAAAAAAAATATTACGTAAAAAAATACATCTTAAAAGATTACATGTCAATAAACTATTTTAAATACGTATCATGCTTACAAAATGTATGCTACCATGAAAACTTATATAGATAATGACAAAAATACGTCCTGAATATAAAACGACGAAAATAAATGACGGATATTAGACTTTGAAAACTTTTATACAACCCATGTGTATTACGCGGGCTTTCATGACTATTCATGTTTGCAAGTGTATTCAAATAATGAAATGACATGATCCTGCAATGAATACATGATGAAAATTAGTGAACATTACGTTATGAACACTTAGATACAGCCCGTGTGCAACGCACGGGTCTGGTTGCCTAGTTCAATTAAATCCTATATTCTCCTAATTAATTTTTCCTTTCATGTAGACTACTTTGTGTTATCCAAAGTTGCATTAAGATCTTTCCAATTTACAAATTGTTATTCTCATATAGTGTGCCTAATCTACAACGTTACAAATCAAATGGTTATGGTTAAAGTCATGTCAAGATTTTTTTGTTACAGTTATGTACATTGTTAATGACCATAAAGTTATGGTCAAATTTGTAGAAAATTGTCGCTATATATTCTTAAGTCTTAACCACGCTATAAGTGTTTGTGAAAGTAATCGCGTTACACTTATATAAATCTGCACTAATAACAAAACCATGTTCAAATTTTAAACATGTATTTCTGTGTTTAGTTTACCAAACACTCAACTTGTGTGCAAAATACATGTTTCTTAGTTGACTAGACGAGTACCAGTGCATAGCAACAGAAATTCCTAACGGCGATATTGTGGTAAGTGTTTCGTTTAACGTTTAAAATATAACATGAAAAGATCAAAATTTTATTGTAAACGATCGTGATATACGATATTTCAACTCAAGAAAAAAATTCTTAACATGTATCAAAGAATATATAAAAACATTTAGTGAAACTTAAACTTTACATCAATTATGAGATAATAACTAGTAGTGTCCATTACTCGTCGCGTAAAACATTCCATCGGAGCAAAAGCGTTAAGTATTTCGGAGTCAATCTAACAAATAATACAAGATATATTAGTATCTAGCGAACATATACGATAGCTGTTAGGTCACCATTTCTTAACATAAGTACATAGATTTCTAGAGAGAGAAAGTGAGTTTAGAGAGAGAGAGTGGAAGGAACTCTTGGAATGAAATGAAAGAAAATGATATTACTAGAGAACCAACACCCTCAAATGAGGGGTTACATGTCTATTTATAGGTGAGGACTAGGGCTTCACTAAACTTTGATATTATTACATAATAAGCCCTTAGACCTTTACCAAACCTATAAACTTAGCATAAAACTTAACTAAAACATATTAAAACACTAACGTACTAACTTAATAATGCAACCTATTACAAAATTCAATGACCGACACTTGAATTAATAAATGCTATTCCCAACAATCTCCCCCTAAGTGTTGGTCATCAAAGGTTGCCCGACGTCGTCATCTTCTAAACTTTGACTTTGTTGTTGACGTCTTCGAAAATTGTTAGCAAAATCTTTCATCGTTCTTTGTACTTCGTTCTTTGTTGATGTGATGGTGATCATGTTATGAAGTTATCTGCCGTTCATCACTTCTGTGTCTGTGGTGGTTGTCTGCCATTCCAACATGCTCATACATCTTTAGACTTTGACTTTTAAAAGCACGAAGTTCCTTAACATACACTTTGATCTATGGTCTTTATACTTTGTAGATTCTTCCTTTTGGTGTAGAATCTTTCTTTGAACTTTGTGGTGCTTAGATCTTTGGGGGAGCTTTCTTTGACTTCAAGATGTATGCATGAGCATGCTAGAATCTACCATCATGGAGGTGATATGTACCTGTAGGTAAACAGTTAGCAATAATCAACCGGTACTTACAGATAAGGAATTAGAGCTCGTCAACAACATAGTGTGAAGACTCCTTCTAATCCTTATCAAGGTCGTTCCCAAGTCAGATACCCTCGAAGGAGCTTACAAGACCTACTAAGTAGCTCAATGACTGGGTGAGTCGCTGGGGATCACTCCACGACTGTAGACCGCTAAAGAACCACCGCGAACACTAAGCGTAACCCGTGTGGGGTTACCGGAATGACCTGCTGTCAGGGCTATTTGATGTTGACCCTGGCAGGAATTTCCGTCCAATCATTGAGAAATACATTTTGTAATTCTCTCATAAACGTTCTCGGCAGATTGCTAAGATCTGCGAAGGACTTGATAATTTACAGCTGGTGTCCATTGATGTAGAACACCAGTTGTAGAATTACTAAGTGTTCCTAAGAGATCTTTGTTGTATCTCATGGCTCTAGACTCAATAAGTGCACACTCAAGTTTCCTATGTGGAGACTAGGGAGGGGTCTCCTACTTTAATATCAACCATCTCTAAGAGATAAGTCGATAGATTACACTGGTTCCTCGTGAGAATGAAACAAGCACTTTTAAGAGAACTTGAGTGGTTAAGAAGGTTTAGTGCATTGCGTCACTGGGTCCATGACGACTTTATCTTTAATACCGGTGTTGTCTTTGCAACAACTAGTAGCATATGAATTGAACCTAGTGTCTGCCCTAAGGTTGAACATATGGAGGGATATTTCTTTTTACCATTTTCTTTACTTTTCTTTTTAATTCTTCAACTCCTTCTTTCCCCTTTCATTTTTTTCTCCTTTTTTTTTTCGTATCATACCCAAGGACTTCTAATTCTACCTATTGGTGATGTCCCTGGGTAGATCCCTCCAGCTCTGGTGGATCATAGGACGGTTTTTCCTATCTTAATCACCTTATAAGTCCATGATTATCCGACAATTGCCATGAAACCTTTGATTGAAAATCTCTCAAAGTGTTTGTGATTATCAAACATTTTTTTTAACACTTTGAGAGTTTTGTGTTTACTTTTGAAGGGCTCCCCCTTCACATGTGCTCATAAATTTTTAATAAATTTGCACATGCGGGAGGAGCAAGCACTTTTTGAATTGATCCACTTTCAGTGAACAAGACCGATTCGAGACATGCTTACATCACTAGTTATACTAGCTTGAAGTTATTACCCGTCCTGGTCAAGTCCACAGAAAGTTTCTCGAAATGGTACATTTCTACTAAGACATATCCTTTTCGAGACACGCTTACGTGGCTAGTTAAAGAGTTCCATTGTCAGTTTTTAGGTGACAACTAGCTCTAGTAACTAACTTGATGTTATTACCCGTCGAGGATGAGTATTTCGATTATTAACTTTTATGTTTCGTCAATTCTTGGGTCAATCCTGAGTCTAGCTCGCATGAGATTTGACTTTAAGCAACTTTGAACTTTCATATTTTAATCACTTTCACTTTTCTCCCCCTCAAAATTAGCATATGAGTCTTATGGGGAGATATCAACAAGAACTTTTGTTTTTCAAAACGATGAGTTTTCATGTGCTCCCCCTCAACAAGTGAATACTCATTATTATGAAAATCAGAAAATGTTTGATTAATTCTACTCAAAAGTAAGAAGCCTTCGCTCCTTATATTAGGATTGAGGCACTGAAGCGTACCTCAAGGTCCTTTCATTACAAGTGCGGGTTGTACACTGTTATATGTGAACAAACCAATAAACATGATTTTGACAGAACATATTGTTTTGGAAATACTCCCCCTCAAAACTCGCATATGTTTTGAGAATTTTAAACTTTGGAGCGAATTGGGGAGTAAAGATTTGAAAAAAAATCTTGAGCAAAATTTTGAAAAGTTTTGAAAAACATTTTGAAAAAATTTTGAATAAATTTTGCTCAAGATTAAGAAGTTTTAGATACACTTTGCGTGAGAACTTGCATCCTGTTTTTAGGAAAAGTGCACGTTTGGTTTTAAGAAATGGTTTAGCAAGGCACTTTCCTTTCTCAGAAACCCGAGTTGTACACTGAAATGAGTGCACAAGTCGTTGTTTTCATACAAAATTAGTTTTCTTTTAAACAAAATACTCCCCTTCAAATAATGAAGTTTATTCAAGAGATAGTCTTCTTGAGCAGAATTTTGAATTGTATTTTTTAAAATACTTTTTGAAAATTCGTGAGATGATTCTGCTCAAGGTTTTAGAAAACATAGTCAAGTATTATACAACAAAGAATGCTTGAAATTCAAAACTCTTTTACTGTTGAAAGTTGTTTGAGACCCGAAGTCTCTCTTTTGAGTTTTAAAATCTGAAGAAGAAGATATCCATTTAGAGTTGAACCTCATGGGTTCTTTTTGAGGATTTGATTTTGTAATGAATGAAAACCTTCCCGCATTTGGGATGTTCAGATCAGAAACATTCATTTATTGAAGCCAAAGCATTCCAGATTTTGAAAATTTGAAAGGTTTTGAATGACTTTTCTTTGGTTTCCATTCTTGCTTTACTAGTGTAAAACGAGAGTGTAGAGTTTGAAAAACTTGTTTCTCACCATTTTGAATCCTTTTACCAGTTTTAGCCTTTTAACACAGTTAACCCTTTGTCCTCAAAAATATGTTCCATAAGAAACATTTTGACAATTGTTGAAGTTTTGACTTTCAATAGGATGACATGTACTTGCACATAGAGAAAATTCATCAGGCACAAACAAGTATGCGGATGAATCAAAAAACTCATTCTAAATCAACCTAATTGCTCAGAATTCTCAGATTAACACACAAAATCACAGATTAATTCATTCTTTCACTCGCGATTTTCCATATGATAATGGTTTGGGGTTATGATATGAGTCTATGCACACTTGTTAGCATCATAATGCCTGAATATAGTACAAACAAATGCCCTAGTAGCAGCAAAGACATCTACATCTTAAACCCTAAATCACATGATTTCAAACCTATGTTGTTACTAATTGAGCAAACACACCAATCGAGAATTCTTTAGTGTTCTCTAAAGCTATATGAAATAATTAAATAGACTAAACACATAAAAATTGAAAGAAATGCCCCGATCGATATTTACATAAACCCTGGTTTCTGATTTTGCGTTTTTGACAGTTGAAAACATTTGAAACATTTAGAGAATGATTAGACAACAACGATAAAGAAATTTGAAACTCACAATTGTGGAAAAAGATCGAAGATAAAAAATCGTTAGTCTGATTCATTGACGTTTTTAAATTACGTGTGAAACTTTTGAGAAAATTTGAGGAAACATTTATTAGAACCCATTTTATTTTCCATGCAAGATCCTTTTACCTAAGTTTAAGACATTTGTGAATCTTTACTTATTAAAGGTTAATTACTTTTCCATTTGAAGTCCAAACTAGATAAATTTGGAATCATTGCAGAAAAAAATTTCTTTTCTCCCCCTCGAATTAGCATATATTTTGTGAAACATTTTTGTACATTTTAATTCGAGAGATCATATAAGTTTTTGAAAATGAGTTCTTAATCCGAATGATGAAGAAACATTTTATCCTTGAAGAATTATGATGAGGTGTGCAAACTTCATGATTTTGTGAAAGTTTTCTCCCCCTCAAAACATGTTCCATTTTAATGGAGGAACATAGTTTTGAAGATTCGAAGTTTGTACACAAAGAAAGAAGATTCTTAAATATTTAAAGAAAAGAGTTAGATGTTTGACTCACTTGGTTTTTAAGAAAATTTTGCAAATCATCTGGAGTCAAACACCGCATACCAATATGGTGAAATAAATCAACAAACCTTGATGGAGGTAATGCCTTTGTAAACAAGTCCGCCAACTAGTATTCGGTACTCACAAAATATAATTCAACGGTACCCTTTTTGACATGCTCCTTGAAGAAATGGTAGCGGAGTTCAATGTGTTTGCACTTGCAGTGATGAACGGTTTTGCAGGAAATTGCAATGGCACTTATGGAGTCACAGTAGATCGGAATCTTATTGAATAGGTAGCCATAGTCCTTAAGTTGTGATCTCATCCATATGACTTGAGCACAACAAGCAGACATAGCTACGTACTCAGATTCGGTTGATAACAGTGATGTGCAGTCCTGCTTCTTTGATTACCAAGACAAAAGCTTATCTCCAAGAAACTGTAAGCCACCTGATGTACTTTTTCGCGTGTCTAAGCATCCAACATGGTCAGCATCTGAAAAAGCTATTAGTTCAAAACCAGAATCCTTCGGATACCAGATTCCCAAATGAATGGTTCCCTTTATGTATCGAAGGATTCTTTTTACCTCATTGAGGTGTCTTTCAGTTGGTCGAGACTGATAACGCGAACACATATAGACAGCAAAAACAATATCAGGTCTACTAGCTGTGAGATACATGATTGACCCAATAATACTTTGGTACTTGGTAGGGTCAACGGGAGTCCCATGTATATCAGCATCTAGTTTTGTGGTATTGGCCATTGGTGTATTCATAATATCACAACTTGTCATGCCATGTTTCTTTAAAATCTCAAGAGCGTATTTAGACTGATTTAGAAAAAATTCCACGGCGTGATTGATGAACTTGTAGTCCTAGAAAGAACGAAAATTCACCCATCATGGACATTTCGAAATTATCTTTCATTAATTTTGCAAAATCATTTGAGTAACTTTTGTTTGTTGATGCAAAAATAATGTTATCGACATAAATTTGAACAATTAATAAGTCTACCCCGTATGTTTTTGTAAACCGTGTTGGGTCCACCGAGCCTAAATTAAAGATATTAGCCAACAAGAAAGTAGATAACTTGTCATACCACGCCCTTGGGTCTTGCTTGAGTCAGTAGACAGACTTTATGAGTTTGTAGACGTGATTGAGACGTTCTGGATCAACAAAGCCATCTGGTTGACTGATATACACCTCTTCTCGGAGTTGACCATTCAAAAATGCCGTTTTCACATCCATTTGATAAACAACCATATTCCGGTGTGCAGCATATGCAAGAAAAATCCGTACAACTTCAAGTCTAGCCACTAGAGCAAAAGATTCTTCAAAATCAATTCCTTCTTCTTGAAAGTATCCTTTTGCTACCAAGCGTGATTAGCTCCGTATGACCATTCTTTCTGCATCCAGCTTGTTTTTCCAAATCCATTTCAGGCCAATGACAATGACTCCCTCAGGTTTTTCAACCATTTCCCAGACTTCTAATCTTTCAAATAATTCCAGTTCCTATTGCATAGATTCAATCTAGTTGTCGTAAGTCATTGCATCTTTGATGTTTTTTGGTTCAGCTTGACATACTGTGAGTGCATAGATGCAAGTTTCTCCGTCTATGTAAAGTCATTGTCTTATCATGATTGGTGCATCTGGATGGCTAATAATTTGAACTAAGGGGTGATCTCTAGTCCATTTGTGTGTCGAAGGGTGAAGTTGGTAATTATCTCGCATGTTAGCAGGATCCAAATTGCGTGTAGACGACTCAGCAATGTCAGGAATGAGTTGAGCCGGTGCAAACGGGTTAAAGAACGCCTCTGGGTCATAAGTTCAGATGTTGTAGCGAAAGTTAAGAAAGAAGAACTTGTTAATATGAGATGGATCTTTTAAGGATAATCAAGGTTGTTGTATAAGTTCAGATGTTGTAGCGAAAGTTGAAGCGAAACTTAATAATTCCTAACTCGCAGGAACCTTTCACAAAATTACTAACTCGCTAACAAAGGTTGTAACTCGCAGAAATAATTTGTAACTCGCTAATAATTTGTAACTCGGTAAACTATGAAATGTTTAACTCGGTAAGATTTTCTTCTAACTCGATAAATTGAATTAAATGAAGTATAGTTTCCCCTAGGTATTAAGTACTAAGAACCTTACTCGATAAACGATAAGGAAATGGCAAACTCGCCAAAATAGTAACTTAACTCGAAAGAAACAATCTTAACTCGATAGAAACAATCTTAACTCGATAGAAATTCCTAACTCGCCAGAAATTCCTAACTCGACAAACAATCTTAACTGGATAGAAGCTATCTAACTCGATAGAAATTCCTAACTCGCCAGAAATTCCTAACTCGACAAACAATCTTAACTCTATAGAAGCTGTCTAACTCGCTAAAATGCCGATGAACAGTAGTCTGATGCTTAAAAAAACCGATTAAATCCTAGTTTTTATAACCAAATCTAACCTAAAACAACCTATATTATCTCTTGGTGAATGATACCACTTGTTAGGTCACCATTTCTTAACATAAGCACATGGATTTCTAGAGAGAGAAAGTGAGTTTAGAGAGAGAGTGTGGAAGGAAGTCTTGGAATGAAATGAAAGAAAATGATATTACTAGTGAACCAACACCCTCAAATGAGGGGTTACATGTCTATTTATAGGAGAGGACTAGGGCTTCACTAAACTTTGATATTATTACATAATAAGCCCCTAGACCTTTACCAAACCTATAAAGTTAGCATAAAACTTAATAAAAACATATTAAAACACTAACGTACTAACTTAATAATGCAACCAATTACAAAATTCAATGACCGACACTTGAATTAATAAAGTCTATTCCCAACAATAGCCGGCAAAAGCATAAAGAGGTGTAAGAAGTAAACTTGGAATTCAAAAGAATTAGGAACAAATATTCAACAACATTTGCCTCCATGTTAGCATAAGCGTGTTCCATATGAGCATTAATGACTTCCATTTGATGTATTTTTATTCTTTTTACGTAATACTTAATACACCAAATGTATGATAGTGGAATGTTATATGTGTATGTACTAATAAATTGATGTGATAAATTAAATGACACGAGCGCAAATGTGCAAAGTTTAACAAAAAAATTGAAAATAAGTTAAGAAAATACATGTTTTGTAGTTTGAATACAAAATTATTTAAAAACAAAAATTTTGAATGAAAGTCAATGGATCATTTATATATGGAAACTTATACATGAAAACTTGAAAAGTTTGTCACATGCAAATCTAAATCAATTCCGCTTATAATAAATCTAATAACTTATTGCATAGTAATTAGTTGCATTAAATAGGATAATCATGATCATTATAAAAAACATATGATATTGGGTATTAAGTTTAGGCAATAGTTTTCATATATAATGTGTTTCTATCATTATGTACTTATATTCCTTTTAAAGAAATTTTTGTATATGAAAAGTAAAGTTTAAAGTCATTACATAAAAGTCTTTAAGTCATATAGAAATTTTTTATCACTTCAAAAACATTGAAAAAAAAAACAGAACAAAACCTCGTATCCAAAAAAAAATAAACAAAATTATACAACAAAATTTGCATAACAAATTTGTACAAGTATTTATACAAACAGACAACACTTTAAGATAAGAGGTTATACATTTTTCCGGTACGGCAACGGTGACTGCATTTTTCCAAATGGTGGAGATGGTAGATTAGGGGGTGGCGGTTGTATTTGTTTTGGACATGAAAAAAAGCATAAATATGTTATAACATCTTAGATATGAATGAAAAAACACTCAAAACATACATTTATCGGCGACAGCAGCATGCTCCGGTGGCGGCAGCACTAAGGGTTACGGCGGTGACAGTGGATTCCAGCGATAATGGTGTCAACAACAACAAAAACAAAAAAAATATAAAAATCTTATAAAAACTCACAATCTATAAAAATGTAAAAAAAAATTATTTATATAGATCTATGAAAATAAACATTCAAAACATGTTTTATACACAAATCTAACAAAAAAAACTAACAAAAAACCTTTAAATCGGCTGTTGGTAGTCGCTCATGGGCTGGTGGTGATCGGGAAACCATCAAACCAAAGGGGTGGTGTGGCATGAGTTAACCAGAGGGGGTGGTGTGGCGTGAGTTATACACAAATCTAACAATCTATAAAAAAGTAAAAAAGAAAAATTTATTTATATAGATCTATGAAAATAAATATTCAAAACATGTTTTATACACAAATCTAACAAAAAAAAAAACTAACAAAAAACCTTTAAATCGACTGTTGGTAGTCGCTCATGGGCTGGTGGTGATCGGGAAACCATCAAACCAGAGGGGGTGGTGTGGCGTGAGTTAACGACATATTTCAAAGTATCTAAAACCATCAAACCGCCGGACTACCTCAAACCGCCTAAACACCAAAAGATGGTGGCAATATTGGCAGATTGTGGCGGTAATTGCTTTATGATGGCAGCAGCGACTGTGCTTTTTTTAGTGAGAGAGATGTGTGTTTTAGGTTAGATAAGAAAGTGAAGAGAGAAGAAAAAAAGAAAATATGTAATGCTTTTATTTCTCTCACCTTTGACATTCAACATTTCACTTTTCAAGGTTTGACTATTTTTCTTTTATATGTAGTAAATATAAAGATGAGAGCAAAAAGGGAATGGAATCAGCATAAAAGAACTAATATTTCTAGTATGTTAACTTGTTAAGAAAGCTTTAAAAATTATGGAAAACTAGAAGGGGGGTTGAATACTTTTACGTCTTTTTAATTTGTTATAAAAGATTATTTGCGTGTTTTGTTTACTTACAAAAAGTATAGATTCGTTATTATGTTAATTCAAGTCTTGCACAATATAAACAACTATAATTAAATACTAAAGCAATGATAATGAAAGAAATGAAATGAGTAAGAGATGGAAAGATCGAACCGCGAGACAAGAGATTTATAGTGGTTCGGCTACAAGGACACCTTCCTTGCCCTACTCCACTCCTCGAGCACCTAACTCGAGAGTTTTCTTCACTATGTCAACATGCTCCTTTATGGCGGAGAAAACCTTACACACCAATGTACACACCACAACTTCGTCACACCTTAATCACACCTTCTACACAACTTCTCCACACTTAGTCACACCTTAATTACAACACTACTTCTTCACACCTATCTATCTTCACAACTATCTATTTCACAACTATCTTCCTCACAACAATCTACTTCCCAATAATCTACTACACAACAATCTACTCCTAAATCTTTCTATCTACACACCTTGCTAATCTATATTCTACCAAATATTCACAACAAATTACACAAAGAAATATATGTAGTGAATGATGCTCCAACAACTAGAATGTGGAGGTCACAACAAGTTGTAATACTTCTTGTCTTGGTGAATAGAAGTATTCTTCTTTTGCACTAGAAAAGATGAGACTTGAATCACTTTGAAACAAAGATTAATATATATATATGATCAAAGGATTATAGGAAATGGAAATGGAGATTTAGATCAGAAAGTTTTGGGGTGCAAAAGGTGAGAAAAATTTGTGGAATGAACCAGTATTTATAGGACAAAAATTTACTGTTCTGGAGCGTGCCGGTCGCCTTAATTAGGGGCCGGTCCCCTTAATCAATAAGGGGGCCGCCTAGGAATTAAGGGGGCCGCCTCCTCCAGAACGTTGGTTTTGTTTGTCCTTTTATGGGAAAAGTTTTTCTGGATTATATTTGCCATTTTTGGTTAAAAATTTGAATTCATATATTTATAATGATTTAAACATATTCTTTTAGTTCCAAAAATGATTCTACAAATGATATAAAATGTTTATGACATTTTATAAAAAATCTAGTGATTTAGAAAATTTTCCTTTGATCATAGATTGCAATAAACACTTTGTTTATTCATACCTTAAGTGATTTGATGTAAAGAGAGATATTTATCACTAAATACTTGTTTACGTCATAAATTTTAGTTCAATGAGTTTATATTTTGTAATCATCAAAACATAGAGATATTGTTAATATGTTAACAATGTTTTTAGGCATTGTTTATGTCAACAAAAATTATAAGGAGCTACTCAGTTAGTGATCTTTTCACGATTGAATCTGTTATTTTAATTTATCGAGTATAAATTATTTATTTACGGTAAGGATCTCATGAGAAGAAAACTTAAAATGAAAAGAATGAGAAATAACTATAACCGCAAATTTGAGATGCATCGGCTTGAATTAGATGCATCTCTATTTATTTAGATGCATCACAATTAGTTTCGAAAGTAATTTTGAAGTGAAAACGATGCAAAGTAGTACTAGCAACAAATTTGACTCACAAAGGATTAGAAATATATAGGATTCATCTAACTTGATGAAATGCATCTAATTTTTAGCTAGAAAATATATTATGATGCATCTAAATAAAAAGAGATGCATCTAATTCAAGTCAATACATCTCAAATATGCGGTTATAGCTATTTTTCATTCTTCTCATTTTAAGTTTTCTTCTCACTAGATCCTTACCTAAATATTGGGTAATGTTCTAGTGAGAAGAAAACTTAAAATGAGAAGAATGATAAATAACTATAACTGCATATTTGAGATGCATCGGCTTGAATTAGATGCATCTCTATTCATTAGATGCATCACAATTAGTTTTCTTCTCTATTAGATGTATCTTTATTCAAGTCGATGCATCTCAAATATGCGATTATAGTTATTTCTCATTCTTCTATTTTAAGTTTTTTTCTCATTTAGCTAGAAAATATATGTTGAAACTACAAATGGTAGAAGGGTGTAGGGGGTCTTGGGAACCTTTGTAATGTTTTTCTCATTACTCGTGAATCGTGATAGTATCAAATATCATACTTATTTCTCATTTTCTTGGACAATTACAATTAAGAACGAAAAAAAATGTTGTATATAGCTACTGACATAGCCCAAGTAGGGCTGAGCATCGGTCTAAAACTGACCCGACCCGACCCGACCCCAACCGACAAAACCGAAAACTGAATATCATGAAAATCCGAAACCAAAACCAAACCGAATATGGTCAGTTCGGTTCGGTTTTGTGTCGGGTCTGTCGATTCGATAAAAAAGATGTTGTATATAGCTACTGGACATAGCCCAAGCAGTTCCAAGTGTGTGTAATCAATCCCATCAACCAGAGGTTGTGGATTTAAACCTTATCAAATGTGTGTATGTGACATATTCTTGTACAAAAAAATGTCTTGTAAATAACTAAGTGAACTTATCTTCCGTAATCTATTGTCTAAGATGTTGTGAGTTAGATGATAATGAAAACATATTCCAGTATCTCAAAATTAGGATTGAATCTAGGATGCTTGTGTATCACACACTAGGCCTATGAGAATGAGCTAATCCAAAACTATATGCATTGCTATCTAAATGTGTTAGATAAAGACCATGATTTTGATGTAACAGTTACTCTAAGATATGCACAATAATGGATAAAGTTGCAACACAATGTGGTCGCACCCCGACCACTCTAGAAGTTTGGAAAATACACGCGGGTATCAGTGGCTGAGCTTGAACGTCATGTTTGGGGAGACCAAACATTTGAAAATTGATTGTAACTTTCTTATATAAGTGAGTATTTGTATAATCATATAGAAAACAAAAGGTAAAACTAGTACATTACCAAAACTTATTACAAAAAGTACCAATTTATAACAATTTTCTTGAATTCTTCGAAAGCTTTATACATTCATATATACTCAGTCTACCATAAAGGAAACTAATTTGTACTAGACGAATCAATAGCAAACCAAATACTAAGAGAATTTGTGAACTGATGAGACGAAAAGTGTTACACTTTTAAGGGGTCATTTAAGCCTTAAGTCATGATAATATGATCAAATATTACCTTAAATCGTTTCTTTTGTCATTTTAGGTAATTTTGAGAGGAATTCTGGAAAAAATAGCATTTTGGACTTTTTTTATCATAAAAGTGAAGAAAACGACAAAGTCAAGAATTTAAGCTCGAACAGTACATGACGACGTCAAAAGTTACAAGGTGACGCCGTCACTTGTTGATAAAGAGGTGGATATTTACTTTGCACTTGACGGGCCAAAAAGATTTTGAGGCATTCACACGTGACGGCGTCACGTGTTATTTCACCAAGGTGGTCACGTTTTAAGTTAAAGATAGATGGCCCAGAACACTTTCCAACCAGACGGCGTCAAGAGTAAATCTAGGCAATCAAGAAACCCTAACACGGCGAGATGACGGCGTCACATCCTAAAAGGTGACGCCGTCAAGTTGTAAAATCTATATATACTTTTCTATTTTTCATTCATAGGAGAGGACTTTTTATAGGAACTTAGGGTACGAACCGTAGTCGACTTTTGTAGCTATTTTGAGGTTTCAAAGCCTCTTTTCTTCAATGATTAATTGAAGATAAGTAACCTATCAGTCATTCGATATGTCTATGTGTTGTTTGATTTTATCTTATGCTTGTCTTTCTTTTAACAAGCTAGGTTAGGTTTGTTTGTGTTTTCTTAGGTCTAATGAAACCTAGTTATTGATTATTTATTGAATGGTTTGTTATTAATTGTGGTGGGTGGATTATTATCGATGTTAGGCTTAAGAAAACTGGCAATACTCCAATGGTAACATGCTTGAACGTCTTAAGAAACATGAATCGGATGTGTACTATGGTTATTTGGTTGTATTTAATGCATGAGCCACTATTTATAATCCCTAGGTTTGGGCACTTAACGTGTCATCTTAGTAGGAGATAAGAGCTTATAGAGTTGGGGAAGATCGTACATAGCCCCGCGAATGGTATTAAGGAATACAACCCGGCATCCACGCAATTGTAACAAATCTATCAATCAGTAAAAGATAACTAGGGAGTGGTGAAACATAAGTAAACACGTTTGTCTCCATATTAAAAGTCTCTCACATATATTTTCAGTTATTTTATTTTTATTTGCATTTGTAGTATTTGGGTTTGTTGACTAGCAACTAATTCCGCCCACTCTTCCAAAACCCGAAAATTTTACTTGCTTTCCAAAAAAATATAAAAATACAAAAAAAAAAAAAAAAAAAAAAAAAAAAAAAAAAAAAAAAAAGAATCATCCCTCACCCCTAGACCTAGTTTAGATCATTTTCAATCAGAACGAACACTATTCCCTGTAGAGAATGATCAATCCCCCAGTACTTACCACTACACTATACTACATCGGTCAGGTACACTTGCCTGGTGGGGATTGTAAGCTTCACAAGATCCCTTGAGAAGTAAAACTTTTGCGTTGCAATCCAAACGCATCAAAGTTTTTGGCGGCGCTGCCGGGGAATAGTTATTGTTTAGGTTGAATTTTATTTTTATCAGGTCTACTCATTAGATTCCTATCTAGTGAGATTTTTATTTTAATTTTATAGGTTTTCTTTAGTCTATCTTTTTCTTTGTGTCTTTGTTCATATAAAGTGTGCCATTATGGATATTGAGAATCGATGTTTGGAGTTTAAAAAGGGGCTTTTAGCAAGTAAACGAAGAGAGAGGGAAATTAACGCATTTAAGGCTCTTAATAAACCAATCCAGATGAAGATTGAGTTTATAAATTTCTCTCCAGCTCCTGAGGAATTGAGTTACCATAGGTTTCTCTTGAAACACCCTTGTCCCTTGAAATATAGGAAGAAGAAACCATGGATTAGGAAGCATAACTATAGAAACATCAAAATCCCTTGCATGGTTGGTTATATGTTTAGAGAGCATACATACATTGACTTAAAAGCACCCATGAATATTATGTCTAGGCTCTACCACATTTGGATTATGAATAAAAGGTTGAACCCCAGAAAAGACCGTTATAACCCTAATCGACTTTGTAATTTTCTTAGTAGAGTAGAAGGGGTACACATCTTTATAGGAAACATCACTTACCGATGCGACTTTGTAATCCTAGAAGATGTTAGAGGTATTATAGACCCTTATTTAGGTAAAATTATTCTAGGGCACCCTTTTGTTGAGGCAACTAAGATGTGTTGTGATTATGATAAGGGAATAGTTCAGTTTGCTGATGGGTTAGAAAAGATCACTTTTATGATGCCTCACATGAGGGAAGAATTAAGGGACATCGAGAATTTACCAGTAGATGTGATTTGACCCTATGAGATTAAGGATGACGGAATTGATAGTGATGTTTACCACGAGAGGAAGCGAACATATTATTCAGGCTGCATGAGTTTAGGCCCTGAATACAAACGTGATGAAGGATGGATTAAGAGTTTTGAGTTGGCGCATAAGTTTAAAAGGAAAACATAGAACGTGTCTTTAATTCTAGCTACAAGACTCGTTAATAAAGAAAAGTGCTTCTTGGGAGGCAACCCGAGCTTTTATTTGTTTGCTTGTTAGTTTATTTGTTTTATTTGCTTCCGTATGTGTGTTCTTATTTCTACTGTTTATGATTCATGTTTCAAGTAAAATTGTGAAAATGCTTTATTTTGGTTTTAACTTCGTCTTAATTACATATAAAGGGATTTTGCAAAAGATAAGTGTAAGGGAAATCCAAATTTCTTTCCAAAGAACGAATTGAACATGAACGATAACAATGAGATATTAACATACATATTAGTACTTGTTTGAGCCAAATGCTTGTATCGAGTCATAATGATATTTTGTAGGAATTCCAGGAATGAAGGCATAGGTTTTTCTAGAAATTTTACGGAAACTAAACATAAAATTTCTGTTAGATCAATTCTGACGGCGTCAGAAAATAAAACCTGACAACGTCAGGTACAAATTTTCTAAAAATTTTGCAAGTTTTGTTTTTCTGCCGGAATTGTAAAGTTTTGTTAAATCTTTAACTTATAAACTCTAGGAATCTGCAACCATTCATTCCACCAGCATTATATCTTTATTTGCTTTTAAGGATTTTATTTTATGTAGATTTTACCACCGATTTTACACTAGGTTTTCTTGTTCGTTTTCTCGGGTTTAACAGGTTATATTGGACAAGAAGATGTACATGGATGGTCAAGTTTTTAGGCATCAAGTTTCAAGTTTTTGGCGTTGCTTTAATCATGAAGTTGTTACATTCTCTTGGAGTAGGATTTAACCATGTTACCGCAGCATCCACGCCGAACGAATCAGGGGAGTATTTGTTTCATTCTTCCATTTTCTTTACTTTTACTTCTTTTAATTGAACATTGGGGACAATGTTCGGCTTAAGTGTAAGGGGGGGGGGGGGTAAATGAAGATACCTTAGAGAATACAATGGCACTTGATTTTTGTTTGTTTAATAGTAGATGTGTAATAAAACTGAGAGAAATATTTGTTAAGGTAATTTTAGCACCAAATTTAAATTTGTTTGCAACATATAGGAGTGAAACTTTAGTCTTAATAAGTGTCTCATGGATAGGAGTTATATGACTAGCACAAGAAACCGTACCACTCAAAAAAATTTCACCCTAAATATGTCAGGTTCGCCCCTAAATTTGTTAGGAAAAGCCTTAGTGCTTATGAGAGTACCGGTAGTACTTAGATTCTAGAACTTGTGTTAGTGATTCATTCTGAGACCACAAGTGAGACTACATTTGTGTAGTTATATTTTCTACATGATAAGAGGCATTAGGATAACCCACGTTTTTGTGGAAAACTAGAAGGGGGGTTGAATAGTTTTCCCTTCTTTTTCATTTTATAAAAACTTTGTTTCAAAATGTTGATTCAAATTTATTCAATTGTTTGTTTGGAAAACTTCAATTAGAGTTTAGTATGAAAACAACATATAATCAATATGATCAATTATATATGTAAGCTTTTGAAAAGCTTAGTTTTATGAATGAAGCTTTGGTCGATCTTTATGTGAATACGTTTTCTATTTAAAATCTTAAAACGTTTTGTATCAAATTATCTATCAAGTTAAACTTAATGTGAGAAGTGTGAATAATAATCTATTTGACCATATCATGCAATTATACACACAATCACACTATTAACTACTATGTTCAACACAATCAATCATCACAACTATATAAGCAACAATTAAGACATGTAGGCAAGCATAGAAGTAAAGCGATAAATGCAAGAACAAATGATAAGAGATAAGAGAAAATAAATGAAAACCGGGCACGATGATTTATAGTGGTTCGGCTACAAGGACACCTTCCTTGTTCCTACTCCACTCCCCGAGTCACCTACTCGAGAGTTTTCTTCACTACTCAACAAGCTCCCTTTTGGCGGAGAAAACCGTAAACAACTTTTGCTTAAAAACATTAAACGACACTAAGCTAAATGTCGAGTTCTAATAGTAGCTAGAACCAATCTCACAACACAACTTCGATCACTACACAACTTCTACACAACTTCACGACTTCACGACTTCATCACAACTTCTTCTAAACTTCTTCACGGCTTCACAACTTCTTCACGTCTTCAGGACTTCACAACTTCTTCTAAACTCCACTACTTAATCACACACCTACATCTTCACAACTACATGTCTTCTCCACACTACTACTTCCTCCCACTACATCTTACTCACTCATTAAATCACTACTAAGTAAGATCATCTTGATCTACTTATTACATATATATAACTCACAACTTCACATAAGCACTAACTAGATCCTAATACATCTTTGGCTTTATGATAGGGAGGATTCTTCTCTTGCACTTTGAGTGATGAGAAATTGGATCACTTGAAACAAAGATTAATAATCTTATGATCAAAGGGTTTTAGGAGGATGTTTAGAGAGAATTGGATCTGAAAATCTTTGTGCAAAAGGTGAAAAAAATTCCAGGTTTGAGGTGGTATTTATAGGGAAAAATTTCTGACCAAATCTGACAGGGGAGCGTGGCCGGTCCCCTTAATTGTGTGCCGGTCCCCTTAAAATTAAGGGTGCCGCCCCTTATAATTAAGGGGGCCGCCCTACTGAAACGGCCAGATTTTCTGTCTTTTAGTGGGGAAAGTTTATTTGGTGAAAAACTAACTAATTTTGGTTAAAAGTTTGAAATCATATATTTAGTATGATTAAAACATTTTTCTTTATTACCAAAAGTGTTTTTTCAAAAATATATAATATGTTTATATAATTAAATAAACTTTGTATTAGTTAATTAAATACCCCTTTGATCATGAGATGTATTAAACACTTGTTTATCCATACCTTAAGTGATTGTTGAAGCATACTTGAGACGTTGAGATGTCGAGGCTTGTTGACGTAAGAATGCATAGGAGAATTGTGATCACAAGTAACTTAAGCACTTTACGTTATATGTTGTAACTTACATCTTTGTCATCATCAAAACATGAAGAGGATGTTTAGATTAAATATCGTAATATTTATGCCAACAATCTCCCCCTTTTTGATGATGACAAACTATGTAAACTATAACTTATAGTAAAATGTATAAGTTACTTGTTTACACTTCTTCTCCCCCTTTTGTCGAAGCAAAAAGGTGGACTCTAAGACGAGACTTCTACTACGCTTGAACTCTTGAGATAGAATGTAAAAGGCGAGCTTGCATCATCGTAAGTGAAGCCTTGATCCTATCAACCTCAATGCTCCCCCTTGGTGTATGCTCAAAACTTGTTTTGGCTACCAAAGAATCGAGCGGTGAAGTAATCCTTCAAAACAAAGTTAGTAGACAAGTGCACATATATATAATGATGATAATAGATATATGCATGAAACTAATAGGGGAACAATATATGGACATATTAGGTAAAAGTATGACACATGCAATTATTGTTTTAAAAACAATAATCTAAATTCAAAAAAAAATTAGAACCTAATGCAAAGATTAGAACCTAGGAAAATGTAGGAGAATGAGGAGGGATGATCGTGAATGTAAAGGGAAGGTGATGACAAAGGGTTGACAATTATGGTTTAGATTAATATATCGTTCGACAAGGGTGGATGATAGTGAATCATGGGATTTTTAGGTGTTTTGTTGATGGTGGTGGAGGTGTTGTGTTTGTTGTTGGTGGTAGATGATGCAACAAGTTTTCAATGTGAGAAAACATGTATTGTATCTCATCTCTTAGTCCGAACACAATTGTTCGGTTGTGGATGCAACAAAGGCAAGTGTCTCCATGAGCTTCAAGTAAGCTCCATGGGACGGGGTTATAGGTTGGTGGATTGATAGGAGATGATGAGAATGGTATGGAGGAGGTAGAGGTTCCTTGAGTTGATGGTGTTTTGGATGGTGCATTGGGAGCACTAGGAGATGAACATAGAAGTGGTGGTGATGGAGTGTTGGTGTAATCTTGAGTCGTCCTAGTGAGTAGATACTCAATCCAATTGAGATGTTCATTGAGAACAAAGGTTTGTTTTTCAAGGTAGGTGCAACAAATGCAATTTATGATATGGTTTTCAAGATGGATCAAATTGTTTGATGGAGATGAGTTGGTGGAGGTAGGTTGTTGATCCAAATTGCGTTGAATAAGATGCAACGCAAGAAGAGCATTAAGCTCATGAGCTTCTTTGAGCTCTTCAACGAACTTTTCATGTTCGGAGGAAGATGATGATGGTGGAGTTGGATTGTGATTAGGGATTGAGGTTTGGTCATGAAACTTATGATTCATGTTTGGATGAGATTGATGGTTATTGTTTTGATATTGAGTATGATCCTCAAAAGGGTCATTTGGTAGAATTGAGTGAGATGAATGTAGAAGTTTATTAGTGAGGGTGATAGTTAGGTTGTCTTGTTGAGCTAAAAGAATGGTTTCATTTGGGTGATAATGAAAGCATGATGAAGGTATGGATGAAAGTGATTCTTCATGTGTGAATGGTAGTTTGGATGTTGTATGTGGGGTGATAACAATGATGTTAGGTTTGTTGGGAGATGACATGATGGGTTGAATGATGATTTTGATTATGTGTTTATGGAAGGATAGTAGGTGTTGGATTGGTTAGACAAAACGTGTTGGTTTAGGAGGTATTAATAAGGAGTGATTTAGGAGGTATGATATTGATTCTTGGTTTCTTTGAGGACATGGAAACGGTGGATGACTCAAGATTGGTAGTATAAAGGATGACTCGGTTTTGGGTGTGAGGTAGAAGGATATATATGAGTGAGTGTGATTTCCCTTCCCATTAAATTCATGCTCATCCGGATATATTATGAGACTAATATGACCTATCGGATTATGACACTAAGGTTCTCATGAAACGAGGGTGTAGGATCTAAAGGTAAGAAAAATATACCTAGATGAATGATACATATATAGTAAACCATGTAAAGGCATACAATCAAATCACATAGGAGCAAATAATCATCTAGAAATAACATATATGCGATATGCCATAAATCTAGGAATGAAAGCATCTAATGAGGAGCAAAGTTCATAAAAGTAAACTAGCATTAGGTATATTTAGGAAGAGCAATTTAATCAAGTTGGAGAATGAGTATGAGACTATTACTAGTGGTGCTCAATTCAGGCTAAACACGACCATTTTTACGGGTTACACACACCCAACTTCTCACATAGAAGCAATTCAACCGTTAGGTTAAATTGAATTTCTAGTCAATAGATTCTCCAGTAGTCATTCTCTTTTTAGAAGAAATTGAGTTCCTAAATTTACCTATCGAAGAGTACCAAATATGAAGTTTGCTTGATTCACTAATACTTGGCTTAATGTGACTCAAACATCATGTTTTTATGAAGGTAAATCTACATGATATATTTTACTCACTATCCCAATAGAGATGTGTTAAATGTTTAGATAAGCGTAAACGCAAAGTTTTAATCTTTTGTTCATGATTAATCGGTTATTTGGTTTTGATGGCATATTACTTGATTTAATAAATGTGCTTGATTTAAGAATGCTCCTTAGCATATCTTGAAAAATGAATCTCATTATGATTATTTATCTTAAATGAGATTGTGATTCACAAATGATATCAAAACTAGACATTTATAAATTCTAAAGCAAATATTATTTTCTATGATTTTTGCCAATGTTATATATATCATAATTTTAACTAGTATTTGAAACAAAATGAATTTTACTTGTTTATGCATTGTGACAAGTTATTTTTCAATTCTAATAACTTAAATTATTTCAAAAAGAAAAGTGTAGTGCATTATCTTGTAACACAACCATTCATGCTACAAAGAAAATGAAGTACATATAATATATAGTGTGTATTGTTCTTAAATATGTATTTTAGCTTGAAGTGATGATTTTAAGTAGTGTGAGCAAAGTTTACATATGTTGTTAGTTTGCTCATGTTTGGTTTTTCGGATATGACACATTTATCCATTGTTTTGCAATGTAAATTGCTTGAATATTTCGGATGAAACATCCAAGTCGTCAATCCTACTTCAATGTATATTTTATGCATGTGTTAAACATGTTATTCTAATATTTGGAACACAACTATTGGACAAGTAGATTCAATATGGCATTGTCAACACAAGTGTGAGTTATGATCCAATGCATATTCTGTTCATCTACAAAGGATGTAAATATTTTAATATCAATCTAGTGTGATTGAGTATGTAGATTCAAGACTATATCCTTTGTTAAAATTTGGTGTAATCTTGAAACTAAACAAATAACAATCCAATTTCTTGTTCATACTCAAAAACATGTCAATTAGATTTGATGAATATATCAACCATAAATTGAATAATGAATTGATATAATATCAAGATCTTTCTTGACCCTTCATTTAAAATAAATAGACATTTTGATAGTGTGTTCCATTAATCCTAAGATTATTAATGAGTGAGGTTGGTGAGTGATTGAAATTTGACTTATTACTTCATGATTGTTATAAGTTTTGTTTATGTGAAAGACTCTTCATTATTACTTATAATGAACACACTTTAGATTTTGAAAATACTTTTTCTTTTGTATTACTACTAATGTTTTACAAAGATTCAATTTCTCTTATTAAACAACTTAAGGTAAAACAAGGTAATTTGTTGAAAATATTTAAGTGTGTTGTTAAGAATAGATTAAATTGTTTGAAATATTTAGGTGATTAGATTTAACTTATTTACAAGATGTTTGAGTAACATTAAGCCATCTATACCTATATGCAATGCAAGCATAATATTGCAATCCTAACGCAAGAAATCTAGCATAAGATCTAGTTAAGTATAAGCCAGAAAACTAGCTATAAACTAATAGAGTACAAGGCACATATGCTAAGATATTCAAATAGCTAAATTACAAATAGCAACGATTAATAAAGTAAAATCACAAATGAGTTCACATAGCACATAAAACACTTGTCGTCGTTTTGTGTATTATATATACCAATGTTTACTTAACTCGATTTTATTTGAAAATAAAATAGTTTTCTATCCATTTTAAAATTTAATTAAGATTAATATTTTGAAAACATAAATACTTAATTTTTCAAAGATATATCGACAAGGAATGCCCGACTCGAAGGAAAAGGTAAAATACAAGTTTTACGTTAAAACAAGACTTAAATTTTTGACCTTCGTGTAGTATTTTAACTTTCTGACTTATTTAAGTTTGTAATGGTTACTTGTAAGTATTTTTTAAATGAAAGTAGACTCAATTACCTTTAAAACGCCGGGTGGCACGACTTCTATGGAGTTACGGTTAATTTTATATGATTTTTCAAAGTTTCTGAAAATCTGTCGAACAGACAGGCGGACCCCTTAAATTTAAGGGGGCCGCCCAGTATTTAAGGGGGGCGCCCAGACAATTAAAGGGGCCGCCCATCTGATACTCAAAAATGCAATTTTTGTTAAAAAATTGTTTTCTGACTTTGTGGAAAGGTGTGTAACTTTCTGATTTTAAAAACGAACATATAGTACTTGTTTTATGCCTAATCTTATCTCGAGCTAGTATAATTAGTGTATATAATATCAAAACTAATACAAGTTAATCAACAAAACACTTTTCATATTAAATCCTCCTTAATGGGTAATTTGATACATGGATCGTACACAATTTTTAAAACCATTTGTTTTGAAAATTTGAGCGACCAGGCTCTGATACCAATTGTGGAAAACTAGAAGGGTGGTTGAATAGTTTTCCCTTCTTTTTCATTTTATAAAAACTTTGTTTCAAAATGTTGATTCAAATTTATTCAATTGTTTGTTTGGAAAACTTCAATTAGAGTTTAGTATGAAAACAACATATAATCAATATGATCAATTATATATGTAAGCTTTTGAAAAGCTTAGTTTTATGAATGAAGCTTTGGTCGATCTTTATGTGAATACGTTTTCCTTTTAAAATCTTAAAACGTTTTGTATCAAATTATCTATCAAGTTAAACTTAATGTGAGAAGTGTGAATAATAATCTATTTGACCATATCATGCAATTATACACGCAATCACAATATTAACTACTATGTTCAAGACAATCAATCATCACAACTATATAAGCAACAATTAAGACATGTAGGCAAGCATAGAAGTAAAGCGATAAATGCAAGAACAAATGATAAGAGATAAGAGAAAGTAAATGCAAACCGGGCTCGATGATTTATAGTGGTTCGGCTACAAGGACACCTTCCTTGTTCCAACTCCACTCCCCGAGTCACCTACTCGAGAGTTTTCTTCACTACTCAACAAGCTCCCTTTTGGCGGAGAAAACCGTACACAACTTTTGCTTACACCATTTAACGACACTAAGCTAAATGTCGAGTTCTAATAGTAGCTAGAACCAATCTCACAACACAACTTCGATCACTACACAACTTCTACACAACTTCACGACTTCACGACTTCATCACAACTTCTTCTAAACTTCTTCACGGCTTCACAACTTATTCACGTCTTCAGGACTTCATAACTTCATCACACCTTCTTCTAAACTCCACTACTTAATCACACACCTACATCTTCACAATTACATGTCTTCTCCACACTACTACTTCCTCCCACTACATCTTACTCACTCATTAAATCACTACTAAGTAAGATCATCTTGATCTACTTATTACATATATATAACTCACAACTTCACATAAGCACTAACTAGATCCGAATACATCTTTGGCTTTATGATAGGGAGGATACTTCTCTTGCACTTTGAGTGATGAGAAATTGGATCACTTGAAACAAAGATTAATAATCTTATGATCAAAGGGTTTTAGAAGGATGTTTAGAGAGAATTGGATCTGAAAATCTTTGTGCAAAAGGTGAGAAAAATTCCAGGTTTGAGGTGGTATTTATAGGGAAAAATTTCTGACCAAATCTGACAGGGGAGCGTGGCCGGTCCCCTTAATTGTGTGCCGGTCCCCTTAAAATTAAGGGGGCCGCCCCTTATAATTAAGGGGGCCACCCTACTGAAACGGCCAGATTTTCTGTCTTTTAGTGGGGAAAGTTTATTTGGTGAAAAACTAACTAATTTTGGTTAAAAGTTTGAAATCATATATTTAGTATGATTAAAACATTTTTCTTTATCACCAAAAGTGTTTTTTCAAAAATATATAATATGTTTATATAATTAAATAAACTTTGTATTAGTTAATTAAATACCCCTTTGATCATGAGATGTATTAAACACTTGTTTATCTGTACCTTAAGTGATTGTTGAAGCATACTTGAGACGTTGAGATGTCGAGGCTTGTTGACGTAAGAATGCATAGGAGAATTGTGATCACAAGTAACTTAAGCACTTTACGTTATATGTTGTAACTTACATCTTTGTCATCATCAAAACATGAAGAGGATGTTTAGCTTAAATATCGTAATATTCATGCCAACAGTTTTTACACCTGTGTTTATATAATTACATTGACTTCATTGGTCAAGTAATTCTCCCACGCCTTTGCGATGTACTCATTTTAAGTACATGATACCCCTAGTACACCCCTCAAAGCCTATCTTTTTTTGTTTCTAACTTTAAGCATTTTACTTAAAGATAGAATTTGTTTACAATCCACCCCCAAATGTACACAAAATAGCCTTAGCCTTCCTTGTATGCACTCATCTTTAGTGCATTATTGTTACAACATTTGTTTAAACCCTTAGTTAATTGTCTAATTGATTACATGGTTGTTAAGTCGAGTCATATCTTGTACATATTGTATTGGGATGATTGGGACTCATGGGTAAAGTACTAATGTTATGGAGTAATGGGGAAGAACATCAATTATTAGCCCCATATGTGCAAAATGTTTTTAAAGTACTCCAAATGTTTCAATTATCTTAATTCGAGTCATTAGAATAGTTACATGTAAAGTATGTAAAAGTTCAAGTGTAAGGGGAGAACCAAGGCCCCTTTGATGTATTATTTTGGATGGTAGGGCAAGAGTGTATAAAAAAAATTGAAAAAATCAAGATAAAGAAAAAAAAAATAGAAAAAGAAAAGAGAAAAACATACGGACTACCATCCTGTTTCTTTTATTTATGTTTATGATTAGCTTAAGTCGAGTCGAGTCTTGGCTTAGCAACGCCGCATTGTACATGTAATTGACCTAGATGATTAACTTGCCACCAATGAAATATCCTTTATCTAACAAACCGTGTTTTCCATATCCCTACACCTAACATTATAACCCTTGAAACACCCTCTTTGATAGTTTATCTTAGGTGCTTATGCCTAGTGGAGGAGGTTTTTGATCCTTTCCAAAGCCTATGGTAATCTATTTGCTATGACAGGTGGTGAGTGATATTTTTCCATTTCCATTAGTTATATATATGTTTATAACACCCGAGAGATGAGAGTATTCAAACACAATTTTGTAGAGGATTTCAACCCATTATTTTCATACCAATCTCTCGACAACGTTGCCATACGTTGTAGAGAGATTATTTTCTAACTAAGAAATAAATTTATTTGATTAATTCTCCACAAGGTACATAAACGTGATCACTCACACTAGAAATGCTAAATAACGTGTCAGATCTGTCGACAAGTATATAAATTTATTAACTCTTTCATATACCAATCTCCCGACAGTTATATAACTTTTTTTTATTGTTGCTATACCAATCTCCCGACAAAGGTATTAATTACGTTTGAACGCATTCATGTTTTTCATACGATAAGAACAAAAGTTGTGTGAAACCCCAGATACATGGATTTTCTTCTTATTATGACCTAAGCTGAATTTTCCTATATAAACGGCTCCTTTTCTCCATAATTCACATCACTCTTATTCTTGTTCTTGTTTTTCTTCTTTTGAGTTTACTTGTCCCGTGTTCGAAGCTCTCTTTTCAAAACTTTAGATTTTGAGTGTTGTATCTGCAAATTAATTATCTTCTTTAGTTCTCACAGATATATCGGTCTATTTCATTCTTTGGTTAGTTCCCAATGAGTCCTTAACTTATGTAATATTCCTTTTTTTTACCAACTTGAGAGGAAGAAAATCTTGGGCTCGCATTAAAATGCTTCTTTAGAGACTTTCTAAGCCTCAGATTCGATCTTTTCAGAATCAAGTTATCAAATTCTAAGTCAAATGTATCTTTGCTAGTTATTCTTCTTTCTATCATACCCGTCCTTATAAATCTTATTGATTCAATTCAAGATTACGCTCTAAAATAAAGGAAGGGAAAAACAGATATATATGACATAGAACTTGATGGCATGGTTCAGAAAAGTATGGACTGTGAGGCTGGAAAGTCTCTAAAGAGGCAATTAAATGTAAATACACGACTTTCTTTTTCTCAAGATGGTTTTTGTCTTATTTTTTTTTCAAGTCCTTGTGTGAGCATGTAGTGGTTGTACATGCGAATAACGTCTCGTGTAATTGATATATCTATGTACATTGATAAGTTCTTATAATAAATGATAATTATTTATTTCGGTTGCTAATACTCTTGCCTTAGACATTTTTGTATATTAATGTTGTTTATCAATTTAACCATGCGGTATCAAATCAATCTTCCGGTAGATATAACTATTATTATTTTCAATCCCCTTCGGGTACATGTCAACTTCTTGTGATATAACTGATGGAAACAAAAGTCCGATACCATGACTAGCATCCGGGGAAGTGTGTCAAGCAATTTGGAAGCTATGTCATGCGAGATTCGACTTAGACGAGAAGCGGCCCAAGCGCCATACTAGGCGGCTAAAGAGAAAGACCAGACGATAATCCGTTTGGAAGAATATTTCTCGGTATTAGCGTGAAGAAGATGGATCCGGCAGCTGTGTATTGGATCAATTTGAAGAAGCAAAAAATGGCCGAAAATACAATTTGCCAACCCCCCTCCCCCAACCGAATAGTTTTATTTTATTTACTTATTGTATTTTTCCCATTTCGTACCTTTTTTTATAAGTTTTTTAGGTGTATTTTTTTTTCTAATGTTTTTATTTCGTATTGTAATGTTTAATTTTATTAATGAAGTACTAGATTGTTTAATGAATGACATTGTTATGGGTAAAATTAATAAATTGTTAGTTTTAAAAAAAGTGAGTGTTAAAATGATGTGGCGCTGACGTAGCGGGGTTTTTAGTGTTATTCGTGTTATGACTCCTTACGTTCTAATTGATAGTAAAAAAACAAGGAAATACATTTAATACTCAACAAGGTACGTTCTAATTGATAGTATAAAACAAGGAAATACATTTAATACTCAAGGTACATAAACGTTAATATTAAAACAGGAAAACATTTAATGTTCAAAGTTCAATTTTGAATGTCTGGTCTTATCTTCGAGATGCTAGATAATGTAACCAATATTATTTTTATTGTTGGTTAATCAATATTCCATCAAAGGTATTATTTACTTTTGAACCTATTCACGTTTTTTAGATGATAAAAACAAAAGTAGTGTGAAATCCTGGATAATATAATTTTCTTCTTATTATGCCCAAGCCGAATTTTCCTATATAAAGGGCTTCTTTTCTCCATAATGTACATCACTCTTCATTCTTATTCTTGTTTTTCTTCTTTTGAGTTTACTTGCCCAGTGCATTAGAAGCTCTCTTTTCTCAACCTCACATTTTGAGAGTTATATTTGAAAGTCCATTTTCTTTATTAATTCTCATAGATATATCTCTCTGTTTCTTTATTTTTTTTTCCTAGTCTTCTGGTTTCGGGGTCTGATGTAGCTATTGTTTATTCCCAACGAGTCTTTAACTTGTGTAATGTTTCTTTTTCTACTAACTTGAGAGGAAGAAAATTTTGAGCTTACATTAAATTGCTTCTTTAGAAACTTTTTGTGCCTCAGATTTGATCTTTTCTGAACCAAGTTATCAAATTGTAAGTCAAATGCATCTTTGCTAGTTATTCTTCTTTCTATCATACCCGTCCTTATAAATATTATTGTATCAATTCGAGATTATGCCCTAAAATAAAGGAAGAAAAGAAAGATATATATGACATAGAACTTGATGGCATGATTCGGAAAAGTATGGACTATGAGGCCAAAAAGTTTCTAAAGATGCAATTTAATGCAAACACGTGACTTTCTTCCTCTCGAGATGGTTTTCATCTTATTTTTCTTTTTCAAGTCCTGGTTGTGAGCATATAGTGGCTCATTAGGCAAATAATGTCTCTTGTAAGTTTTAATTGCTATATCTATGTACATTGCTAAGTTCTTATAATAAATAATAAGTATTTATTTCTGTTGTTAATGCTCTTGCACTAGACCTTGTTGTGTATTTAATTTTTTTTTAACAATTTAACCATATGCTATCATATCAAGCTTCCAGTAAATATCAACTCACATGGTATTAATCATCTTGTACATGTCACCTTGTGATTTTTTTCCTATACGGGAAAATGTTTTTTTTACCTATACTATAAAAAAACCCATTATTCCGAAAGTGAAAAATTGAGAAAACTATATATGGAAACCATAAAAACTTTTATTATTATTTTCGCTTATAACCTATAACCAATATTATTTTCATTTAGTTTAAATCGTTTTTAATCCCAAAATTCTTGAACTTTTATTATATTTCATCTATAACCCATATTTTTCTTATCACTGCAATTATCTGCCGCTATAAAATCTCATTGATATGCACGAGTACTCGTCTAGTTCTTAAAATATAAATTTAATGTAAGTGGTTGTAAATAATTATGTGTAACAAGTTCCTTAATTCAATTAAATCCTATATTCTCCTAATTAATTTTTCCTTTCATGTAGAGTACTTTGTGTTATCCAAAGTTGCATTAAGATATTTCCAATTTACAAATTTTTATTCTCATATAGTCGTACCTAATCTACAACATTACAAATCAAATGGTTATGGTTAAAGTCATGTCAAGATTTTTTTGTTACAGTTATGTACATTGTTAATGACCACAAAGTTACGGTCAAATTTGTAGAAAATTGTCGCTATATATTCTTAAGTCTTAACCACTCTATAAGTGTTTGTGAAAGTAATCGCGTTACACTTATATAAAGTTGCACTAATAACAAAACCATGTTCAAATTTTAAACACGTATTTCTGTGTTTAGTTTACCAAACACACAACTTGTGTGCAAAATACATGTTTCTAATTAGTTGACTAGACGAGTACCCGTGCATAGCAACGGAAGTTCCTACCGGCGATATTGTCGTAAGTGTTTCGTTTAACGTTTAAAATATAACATGAATAGATCAAAATTTTATTGTAAACGGTTGTGATATACGATATTTCAACTCAATAAAAATTCTTAACATGTATCAAAGAATATATAAAAACATTTAGTGAAACTTAAACTTTACATCAATTATGAGATAATAACTAACAGTGCCCGTTACTCGTCGCGTAAAACGTTCCATTGGAGCAAAAGCGTTATGTGCCCGTTACTCGTCGCGTAAAACGTTCCATCGAAGCCAAAGCGTTAAGTATTTCGGAGTCAATCTAACAAATAATACAACATATATTAGAATTATCTAGCGAACATATATGATATCCGACAAAAGCAAAAAGAGGTGTAAAAAGTAAACATGGAATTCAAAAGAATTAGGAACAAATGTTCGACAACATTTGCCTCCATGTAAGAATAAGCGTGTTCCATATGAGCATTAATGATTTCCATTTGATGAATTTTTATTCTTCTTACATAATACTTAATACACCAAATGTATGATAGTGCAATGTTATATCTGTATATACTAATAAATAGATGTGATAAATTAAATGACACAAGCGCAAATGTGCAAAGTTCAACAAAAAAATTGAAAATAAGTTAAGAAAATACACGTTTTGCAGTTTGAATACAAAATTATTTAAAAACAAAATTTTGAATGAAAGTCAATAGATCATTTGTATATGGAAACTTATACATGGAAACTTGAAAAGTTTGTCACAAGCAAATCTAAATCAATTCTGCTTATAATAAATCTAATAACTTATTGCATAGTAATTAGTTGCATTAAATAGGATAATCATGATCATTATAAAAAATATGTGATATTGGGTATTAAGTTTAGGCAATAGTTTTCATATATAATGTGTTTCTGTCATTTTGTACTTATATTCCTTTTAAAGAAATTTTTGTATATGAAAAGTAAAGTTTAAAGACATTACATAAAAGTCCTTAGGTCATATAGAAATTTTTTATCACTTCAAAAACATTGAAAAAAAACAGAACAAAACCTCGTATTAAAAAAAAAAAAAAAAAAAAAAAAACAAAAAACAAAATTATACAACAAATCTACATAACAAATTTGTACAAGTATTTATACAAACAGACAACACTTTAAGATAAGAGGTTATACATTTTTCCGGTACGGCAACGGTGACACCATTTTTCCGGATGGTGGAGATGGTAGATTAGGGGGCGGCGGTAGTATTTGTTTTGGACATGAAAAAAAGCATAAATATGTTATAACATCTTAGATATGAATGAAAAAAACACTCAAAACATACATTTATCAGCGAAAGTAGCATGCTCCGGTGGCGGCAACGGTAAGGATTACGGCGGTGACAGTGGATTCTAGCGATAACGGTGGCAACAACAACAAAAACAAAAAAGATATATAGATCTATGAAAATAAACATTCAAAACATGTTTTATACACAAATCTAGCAAAAAAAACTAATAAAAAACCTTTAAATCGGCTGTTGGTAGTCGCTCAAATATGCGATTATAGTTATTTCTCATTCTTCTATTTTAAGTTTTTTTCTCATTTAGCTAGAAAATATATGTTGAAACTACAAATGGTAGAAGGGTGTAGGGGGTCTTGAGAACCTTTGTATTGTTTTTCTCAATACTCGTGAATCGTGATAGTATCAAATATCATACTTATTTCTCATTTTCTTGGACAATTACAATTAAAAATGAAAAAAAAATTTGTTGTATATAGCTACTGGGCATAGCCCAAGTAGGGCTAAGCATCGGTCTAAAACCGACCCAAACCGACAAAACCGAAAAATGAATATCATGAAAATCCGAAACCGAAACCTAACCGAATATGGTCAGTTCGGTTCGGTTTTGTGTCGGGTATGTCGGTTCGATAAAATAGATGTCGTATATAGCTACTGGACATTGCCCAAGCAGTTCCAAGTGTGTGTAATCAATCCCATCAACCAGAGGTTCTGGATTTAAACCTTATCAAATGTGTGTGTGACTTAGTCTTGTACAAAAAAACGTCTTGTAAATAACTAAGTGAACTTATCTTACGTACTCTATTGTCTAAGATGTTGTGAGTTAGATGATAATGAAAACATATTCCAGTATCTCAAAATTAGGATTGAATCGAGGATGCTTGTGCATCACACACTAGGCCTATGAGAATGAGCTAATCCAAAACTATATGCATTCCTATTTAGATGTGTTAGATAAAGGCCATGATTTTGATGTAACAGTTACTCTAAGATACGCACAATAATGGATAAATTTGCAACACAATGTGGTCGCACCCCGACCACTCTAGAAGATTGGAAAATACACGCGGGTATCAGTGGCAGAGCTTGAACGTCATGTTTGGGGAGACCAAACATTTGAAAATTGATTGTAACTTTCTTATATAAGTGAGTATTTGTATAGTCATATAGAAAACAAAAGGTAAAACTAGTACATTACCAAAACTTATTACAAAAAGTACCAATTTACAACAATTTTCTTGAATTCTTCGAAAGCTTTATACATTTATATATACTCATTCTACTATAAAGGAAACTAATTTGTACTAGACGAATCAATAGCAAACCAAATACTAAGAGAATTTGTGAACTGGTGAAACGAAAAGTGTTACGCTTTTAAGGGGTCATTTAAGCCTTAAGTCGTGATAATATGATCAAATATTACCTTAAATCGTTCCTTTTGTCATTTTAGGTACTTTTGAGAGGAATTCTAGAAAACATAGCATTTTGGACATTTTTGGAGCATAAAAGTGAAGAAAATGACAAAGTCAAGAATTCAAGCTGGAACGGTACCTAACGGCATCAAAAGTTACAAGGTGACGCCGTCACTTGTTGATAAAGAGGTGGATATTTAGTTTGCAATTGACGGGCGAGAAATATTTTGAGGCATTCACACGTGGCGGCGTCACGTGTTATTTCACCAAGGTGGTCACGTTTTAAGTTAAAGAGAGACGGCCCAGAACACTTTCCAACCAGACGGCGTCAAGAGTAGATCTAGGCAATTAAGAAACCCAAACATGGTGAGATGACGGAGTCACATCCTAAACGGTGACGCCGTCAAGTTGTAAAATCTATATATACTTTTCTATTTTTCATTCATAGGAGAAGACTTTTGGTAGGAACTTAGGGTACAAAATCTAGTCGACTTTTGCAACTATTTTGAGGTTTCAAAGCCTCTTTTATTCTATGATTAATTGAATATAAGTAATCTATCAATCATTCAATATGTCTATGTGTTGTTTGATTTTATCTTACGCTTGTCTTTCTTTTAACATGCTTTAACGTCTTAAGAAACACGACTAGGATGTGTACTATAGTTATTTGGTTGTATTTAATGCATGAGCCACTGTTTATAATCCCTAGGATTGGGCACTTAACGTGTCGTCTTAGGAGGAGATAAGAGCTTATAGAGTTGGGGACGATCTTACACAGCCCCACGAATGGTATTAAGGAATACAACCCGGCATACACGCAATTGTAACAAACCTATGAATCATTAAAAGATAACTAGGGAGTAGTGAAACATAAGTAAACACGTTTGTCTCCATATTAAAAGTCTCTCACATCTATTTTCAGTTATTTTATTTTTATTTGCATTTGTAGTATTTGGGTTGTTGATTAGCAACTAATTCCGCCCACTCTTCCAAAACCCGAGAATTTTACTTGCTTTCCAAAAAATATAAAAATACAAAAAAAAAAAAAAAAAAAAAAAAAATCATCACTCACCCCTAGACCTAGTTTAGATTATTTTCAATTAGAACGAACACTATTCCCTGTAGAGAATAATCAATCCCCCAGTACTTACCACTACACTATATTACATCGGTCAGGTACACTTGCCTGGTGGGGATTGTAAGCTTCACAAGAGCCCTTGAGAAGTAAAACTTTTGCGTTGCAATCCACACGCATCAAAGTTTTTGGCGCCGCTGCCGAGGAATAGTTATTGTTTAGATTGAATTTTATTTTTATCAGGTCTACTCATTAGATTCCTATCTAGTGAGATTTTTATTTTATTTTTATAGGTTTTCTTTAGTCTATCTTTTTCTTTGTGTCTTTGTTCATATAAAGTGTGTCATTATGGATATTGAGAATCGATGTTTAGAGATTAAAAAGGAGCTTTTAGCAAGTAAACGAAGAGAGAGGGAAATTAACGCATTTAAGGCTCTTAATAAACCAATCCGGATGAAGATTGAGTTTAGAAATTTCTCTCCAACTCCTGAGGAATTGAGTTACCATAGGTTTCTCTTGAAACACCCTTGTCCCTTGAAATATAGGAAGAAACCATGGATTAGGAAGCATAACTATAGGAACATCAAAATCCCTTGCTTGGTTGGTTATATGTTTAGAGAGCATACATACATTGACGTAAAAGCACCCATGATTATTATGTCTAGGCTCTACTACAATTGGATTATGAATGAAAGGTTGAACCCTAGAAAAGACCCTTATAACCCTAATCAACTTTGTAATTTTGTTAGGAGAGTAGAAGGGGTACACATCTTTATTGGAAACTTCACTTACCAATACGACTTTGTAATCCTAGAAGATGTTAGAGGTATTATAGACCCTTATTTATGTGAAATTGTTCTAGGGCAACCTTTTGTTGAGGCAACTAAGATGTGTTGTGATTATGATAAGGGAATAGTTCAGTTTACTGATGGGTTAGAAAAGATCACTTTTATGATGCCTCACATGAGGGAAGAATTAAGGGACATTGAGAATTTACCAGTAGATGTGATTTTACCCTATGAGATTAAGGATGACGGAATTGATTGTGATGTTTACCACAAGAGGAAGTAAACATATTATTCAGGCTGCATGAGTTTAGGCCCTGAATACAACGTGATGAAGGATGGATTAAGAGTTTTGAGTTGGCGCATAAGTTTAAAAGGAAAACATAGAACGTGACTTTGAGTCTAGCTACAAGCTAGACTCATTAATAAAGAAAGGTGCTTCTTGGGAGGTAACCCAAGCTTTTATTTGTTTGCTTGTTTGTTTATTTGTTTTATTTGCTTCCGTATGTGTGTTCTTATCTCTATTGTTTATGATTCATGTTTCAAGTAAAATTGTGAAAATGCTTTATTTTGTTTTTAACTTCCTCTTAATTACATATAAAGGTATTTTGCAAAAGATAAGTGTAAGGGAAATCCAAATTTGTTTTCAAAGAATGAATTGAACATGAATGATAACAATGAGATATAAACATACATATTAGTACTTGTTTGAGTCAAATGCTTGTTTCGAGTCATAATGATATTTTGCAGGAATTCCAGGAATTAAGGCATAGGTTTTTCTAGAATTTTTCCGGAAACTAAACATAAAATTTCTGTCAGATCAATTCTGACGGCGTCAGAAAATAAAACCTGAAAACGTCAGGTACAAATTTTCTGAAAATTTTTCAAGTTTTGTTTTTCTGCCGGAATTGTAAAGTTTTGTTAAATCTTTAACTTATAAACTCCAGGAATCTGCAACCATTCATTCCACCAGCAATATATCTTTAAATGTTTTTTAGGATTTTATTTTATGTAGATTTTACCGCCGATTTTACGCTAGGTTTTCTTGTTTGTTTTCTCAGGTTTAACAGGTTATATTAGACAAGAAGATGTACATGGATGGTCAAGATTTTGGGCATCAAGTTTCAAGTTTTTGGCGTTGCTTTAATCTTGAAGTTGTTACATTCTCTTGGAGGAGGATTTAACCATGTTACCGCAGCATCCACACCGAACAAATCAGGGGAGTGTTTGTTTCATTCTTTCATTTTCTTTACTTTTACATCTTTTAATTGAACATTTAGGACAATGTTCGGCTTAAGTGTAAGGGGGGGGGGGGGGTAAATGAAGATACCTTAGAGAATACAATGGCACTTGATTTTTGTTTGTTTAATAGTAGATTTGTAATAAAACTAAGAGGAATATTTGTTAGGGTAATTTTAGCACCAAATTTAAATTTTGTTGCAACATATAGGAGTGAAACTTTAGTCTTAATAAGCGTCTCATGGATAGGAGTTATATGACTAGCACAAAAAAACCGTACCCCTGATTCGCTCTAAACAGTCAACCTAAATTGACCAAGTATATGGTCAACAAGGTCAAACTACCCAGACCAATGCTTCCGGGTAATAAAGGGTATCACCAGGTCGTTATGTCCCGACGAGGTGTGGATTGTGCTTTAGTGTGCTTGTGATCGGGTGATAATTCACAGAAAAGGGTTGTGATAAGAATTATTTTAGAATTATGAACTGAAATAGCTTAGGAAAGCTATGTGATTGATTACTGGAATTTAGATTAGGAAGAATCGATTTAAAACCTAAAAACGTACACTGACGTACGAGAAAGACAGTACAACTGATGAACTGAAAAGGCTACGAGTGTGAAATTATTATTTTTACAATACTAATAAATAAAGATAATTTTTAGAAAAATAAAAATTATTTTTACACTATTTAATTATTTATTATTAATTAATTACTAATTATCTATTTATTAACTAATTATATTAATTTAAATTATTAAAAATTACTAAAAAGACTTAGATAATTAAGTAGATTTTTATAAATCTAATTAACCATCACAGGAATCTAAAAAATTATAAAAAGTTGATTTTATGTATTTTTAAACTAATTTACTAATTATTATTCTAATAATTAATTAATTACCAAATAAACTAATTATATTCTAAAAAATAGAAAATGAACAGTAGAAATTCTAGAAAAATTTATAAAAATGTTTTAACTTATATAAAAGCTAGAAAAATTATAAAAACTAGGTGTTACTTAATAAAATATAATTATGCTATTTAATTCTTAATTATTAATTAATAATTAATTAAACTAAAATTAATTCTAAAAACCACTAAATGACAAAAGAAAAATCTGGAAAAATTTATAAAATTACTTTAATATAAAAGATAATTAATAAAAATATAAAAATGCTACAGTGCTTATAAATAGGCTAAAAAGAAAATTAAAAAGATAATTTCTATTAAATGGAAGCTATCACTATAATTAAAATTGGTTTTTTATGTTTTTTCTTTTTCCAAACTAATTTAACACTAAAAACTAACAACTTTTACAAAAGCACTTTTTATGAAACTCAGAAATAAGCACTTTGAGTGCTTATTAGTCCAACAGTTGACTTTCTTTGACTAGACAAGGAATTAAGCACAAATGGGCTTATGTGGGGCCCACAATGGTGGAATCTGGTTCACTTAAGTCATTTGGGCAAGTTTAAGCAAGATTCAAACAATTAAGCTAGCTGAATAAGCCAAAAGACCACAATAAGCACTTGCTTATTTGGAGACTGAGACAGAAAATGGGACAGACTTTTGAGGTGGTTTCAAGTGGGGTCCACAGGGTCCAAGGTCAATCTCTTGGTCAAAAATTGAAGGTTGCCAGGAGGGGGGTTGGGAGAACCCAAAATTGGACTATGGGACCCACTGGGGTGGCCATAATCAACCACCAAAAGTGTGGTGGTGACTGGGTGGTCTGCTGCACAGGGGAGTCACTTCCCCTGCAGCTTACTTTGAAGGGCAATAAGGTCCACAAATAAAATCACAAAAATATACAAATTGCAGGAAACTCAAGTTCAGCTGGTGGATTATACACACAAGAAGTTTCAAAGCCTAAAAGCTTACACAAAATTCACAAATATTCATGCCATTTTGGAGATTTCTTACCCAAGCTCTTTTTGACTTTTTATGAAAAACTTGAACTTTGACCTATGTGACTTTTGATCTAGTTTTACTGGATGATAATGATATTATAAGTTATAATGAAACTAAAATAAGCTAACTTGAACACTTTTGCAAAGATTTGAGTGGTTGTGGTTCTCAAAAACCTACACAGTTAACTGTGTGGGTACATTACCCATGATTTTGACTTTTTTCCTTAAAACTTCCAAAGTTAAAGTTGAATTACACTTATTTGAGCCCAAGGATGATACTGAGATAGAAATGGTGTAGTTATAACAACAATTAAACACCTACTTAGCTAGAACCAAACACCCCTATATTTGACTGATGTGAAGATTTTCAAAGTAAACAAATGATTTAAACCAAACAACTGACTCAGAAGCATGTATTATGATTAAATGAACCTATTTAAGCACAAACATATCAACAATAACAACAACAACTCAATTATCACTAATATGCTAAAAATTGACTGAAAATGGAAATGTTAAACAACTATTAATATTAATGAACAACAATGAGATTATAAGGTATATTACAACTAAATACTCATCAAATAAGCACAAAAGAAGCAACAAGCAGTGCAATAAGCACTAGTACAGTGAATGGTATAAAATGGAATTTGGAACTCACAATTTATCCAATGCTTAAATCTGATGAACCAGTCAACTTTTCACACCCTAATGCTTACCATAAGCTCTAAACCCATTCTGTCCTTCCTCTTTTTTTTCTCTATTTAATTCTAATTTCTTGTAATTTTTTTAGAGTTGAACTAGAAACAGGTTTGATGCTCAAAAAAGCTTATAAAAACTTAACTAAGACCTAATATGAACTTATGGAACATTAGAAACAAGTTTTAATACTAATTCATACAAACATAAGAATTTAACTAAAATATGAAAGAGTTGAATTTAAATAGAAAACTTGGATTTCATTAACTGAAAAGTTGAGAATTACACTGATGACATTTAGATTACAACTGAAAAGCTAAGTTAAGACTTGGAAATTAAATTGTACAATAATTAGAAAATTACAATAAGCTAAAAAAAACTACACACCCCTGCTCTCTGCTTCTTTTTCTTTATATATGGAACCATTAGGGTTTGTTAAAGCTTTTGAGCAAATCCCACCATGTATTTGAGCCGTTGGATGTTTAACACTCAATCTTGACCTTTGAAATATTTTTGGTGCCTTTTTCTTATTTTGTCAGGTTGGGGTGACTTGGAGAAAATATGAAGCAATTAAAACCCTTTGGATGTTTGTGGGAGTTGGGGAAGCAGGGTATGGAAAGCTGAGGTGGAGGAGGGGGGAGGTTGAGTGTTGGTTTGGTTTTACAGGTTGGGAGGGGAGGAAGGTCAATGGTTTGACCTTTGTTGACCGAGGGAAAAACGGGGAGGAGTAATATTATTGAGGGGATGGGCTGGTGTTGGTGATGGGCCAAGTATATGTTTGGGCTTGGGGAGATAAGTTGGGCCTGGGTGGATTGTTATTGGATTTGGTTTAGTGTTTGGTTTGGTTTTGAGTTATTAAGGGTCCGGTTGGTTTAGTAGTGAATAACAAGGACCAAAAATGTAATTCCACCAAAGTTGAGGGGCTGAAGATGTAGGTTTTCCAAAGTATTCACAAGGACCATTATTGCCAAACTCCAATAACACAAGGACCATTATTTTTATTTTCCACTTTAAAAACTCCCAAGGACCTTTTCTGTAAATTTTCAAACTCCAGGGACCAAACATGTAGATTTTCAAAACTTTTCACCCAAAGTCCATTTTGATAACTTTTGATTCTTGAAGGACTTGGGTTGACTTTTCTTTCAAAATAAATGCATAGGGATTATTTTTGACAAGTTTTGAAACTTGGGGGACTGAAACTGCCAATATTGCAAACTTTGATCATTTTTCATTTGTTTTTGCTCATTTTGCATCTAAAACACATAAAACACAATCCCGGGGATAATTTCAGTATTTTGATGACTTTTTGATTGTTTTTGTATGTTTTGGCAGTTTAAATACGATAAAAATTATGAGTGTTTGAGAACTCATCAACCCCTCAAAAATATTCCACCCCAAATATGTCAGGTTCGCCCCTAGATTTGTTAGGAAAAGCCTTTGTGCTTATGAGTGTACCGGTAGTACTTAGATTCTAGAACTTGTGTTAGTGATTCATTCCGAGGCCACAAGTGAGACTACATTCGTGTAGTTATATTTACTACATGATAAGAAGCATTAGGATAACCCATGTTTTTACACATGTGTTTATAAAATTACATTGACTTCATTGGTCAAGTAATTCTCCCACGCCTTTGCAATGTACTCATTTTTAGTACATGATACCCCTAGTACACCCCTCAAAGCCTATCTTTTTTCGTATCTAACTTTAAGCATTTTACTTAAAGATATAATTTGTTTACAATCCACCCTCAAATGTACACCCAAATCACATTAGCCTTCCTTGTATGCACTAATCTTTAGTGCATTATTATTACAACATTTGTTTAAACCCTTAGTTAATTGTCTAATTGATTACATGGTTGCTAAGTCGAGTCATATCTTGTACATATTGTTTTGGGATAATTGGGACTCATGGGTAAAGTACTAATGTTATGGAGTAATGGGGAAGAACATCAATTATTACCCCTATATGTGCAAAATGTTTTTTAAAGTAATCCGAATGTTTCAATTATCTTAATTCGAGTCATTAGAATAGTTACATGTAAAGTATGTAAAAGTTCAAGTGTAAGGGGAGAACCAAGGCCCCTTTGATGTATTATTTTGGATGGTAGGGCAAGAGTGTATGAAAAAAAAATTGAAAATCAAGATAAAGAAAAAAAAAATAGAAAAAGAAAAGAGAAAAACATACAAACTACCATCCCGTTTCTTTTATTTATGTTTATGATTTGCTTAAGTCGAGTCGAGTCTTGGCTAAGCAACGCCGCATTGTACATGTAATTGACCTAGATGATTAACTTGCCACCAGTAAAATATCCTTTATCCAACAAACTGTGTTTTCCATATCCCTACACCTAACATTATAACCCTTGAAAAGCCCTCTTTGATAGTTTATCTTAGGTGCTTACGCCTAGTGGAGGAGGTTTTTGATCCTTTCCCAAGCCTATGGTAATCTATTTGCTATGACAGGTTGTGATTGATATTTTTCCATTTCCATTAGTTATATATAGGTTTATAACACCCGAGAGATGAGAGTATCCAAATACTATTTTGTAGAGGATGTCAACCCATTATTTTCATACCAATCTCTCGACAACATTGCCATACGTTGTAGAGAGGTTATTTTCTAACTAAGAAATATATTTATTTGATTAATTCTCCACGAGGTACATAAACGTGATCACTCACACTAGAAATGCTAAATAACGTGTCAGATCTCTCGACAAGTATATAAATTTCTTAACTTTTTCATATACCAATCTCCCGACAGTTATATAACTTTTTTCTATTGTTGCTATACCAATCTCCCGACAAAGGTATTAATTACGTTTGAACGCATTCATGTTTTTTATATGATAAGAACAAAAGTTGTGTGAAACCCCAGATACATGGATTTTCTTCTTATTATGACCTAAGCTGAATTTTCCTATATAAACTGCTTCTTTTCTCCATAATTCACATCACTCTTATTCTTGTTCTTGTTTTTCTTCTTTTGAGTTTACTTGTCCCGTGTTCGAAGCTCTCTTTTCAAAACTTTAGATTTTGAGTGTTGTATCTGCAAATTGATTATCTTGTTTAGTTCTCACAGATATATCGGTCTATTTCATTCTTTGGTTAGTTCCCAATGAGTCCTTAACTTATGTGATATTCCTTTTTTTTACCAACTTGAGAGGAAGAAAATCTTGGGCTTGCATTAAAATGCTTCTTTAGAGACTTTCTAAGCCTTAGATTCGATCTTTTCAGAATCAAGTTATCAAATTCTAAGTCAAATGTATCTTTGCTAGTTATTCTTCTTTCTATCATACCCGTCCTTATAAATCTTATTGATTCAATTCAAGATTACGCTCTAAAATAAAGGAAGGAAAAAAAAGATATATATGACATAGAACTTGATGGCATGATTCGGAAAAGTATGGACTGTGAGGCTGGAAAGTCTCTAAAGAGGCAATTTAATGTAAATACACGACTTTCTTTTTTCTCAAGATGGTTTTTGTCTTATTTTTTTTCACGTCCTTGTGTGAGCATGTAGTGGTTGTACAGACGAATAACGTCGCGTGTAACTAATATATCTATGTACATTGATAAGTTCTTATAATAAATGATAATTATTTATTTCGGTTGTTAAAACTCTTGCCTTAGACATTGTTGTGTATTAATGTTGTTTAACAATTTAACCATGCGGTATCAAATCAATCTTCCTGTAGATATAACTGTTATTATTTTCAATCCCCTTCGGGTACATGTCACCTTCTTGTGATATAACTGATGGAAACAAAAATCCGATACCACGACTAGCACCGGGGGAAGTGCGTCAAGCAATTTGGAAGCTATGTCATGCGAGATTCGACTTTGACGGGAAGCAGCCCAAGCGCCATACCAGGCGGCTAAAGAGAAAGACCGGACGATAATGCGTTTGGAAGAATATTTCTCGGTATTAGCGCGAAGGAGATGGATCCGGACGCTGCGTATTGAATCAATTTGGAGAAGCAAAAATTCGCCAAAAAATATAATTTACCAACCGAATAGTTTTATTTTATTTACTTATTGTATTTTTTCATTTCGTACCTTTTTTCATAATTTTTTAGGTGTATTTTTTTTTATTTCTAATGTTTTTATTTCATATTGTAATGTTTAATTTTATAAATAAAGTACTAGATTGTTTAATGAATGACATTGTTGAGGGTAAAATTTATAAATTGTTATTTTTACAAAAAGTGAGTGTTCAAATAATGTGGCGCTGACGTAGCGGGGTTTTTAGTGTTATTCGTGTTATGACTCCTTACGTTCTAATTGATAGTAAAAAACAAGTAAATACATTTAATACTCTACAAGGTACGTTCTAATTGATAGTATAAAACAAGGAAATACATTTAATACTCAAGGTACATAAACTTTAATACTAAAACAGAAAAACATTTAATTTTCAAAGTTCAATTTTGAATGTCAGGTCTTATCTTCGAGATGCTAGATAATGTGACCAATATTGTTTTTTATTGTTAGTAAATCAATATTCCATCAAAGGTATTATTTACTTTTGAACCTATTCAGGTTTTTTAGATGATAAAAACAAAAGTAGTGTGAAATCCTGGATAATATAATTTTCTTCTTATTATGCCCAAGCCGAATTTTCCTATATAAAGGGCTTCTTTTCTCCATAATGTACATCACTCTTCATTCTTATTCTTGTTTTTCTTCTTTTGAGTTTACTTGCCCAGTGCATTAGAAGCTCTCTTTTCTCAACCTCACATTTTGAGTGTTATATTTGAAAGTCCATTCTCTTTATTAATTCTCATAGATATATCTCTCTGTTTCTTTATTTTTTTTCCTAGTCTTCTGGTTTCGGGGTCCGATGTAGCTATTGTTTGTTCCCAACGAGTTTTTAACTTATGTAATGTTTCTTTTTCTACTGACGTGAGAGGAAGAAAATTTGGAGCTTACATTAAATTGCTTCTTTAGAAACTTTTTGTGCCTCAGATTTGATCTTTTCTGAATCAAGTTATCAAATTCTAAGTCAAATGTATCTTTGCTAGTTATTCTTCTTTCTATCATACCCGTCCTTATATATCTTATTGTATCAATTCGAGATTATGCTCTAAAATAAAGGAAGAAAAGAAAGATATATATGACATAGAACTTGATGGCATGATTCGGAAAAGTATGGACTGTGAGGCCAAAAAGTTTCTAAAGATGCAATTTAATGCAAACACGCGACTTTCTTCCTCTCAAGATGGTTTTCATCTTATTTTTCTTTTTCAAGTCCTGGTTGTGAGCATATAGTGGCTCATTAGGCAAATAATTTCTCTTGTAAGTTGTAGTTGCTATATCTATGTACATTGCTAAGTTCTTATAATAAATAATAAGTATTTATTTCTGTTGTTAATGCTCTTGCACTAGACCTTGTTGTGTATTTAATGTTTTTAACAATTTAACCATATGCTATCATATCAAGCTTCCAGTAAATATCAACTCACATGGTATTAATCATCTTGTACATGTCACCTTGTGATTTTCTTCCAATACAGGAAAATGTTTTTTTATCTATACTATAAAAAACCCATTATTCCGAAAGTGAAAAATTGAGAAAACTATATATGGAAACCATAAAAACTTTTATTATTATTTTCGTTTATAACCTATAACCAATATTATTTTCATTTAGTATAAATCGTGTTTAATCCCAAAATTATTAAACTTTTATTATATTTCGTTTATAACCCATATTTTTTTTATCACTGCAATTATCTGCCGCTATAAAATCTCATTAATATGCACGAGTACTCGTCTAGTTCTTAAAATATGGTTGTGCCTAATCTACAACGTTACAAATCAAATGGTTATGGTTAAAGTCATGTCAAGATTTTTTTGTTACAGTTATGTACATTGTTAATGACCACAAAGTTATGGTCAAATTTGTAGAAAATTGTCGCTATATATTCTTAAGCCTTAACCACTCTATAAGTGTTTGTGAAAGTAATCGCGTTACACTTATATAAAGCTGCACTAATAACAAAACCATGTTCAAATTTTAAACACGTATTTCTGTGTTTAGTTTACCAAACACTCAACTTGTGTGCAAAATACATGTTTCTAATTAGTTGACTAGGTGAGTACCCGTGCATAGCAACGGAAATTCCTACCGGCGATATTGTGGTAAGTGTTTCATTTAACGTTTAAAATATAACATGAAAAGATCAAAATTTTATTGTAAACGGTAGTGATATACGATATTTCAACTCAAGAAAAAATTCTTAACATGTATCAAAGAATATATAAAAACATTTAGTGAAACTTAAATTTTACATCAATTATGAGATAATAACTAACAGTGTCTGTTACTCGTCGCGTAAAGCGTTCCATTGGAGCAAAAGCGTTAAGTATTTCGGAGTCAATCTAACAAATAATACAACATATATTAGAATTATCTAGCGAACATATACGATAGCCGACAAAAGCATAAAGAGGTGTAAGAAGTAAACTTGGAATTCAAGAGAATTAGGAACAAATGTTCAACAACATTTGCCTCCATGTAAGCATAAGCGTGTTCCATATGAGCATTAATGACTTCCATTTGATGTATTTTTATTCTTCTAACGTAATACTTAATACACCAAATGTATGATAGTGGAATGTTATATCTGTATATACTAATAAATAGATGTGATAAATTAAATGACACGAGCGCAAATGTGCAAAGTTTAAAAAAAATTGAAAATAAGTTAAGAAAATTCATGTTTTGCAGTTTGAATACGAAGTTATTTAAAAACAAAAATTTTGAATGAAAGTCAATGGATCATTTCTGTATGGAAACTTATACATGGAAACTTGAAAAGTTTGTCACATGCAAATCTAAATCAATTCCGCTTATAATAAAGCTAATAACTTATTGCATAGAAATTAGTTGCATTAAATAGGATAATCATGATCATTATAAAAAATATGTGATATTGGGTATTAAGTTTAGGCAATAGTTTTCATATAGAATATGTTTCTGTCATTATGTACTTATATTCCTTTTAAAGGAATTTTGGTATATGAAAAGTAAAGTTTAAAGTCATTACATAAAAGTCTTTAGGTCATATAGAAATTTTTTATCACTTCAAAAACATTGAAAAAAAAACATAACAAAACCTCGTATCCAAAAAAAAATAAACAAAATTATACAACAAATCTGCATAACAAATTTGTACAAGTATTTATACAAACAGACAACACTTTAAGATAAGAGGTTATACATTTTTCCGGTACGGCAACGGTGACTGCATTTTTCCGGATGGTGGAGATGGTAGATTAGGGGCGGCGGTTGTATTTGTTTTGGACATGAAAAAAATCATAAATATGTTATAACATCTTAGATATGAATGAAAAAACACTCAAAACATACATTTATCGGCGACACCAGCATTCTCCGGTGGCGGCAATGGTAAGGATTACGGCAGTGACAGTGGATTCCAGCGATAACGGTGGCAACAACAACAAAAACAAAAAAAGATATAAAAATCTTATAAAAACTCACGGTCTATAAAAATGTAAAAAAGAAAATTTTATTTATATAGATCTATGAAAATAAACATTCAAAACATGTTTTATACACTAATCTAACAAAAAAAAAAAAAAAAAAAAACTAACAAAAAACCTTTAAATCGTCTATTGGTAGTCGCTCATGGGCTGGTGGTCAGCTCATGGTCGGATGGGCTGGTGGTGATCGGGAAACCATCAAACCAGAGGGGGTGGTGTGGCGTGAGTTAACGACATATTTCAAAGTATCTAAAACCATCAAACCGCCCGACTACCTCAAACCGCATAAACCACCGAAAGATGGTGGCAATATCGGCAGATTGTGGTGGTAATTGGTTTATGATGGCAGCAGCGACTGTGCTTCTTTTAGTGAGAGAGATGTGTGTTTTAGGTTAGATAAGAAAGTGAAGAGAGAAGAAAAAAAGAAAATATGTAATGCTTTTATTTCTCTCACCTTTGACTTTCAACATTTCACTTTTCAAGATTTGACTATTTTTCTTTTGTATGTAGTAAATATAAAGATGAGAGCAAAAAGGGAATGGAATCAGCATAAAAGATCTAATATTTCTTGTATATTAACTTGTTAAGAAAGCTTTAAAAATTATAAGGAGCTACTCGGTTAGTGATCTTTTAACGATTGAATCTGATATTTTAATTTATCGAGTATAAATTATTTATTTAGGGTAAGGATCTCGTGAGAAGAAAACTTAAAATGAAAAGAATGAGAAAAAACTATAACCGCAAATTTAAGATGCATCAGCTTGAATTAGATGAATCTCTATTCATTTAGATGCATCACAATTAGTTTCGAAAGTAATTTTGAAGTGAAAACGATGCAAAGTAGTACTAGCAACAAATTCGACTCGCAGAGGATTAGAAATATATAGGATTCATCTAACTTGATGAAATGCATCTAATTTTTAGCTAGAAAATATATTATGATGCATCTAAATGAAAAGAGATGCATCTAATTCAAGCCAATGCATCTCAAATATGCGGTTATAGCTATTTTTCATTCATCTCATTTTAAGTTTTCTTCTCACTAGATCCTTACCTAATTATTAGGTAATGTTCCAGTGAGAAAAAAACTTAAAAGGAGAAGAATGATAAATAACTATAACTGCATATTTGAGATGCATCGGCTTGAATTAAATGCATCTCTATTCATTAGATGCATCACAATTAGTTTTCTTCTCTATTAGATGCATCTTTATTCAAGTCGATGCATCTCAAATATGCGATTATAGTTATTTCTCATTCTTCTATTATAAGTTTTTTTTCTCATTTAGCTAGAAAATATATGTTGAAACTACAAATGGTAGAAGGGTGTAGGGGGTCTTGAGAACCTTTGTATTGTTTTTCTCATTACTCGTGAATCGTGAGAGTATCAAATATCTTACTTATTTCTCATTTTCTTGGACAATTACAATTAAAAATGAAAAAAAATGTTGTATATAGCTACTGGACATAGCCCAAGTAGGGTTGAGCATCTGTTTAAAACCAACCCGAACCGACAAAACCGAAAACTGAATGTCATGAAAATACAAAACCGAAACTGAACCGAATATGGTCAGTTCGGTTCGGTTTTGTGTCGGGTCCGTCGGTTCGATAAAAAAGATGTTGTATATAGCTACTCGACATAGCCCAAGCAGTTCCCAGTGTGTGTAATCAATCCCATCAACCAGAGGTTATGGATTTAAACCTTATCAAATGTGTGTGTGTGACTTATTCTTGTACAAAAAAACGTCTTGTAAATAACTAAGTGAACTTATCTTCCATACTCTATTGTCTAAGATATTGTGAGTTAGATGATAATGAAAACATATTCCAGTATCTCAAAATTAGGATTGAATCAAGGATGCCTGTGCATCACACACTAGGCCTATGAGAATGAGCTAATCCAAAACTATATGCATTCCTATCTAGATGTGTTAGATAAAGGCCATGATTTTGATGTAACAGTTACTCTAAGATACGCACAATAATGGATAAATTTGCAACACAATGTGGTCGCACCCCGACCACTCTAGAATTTTGGAAAATACACGCGGGTATTCCCTGTAGAGAATGATCAATCCCCCAGTACTTACCACTACACTATACTAGATCGATCAGGTACACTTGCCTGGTGGGGATTGTAAGCTTCACAAGATCCCTTGAGAAGTAAAACTTTTGCGTTGCAATCCACACGCATCAAAGTTTTTAGCGCGGCTGCCGAGGAATAGTTATTGTTTAGGTTGAATTTTATTTTTATCAGGTCTACTCATTAGATTCCTATCTAGTGAGATTTTTATTTTATTTTTATAGTTTTTCTTTAGTCTATCTTTTTCTTTGTGTCTTTGTTCATATAAAGTGTGTCATTATGGATATTGAGAATCGATGTTTGGAGATTAAAAAGGGGCTTTTAGCAAGTAAACGAAGAGAGAGGGATATTAACGCATTTAAGGCTCTTAATAAGCCAATCCGGATGAAGATTGAGTTTACAAATTTCTCTCCAACTCCTGAGGAATTGAGTTACCATAGGTTTCTCTTGAAACACCCTTGTCCCTTGAAATATAGGAAGAAACCATGGATTAGGAAGCATAACTATAGGAACATCAAAATCCCTTGCATGGTTGGTTATATGTTTAGAGAGCATACATACATTGACTTAAAAGCACCCATGAATATTATGTCTAGGCTCTACTACAATTGGATTATGAATGAAAGGTTGAACCCCAGAAAAGACCCTTATAACCCTAATCGACTTTGTAATTTTGTTAGGAGAGTAGAAGGGGTACACATCTTTATAGGAAACTTCACTTACCGATGCGACTTTGTAATCCTAGAAGATGTTAGAAGTATTATAGACCCTTATTTAGGTGAAATTGTTCTAGGGCAACCTTTTGTTGAGGCAACTAAGATATGTTGTGATTATCATAACGGAATAGTTCAGTTTAGTGATGGGTTAGAAAAGACCACTTTTATAATGCCTCACATGATGGAAGAATTAAGGGACATCGAGAATTTACCAGTAGATGTGATTTGACCCTATGAGATTAAGGATGATGGAATTGATAGTGATGTTTACCACTTGAGGAAGCGAACATATTATTCAGGCTGCATAAGTTTAGGCCCTAAATTCAAACGTGATGAAGGATGGATTAAGAGTTTTAAGTTGGCGCATAAGTTTAAAAGGAAAACGTAGAACATGACTTTGAGTCTAGCTACAAGACTCGTTAATAAAGAAAAGTGCTTCTTGGGAGGTAACCCAAGCTTTTATTTGTTTACTTGTTTGTTTATTTGTTTTATTTGTTTCTGTATGTGTTTTCTTATTTCTATTGTTTATGATTCATATTTCAAGTAAAATTGTGAAAATGCTTTATTTTGTTTTTAACTTCGTCTTAATTACATTTAAAGGTATTTTGCAAAAGATAAGTGTAAGGAAAATCCAAATTTGTTTTCAAAGAACGAATTGAACATGAACGATAATAATGAGATATAAACATACATATTAGTACGTGTTTGAATCAAATGCTTGTATCGAGTCATAATGATATTTTGCAGGAATTCCAGGAATTAAGGCATAGGTTTTTCTTGAAATTTTCCGAAAACTAAACATAAAATTTATGTCAGATCAATTCTGGCGGCGCCAGAAATTAAAACCTGACGACGTCAAGTACAAATTTTCTGAAAATTTTGCAAGTTTTGTTTTTCTGCCGGAATTGTATAGTTTTGTTAAATCTTTAACTTATAAACTCCAGAAATCTGCAACCATTCATTCTGTATCAATTCACATTTTTTGATTACTATTCAATTTTACTATTCACTATTACTATTCACTTTTTAGTATTCACTTTCACTATTCACTCCTGAACTTTTTATTTCATATTCTCGTAAGTTAAACTATTTTATTGATAATCCGAGAGTTTGACACTTGTCGGATCATTTCTGCAAAAATCACGAAACCGTGTCCGAGATTTACTTTTAGGTTTAAACGTCATTCCAGCATCACGATATGTCCATAAAACACTATAAAAAATAGAAATATGAATTTCTCTCATTTTACGACAATTCCAAAAGTTTTGGAATTTTATGTTTTCCAGTTCAGTGTTTTACGCGAATTACGCGTTTTAGACCTGCGTTTCCAGTTTTAACAGCGTTTAAGCAACCCGATAGAACTTATCACTCATTAAATATGCTAAGATAGGTTATATTAATAAGTTCTAACATATTTATAAGTTTCATATTTTTAGGATACCCCATTTTAAGTTTCATGACTTAACGACTTACCGTTAGCGATTACCGGGACCAAAACTCACTTCGTAAGCTAGATAATACCAATTTTATCCATCTAGTCACTCCTCCCATGATATGAACGTGTATATGATGATTCACCAAGCCTTGGTGGCTTGGTGATAAGCCTTGGACTTTAATATACATGTATATGCAAGTAAACTTCTAAGCTAAGCTTCCTAAAATATCCTAAACTTGCACCTCCTCATTTACACCTTCCTAGCACTTTCTTATCACCTCTTCAAGACCCTATATAACCCTCCTCACCCTCTCTTGGTCGTTCATAATCTCACACACACAAACACACTCCTAATTTTCCCTCTATTTCAAGTATTACTCAAGAAATTAAGTACTATATCTCTAGTAGGGTTTTGATTAATCAAACTACTTCAAACCCTTAGAAACTTTTGGTGATTCTCTTGAGTTTAGATCCACTCAAGTCACCTAAACCTTCATCCCAAATCCTTCAAGAATACAAGGGTGTAGAAGGATTGCTAAAGTGAAGTGAAGCTTGTCAATCAAAGTCCTATCCTTACTAGTTACTTTCCTTTCTTAGAAAGCCTAAAGTTGTAAGAAACCCTAATATACTTTCTTGCTCAATATCATTTTTATGCTATTTATATTTCATTCATACTATATCTGGTCTTGTTATTATGTTCATGATGTATAAAAATTAGTAAAACAAGTTATGGAAACTATATGTTAACTTATATTAAGTAAACAAGAAAACTAGTGACTTATATTGAGAAATTCGACCAAAATAGTATACACATGATATTGGACAATTACATACTGTGGTAGAGAACTTAACAAGGAAAACATAGCAATTTGAATCACCTAAAATGAGTATATGAGTCAAAAGATATAGCTAATAGAAGTTACCAAAACTTTGCGGCAAAATTGTCCCAAAAGTTTCTGTGACAGAACTAAAACACGAAAAAAAGAGGTTTTTCTGCTCCGTTTCATCAAAAAGTTAAAACACGAAAGTTGTCCGGAATGATGTTTTCTTCAAAAACTCGGGTGCACGGGTCCAGAAATCCCATAATGAATGATATTTTCTTCAAATTCTTAACAGCCCTTTTAAATACCCAAATGACTATGTAATGGTTATGGCTAAGTAAACCAAGAGTTCTAATGACCTTAAAGCCGAGACCACAACCATGGCTAAGGCCAAGGATGAGTCTCAAGACCATGGTAGCAATGACCAAAGTCACGGCAAAGCCACGGCTAAACACCATATAACTTTCTAAATCGAAAACATGAACTAAAGTGTTAATTGTAACATAATCATCCAATTTGGATCTACTCCATCAAATGACCATGAGACTTTGCAAGTAATATCCATTCTAGGCTTAATAAACTCATTGAAATAACAATCTTCATTTAAAAGTAAACTTTCCTAAGTTTATTCAATTATTTGGACATGTAATTTTTCGGATCAAAAACTTATATATTTTTATCAAATACTACAACACTAGGGAGCTTCATGTGAGGGGTTCATTAAAGTAAACCGTCGAGATGAGTTGTGGATTTACGAATTAAAGTGTCTTGGCTCCTCGAACATTTACTACATGGCCTCTGAATTATGTCGGCCCGAACGGTAGTAAACGATATACAAACTATACATGTTTTATAAACTATTTTATTCAAAGATTTACACTATATACTACGTACTACATCATGAACTAAATGCAAGACATATATAGGCAATTTTTCATATTCTTTGATATTACTCCAAACCTAAGTCGCAACATTCTATTATAGGTTGCTCATAGAGACCTCCGCGATTCGACCATCATTTTCACTACTTACTACATAACTTAAGGTGAGTTCATAGCCCCACTTTCCATTACTTAATTGTTTTACAAACCCTTGGGGGAAATACATGTTATTTTAAACCGAACACAATGCTTTGAAATTGTATGCTACCTGATTGTTTTATTATTACTAAGTATCATCCTTGCTAATCCAATATCCCTTATCATGAACCATTTAATCACTAGTAATAGTGAGTGCGAGTATTGTGAATAGGCCTATTAGGATTGACGAATCCCATTTGTATTGACTAAGTTCAAACAAATGCACTATATTTGAGATTTAGGTATGACAGCAAAGTACCTACCGGGATAACTCCGCCGATTGATATTGGTACCCGTTAACGTTTTGGTGTCATGAGCTTAGTATAATAATAACTGTTTTGTTTTCCAACCATGAGTATGAGTCTAATTAACTCATACTACCAACATATTGTGTTCCAGTACTTAACAAACTCTATGAATATCACTCAACCTTTGTGTTGACCTCTTAAGCATGTATTTCAGGTCCATGATGATCAAGGATGGCACAGAGGGGCACGGATATTCAAGAGGGCTATAAATTTTATTATCATTCGAAAACTCATTTAATGTAAATTGTAAACATGGAACCATCTGGGACCTCATTTTGTAATCTCTGATATTTATATAATTTGAATGATAAATCTTTTAAAACAACTCAATTAGAGATCGTTTTCTATTATTATGACTGTTGTGCCGTCGAGTAACACCCAGTTTGAATTCCGCTGCATCATTGAATTGGGGGTGTTACACATTCTACCAGCATTATATCTTTATTTGCTTTTTAGGATTTTATTTTATGTAGATTTTAACCCCGATTTTACGGTAGGTTTTCTTGTTTGTTTTCTCAGGTTTAACAGGTAATATTGGACAAGAAGATGTACATGGATGGTCAAGTTTTTGGGCATCAAGTTTCAATTTTTTGGCGTTGCTTTAATCTTGAAGTTGTTACATTCTCTTGGAGGAGGATTTAACCATGTTACCGCAGCATCCACAACGAACGAATCAGGGGAGTATTTGTTTCATTCTTTCATTTTCTTTACTTTTACATCTTTTAATTGAACATTGAGGACAATGTTCGGCTTAAGAGTAAGGGAGGGGGGTAAATGAAGATACCTTAGAGAATACAATGGCACTTGATTTTTTTTATTTAATAGTAGATGTGTAATAAACTGAGAGAAATATTTGTTAGGGTAATTTTAGCACCAAATTTAAATTTGTTTGCAACATATAGGAGTGAAACTTTAGTCTTAATAAGCGTCTCATGGATAGGAGTTATATGACTAGCACAAAAAAACCGTACCACTTAAAAATTTTCCACCCCAAATATGTCAGGTTCGCCCCTAGATGTGTTAGGAAAAGCCTTAGTGCTTATGAGTGTACCGGTAGTACTTAGATTCCAGAACTTGTGTTAGTGATTCATTCCGAGACCACAAGTGAGACTACATTCTTGTAGTTATATTTACTACATGATAAGAGGCATTTGGATAACCCATGTTTTTACACCTGTGTTTATATAATTACATTGACTTCATTGGTCAAGTAATTCTCCCACACCTTTGCGATGTACTCATTTTTCCCTAGTACACCCCTCAGAGCCTATCTTTTTTCATTTCTAACTTTAAGCATTTTACTTAAAGATATAATTTTTTTACAATCCACCCCCAGATGTACACTCAAATCGCCTTAGCCTTCCTTGTATGCACTCATCTTTAGTGCATTATTGTTACAACATTTGTTTAAACCCTTAGTTAATTGTCTAATTGATTACATGGTTGCTAAGTCGAGTCATATCTTGTACATATTATTTTGGGACGATTGGGACTCATGGGTAAAGTGTTAATGTTATGGAGTAATGGGGAAGAACATCAATTATTACCCCCATATGTGCAAAATGTTTTTAAAGTACTCCAAGTGTTTCAATTATCTTAATTTGAGTCATTAGAATAGTTACATGTAAAGTATGTAAAAGTTCAAGTGTAAGGGGAGAACCAAGGCCCCTTTGATGTATTATTTTGGATGATAGGGCAAGAGTGTATGAAAAAAAATCAAAAAAATCAAGATAAAGAAAAAAAAAATTAGAAAAAGAAAAGAGAAAAACAAACTGACTACCATCCCGTTTCTTTTATTTATGTTTATGTTTATGTTTATGATTAGCTTAAGTCAAGTCGAGTCTTTGCTTAGCAACGCCGCATTGTACATGTAATTGACCTAGATGATTAACTTGCCACCAGTAAAATATCCTTTATCCAACAAACCGTGTTTTCCATATCCCTACACCTAACATTATAACCCTTGAAAAGCCCTCTTTGATAGTTTATGTAGGATCGAAACATATGTGTTGATTCTTGTGGTTCGGGTGGTCTTGGGTGATGGAAGATGAAGTTATGCATTGTTAAGTTAGAGAGAGAGAGAGTGTGTAAGAGAGGGGAAGTTTCAAGTGAGAGAAACACCTAATGAGGTGTGTGTATTGAATGAAACAACCAACCCCCTCCCTTGGTGGGAGGAGGGTATATATACACTTACAATAAACGCCTTTGTACGGGCTGTGGATCAGGTGTACAGTGGGTAAAGACCCGTCCGTCCTCCACTGTGTGACTATATCTATTCTATTATATACAAAGCTAAGAGCTACGCTAATTATGTAAATACATGGGGTGACCGAACCTTTTTCTTAATCCTAACAATCTCCCCCTAAGGGAGGTCACCCCAGAAAAAATAAATTGAATCTTAGCATTCTATACATTGATCTTTAGCTCTAGCTTATATCCGTTAATTCTTCAAGTGTTGTCTCTGTACGGCAAGTAGTGATCTTTGAGCATAAGTTCCTTTGACTTGTGTGATCTTTGAGCTTTCATTGAGATTATCAGCCATCGTAAATCCCCAAATCATCCCTTGTGGAATCGCCTCCATGTGATGTAGTGACCATCGGACCGTCAAGCTCACACCTTTCTGGATCATGAAACTTTGCATCAGAGTTGCGGAAGCATTCTTGTTGATCTTTCACTTTTCATGATGTCTTTAATTATGAGTGTGGGGTGTGAGCATGAGGTTATGAATTGACGTCTCATTTGCCATCAGCTGCAACCGTCGGGTGTTCCTGCAAACAACAGTTAGCAATAAACACATGAAAGTGTCTTTGTTCACCTTCGTTGAATATGGTTGCAAGAACCACGGTTCCCCGTTAATCAGTATAAATACTACCTGTGATCATGTAGAATTCCGAAGAATTTCCTTGACATGGTTTCGCAGTTGTACTAGCCGTTCTCAAACCGGAGCGTCTCAAAGCAGATAACACGGAGTGAGTGAACCGGTGAATTAATGATTCACCGATTAATGAGGAAATTGATTTTGAAAATCAATTGCGTACTGCTAGATAAAGAGTTTTTGCAATACAACGAGAGTTTTATGAGAAACATCAATATTGTTTCAAATACTTTTGTTTGAAAATTATGCGCAATCAATGTACTCGAAAGAAAGTAGTTGAGCACATCGAAGGGTTTTCCAAAAGTATCCGTCAATTCATTTCCTGGAACAAGTTCGATTCAAAAACGAATTGCCCCATTGTTGCTTTCCAGTTGTCACTAGTTTGATCCATGAAGGGTCTCACATGTCACCCACCAAGAGCTTGATTGATGTTCACTCTAGCAGGATTTCCATCTTCGTCATGAATAATTGCATATCACTCAGATGTTCTGGCAATACTACAAGGATAATGCGTAGGACTCTAAATATATTATCTTACTTTCCACGTTGTGTGAAACAATAAGCATATTGGAAGAGTGTCCTAATGAGATTTATGGATGATCTCTTTGGCTCTAGACTCAATAGTGCATTTTGATCCGCTCCTAGAGACTGGGAGGCGTCTCCTGTTTAGGTATCAACATGGCTCGCAATGAGCGGTCGATACATTAAGCAGGGTTCCCCGTGAGATTGAAACAAGTCCTTTTAAGAGAACTTGAGTGGCTAGTTTGGTTGGTGTAGTGCGTCATTGGGTCCGTGACGTCTTGTCTTCAATACCAGTGTTACCTTGGTAACCACTAGTAGCATATGAATTGAACCCGGTTTCTGCCCTAAGGTTGAATAAATGGAGGGCTATTTCTTTTCACCCTTTCTCATTTCATTTCTTTTTAATTCTTCAACCCCTTTAGTGCTTACCGAGACTTCATCACTAGAACCTTGTTGGGTTTGTTCCAGTCTGTTAGGAATACAAATATTCCTGTAAAAGTCTCGGTCACCTGATTATTGTAATAGCATTAAGTTATCTCGTAGTTAGTTTATATATATTAGTTAGTTAGTATTAGTTTAAGTAACACCGTGGAAGAAGGACGGGTCTTCACCCACTGTATGCCTGATCCACAGCCCAGGTGTGGGCGTTTATGTTGTAAGTATAAATACCCCTCTCCACATGTGGAGAGGGTTGGAGCTTCCATTATTCTCAATATAATATTTCTCTTTTTATCTCTACACTTTCTCTCTCTAGGAATTCCTCTCAACTTCTCCTCATCTCTCTACTTCTCTTATTACTATTTGATCCATATTCACAAGAACCATACATGCTTTGATTATTGATATTTTACAATTGGTATCAAGAGCCAAGGTTTCATCTTAGGACTTGGCATACTCGGATTTGTGTATGGTCTCATGTTCATATATGGTTCGAATGGTATTCACTGGAGATATCTTGTTCTTGCTTTGTTTGTGGTATCTATGTTGAGTGTTTAGATTTGCTATTTCATCACTGAATTGGCTTGGTTAGGTGTATTCGTTCTTGTGTGTAACTTTATTCTTGGTTGCGTTTACATTTCTCTTTTGCGGTTACTACATATTTTTTGCGGTTGGTAACTATTTGTGTGGACTGGAAAGTGACTTATTGTCTGTTTGTGCACATGGTCTGTCAAAACTTATCTTTTTTTTAGGATATTTGCGGTTAACTTTTTTGTGTTTACCCAATAATTGCGATTACCACAACCAGCTTTTAACTGTCTTTACAACGGTCCACTCATAAATTGCGATTAACTTTTGGAGTTTCTGCGTTTAACTCGTTTTTAAATTTTTAGTGTTAATAAAACATAACAAGAAACAAAAAGGTAATCAAGATTATCTAAACATGTAAATTGAAAGTAAAACTGAATCAGAAGATGACTACTGCTTGAGAATACGTGCCTCAAATATACGAATCAAAACTAAGACAAAATCAACTTGTGTTTCATCTTTACTTTCATTCGGATAATGAAAACAACCAACAGAATCTAAACCTATCAACAATCTCAGTTAATCTCACTCGGGAAATCAAAAGATTTGTTCTAAGAACTTAACACAAGAGATTTACATCATAGATCATTTTGAGTAAATTTACTCACTTTCACTTTTCGAATCTTGAAGAATGAACAAAAACATACGTTTTCATCCTATCTTTCTTTCGGCGTGCAATATCAAAACACAACGAAATCTATAAATACCGATTACCTTCTTTGGATTTAACATTCTTGTGTTTGTGTTCGTGTTGATCTAAGAACAAGGGACAGTTGTTTGTTGTTATTCGTGGAATAGAAGATCAAAAAGGATTTTGTGATTCAGTTTCACAAGATTACTGGTCGTGATATTTTTTTAATGATAAGACTTGTTGGCTGCGTGTTCTTCTTTGATGGTGTGATTAAGGTGAACTGACAATTATTAGGGTTAGTGGTGCGTATCATTAGGATATTATATACAGATTATTAGGATAAGTGTTGGGATTACTGGTTTTAAGTAGGCCGTGTGAAGTCACTTGATATTGGATTGGGCTCTATCTGCTATTCAAGATATATTTGGCTGTGTTTATACTTGGGCTGCTGTTGGATTTTCACAAGGGACGATTTTATATAATTTTTAGTGAACCAAGTAGATAACATTTGTGTGGTTTGGCTAATTCATTTTTAAGGGACGAATTTTAAGCTCATACTTTGGGTGTATGATTTGTGGTGAAATAGTAATCCAAATATTGTGTGTTTATATTGTCACATCGGTTGAATTTTTCGGTTAATTTTGGACTACGGTTTTGAGTGAGCTTCATATTACGAGATTGAGTTTTGGGTTGTGTTATTTTCGGGCTAATTGGAGATAACTTCGGGTTTTCAAGCTTATTGGATATAATTTCGGGGTTTATTCGGATTTTGATTATACAACCTCTAATCATTGTACCGATCCAACGGTTATCATCACACGTTCTGCTCAATTCCTCAGTGTTTCACGGTTTCTTCTTGATTTTGTAAAATCCTGCGAAAGAGTCTATTTCTCGGTTTAAATCATAGAATTGTAAAATCCCGTGCACGTTTACATCATGTCTACCACTTCAGACTCTGTCATTTATGAGAGAGAACTTCATCAGCCGCAAAAATTGCTCGATAATGCAAAAGATTGTTGCATAGAATGTTTTCAACAACTTCATTCACACCTATCGGTACTTCTAGAAGGAACTGGATTCAAGATGGGATTCAATTGTGCATTTGCGACACTCTTTGGTCAAGATGTTCAGACTTTCACAGGCACAATGATTCTTAACTTAGATCAACTACAACAACAACTTGACCAAGGAGAATCTTCCAAAAATGAATCCATGGCTGCTTTCAGTGTGATCAACAAACAACTCCGAGTATTCATCGACTCGAAATTCACACTGGAATATGACCATTATTGTCAGATGACGAAAAAGTGTTTCGCTGATTACACGGGAATTGAGGTTGATACGTTCAGAGACACACTCATCCAACTTATGGATAAAGTGAAAAGATTCATTGAAGAAAAAGCACAACATATACCTGCATATGATGACAAGATGAAGGAATGTAGGGTGTAGTCATGATATGCAAAGGGTCAGAGACTGATAAGCCTGACACTACCAGCAGTTCAGTGACTCTTATTTCACATGACATGGATGCAGATTTCAGACCAATTAAAGTACAAGTGTCATGTGCTGAGGTACCCCTAACTGAACATCATACTGTGCTTTCTGATGAACGACTGCATACTGATCAAGTTATGCCCAGTTATGACACATATTTGTTGAAAAAGACTGATAACAATACCATTTCTGAGTTAACAAATATGAATCATAAAGGGGGAGAAAGTGATCAGGATGCTGAACGTGATGATGAGTCAAGTTCTTTGTTTACAGCTGAGTCTTTTAAATCAAATGATGTGGTTGATAAAGAAGTTTTTAATGAACTTTCAAACAAATTTGCACAACTTGAAAAACACTGTGTTAATCCTTTGTTTATTGCTGAGTCTTTTAAATCAAATGATGTGGTTGATAAAGAAGTTTTTAATGAACTTTCAAACAGATTCTTACAACTTGAAAAGCATTGTATCTCACTTGAAATCGCAATGCAACAAAAGGAAGAAAGTTTTCAAACTTACCAACCATGTAAAAATCCGGAACTTCCTGATTTCCGTGAATTCTTTATGATAAATGATTTGAAAGCTCAACTAGAAACCAAAAACTTGACAATCAACAACCTGAAAAAACGTATTTCTGAGATGTGTGATATGTGTAATGATGTTAAGGATAAGCATGTCAGTGAGTCTTTTGCAACTAGAAATTTTGAATTGGAACAAAATGCGGCTGAGCTACTTAAGGAAAATGAGTCTTTGAAAATTCATTGTAAAGACTTGTGTGAATCAATCAAAGAAACGAAAACTAAGACTTTAGAACAGATACCTCTTTGATTGCCAAAAATGATGAATTCAAAGCTCAACTTCAAGAAAAGGGTTTCACAATAACAGCATTAAAGAATGAGCTAAGAAAAGCAACAGGGAATAGTGTGAACACTAAGTTTGCAAAACCATCAATCTTGGGGAAACCAGCTTCTCAATCAATTAGAAACCAATCCGTTGTTAGGCAACCGACTGCGTTTAGATCTGAACGACCAAAACTTTCAAAAACACGGTTTGCCTCCCAAGTTGATGCGGAACAAGTTTTGACAAAACCAGTCACTACATATTATTTGCCTAAAATTATTGCTTCTAGTTCTGCTAAGCCTCAACAAGTAGTTACTCCTACTCCCAGCTCCTCTAGGATTAGTTCAAAAACAGTGTCGAAACCTAACATTAAGGTTCAAAACACTTATCATATAAATGACTTGTACAAGAACTATGATCTAGAAAAGGCTAGGAAAAGGGCACTACTTCATAAGGATGGAATCTTAGGTTCTCAACCTTGTATGATCCCTCCTAGGATATTGAGGAACAATGCTAAGGTTCAACCTGTTAAGTCTAGGATCTACAATAAGTCATTCACTTTGCATAAGAAGCAAAACAAACCTAAAACTTCTCCTAGGTGGATAGAAACTGCTAAATCTTTGGAGACTAGGAATATCGATAAGCCTTCCACTATGCATAAGAAGCTTAATAATCCTAGACCTTGCCATAAGTGGATTCCAACTGGTAGAATTTTTAAGAATTTTGGACTTAAGTGGACACCTACCGGAAAGCTGCTTACCGATGGCAATGCCATGGTTGACCGTGAAAACCCCAAGGGTTTGGATACTGTTGTTACTAACCCATATATGTGCAATCAATTTTGTGATGTTAGTGCAGGTAGTCCTTACTCAGTTGCAGATACATCAACCATTCACTATATGAGAAAACTCAAAGTCTGGAGACCTAAAGCAATCATTTCCCCAGCTTCAGGAGTTCTAGAATGTCGATGCTGATGTATGTGCATAATGACGTCTGAATAAATCTGTTCAGGCCTCGTCCTTCAAAGACTATGACGTTTGAACAACACAGTTCAGGCCTCGTTCCTCAATGTCATCATTATGGCGTCTGCTGACAACACTTCAGGCCACGTTCATCAAAGAAAAGAAAGGTGTACGATTCAGTGCACCTTATCTTCGGAAGAAGAGAAATCTTCTTGTTTTGACCATTCTCAACAACATGCTTCATGCTTTCTCCATGTTCGTTCAGTCATCAAGTGAATACTCATCTTTGCTCGAATTCATATTCAGTTGCTCATTCAAAAATGGCAAACTTCGTATGCAATTTTTGAGGGGGAGAAGAGTGAATAAACTACATGATTGAGTGTATTCTTATTCACATGCTCAATCAAAAATGGCAACCTCGTATGCAATTTTTGAAGGGGAGAAGTGTGGATAAAATACATGATTGATTGTATTCTTATTCACTTGCTCAATCAAAAAGTGCAAACATCGCTTGCAATTTTTGAGGGGGAGAAGTGTGAATATACCACATGGTGATTGATGATTGAAGAATGGTCATACGACTCTCCTCCAACACCTAATGTTCTACATACTAAGGATAACTAGGATTTATGGTTGATGAATACTTCCAAGCTTCAACGAATGTTGATCATCTAGTTCCTGAAGCTCTTGCTCCGGTTCCTGCTGACTCAACTGGTTCACCTTCCTCAATCTCCATTGATCAAGATGCACCATTTAGAAGTATTACTCAGATTACTCTAGTAACCCAATCTCCAGTTACTCCTCAAGGTATTGATGTTGACTATCATGATTGTGAAGTTGCACACATGAATAATGATCCGTCTTCTTTGTTCTATTTCATCATGGATTGTTGTTCCTTCAAATGTGCACTTTGTAAATCAACCTCAAGAACATAATGGAAAATGTCGATCATAATGTCAAAACGGCTAAGAATTTGGACATGGAATGTCAAGTAATCATGGAGTTTATTTGGTATCCCTTATTTGAGATTGAAGTTGGCTTTCACAAAGGCGTGATCTTATTTTATCTTGAAGTCGGGGTTGGTTGGATGAAGATTCTTCGAGATCCTTGCTTGAGCTTTTACCTTTACAATGATGAAGACTTGGATATCTAGTTATTTTGGTGATTCCTCATTTTTATTACCACTAAATAACTATCACTTTAAGGAGTGTCACAACTCACACGAAGTTGTCGGTAGTCAAGAGGTGATGTACTTCTTATACTTGATGGTTGGTTGGTTGAAGAGTATAGAGTACTTAGGGATTCGAAGTTGTACGAACTCTTTACACCGCTCTTTGTCACACATTAGTGCAAGCTTAAGTCACAAGAACGGGGAATTCTACTTCAGTTTCAAACTTGGTATATCGGGTTTACTTCATTAGTGGTCACTTCAAATAGCCTACATAAGGGTTGATTAAGATAGTCATTAGAGAGTTTTTGAAGCAATTGATTCTCACATAATACATCTGAGCCAATGTTAATTCTTCTCACAAGATTTCAAATATGTGTGCGTAAAGTGTGTTGCTGATTCTGAGGTATCAAAACCAGCAAGGGGGAAGGAGACATACATCTGAATGCATAATGAGTACATGTGATGAACTTAATACTTCTTCCTAATCGAAGTTATCCCGGGAAGACAAATGTCTTATCCGCAGAGAATATCAGTGTACTAACTCGTAGTGTTTGGTGTATTATTCCAACAACATGGGGGAAGTGGTCTTCTGATACTTGTGGTATGTACTACTTCAGCTTTCAGTGGGAAGAAATATGAGAAGAACATTTGAAGTATGAGATGACATTGCTTATCGACATCTTCATACGAGCTGACATGGTTTATGTTTAAATGCTTCTGGTTAATGCTTCATGTACACAATGGTATGATAATTCCGATGAGATCGCAACCATCAGGGGAGAGATTTGTGTACATCAAGGACGCGCAACAGGTTCACGTGATCGGGCTTAATCATATATTCCGGAGGAGATATCCGCAGAGATGATCAGTGCTTCAACCTGTTACTTTGGTGTCATCATTTCTTCTTGTGTTGGATAAATGCGTACAATATGGATTGAGTTTGTATGCGTAAAATAACTGGAAAGCATTTAGTGAAATGAAGATGTTGATATTTTATTCCCCTGAATAGACAACTGCTCCAAACTGCAAAGTAATGTGTACATTGGGGACGTACAACAGGGTCATGTGATCGGGCTTCATCATACATTCCGGGATTGATAACCGCAGAGATGATCCGTGGTTCACCCTATTACTTCGGTGTTATTGTTTTCTTCGGGTTTCTGAGCTTCATCCAATGAGACTTTTTGCGTCACTTCAACGTCTTGGGGGAAGTGGTCTCATGTAGGTGATTGTCGGTTTGGGGGGGAAGCTACCAAAGCTTCACATTGAGGAGGCAATATAAAAATTTCAGAAATTTGGTGGGTGTCTAGCGATTAACTCAGTTGTGAGATTCTAGTGATTTGTTAACTACTTGTGTTTGGTGAATTGTTGTGACTTAAGTCGTCTCAATTAGTCTGATTGTAATTTGATGTTGTGAGTTAATCTTTACGACTTGACTTATTACAATCGGATCTATTGTAACTTAACTTGTCGCGACTTGACACTTAATGCTAGTTGTCACTTATCCAAGATCTCTCTCTAAGTTCAGCTCGCATATTACATCTTTCGGTTTCTTTTGATGACTTTAGTAAAATCCCGGGAAAGATTCGACCTCTCGGTTAAGTCACAAGAGTTGTAAAATCCCGTTTAAGATTATGTCATGGCATCTACCGCTTCAGACGATTATTCAGGAGCCTCGAAAGCTTTGGTGGTGAAAGTTTAAGAGATGTTGACTACTAATTTCTACAACGAGCTGAACGATACTATCATTTTGGTACTCATGTCAACATCTTCTTAAACTGATTAGTATCCTTTGTATATATATTATACTAAACTGTAAATAGAAAAATATAAAACCTATAAAAACCATAAAAATCTAAAAAATCATAAAAAAATCCAAAAATATTCTTCTCACGACATGTCTCTTGTGTAATCAACATTATGTACGTTTCTAGAAATGTCATTCAATAATGACACGGAATCATACATATGCTTGAGCAAGAGTTTTTCGGTTTCAAATAAAGTTTTTTTTCTAAAACATGTCGTATCTCAAAATATTCTTCAAAATTATGGCTTACAGTCATTTCAGGTTGTAACCCGGACTTAAAATTATGGTTTGCTATTACTTCAGATAGCAACCCGTTTTTCAAAACGGGGAAAACTCGTCGCCAAAAAGACGCTTGTTCCTTTTACCGGATGAAGTTCACCTGGGCATGGATTACTTTATATCCATGTTTCCTCGATCTAATGTACGCTTCAGTGCATTATTTCTTGATAAAGAAGAGAAATCTTCTTTTTATCGCCAAATACTTTCCCTTCTATGATTTTTCCGGAAAGTATTTGTGCAAAACTTGGTGGTACCATGAGATTTTGATTGAAAATCAAAACGAACTCAAAATTTTGACAAAATTTTCCACTCAATCAATGACATAATTTATTTAAGCTTTAACATCCGTCATTGATTGAGGGGTTTCTCAAAATTTTATGTATCATCAATACTCTCCACTTTGTACATAATAAGCAACAAAACAATTTGTGATAGTTATGTGTCAGAATGAGAACATTTTCAAAGAGTTTCGTTAAAACTTCAAATACTTTGTAAACTCATCAAATCTGACACATAACAATCTCCCTCACAGATTGAGGGGGAGCATGAAAAAGGTTCCTCTTTTTATCAGAAAATATTAAAACTGGCCGCATTTCTCTCTTAAACGTTTTCTAACTTATTTAAATCAATTGGGATCCAAAATCTCAAAAGATTTGAAATTTTTGATCGGGGGAGAGAATGTGATTTAAATATGAAATCTGATAATCAAAAGTGTCTTTTGGACTCAATAAATAGGCTCCCACATATGTGCTAAACACTTTCGAATATCGATGCACATATTAAGGGGGAGCAAAAGGCGTTTGTGGAAGTAATATCAAAGACCGACCATTTATCTTTATGCATGGAGTTATAAGGATGGTTAAGGTTAGGTATGAATTCCCATGATCCACCAGAACCGGAAGGATCTTCCCAGGGACAATCCTTTAGATAGATTAGAAGTCCTTAGTAATGATTGAAAAAAGGAGTAAAGTAAAGGGAAGAGTGCGGACTGAGATAGAGCTAGGACTGGAACAAACCCAACAAGGTTCTAATGATGAAGTCTCGGTAAGCACTGAAGGGGTTGAAGAATGAAAAAGAAATGAAATGAGAAAGGGTGAAAAGAAATAGCCCTCCAAATATTCAACCTTAGGGCAGAAACCGGGTTCAATTCATAAGCTACTGGCGGTTACTAAGGTAACACCGGTATTGAAGACAAGATGTCATGGACCCAGTGACGCACTGCACTAAACTTCCCAACCACTCAAGTTCTATTAAAAGAGCTTGTTTCATTCTCACGGGGAACCCTGTGCAATGTATCGACCACTCATTGCGAGCTATGTTGATACCTAAAACAGGAGACGCATCCCCAGTCTCCAGGAGCGGATCAAAACGCACTATTGAGTCTAGAGCCATGAGATCATCCATAAATCTCAATAGGACACACATTCCAAATATGCTTATTGTTTCACACAATGTGGAAAATAAGATAAAATATTTAGAGTCCTACGCATTATCCTTGTGGTATTGCCAGAACATCCGAGTGATATGAAAATATTCACAATGAAGATGGAAATCCTTCTAGAGCGAACATCACTCAAGCTCTTGGTAGGTTACATGTGAGATCCATCTTGGATCAATGATCAAGTGACAACTGGAAAGCAACAATGGTGCGATTCAATATTGAATCAAACTTGTTCCAGGATATGGATTGACGGATACTTTTGCAAAAACCTTTCAGTGTGCTCACATACTAATTTTCGAGCACGTTGATTGTGTACAATATTTCAAACAAAAGTATTTTTTTATGGAAATGTGATTCTAACCTAAAACCTCTCGTCGTGTCTCAAAAATGTTTATCATATGACACGCGAGTGATTTCTATAAATCAATTTCTCATCAATCCGTGAATGTTGATGAGTGCTCAAACACTCATCATTTTTGGTCTAATCTGAACTGCAAAACATACAAAAACACTCAGAAATGCATCAAAATACTAAAAATATTTCAAAATTGTGTTTTATATGTTTTAGATGCAAAATGAGCAAAAACAAATGAAAAACGCACAAAGTTTGCAAAATTGGCAGTTTCAGTCCCCCAACTTTTATAAAATTACAAAACTAGTCCCTGGATATTCAAAATATGGAAAATTATCACCAAAGGTCATTTTGAAATCATAAAATGTCATATTTAGTCCTTTGGTGAAAAATTGGAAAGTTTTGAAAATTTACAGTTTAGTCCCTGGAGTTACAGATTTTGGCAGATTCAGTCCCTGGTGGGATATTTTTGAAAGAAAAATCAATTTTTGTCCTTGGAAAATTAAAATGTGTCAAAAATGATCCTTGGATAAAAGTTTTTACAAAATGACAAGTTTAACCCCTAAACTTTTGGAAAATGTCAATTTTAGTCCTCGGGGTTCAAATTTTGGAAAATTATAAATTTGGTCCTTATGATTTTCAAACTTGTCAATATTGGTCCTTATAATAAATGTTGGAAAATTACAATTCAGGTCCCTAAACTTTTGGCAATTTTACATTTATGGTCCTTGTTGTTTAATACTTACCATACGGACCCTTAATATTTCTATAACCCAAAACCAAATAACAAACCCAACACCATGGTCTGATCCAGTAACACAACTTCCAGGCCCAAACCACAAAATAGCCCATCACCCTAAAAATAATACCACCCAACCCCCGGTCAACTTCAGTCAAACAAACACCACAGAACACTGTACACCCATCTCCCCCGTTTTCTGCTCCCTGCTCCCCCCTCCTCCATTACTTTTCCACAAAACAAGCACCAACCTTCATTAATACCTCACCTACACCCTCACCTTCCCCCCTCCTCAATAAATGCTCACCAAACCCACCAACTGCCAATTCCCCATTTCCCGCCAAAAGCTATTTTGAACGGTTGTGATGATAGAAGCCCATCCAACGGCTAAAAGAGAAGTGGGATTTGACCATTTGACCTCCAGGACTATAAAATAAAAAGAAAATAGAAGATGGAAGAGTAGTTAGAGTAGTGTAGCTTTAGTTTAGTTTTTTTTAATGTCGTTTTTATTCAATTATCAATTTCCAGTGTAACTCTCAGTTTAAAAGTTGTATTTTCATTGTTTTAAGTGTAACTCAATCTAATTTTAGTTATTTATTTCAATCCTAAGTTAAACTGCAGTTTATGTTATTTCTATAAAAAATCTCAAATTTGCTTATCTTGAGAAAAGTTATTGCTTATTGTTTGTTTAAGCTTAAATTAGTTCATTTATGAATCTTATTAAGTTTTTAAAAGCTTAGAAATCAGTTAGGGAAGAAAACCAAAAATAATCAAAAATACAAAAAAAAAAAAAAAAAAAAAAAAAAAAAAATAGCTAATAAATAAAAATCAGTTCATATGAAGAACAAAGCATGGGAGCTTGTGGAATTTGAAATTTACATGGTTTAGAACCTCAGAGGGAGGTGTTAGGTTAGTAGTGGTACCTTGGTTCTCAGTTGATCATTTGGACTCCAATTTGTAAGTCATTTGTCTATATTTCTTTTCATGTAATCTGTGTTAGTAGCATATGGTTTAAATGTTGGTTAATTATGCTTAATCATGTTCAATATAGGTTAGTGTAGGGTTCATAGTCAGTTTCATGGTATAGTTTGTAGGTTTGCTTTGAAAAATTCAAGTTGTCATCTGTTAGGGAGTGTTTGGAATAGGAGTGTCTGCTGTATTCTGGGGAGTTTTTGGTTCTGCATTCAGTTTCATTAGTTCATAGTAGGCTAAAGTAGGCTAGTTAAAACATAGTATTTGGTTTCTTTTCAGAAAAAAGTCAACATTACAAAAATCCCACCACCACAGTTAACTGTGGTGGTCTTTAATCTCCATAACCCATCATTTCATAACATAAGTTGATATTTTAACTAAATTTGGTTTTACTTTTACTTATAAACATGTTTTCAGTAACCTAGACCCATTAGAATTTGGCAAAAGTCAAAGCTCCTAGTTTTTTCAAAAAGTCAATTTACATGCATTTCAGATTTTTACCAAACTTCAAAGATTTTTAGTGAATTTTGTGTTTGGATTGGTGATGTGAGATTTGTTCCTAGTTGTAGTATCCCAGCTCATGTTTGTTATCCCACATTTGTTTCATTTTTAAGAATTTTGTATTGGGCCCCACTCATCACCAAAGTAGGCTGCAGGGTGGGTATGTCCCTTGCTGCACAGACTTCAGGCCACCACCACCACTTTGGTGGTGGTTTCTGATCACCCCAGTGGGCCCCACTACTCCCAACTTGTCTCTTTCAATTCCCCCCCTGGTAGACTTCAACTTTTGACCATAGATTTGACCTTGAACCCCCTGGGTCCCACCTGAATCTTGCCTTCAAAGTTGTCCCATTTTCAGATTTGACACAAGTTTCCTAGAGCTTATTTTGTAGCTTATTGCTTATTCAGTGGATCATACCTACATTTTCTTGTTTAAACATGTTTATCTAACTTGTTTGAATCAGATTTCACCATTGTGGGTCCCACTTTAAGCCATTTTAGCTTATTTTCCATTTTGGTCAACTAAAGTCAACTGTTGGCTTTTTGGCTTTCCATTCAGCTTATTTTTAGTTTATAAAAAGTTTGATTTTACAAAAAGTGTTTGTTTTTAAGTATTAAATAGGTTTGTAAAAGAAAAATCAAGAAAAACAAATTTAATATTAAGTGATAGTTTCTATTTAATATAATTTAATTTTAATTTTCATTTTTAAATTTTTTTTAAATACTTAGCTATTTTATATTTTTATTAAATTCCTATTATATTAAAGTAGTTATAATAATTTTCTAAGATTTTTATTTTGTTGTTTAGTATTTATTAGAATTAATCTTAGTTTTATTAATAATTAATTAATATTAAGTTTAAAATAGCATAATTAGTTTTTATTAAGTAAAATCTAGTTTTTATATTTTTTATAGCTTTTATATGTTATAAAATAATTTTATAAATTTTATTAGAATTTTTACTGTTCATTTAGTATTTTTCTTAATTTAAAATAGTTTAATTAGGTAATTAGTAATTAATTAGTAATTAATTAATAAAAAAATCACAAAAAGACAAAAATACTTATTTTTATTTTTAAAAGTTGTTTTTAGTTATTTTATAATTTTAGGAATTTTATTTTCACCTTTTTAGTATTTAAATAATATTATATTGTATTTTAGTTATTTAAGTATTAATAATAAGTATTAAATAGTTTTTAATTAATATTAAATAATTAATTAGTGTTAAAATTTATTTTATTTTTCTAAAAATTTTCTTTTACTTTTAAGTTTGTAAAAAAGTCATTTTCACCCCCTGGGTGTTTTCAGATTTCCGTTTTCACTTTTTATTTCGTACGTTTACGTTTTATTTAAACGTAACGTACGCGTTTTTAGGTTTAAATCGTTTCTGGTTTTTCTAACTTTCACGTAATCGTCATATAGCTTGTTTAAGCTATTTCATTGTAGATTCCTTAGTTCAGATCACTCACAAACCCCTTTTCCATCCAAATTCACCCGATCACGAAACCGTTTGATAACAATTCACACCTCGTCGGGACATAACGACCCGGGGAAACACTATACTTCCGCGGAGCATTGACTCTAGGCTGTTTGACCTAGTTGACCATCACCTAGTCAATTTAGGTTGACCGTTTGGAGCCAATCAATTTTTGGCGCCGCTGCCGGGGAGGTCGTGTGCGTTTTCTAAACGGTTTTTCTGATTAGTGTCTTTGGAATTCGTTCCATTGTACATTTATCCATCCTTGTTCATATTTTCATAAAAACAAAAAACCCAAAAATATTTTTCTTTCTCATTTGTACAAAATGTTTACCCAAAAATCCAAAAATAATCACCTTTACCCTCTCACATCTTTGATTCTTCATCCCTACCCCTCTATGAACCTTTGATTCTTTCCTATGTCGTATCCACACCAATTTGGTTGCCAATGGTGTGGTGGTCCTCATAATGATGGGAATTATCCCGGCTGTAGCATGGTAGAGTCAGGAGATGGGTCTGTCTATAACCAAGCTCCCTATCCTTACCATGATACATCTGAGTCATCCTACCAGCCACCACCTCATGAGATACTGACATATCTGTGTGAGTTTTGTGGAGGTCCTCACCAAGGATTTGAGTGCCAAACCGGAAACACGTTTGTCTATGAACAGTTTTTCGGTAATGCTCAGAACTTTGGTTATGACCAATATCCATATGATTCACCAGTCCAGACTCAACAGTTTAACTGTTGTGAGTACTGTGGTGGTTCGCACTACAGTTCTGATTGTCAATCAGGAAGCACGCTTGTCTATGAGCAGTTTCCTGATAACAATTATGACACAAGCACATACGACTCACAGCCACATCAGTTTTACTGTTGTGAGTATTGTGGAGGTCCACACACTAGCTCTGATTGTCAAACAGGGAATCCGTTTCCTTGCAACAATTACGACTATTCGTATTCAGACCCACCACCACAATACCAGATGTCCCAAGCAACTCCTCTTGTTACTGTGCAAGACATTTTAATAGAGACTCTTGAGATATTGAAAGATCTTAAGGAGGAGTTGGCTACTTCATCGTTTCAAAGCTCTCGTGAGAAATCTATGGCAGAATTACTTGCGGAAGAACGAGCAGCTAGAAACGAAAAGAGCATGGAAGAATTACTTGCTGAGCAAAGAGCGGTTAAAACACGTGCCATATTTCGTAATGCTGCTCTTTACGACGATGATAGTGATGATGAAGTCACCCTTGATTTTTCTCAATTCTGTAAGGGTTCATCACTTTCATCTATAGCAATTCCTTCCTCAGAAAATTAGGGAGAAAAGACTATGATAGAATTACTAGCAGAAGAACAAATGAAATTTATAAAACCCCTGTCTGCTAGTCCTTCTCAACTCCCTCAATCTGTTGTTATCACACCCGAAGTTCACACTCACCCTCCGATCATGGGGGATGAGCATCTTAGCACTGTTCCTGAAAGGGAATCGGACGAATTCATAAAGTCTAGTGTTGAGATCCTTGTCCCAATCCCAGGAGAGTCACAGGAAACTTTGGATGATATGTGTGATATTCCTTCCCCTATTGAGTGTACTAAAGATCAATTTGAGACTTTCTCATATTTTAGCGATGATTGTACATCTCATGGAGACATTGAGTATATCGAGGCACCACTGCCTCGTTCTGATGTTGATCCTCTTCTTGAGGAGTTCACTGATGAACTTGCTCACATCGATCCACTTTCCTTGGAAAGTGATGATGGTCTCCTTGACTTCCAAGCCGATCTGGGAGAAATTGAAAGTCTCCTACATCATGATCCGTCACTCACTTCTTATCCCGACAATCCAATAGAGAATGATAATCTCTTTGTTCCCGAAACATTCAATACTACTCTCACCAATCCTCTATTTGAATTCGATTCTGAATTCACATTGATTTCTGATAATCCACTCTTTGGTACTCAGATTGAGGATTGTGATGAGTCTATTCCGGAACATGAGTTCCCAGATTCACATCTTGTGAATGATTCTCTTCATGAGGAGTTCTCCGGTGAACTCGCTCATCAGTTTGATTGCCCGGGGGAGATGCTCTCAATTATGAGAAATTGCAAATTCCCACCCACCCTCCCGGGTTGTTTACGAGCTTACCCTTTGAAATCCAAACTCAGGCTACGGAGCCTCCTCTCGAGGAAGAAGATCAAATCATTCTTTTTATCATGATTTTCTTCCTTTTCTTCACCTACAGGGTGACTTCTTCTCTTCTTCACTCCTTCGGGAGTGAGGACACTATATTTGATCCCGGCATTTTCATGTATCATTATCTTGAGCCGGACACTTATCTCATCGGTGTGGAACTTTCACGTGCTTCAAATGTTTGTCCAAACATCTTGAATGAAAGTCCGATGGAGATCACTTCTTCCACATTCCCCAAGGACAAATGAATTCGGGGTCGAGTCAAGCTAGCGACTCGGTAAACAAAAACAGTAGCATGCTTATAGGGTTTTCACCCTAAGTGTGGGGGAGTCCCCCATGCTATGATTACAGAAGTGAAAATACAAGATGGTGTTTTCCACGCTTAGCTTGTAATGTTGCCCCTTTACGTTCAAAATGTCGGCATAATAGCCGGGATTTTGAATATTGAGGACAATATTCATGCTTAGTGTGGGGGAGTATTCGCTATTCTAGCGAATTTTATCACATTTTACTATATAATACCCCCGTTTTTAGCCAAAATTTCAAAAATTTTCAAAAAATTTTCACTGGTGCTTCAAAATTTTTTGTGGTAATCAGTCCGCCTTGTCTAACCGACAAAAGGGATTGGCTAGTCCAGGAGCAAACGGCTCTTGGTAAAGACAACTCAAATCCGTTTATGGCTTGCAATTTGCCCAAAATTGTATGGTTCCTCAACTCCCCAAAAACAAATGAGTTGGCTAGCCCGCAAGATTATGGCTTGTGGTAAAGGCCGTGGAAAATCCATAATTGGTAATCAGCTCACCAAGATGTTGACTAGGTCCATCAAGATGCTGGCTAGTCCAGAAGCAAACGGCTTCTGGTAAAGACTAATCAAATCCGTTGACAGCTGGTGGTTTGCTCAAAATCACACGGTTATCAGGTGTGCCACAGTTCTTACACCTGGCTACTCCAGAAGTAATGGCTTTTGGTAAAGAGTTTAAAATCCATCAAGTTTTCAAAACAGTATTGCTAGGGACTAGCAATGGTTTAGTGTGGGGGATTGATGAGTACTCAAACACTCATCATTTTTGGTCTAATCTGAACTGCAAAACATACAAAAATACTCAGAAATGCATCAAAATACTAAAAATATTTCAAAATTGTGTTTTATATGTTTTAGATGCAAAATGAGCAAAAACAAATGAAAAACGCACAAAGTTTGCAAAATTGGCAGTTTCAGTCCCCCAACTTTTATAAAATTACAAAACTAGTCCCTGGATATTCAAAATATGGAAAATTATCACCAAAGGTCATTTTGAAATCATAAAATGTCATATTTAGTCCTTTGGTGAAAAATTGGAAAGTTTTGGAAATTTACAGATTAGTCCCTGGAGTTACAGATTTTGGCAGATTCAGTCCCTGGTGGGATATTTTTGAAAGAAAAATCAATTTTTGTCCTTGGAAAATTAAAATGTGTCAAAAATGATCCTTGGATAAAATTTTTTACAAAATGACAAGTTTAACCCCTAAACTTTTGGAAAATGTCAATTTTAGTCCTCGGGGTTCAAATTTTGGAAAATTATAAATTTGGTCCTTATGATTTTCAAACTTGTCAATATTGGTCCTTATAATAAATGTTGGAAAATTACAATTCAGGTCCCTAAACTTTTGGCAATTTTACATTTATGGTCCTTGTTGTTTAATACTTACCATACGGACCCTTAATATTTCTATAACCCAAAACCAAATAACAAACCCAACACCATGGTCTGATCCAGTAACACAACTTCCAGGCCCAAACCACAAAATAACCCATCACCCTAAAAATAATACCACCCAACCCCCGGTCAACTTCAGTCAAACAAACACCACAGAACACTGTACACCCATCTCCCCCGTTTTCTGCTCCCTGCTCCCCCCTCCTCCATTACTTTTCCACAAAACATGTACCAACCTTCATTAATACCTCACCTAAACCCTCACCTTCCCCCCTCCTCAATAAATGCTCACCAAACCCACCAACTGCCAATTCCCCATTTCCCGCCAAAAGCTATTTTAAACGGTTGTGATGATAAAAGCCCATCCAACGGCTAAAAGAGAAGTGGGATTTGACCATTTGACCTCCAGGACTATAAAAGAAAAAGAAAACAGAAGATGGAAGAGTAGTTAGAGTTGTGTAGCTTTAGTTTAGTTTTTTTTAATGTCGTTTTTATTCAATTATCAATTTCCAGTGTAACTCTCAGTTTAAAAGTTGTATTTTCATTGTTTTAAGTGTAACTCAATCTAATTTCAGTTATTTATTTCAATCCTAAGTTAAACTGCAGTTTATGTTATTTCTATAAAAAATCTCAAATTTGCTTATCTTCAGAAAAGTTATTGCTTATTGTTTGTTTAAGCTTAAATTAGTTCATTTATGAATCTTATTAAGTTTTTAAAAGCTTAGAAATCAGTTAGGGAAGAAAACCAAAAATAATCAAAAATACAAAAAAAAAAAAAAAAAAAAAAAAAAATAGCTAATAAATAAAAATCAGTTCATATGAAGAACAAAGCATGGGAGCTTGTGGAATTTGAAATTTACATGGTTTAGAACCTCAGAGGGAGGTGTTAGGTTAGTAGTGGTACCTTGGTTCTCAGTTGATCATTTGGACTCCAACTTGTAAGTCATTTGTCTATATTTCTTTTCATGTAATCTGTGTTAGTAGCATATGGTTTAAATGTTGGTTAATTATGCTTAATCATGTTCAATATAGGTTAGTGTAGGGTTCATAGTCAGTTTCATGGTATAGTTTGTAGGTTTGCTTTGAAAAATTCAAGTTGTCATCTGTTAGGGAGTGTTTGGAATAGGAGTGTCTGCTGTATTCTGGGGAGTTTTTGGTTCTGCATTCAGTTTCATTAGTTCATAGTAGGCTAAAGTAGGCTAGTTAAAACATAGTATTTGGTTTCTTTTCAGAAAAAAGTCAACATTACAAAAATCCCACCACCACAGTTAACTGTGGTGGTCTTTAATCTCCATAACCCATCATTTCATAACATAAGTTGATATTTTAACTAAATTTGGTTTTACTTTTACTTATAAACATGTTTTCAGTAACCTAGATCCATTAGAATTTGGCAAAAGTCAAAGCTCCTAGTTTTTTCAAAAAGTCAATTTACATGCATTTCAGATTTTTACCAAACTTCAAAGATTTTTAGTGAATTTTGTGTTTGGATTGGTGATGTGAGATTTGTTCCTAGTTGTAGTATCCCAGCTCATGTTTGTTATCCCACATTTGTTTCATTTTTAAGAATTTTGTATTGGGCCCCACTCATCACCAAAGTAGGCTGCAGGGTGGGTATGTCCCCTGCTGCACAGACTTCAGGCCACCACCACCACTTTGGTGGTGGTTTCTGATCACCCCAGTGGGCCCCACTACTCCCAACTTATCTCTTTCACTTCCCCCCCTGGTAGACTTCAACTTTTGACCATAGATTTGACCTTGGACCCCCTGGGTCCCACCTGAATCTTGCCTTCAAAGTTGTCCCATTTTCAGATTTGACACAAGTTTCCTAGAGCTTATTGCTTATTCAGTGGATCCTACCTACATTTTCTTGTTTAAACATGTTTATCTAACTTGTTTGAATCAGATTTCACCATTGTGGGTCCCACTTTAAGCCATTTTAGCTTATTTTCCATTTTGGTCAACTAAAGTCAATTGTTGGCTTTTTGGCTTTCCATTCAGCTTATTTTTAGTTTATAAAAAGTTTGTTTTTACAAAAAGTGTTTGTTTTTAAGTATTAAATAGGTTTGTAAAAGAAAAATCAAGAAAAACAAATTTAATATTAAGTGATAGTTTCTATTTAATATAATTTAATTTTAATTTTCATTTTTAAATTTTTTTTAAATACTTAGCTATTTTATATTTTTATTAAATTCCTATTATATTAAAGTAGTTATAATAATTTTCTCAGATTTTTATTTTGTTGTTTAGTATTTATTAGAATTAATCTTAGTTTTATTAATAATTAATTAATATTAAGTTTAAAATAGCATAATGAGTTTTTATTAAGTAAAATCTAGTTTTTATATTTTTTATAGCTTTTATATGTTATAAAATAATTTTAGAAATTTTATTAGAATTTTTACTGTTCATTTAGTATTTTTCTTAATTTAAAATAGTTTAATTAGGTAATTAGTAATTAATTAGTAATTAATTAATAAAAAAATCACAAAAAGACAAAAATACTTATTTTTATTTTTAAAAGTTGTTTTTAGTTATTTTATAATTTTAGGAATTTTATTTTCACCTTTTTAGTATTTAAATAATATTATATTGTATTTTAGTTATTTAAGTATTAATAATAAGTATTAAATAGTTTTTAATTAATATTAAATAATTAATTAGTGTTAAAATTTATTTTATTTTTCTAAAAATTTTCTTTTACTTTTAAGTTTGTAAAAAAGTCATTTTCACCCCCTGGGTGTTTTCAGATTTCCGTTTTCACTTTTTATTTCGTACGTTTACGTTTTATTTAAACGTAACGTACGCGTTTTTAGGTTTAAATCGTTTCTGGTTTTTCTAACTTTCACGTAATCGTCATATAGCTTGTTTAAGCTATTTCATTGTAGATTCCTTAGTTCAGATCACTCACAAACCCCTTTTCCATCCAAATTCACCCGATCACGAAACCGTTTGATAACAATTCACACCTCGTCGGGACATAACGACCCGGGGAAACACTATACTTCCATGGAGCATTGACTCTAGGCTGTTTGACCTAGTTGACCATCACCTGGTCAATTTAGGTTGACCGTTTGGAGCCAATCAAATGTCAATTCACCGATTCACTCTATCATGCTATCTGCTTTGAGACGTTCCGGTATGAGAACATGCTAAATATGAAGATTCCAAAGTGGATTGTTTGGAAAATTCATTACTACAAGCTCGAAATTCCTGTAAAGGAGAGTCCTCTTTAAAAGAGTCTCTACCTGATCACAGGCCGGTTTTCACAAAACTGGAGGGAAGTCTGTCCTCGCAGAACGAATGACAAAGCCATGTTCGTTCTCTATCTTTATTGCTAACTGTTTTATTTCAGGGACACATATAAAGATGGCACTGATGGCTCCAGTTTCCAGCTGAATCAGGTCAATCCATACCTCATGCTCACACATCCTCCACACTATCAATGAAGATGAGAGACTTGCCACAACAAATGTTGAGAGACTACCAACAACGTTTCCGCAACTCTGATGAAAAAGTCTCCTGATCCACAACTCTAATGCAAAGTCTCCAGATACAGAAGGGTGTGAGCATGATGGTCCTTAAGTCACTACATCACATGAAAGCAATACTACTATAGATGAGCTTGGAGATTTACTTTGGCTTATGATCTCAAAGAAGCTCAAAGATCGCACATCACAAAGGAATTCTGATCACAAGTTCGCTTGCTTAAAGTACAAAGTGTATAGAAAAGTAAAGAATCAAATCCTACGAGCTACAGAGACGTAAGAATGCTTAAAGACCAAAGAGCTTAATTTCAAAGGTGACCTCGCTTAGGGGGAGATTGTTAGGAATACAAATATTCCTGTAAAAGTCTCGGTCACCTGATTATTGTAATAGCATTAAGTTAGCTCGTAGTTAGTTTATATATATATATATATATATATATATATATATATATATATATATATATATATATATATATATATATATATATATATATATATATATATATTAGTTAGTTAGTATTAGTTTAAGTAACACCGTGGAAGAAGGACGGGTCTTCACCCACTGTATGCCTGATCCACAGCCCGGGTGTGGGCGTTTATGTTGTAAGTATAAATACCCCTCTCCACATGTGGAGAGGGTTGGAGCTTCCACTATTCTCAATCTAATATTTCTCTTTTTCTCTCTACACTTTCTCTCTCTAGGAATTCCTCCCAACTTCTCCTCATCTCTCTACTTCTCTTATTACTATTTGATCCATATTCACAAGAACCATACATGCTTTGATTATTGATATTTTACACAGTCCTAGCTCTATCTCAGTCGGCACTCTTCTCTTTCTCACTTTTCTCCTTTTTTAATCATTCCTAAGGACTTCTATTCTATCTATAGAATTGTCCCTGGGAAGATCCTTCCGGTTCTGGTGGATCATGGGAACTCATACCTAACCTTAACCATCCTTATAACTCCATGCATAAAGGTAAATGGCCGGTCTTAGATATTTTTCCACAAACGCCTTTTGCTCCCCTCAATATGTGCATCGATATTCGAAAGAGTTTAGCACGTATGTGGGAGCCTATTATTGAGTCCAAAAGATCACGTTTGATTATCAGATTTCATATTTAAATCACATTATCTCCCCCGATCAAAAATTTCATACCTTTCGAGATTTTGGATCTCAATTGATTTAAATAAGTTAGAAAACGTTTGGGAGAGAAATGTGGTCAGTTTTAATATTTTCTGATAAAAGGAACCTTTTTCTGCTCCCCCTCAATCTGTGAGGGAGGTTGTTATGTGTCAGAATTGATGAGTTTACAAAAGATTTGAAGTTTTAACGAAAAACTCTTTGAAATATTCTCATACTGACACATAACCATCACAAAATGTATTATTGCTTATTATGTACAAAGTGGAGAGTTTTGATGATACATACAATTTTGAGAAATCACTCTCCCCCTCAATCAATGACGGATGTTAAAACTGAAATAATTGATGTCTTTGATTGAGTGAAAATTTTTATCAAAATGTGGATTCAGTTTGATTTTCAACCAAAATTTCATGGTACCACCAAGTTTTGCACAAATACTATCCGGAAAAATCATAGAAGGGAAAGTATTGGCGATAAAAAGAAGACTTCTCTTCTTATACAAGAAATGATGCACTGAATTGTACATCAGATCGAGGGTGCATGCATGTAAAGTAATTCACGCTCAGATGAACGGCACCCTTTGCTAGGAACAACCGTCTTTTTGGCGACGTGTTTTCCTTATTTTGAAAAAACGTGTTGCTATCTAAAGAAATAGCAAGCCACAATTTTAAGTCCGGCTTACAGCCTAAAATGACTGCAAACCACATTTAAAGAAGATTTTGAGAAGCGACATGTTTTAGAAAAACATTATTTGGAAAAAAATAGAAAAACTCTCGCTCAAGCATATGTATGTTTCCGTGTCATTATTGAATGACATTTCTAGAAACGTACATAATATTGATTACACAAGAGACATGTCGCGAGAAGAATATTTTTTGGAATTTTTATGTTTTTCTGATTTTTATGGATTTTGTTGTTTTATAATTTTCTATTTTCTTTTTGGTTTTAAAATATGTACAAAGGATATTATGCAATTTAAGAGGATGTTGACATGAATACCGAAAAGAGGATATCGGTCTGCACGTAGTAGAAGTCAGTAGTCAACATTTCTTAAACTTTCACCACCAAAGCGTTCGAGGCTCCTGAATTGTCGTCTGAACTTGAGCCTTCTCAATGTGAAGCTTTGATAGCTCAGCAATGTATCATCTCACGCTTGACTAGTTCTTCTCATCTTTCTTCCCTGCTGATGGCTGAAGTAATGCGTACCAAAAGTATCCAGAGACCACTTCCCCCCAAGTAGTAGAAATGATGCAATCAGTCTCATTATATGAAGCTCAGAAACCTGAAGTACACACACAATCCATTGTGTACGTCTTTTGTCATCAGAAACTGTTTCTTACATCTATTCCCCCACGTAGTTGGAATAACACACCAAAATAACGAGTTAAAACACAGATTTTCTCTGCGGTTATGACATTTGTCTTCCCGGAATAACTTCAATTAAGACGAAGTATAAAGCACATCATGTGTACTCTTTGTGCGTTCCGATGTATGTCTCCTTCCCCCTTGTTGGTTTTGATACCTCAGAATCAGCAACACATTTTATGCACATATTCTTGAGATCTTGTGAGAAGAACAAAATTAGCTCAAATGTATCCTGTGAGAATCAACTTGCTGAAGAGCAATGTGAGCACATCTAATTAGGAATTAACACAGACTTTTCACTCTCCCCTAATTAGTGCTCTCCCCCAAACTGGGAACCTTTCATATGAGTGCCTTGAATATGAAGAAGTCTTTTGATAATTAATTGCATATCGTCTTTAGTCTTCTAACACGTAGCGGAGAATGTAGAACAGACTATAGACTCGACCTTCTTCAATGTTGTCCATTTGGGGAATAGGATATCAACATCTCCATCTCACCAAATGCATTCTAGGTATATTACATATACCAAATCAGCCCATAATGTACACATGTACCAACTACAAGAAGAAACGATAACACCAAAGTAACAGGTTGAAGCACTGATCATCTCTGCGGATATTAGCTCTGGAATAACTGATTAAGCTCGATCATGTGAACCTGTTGTGCGTCCCTGATGTACACATTTCTCTCTCCCCTAATGGTTACGATTAATCAGCCCGTGACGTGCACATGAAGTGATAATACCAAAGTAACTAGTTGAACCACTGATCATCTTTAATTTGTTTCATAAGACATTAAGCCCAATCACGTGAACTCGTTGTGCATCCTTGGTGTACACATTCCTCTCCCCTGATGGTTGCGATTAATCAGAATCATCACAATGATGTGTACATGAAGCATTAACTGGAAGCCCTTCATCACTAATAATATCAGCCCGTGTGAAGATGTCGATAAACTCTCACGAGTCCTAAGCTGAAGTATTCAGGAGTCATGAGATGATGACTAATTGAGTTTGCTCCCCCTCAATTAGGTCATCCTATGTAAAAAGCTTCTTCAATAACTTGTGAAGTTTCTAAATCGGAATATTACGGAGTGGTAGACACCAATCTCCCCAACATGAATAATTAAGCTTGATCCCTTAATGATTTATAACCCCAACATACACATTTTGCCTCCCATAAAAGAAGAGAAAGAACACACGCCTATTCTCCCCCTCAAAAGTGACATGCTAATGACATTTTTGCCATAGTCGAAAGGAGAAGGACATACGCCTATTCTCCCCCTCAAAAATGGCATGTAATGACATTTTTCCATAGTTGAGATTCTGTGATGGTTGATGATACGTGGGAATTGCACCAGGCTTTACCTCTCGAGGGATCTCGAGAAGCTTACAACCCCCACCAGGCAGTGTACCTGATCGTTGTAGTATAGTATAGTGACAAGTACCGAGGGATTGATCGTTCAACTCAGGAATAGTGTCGCTAGGATTAGAAAGTCTCCTAAATTAAGTCTAAGGGTGAGGGATGATTCTTTTTGTATTTTTATGTTTTATAAAAGCAAATAAAATCTCGGTTTTAGGAAGAGTGGGCGGAATTAGTTGCTAGTCAACTAACCCAATAACTAAATATGCAATCAAAATAAAATAACAAAAATGAAATGAAACTAATTATACTAATGTGGTGTAACAATAATGGGGAAAGTTGTGTTTACTTAGGTTTCATTACTCCCTAGATATCTTTTACAGGTTGATAGTTTGTTACAATTGCATGGATGACGGGTCGTATTCCTTAATACTAGTCGTAGGGCCATGTACAATATTCCCTAACTCTATAGGATCCTACTTCACTCCTATGTCGAGCCATTAGAAGCTCCTAACATGGGATCATTAGAATTCTCCTACGCATTAAATACAACCAAAAATCATAGTACACCTCTGATCATGTTTCTTAAGACGTTCAAGAATGTTACCAATGGAAGTCTGCCAGTTTTCTTAAGCCTAACATCGAATACAATCATACGTAACAACTATAAACAAACAATCAACCCATAATTAACATCTAGGTTTCACTACATCTAAGCAAACACAAAAGAAATCTAGCCTAACATGTTAAATTGAAGACAAGCGTAAGATATATTCAAACAACACATAGACATATTGATTGAATTGAAAGAGTACTTATCTCAAATTGACATGAAAGGTTTCAAAGGGTAAAAACCCTTGAAAAAGCTGTGAAAATCGGACTAGGGTTTTTCTCTAAAGTTGCACCCTAAAAGTTACACACTAATGAATGAAAATTGGAAAACTATATATAGATTTTACAGGGTGACGGCATCAAGAAGAAATCTGTGACGCCGTCAACTCACCGCCCATAATGAAATCGGATTGCCTAGATCCACTTTTGACGCCGTCATGTGTAAAATTGTTCTGGGCCGTCACTAATATATGGACCATGACGGCCTTGGGTGACGCCGTCATATCCTTAGTACAAAACTTTCTGGATCGTCATGTGCACAATCCACTTCCACCTCTTGTATTACTCTTGACGCTGTCATTAAGGATCTTGTGACGCCGTCAGGTACTGTTCCCAGCAAGGAAAATTAAGACTTTGCTGTTTTCTTCACTTTTATGCTCCAAAAACGTCCAAAATGCTTCCTTTTCCAGATTTCACTCCAAAAGTACCTAAAATGACAAAAGGAACGATTTAGGGCAATATTTGATCAAATAAATTCGAATTCGGGCTTAAATAACCCCTTAAAAATGGTTCATTTTTCACCTCATCAGTTGACTTTATCAGATGCAGCATAAATATGTGTGTAGCACCAAAAACTACTGCGAAGAAGATGATGATTAAGACACTCTTGAAGCAGCCCCTCTTTTGTTTCCTCATCACTATTTTAGCAACTGAATAGTTCAATGAAGCTTGTAATATGCCTAAACCACTTGTTGAAATGTGTTAAACCTTAGAGGGAGAAAATATCTGCATACAAGAGCCGAATGACCATTCTACAAACATCATCAACATGTAGTTTCTTCATCCTTTCCCTTCTCCCCCTCAAAAATTGCATGTGCCTGTTTGCAATTTTTGATAGAATAAGTGAAGCACACAAATATAATCCAATGCACGTTTATCCACTTGATGACTATACGAGCATGGGAAAAGCATGAAGCCTGTTGATGAGAATGGTCATAAATAAGAAGATTTCTCTTCTTCTGAAGATAAGGCGCACTAAAGCGTACACCTTTCTTTTCTTTGATGAAAGGGGCCTGAAGTGTTGACAGCAGACGCCATTATGTTGAAGAACGAGGCTTGAACCGTTGTGTCCAAACGTCATAGTCGTTGAAGAACAAGGCCTGAACTGAAGTGAACATACGTCATATCTCTCTTTTCTACTTCTTTCAGCTAACTCATTACCAACCCCATTATCATTCTGTCGGCTCTTTGTCGTGACTACTGATGGAGAAAAACCCAACATGATGAACTTGAGAGTAGAGTAAAATAACCCGAACTTGTGACTTAAGCTTGCACTAATGTGTGACTAAGAGCGGTGTAGAGAGTTCGTGCAACATCAAATCCCTAAGTACTCTATACCCTTCAACCAACCAACCATCGAGTATAAGACGTACATCACCTCTTGAATATCGACAACTACAAGTGAGTTGTGACACTGAGCACTACAACGTAACTCCTTAAAGTGAGTTATTTTGTGGTAATAGAAAAGAAGAGTCACCAAAAACAACTAGATATCCAAGTCTTCGTCATTACACATGTTAAAAACTCGAGCAAGGATCCCGAAGAATCTTCATCCAACCAACCCCGATATCTTCAGATACTAAGTACACGCACCCGTGAAATTTCACTTCAACCTCAAATAAATAATAATGAATTAATTCCGTGGTCACAACTTGCAGTTTAAATGTCCAAATCTAGCCCTTTTTGATGTTTTGAATGAACTTTGATAATGGTTTAATCCTGATCATTGTCAAAAATGCATATCCCTGTAAGACTTTGTTATAACCAAGTTGCCATGAAGTATATCAAGAAAACATCCAATAAATGAAGCACATGCTTAATCCCTTCTTCAAAGTGACACTGTAGCACCATAATCAATTAAGATTCGTAAATGCACTTTACTTACTCCAGGATAATTCCATCATCACGGGATTTACAAAACCAAGAAGAAACCGTGAGACAATGATAGATTGAATGTGTTTTGAAAATTTTGGTTTTGGTGAATACTTGTTAGGGGAAACATGCAAGAGACCATCAACAATTCTCCTCCCACAGGTAGAATACTTCACAAACCATGCTAAGTAAAGTAGTATAAAGTACTTCCCCCTGGAGGTTGACCTTATATCATCAAAGTGCTCGTTTCTCCCCCATGATGGTTTTGAACATTCGGAAGCATCATTGACGTGTGCGACCATATACACGAGAGGTTGTTGTCATAAGCAAACATCTTGAAAAGTCATGAAGGATCTTGAAAGATTTTGCTTGTACTGTGAAGTATCTTTGTCGTGTTGTAGCGTTGAATATCCCATGAGAATTGTTGATCACTTCTCAATCTTTAACCTCATTGGCTAACTAACCACCGTCGTATAATGTCGGCTTTTGCTGTGACCACTTGTTGAACTAACCATGTACCACGATCTCATAATGACGTATATTACACAAATCCCTGAACTTATACTTGTGCTAAATGCGTGACTCGAAACGGTGTATACCATATACCACAACATCAAACATATATGAGTATCCAACCACTTGAACTATCCTCAACTATGTGAGACACTAAAAGTGATAGTTACTTTGTGTATATAGAGAAGAAACACAAAATTAACTAGATAGTTAAGTCTTCATCACGAACAATAAACGCTCAAACAAGTTATCTTCGTGCAATATAAAGAAAGAAACGAAGATACATAAGAGCACGAATTTGTGAAATACAACCTCATTTCCAATCCCGTAGTATATAGTACAAACCCCGTAGTCACATAAACGTTTCAATTTCCAAAAACTAGCCTTTGACATGTGAAATGAATCTTGATAAGGTTCTAGTACACAATACACCCTAATTCTTTAGATACCTCCTGTTCCGCGGATCGAACTCCGCGGTGAGTTCGCTGGGGGTTCAGGGGGCAGCGCACCCTCAAAGAATTTTTGGGTAAATTGAGGTTTGAAAACAAGGGTTTTGTATGTCAAGTTTTCAATTCATGTCAAAAATGTCACCCCGTGAAAATTAATAACATAACCATATAAGACCCGATCCAGTCAAACTTGTATCCTGTGAAGATTTGTGATGACCGAAATACCACCCATATACCAATGATAGGCCAAAATTAATCTTATAAATTAAATTTATGACAAAGATTTGACTTAAGTCATAAATTTAAATTACGAGGTGGATCTCTCGCGCGTTGCCGCGGGGTGTTTTGCCAAAGTAGTTAGTGCACTTAACGACCGTTAGTTATAAGGACCAAATTTGCAACGAACATAAGGACTAAATTTGTAACGAAACTGTAAGACGAAGGACCAATTGCATGAGGAATTTAAAAAAAAATCAAAGTTAACGGTCGTTAGTACTTAACGGCCGTTAAGTACTTAACGACCGTTATCTACTGTACATTCTACTGTAGCGATGTGAGTATAAATTAATGTAGCTTTTTGATACAGTGTTTTGGACTAACACTTCCTGGTAAATGTATGTTTTAGTAATATCATCATATAGGAAATTTGCACAACCCAAATTTACATATGAAGAAAAATCTGGTACGCCCCAATAACCTTTTCAGTCCCGTATAACCATCACAGCCCAATAAGCTTAACCCGATCCAACCACTGAGTAATAACATTTCAGCCCAAAAAGAAAAAATCTGGATCCAATCCATACCCGGTCATCAAGCAGATATTTTGGGTATAAGATGTACACTTAACCCTAATCCCTCATATGATAACCCTAATCTCACACACTTAGTAAAATCCGCCCCCTTATCTCATTTTCTCCCAACTCAGTCACCACATATTCATCAAATCTCAAACTCATCAATCATAACCAAGTTCAATCGATCATACACAATGAAACTAAGTTCTTCTCCTGTAATCCCCAATGAAACGCGCGACACCAAACCCCTTTATAATCATGCTGCACATAAACCATTCGAACCATACAATATTTCAACAAGATACTGAAGTAAAGAATGGCTTCAAGATCGTAAGGGCCTCGGGTAGGTTTTGTGTCTTGTTTTTCATTTTCAGTTAAAAGATCAGTGATGATTTTTCTTTCGTGTTTTTGATCTATGAAGGTCTACTTATTTATTTGTATAACACGAAAAAGAAATCTGAGATCTTTGTCTTGTTGTTTTTCTATAATGACCGAACCAATTAAAATAAATAACAACGTTGTGATTTTACTTTTTACTTTTTGATTCAGATATAGATTGAAGCTACGTCTTCAAAAAAAATCTTGATCGATGATGGATTTGTTCTCTTTGTTGTTTGTAATTGGACATTTATTCGATTACCAAAAGAGAAAGAACCTGAGATCTAATAATCATGTTAAATGAATAACAGTGAGGATTAGATGATGGATTTGTTAGTGTAAGATGTTTGATGAGGCAAAAAATGAACCACTTTTAGGGGGTCATTTAAGCCTGGAATTGAATTTATTTGATCAAATATTGCCCTAAATCGTTCCTTTTGTGATTTTAGGTACTTTGGGAGTGAATTCTGGAAAAGGAAGCAATTCGGACGTTTTTGGAGCATAAAAGTGAAGAAAATGGCAAAGACTTAATTTTCCATGCTGAGAACAGTACCTGACGGCGTCAAGAGGAAGATCATGACGGCGTCAAGAGTAAAATCCATGACGACCCAGTGAAAACCTGAAGGCGTCACAACAAGGGCGTCAAGACTACTTTTGGTGACGGCCTGCATAAGGAGTACACATGACGGCGTCAGACACAGATCTAGGCAGTCCGAGAAACTATTTGGCGGCGAGATGACGGCGTCAGACTTTTGTTCTTGACGCCGTCACCTATCAAAATCTATATATAGTTTTCTATTTTTCATTCAATAAAAGAGGAACTTGTGTGGAGAATACTAGGGCCGAACTTTGTAAACCCTAGGTCGTATTTTACAGTATTTTCAAGGGTTTTCACCCCTTGAATCCTTTCATGTTCAATTGAGATAAGTCTTCTCTTAATTCATTCAATATGTATATGTGTTGTTTGAATATATCTTGTGCTTGTTTTGATTTCAACATGCTAGGCTAGATCTATCATGTGTTTGCTTAGATGTAATGAAACCTAGATGTTAATTATGTGTTGATTACTTGTTTATAGTTGTATTGGATGAATGATTTCAATGTTAGGCTTAAGAAAATTGGCAGATCTCCATTATGTAACATGCTTGAACATCTTAGGAAACATGAACCGATGTGTACTAGGTTTTATTGGTTGTATTTAATGCATGAGCAAATTCTAGTGATCCCATGTTAGGAGCTTCTTAGCCGGCTCGACATAGGAGTGAAGTAGGCGCTCATAGGATTGGGGAAGTAAGTACGCCACCCCATGAATGGTATTAAGGAATACAATCCGTCATCTACGCAACTGTAACAAGTAATTAACATGTAAAAGATATCTAGGAAGTAGTGAAATCTAAGTAAACACAATTTTCCCACATATTGCTCACAACTCTAGTTTAATTTAGTTTTATTTTCATTTTAGTATTTTATTTTGATTGCATCTTTAGTATTGGGTTAGTTGACTAGCAACTAATTCCGCCCAACTCCTTCAAACCCGAGATTTTTATTTGCTTTTATAAAAACTAAAAAATACAAAAAGAATCATCCCCCATCTCTAGACCTAGTCTTTAGGTTTTCTAATCCTAGCGACACTATTCCTAGCTGAACGATCAATCCCCCGGTACTTGTCATTATACTATACTACATCGATCAGGTACACTGCCTGGTGGGGGTTGTAAGCTTCTCGAGATCCCTCGAGAGGTAAAGCTTGGTGCTATCCCTACGCACATCAATGTTGTAGGCTGTTGTGACTTGACATTCATCTAGCATCAGTAGTGATTTTATCTTATTTACATTTAGTGTTGACTGATGATGTGTAAGCACAGAGGTCACATTTGAGTTGTGGTAAATGGTGTTTGGTCTTGGTCCTTTGTCTACATCTTCTTCATATTTTTTTTCTTTTTTTTTTATATTCTGTTTCATGTATGCTATCCGCTAACATGAGCTAACCGCTAACTTTAGCTAACCGCTACCATGAGCTAACCACTAACATGAGCTAACCGCTAACTTTGGAGCTAACTGCTAATACAACAAGAAAAAAAATTGTCATTGTCTTGCGAATGTCCTTTAGTTTTAATCGCTGCCAAGAAACAGTCACTGAAACCTAGATTCCGACTATCATATTAACCTTTTTTTTAAGACCAGATTCAGACCACAAGTTTCATGGGATTGAAACAAAACAATCAAAAACGTAAGTTTGATACAAAACGTTAATAAACAGTTTTATAAAACTTATATACGCAATAAGAGACTGTTTTGGACCTTATGGATACAAAAGAAATGTGATTGACTTTTTACCACTTTAAAGACAGAAAAAAAACATATCCGGAAAAAATTATGGTAAAACAGTGTAAAAAAAATTATACGAACCACACAAAATTAACACACATATAACCTTGGCTCTGGTACCATTTGTAGGATCGAAACATATGTGTTGATTCTTGTGATTTGGGTGGTCTTGGGTGATGGAAGATGAAGTTATGCATTGTTAAGTTAGAGAGAGAGAGAGAGAGTGTGTGTGTGTGTGTGTAAGAGAGGGCCGGGAAGTTTCTAGTGAGAGAAACACCTAATGAGGTATGTGTATTGAATGAAACAACCAACCCCCTCCCTTGGTGGGAGGAGTGTATATATACACTTACAATAAACTCCCTCCTACGGGCAGTGGATCAGGTGTACAGTGGGTAAAGACCCGTCCGTCCTCCACAGTGTCACTATATCTATTCTAATATATATACAAAGCTAAGAGCTACGCTAAGTATGTAAATACATGGGGTGACCGAACATTTTTCTTAATCCTAACAGTTTATCTTAGGTGCTTACGCCTAGTGGAGGAAGTTTTTTATCCTTTCTCAAGACTAGTAATCTATTTACTATGACAGGTAGTGAGTGATATTTTTCCATTTCCATTAGTTAAATATAGGTTTATAACACCCGAGAGATGAGAGTATACAAACACTATTTGTGAGGTGCTAGTGTATGATTTCCGTGCTTATTTTGATTAAGGTGGAACGATCATTTGTTGTAATTACTTTTATATTAATGTTAATTGACCCCTATCCTGTATTTTGATTAGAATAAAAGCGCATTTGCTTGAGGACAAGGAAATCTCAAGTGTAAGGGTATTTGATGAGACGAAAAGTGTTACACTTTTAAGGGGTCATTTAAGCCTTAAGTCGTGATAATATGATCAAATATTACCTTAAATTGTTCCTTTTGTCATTTTGGGTACTTTTGAGAGGAATTCTGGAAAACATATTATTTTGGACTTGGAGCATAAAAGTGCAGAAAACGACAAAGTCAAGAATTCAAGCTGGAACAGTACCTGACGGCGTTAAAAGTTACAAGGTGACGCCGTCACTTGTTGATAAAAAGGTGGATATTTACTTTGCACTTGATGGGCCAGAAAGATTTTGATGCATTCACATGTGACGGCGTCACGTGTTATTTCACCAAGGTGGTCACGTGTTAAGTTAAAGAGAGATGGCCCAGAACACTTTCCAACCAGACGGTATCAAGAGTAGATTTAGGCAATCAAGAAACCCTAACACGGCGAGATGACGGTGTCACATCCTAAAAGGTGACGCCGTCAAGTTGTAAAATCTATATATACTTTTCTATTTCTCATTCATAGGAGAGGACTTTTGGTAGGAACTTAGGGTACGAACCCTAGTCGACTTTTGCAACTATTTTGAGGTTTCAAAGCCTCTTTTCTTCCATGATTAATTGAAGATATGTAATCTATCAATCATTCAATATATCTATGTGTTGTTTGATTTTATCTTACGTTTGTCTTTCTTTTAACATGCTAGGTTAGGTTGTTTGTGTTCGCTTAGGTCTAATGAAACCTAGTTATTGATTATTTATTGAATGGTTTGTTATTAATTGTTGTGGGTGGATGTTTATCGATGTTAAGCTTAAGAAAAGTGGCAATACTCCAATGGTAACATGCTTGAACGTCTTAAGAAACATGAATCGAATGTGTACTACGGTTATTTGGTTGTATTTAATGCATGAGCCACTATTTATAATCTCTAGGATTGGGCGCTTAACGTGTTGTCTTAGGGGGAGATAAGAGCTTATAGAGTTGGGGAAGATCGTACACAGCCCCACGAATGGTATTAAGGAATACAACCCGGCATCCACGCAATTGTAACAAACCTATCAATCAGTAAAAGATAACTAGGGAGTAGTGAAACCTAAGTAAACACGTTTGTCTCCATATTAGAAGTCTCTCACATCTATTTTCAGTTATTTTATTTTAATTCCTCCCACTCTTCCAAAACCCGAGAATTTTACTTGCTTTCCAAAAAATATAAAAATACAAAAAAAGAATCATCCCTCACCCCTAGACCTAGTTTAGATCATTTTCAATCCTAACGAACACTATTCCCTATGGAGAACGATCAATCCCCCGGTACTCACCACTACACTATACTACATCGGTCAGGTACACTTGCCTGGTGGGGATTGTAAGCGTCTCAAGATCCCTTGAGAAGTAAAACTTTTGCGTTGCAATCCACACGCATCATGAACACATTACATCTTAGCAAGTTCCTTTTTATTGTGTTTGACTTTTCCTCATCAGCTTAGCTTCGTTAGTTGTTACCAAATATTTAGGAGGCCAAAACGTAAAGTATACTATCTAAATTTTTATGTCCATACAAATCGCTAGTTGTGAGCTAAAACTTAGAAGGGGCCAACACCCCTTCTAAACCCCCCCCCCTCACGTTATCAAGCAAATCGAATATTACTGAACTATATTGAAAGTTTAAATTTTAAATTATAGTTTTTTCCTTGTTCGTAAGCAATCTCTCTACATGTATACAAAATCATGTTAAAATATCTACATTATCTAATGATAACAACAAAAGTTAATGAAATCGTGTCTAAATTGCTCTAACGATATCAAAGATGCACAAAGTTATAGTCAAAATTGTTGCACTATGTTATTGCCACCCCAACAATTCTAGAACTACATGTGAATATGGTCACGTTATATAGCACCTCGAAGATAAAATTGTGTTCAAAATTCAAAGTTTAAAATATTTTTTCCTCTTGTCGGAATAACAATCTCTCGACAAGGTTTCTATATTTTGCAAAGTGGTTTTGTTTTACTTTTAACATGGAAATACATTTAGTTCTCTACAAGGTACATAAACATGAATACTAACTCTGGAAAACCATTAATTTTCGAAATTGAATTTTGAAGAGATCTTATCTTCGAGATGCTAGAGAGTGTGACCAATCTCCCCAACAGGTATATAAATTTCTTTACTTGTTCATATACCAATATTCCGACAATTATATAATTTTTTTGATTGTTGGTATACCAATCTCCCGACAAAGGTATAATTACTTTAGAACGTATTCACGTTTTTTAGATGATAAGAACAAAAGTTGATTGAAATCTCATATATATGATTTTCTTCTTATTATGACCCGAATTTTCCTATATAAAGGGCTTCTTTTCTCTATAATGCACATCACTCTTATTCTTATTCTTGTTTTTCTTCTTTTGAGCTTACTTTCCCTGTGCATTAGAAGCTCTCTTTTCTCAACTTCACATTTGAGTGTTGCATTAGTTCTCACAGATATATCAGTCTATTTCATTCTCTTTTTTCTGGCCTTTCGGTTTTGGGCGTCTGATTTAGCTATTATTAGTTTCCAACGAGTCTTTAACCTATGTAATATTTCCTTCTCTCTCAATTTGAGAGGAAGAAAATCTTGGGCTTGCATTAAAATGCTTCTTTAGAGACTTCGTGAGCCTCAGATTCGATCTTTTCAGAATCAAGTTATCAACTTCTAAGTCAAATGTATCTTTACTAGTCATTCTTCTTTCTATCATAGTCGTCCTTATAAATCTTATTGTTTCAATTCGAGAATACGCTCTATAATAAAGGAAGAAAAAAAGAAGATATATATGACATAGAATTTGATGGCATGATTCGGAAAAGTATGGACTCTGAGGCCATAAAGTCTCTAAAGAGGCAATTTAATGCAAACACAAGACTTTCTTCCTATCAAGATGGTTTTCATCTTATTTTCTTTTTCAAGTCCTTGTTATGAGCATGTAGTGGCTCAATAAGCGAATAATATCTCTTGTAATTGCTATATCTATGTACACTTCTAAGTTCTTATATCTTAAATAATAAGTATTTACTTTCTATTGTTAATGTTCTTTCACTAAACCTTATTGTGTATTAATGTTTTTTAACAATTTAACTATATGCTATCATATCAAACTTCCAGTAGTACAGCTCTATAAATTAATAATGGTTGAACCGGGATATTGTATTAATTTAGCGAGATATTGTTATATCGATAAATTAATAATTTATTAATTTAAAGAAGTTTATGTATGGGCTTTAAATTTCCAAGTCGAATATACTAGTTACAATGTATACTAGTTAGAGATGAAAAATAAATTAGAAAAACTAGTTTCAATTATCATTTTATGAATTCAAGGCATTAAAAAATTATGGAATTTTTTAGTAATTATTAATTTACTGAATTGTATTGAAAACTCAAATTGTAAATTAGAATAGTTCCCTTGTTGGTATACAATACATCTAGTCAAAATTATGTGAAAATATTCACATTTTTTCAGATGATAATAAGAAAGGTTGTGTGAAATCTTTTCTAAATTGCTCTAACAAAATCATATTGAAGATGCACAAAGTTATGATGACCATGGTCACATTATCAAGTACTCAAAATCATCTAAAAATATTCATGTTCATCATATGATAACAACAAAAGTTGTGTGAAATCCTGTTTAAATCCCTCTAACAATATCAAAATGTACAAAGTTACGGTAAAATTTGTTGCGCTATGTTATTTCGACACCAACTAATCCAGAATTACATGTGAATATGGTCACGTTTTCTAACACCGGGAAGATAAAACCTTGTTCAAAATATAAAGTTTATTTTCCCCATGTTGGAATATCAATCTCTCGACAAGGTTTTTGTATGTTGTAGACAGGTATCGTTCTAACAAGGAATTTTTTTATGATTAATTTTTATTTTTTTATTTTTTTGTAACTGATAGTAGAAAACAAAGAAATACATTTAATACTCTACAAGGTACATAAACATTAATAATAAAACGGAAAACATTTAATTTTCAAAGTTCAATTTTGAATGTCAGGTCTTATCTTTGAGATACTCGATAATGTGACCAATATTCTTTTTTATTGTTGCTAAACCAATATTCCGTCAAAGGTATTAATTATTTACTTTTGAACCTATACACGTTTCTCAGTTGATAAAAACAAAAGTAGTGTGAAATCCTGAATATATATAATTTTCTTCTTATTATGCCCAAAGCCGAATTTTCCTATATATAGGGCTTCTTTTCTCCATAATGTACATCACTCTTATTCTTATTCTTGTTTTTCTTCTTTTGAGTTTACTTGCCAATTGCATTAGAAGCTCTCTTTTCTCAACCTTACATTTTGAGTGTTGTATTTGCAAGTCCATTCTCTTTTTTAATTCTCATAGATATATCTCTCTGGTTTCGAAAAGAGCAAGGTTGGATCAAGTGGTTAACACCCTTACCTCTGGAGACAGAGGTCAAGGGTTCGATCCTCACCCCTTGCAATGCCGGAGGTCCTTTTCTACCTTTGGTATAACCGGAAGCAGCCTCCCTACCTTAGGTAGGGGTAAGGCTATCTACGTCTCAACATCCACCATACACCGTGGAAGACGGTATTGGGACCTATAACCCGTGAAAGACGGTATTGGGAGTTACTTTACTTTTACTTTTTACTTTTCTGGTTTCGGGGTCCGATGTAGCTATTGTTTGTAACGAGTCTCTAACTTATGTAATATTTCTTTTTCTACCGACTTGAGCGGAAGAAAATCTTGGGCTTACATTAAAATGCTTCTTTAAAAACTTTTTGCGCCTCAGATTCGATCTTTTCTGAATCAAGTTATCAAATTCTAAGTCAAATGTAGCTTTGCTAGTTATTCTTCTATCATACATGTCCTTATAAATCTTATTGTATCAATTCAAGATTACACTCTAAAATAAAGGAAGAAAAGAAAGATATATATGACATAGAACTTGATGGCATGATTCGGAAGAGTATGGACTGTGAGGCCAAAAAGCCTCTAAAGATGCAATTTAATGCAAACACGCGACTTTCATCCTCTCAAGATGGTTTTCATCTTATTTTCTTTTTCAAGTCCTTGTTGTGAGCACGTAGTGGCTCAATAGGCGTAAAATGTCTCTTGTAATTGCTATATCTATGTACAATGCTAAATTCTTATAATAAATAATAAGTATTTATATTATGTTGTTAATGCTCTTGCATTAGACCTTGTTGTGTATTAATGTTGTTTAACAATTTAACCATATACTATCATATCAAACTTCTGGTAAATATCAACTTGTATGATTAGTTTATAACTGCTATTATTTTAATCTTCTAGTACATAATACCTTCTTGTGATTTTCTTCCTTTCTGGGAAAATTTTCATTTATTCGTAGAATATAATTTCACTAAAAGGGGATGTAAATAATAAAGTGTAATAAGTTCCTTGATTCAATTAAATCCTATATTTGGAAAAGCAAAGATTATTGAACTTTATTGAGAATTAAAAATTTAATTTAGAGTTTTTACCTTGTTGGTAAACAATCTCTCAACAAGTATTCAAAATTACAGTAAAACCTCTATAAATTAATAGTGTTGGGACCGAGATATTTTATTAATTTAGCTAGATATTATTATATTGATAAATTAATAATTTATTAATTTAAAGAGATTTTACGTATGGCCTTTAAATTTTCAAGTCTAATATATAGTTACAATGTATACTCATTAGAGACGAGAAAGAAACTTAAAAAACAAGTTCCAATTAACATTTTATCATTCACATTTCACACTTAATGAAAATAAAATTAACACTTTTTGTTGTAATACGAGAAAATAACACACCAACAGTGCAATAAGGAGATTTCAAGATCAACTCAATTTAGATATGAAGTTCAATAAAAAACGAGTAATTATAGATTCATTTTTTACTAAACAATCTTATGATTTTGAATTATATATCTCTCTCCCTCTCTCACACACACACATATATACATATATACGGAATTTTTAGTAATTATTAATTTATTGTTTCGTTAGGATTAATATATATACACTGAGGTTTCAAAAAAAATATTATCTTATTATTTTATCGATTGGGGTCTAAATTTGTATTGTTCCCAAGTTGGGACTGGACAAATTATTAATTTTATCGAGGTTATTAATTTATAGAGGTTTTACTGTATCTAAAAATATTCATGTTTGTCAGCTGATAACAACAAAAGTTGTGTGAAATCCTGTTTAAATCGCTCTAACAATTTCAAAAATGCACAAAGTTATGGTAAAATTATAGAAGTTAGCCGCAAAGGCTATTTGGAATTGCCTTTAATTTTGGATTTCAGACAAAAGTGAACCGGAGCAATTTTTTGGCCTATTCATACCAGCTATGGGGATGGAGTGGCTATTCGGTTGGTGAGTTCGTGGCCTGCTATTGGCTGTCTAGAAAGTTGGTTATTGCTTCTTTCTTTGTTAGTAATAAGAATGGTTGTGTCATTCATTATTAGTGGTTTGGTTAGTAGCTTGTTGTAAGCTTTAGCATGAGTTTGGTTTTTCAATCTCATGCCGTTTGGTTTGTTGCACTATGAAGCACTCTTATTGCCCATGTAATGGGCTGGGTTGTAGGACTTCACCTACACCTTTTGTACTTTAACGATTTTTGGTGTAATACATTTACCTGGAAAACCCTTTAACCAAAAAAAGTTATGGTAAAATTTCTTGCACATGTGAATATGGTTACATTATATAGCACCTCGAAGATAAAACATTGTTCAAAATTCAATGTTAAAAATATTTTTCCCCTTGTTGGAATACTAATCTGTTAACAAAATTTCTATATGTCATAAAGAGGTTTTGTTCTAACAAGAAAATGCATTATATTCTCTACAAGGTGCATAAACGTGAATAGTAACACTAGAAAACATCTAATTTTCCAATTTGAAGTTTGAATGTGGTCTTGGGTATGTTTAGTAAAATAAGCGGTGGTCATTAAGAGTAGCAGTTAGCAGTTAACAATAGCGCAGTAGCAGTTAATAGTGGCAGTTTATTTTACTAAAACACGTTTAATAATGTAACTGTAATTATAAAGTAGTATTTAAACAAAACAAAAATGTTAAATGCTTGAGATATCAACATTTAGCAAAGTAGCATTTAAACAAATAAAAAAAAATGCTAAATGCTTGTTGCCAAACAAGTTTTAATATTCAAATGCTAAGTGTTAAATGCTCTAAAAAGATTGGCACCAAACATACCTAAATCTTTGAGATGCTAGATAACGTAACTAGTCTACCGATAGGTATATAAATTTCTTTACTTGTTCGTATACCAATCTGGCAATAGATATATAAAATTTTTTTTATTGCTGGTAATCGATCTCCCGATAATGGTATTAATTACTTTTGAACGTATTCACGTTCCTCAATTGATAAGAACAAAAGTTGTGTAAAATTCCATATCTATGATTTTCTTCTTATTATGACCCAAGCCGAATTTTCCTTAAAGGGCTTTTTTCTCCATAATTCACATCACTCTTATTTTTGTTCTTATTTTTCTTTTTTTAAGTTTACTTGCCTTGTGCATTCGAAGCTCTGCTTTCTCAACTTCACATTTTGAGTGTTGTATCTGAAAGTTGATTCTCTTTTTTAGAAATATATCAGACTATTTCATTCTTATTTTTTTCGGGTCTTTCGATTTTGGGGATCCGATGTAGCTATTGTTATTTTCCAAAGAGTCTTTAACCTATGTAATATTTCTTTCTCTATCAACTTGAGAGGAAGAAAATCTTTTAAAAAAATGGTATTTGGCGGAACCACCTCAAGTCCGTGTACTTTTTTGGTACCGAGCCCCCCACCCAACAAGGAAGGCATATCCCGGTAAATTACCTAGGCAACACTGCTGACCAAGTTGGAGTCCGGATTCGAACCCCCGCCTTTAAGCTTTGACTTGGTCAACTACGCGCTTTTGCGGTAGTTGGTGGCCAACTGCCCTAAGGCAGCTGGTTAGGAAGAAAATCTTTGGCTTACATTAAAATGCTTCTTTAAAAACTTTTTGAGCCGCAAATTCGATCTTTTGAGAATCAAGTTATCATCTTCTAAGTCAAATTCATTTTTACTATGTCACACCCCCTTCTAGACGAAAACACGAGGCGTGACAAAGATGATCATCATAACACATTGATGAAAATAATAGAGAAAAACTAAGTGAAAATTCATCAACCAAAGTGTCATAATGACACACAAGTGAAAACTTGTATCGTGCTTAGTCGAAACCACAACAAACACAAGTCATATAGTCATAAATGAAAACCCATAATCCGGATGTTTTCATCCGGTTTTACATATGAAATGGATAAAAATAGATAATAAAGGATAAAACGTATAAAAACATAAGAAACTGTATAAAAAAGTATAAAAACATATAAAAATGTATAAAATGTACTAAGAAGCATACAAATGGAACGTATAAAAAGTACAAAATATATAAAAACGGATGAAAAATACAAAAGCATACAAAAATGTATAAAACATACAAAAATAAAAGCACATAAAAACGTAAGAAAACGTATTAAAACAGTCAAACAGACACAAAAATATGAAAACGTATAAAACAGATAAATTGTATAAAAACATGTAACAATGGATAAAAACGTATAAAATGTATAAAAACGGATGAAATTGAAAATTTTACTTTATGTCAATTTTATTGTTTTTATTTCGAATTTTAGTCGTTTGAAGATTTTTTTCATGTTATTCGATGTTAAATTTTACCTTTTTAATTATTTATTTTCTTGTATTAGACTTTTTTTTTAGTTATTTTATAATTTAGTTGGATAGAATGTAATATTTGTTTTTGTGTTTTGAAGATATCTTTATAATATTACAAAGGTTAATAGAGAATTAAGATAGAAAACAACACACTTGAACATGTTTTATAGTTTTGCAAAATGAAAAACACAAACGCGTGTTTCTCTAACTGAACCTGTTTTGATTTTTTTTCAATTGTTTTGTGGAGATAGAAACCCCCTCTATTTTTCTACAAAACAAGAAATAGAAAATGAAGAAAACTTTCTCCAACTAAGCGTACCTATGGCTCTTACAAAATAAATTTCTGATCTAAAAGTTTGAAAACTCAAAGCTTCAGAAAACCACTTCCAACTTTTAGATTGTTAAAAATGATCATACAAAAGAGGCTTTTAATCTTAAAGATTCAAAATTAAATCTTTTGAAACGTATAAACAATATTCGTAAAACATGACAGACTATTCAAACTTTTCATTTGATGCTTTCATCAAAAGATATGCTTAGTTATGAGAATCCTAATAATTTGAACAAAGCGAAGCTATTGACACCCAATCTGTATAACGTTGACAAGATGAGAAATATATTGTTACCGGTCATATGATTAATTCTCAAGAAATTTTAGAAAATGAAATGGAAAAAATGTTTAAAAGTGTAACAAGGAAAAACCGCATTCTTGTATCATGGCTCTAAGTATGATTTGACTGAAAACAAAAAGGAGAGTGTTCCAAAAGTCCCTTTGGAAAGAAGAGACACAAATTTGAAATAGCATTCGGAACAAGCAAAACTTGATACTTACGATGCTAATTGATGGCAAAGTAAAGCTTTTGTCGTTTAAAACATCAAACTGTTCATACGTTGGTTGGGTCTTATTCGTGAGGAAAAACAAACAAAATTTGATTTTCATGATTTATCATCTCAAAAAGCTGAAATTAGAAGCAAAGCTAAAAAGATTTTGAACACTGATATTGAACTTACATGCATTATGTTAATGTTCGTCTAAATGATTTTGAACAAGATCTCGTCTATGAGATGAAAAAAGACTTAACTTATGTCAATTCTCTTGAAACGAATTTGATGAAAAATGCTTAATCTTTGATATTCGAAAAGAATTTTTCACAAATTAATTTGAGTCAGTCAAATCAGTGTCTTTTAGCCGTGAGGACGAGAATGTGAATTTTCAGCATAATTCTTATTTGGAATTTTATGGAAAACTAGAAGGGGGGTTGAATAGTTTTACGTCCTTTTTAAATTTATTTCCAAAATATTTTGTAGCTTATAAAAACTTTCGATTCGATCTCAAGTGAGTTCAAGTAACAACCAATATAAGCAAGTCTAATCTAACAATGAAAGTATTGAAATAGAATGAAGAAAAGATAGAGTTAGAAAGATCAAACCATAACACGCGAATTTGTAGTGGTTCGGCTACAAGGACACCTTCCTTGCCCAACTCCACTCCCCGAGTACCACACTCGAGAGTTTTCTTCACTATGTCAACAAACTCCTTATGGTGGAGAAACCTTACACACCTTGGCTTACACGAGTTAACGACACTAAGCTAAAAGTCGAGTTCTAATCGTAGCTAGAACTAATCTCACACCTTCTTCAAGACTTCACACCTTCACAACTTCTTCAAGAAAGCTTCACACCTTTTCTTCTTGTCAACTTTACACCTTCTTCTATGCACAACTAAATCACAACTACTACACTACTTTACAACACACCTAGTTTCTACAATCAACAAGTTCTCACAACACTTTTACAAATATCTAGCACTACTACAATATGAAAATAGCTAATCACAACACTACTACAATTAAATGGATGTAGAGGAGTGTTCTTCTTCTTGCACTTGAGTGGATGAAGCTTTGGATCACTTGGAAACAAAGACTTATGAATTATATGATCAAAGGATTTTTGATATAGAAATGGAGGTTAGATCAGAAAGTTTTTAGTGCAAAAAGGTGAGAAAAATATGTGGAATGATCCAGTATTTAAAGGGCCAGAAAATATTGTTCTGGAGCGTGCCGGTCCCCTTAATTAGGGGGCGGTCCCCTTAATGATTAAGGGGGCCGCCTAGTATAATTAAGCAGGCCGCCCTACTGAACGTTGGAAAAGTTTTTCTGGATAAAATTTGCCCTTTTTGGTTGGAAATTTGAAATCATATCTTTGTAGTTTAATACAACAATACCAAAAATGATTTACAAATATATATAAAATGTTAATATCATTTTATAAAATGTTATGTCTTAAGACAAGGTTTCCTTTGATCATGTAATGCATAAGATGCTTAGTTTATGCATACCTTAAGTGATATTAGATGTAGAGGTAAATATTTGTTACTAAATACTTGTTTACGTCTTAATCTAGACTTGATTTTATTTGAGTTTTGTGATTATCAAAACATAGATTTATTGAGAAATATTAATAACGTTTTTAAACATTATTTATATCAACAATCTCCCCCTTTTTGATGATTACAAAACTTAAACTCATTAACTTAAAAATTAGTTTTTAAACAAGTATTTTAGTGAGTTTATATTTACTTCTCCCCCTTTTTGTAGAATCAAAAAGGTTATGCCGACAATTTTCAAACATGAAAATTTGACGGGAAGATATCTCCCCCTTGATGTGTACTCCCCCTCGTTTGGGGGCACCAAGAGAACGAGCTATGAAATGCTTTGCATAACAAAAATATTAGAAGCACAAGTATATACATGCAAATATATATAAGGTGATAAGAATATAATTAAGCATGTTTGAAAAGAAGCATTCATATTAAAGCAATAGTTGTGTCAAGACACAACAATACAAGTAGCAATAAGAAAGATTACAAGTAGGATAGCTATTACATAAACTAACAACTAGAATAGTATTTCATCATGCAAAGAGTACATGGGCTTCATAGAGCTTGCAAGCAAAAGGGTGGTAAAGGCTTTATTTATTAAGCATATCATATGCTTAATTTGGAGAGCATGATGGTGATGGTGGAGGAATGGGTGAGAATTGTAGTGGAGGAATAATTGGAGAGGATGGTGGAGTTGGTGGTGGTGGTGGGTTAGTGAGCAAATGTTCAATATATGAAAACATATATTGAATTTCATCTTTAAGACCAAAGATTATGGTTCGGTTGTGGATGCAACAAAGACAAGTATCACCATGTGATTCAAGTAACCTCCAAGGTACGGGATTGACAAAGAATGGGGATGTAATTGGTGGAGATGAGATATGAGCATCAAGTGGTGTTATTAGTGAAAGTGAGATGGTAAGATGGGTGGAGATATGTTCTTGTGTAGGATATGGTGATGATGCTTGTGGTGACAATTGTGAATTGATGTAGTCATTGATTGATGAGGTTGAGGGTATGGAGGATGAGGAAGTTCCATGAATGGAAGGTGTTTTGGATGGTGCATTAGGTGCACTTGGAGATGAGCATTTAGGTGGAGGTGATGGGGTTTTGTTGTCTTCATTTGTTAAGTCAATGAAGAGTTGTTTTGGAGGGATGATGACAATCTTTTGTTTCTTAGAGGCCTTGGAGTTTGAGGTGCTTGGTGGAGTCATGATGATTTAGATGAGGAATGATGAGATGAAGAATGGTGATTATGGAGGGAATTTATAGTATGGAAATGGTTGATTTAGGTATGTATTTGAAATGGTTGAATGAGATTCTAAAATCAGTTGGGTTAAAATGGGAAATGGTAGCTGATACTAGATAAAGAGTTCACAAGATGCAAAAGAAAACAGTAAACCCAGTTCCAGATGGCCGGTCCCCTTAATTGTAGGCCGGCCCCATTAATAATTAAGGGGACCGCCTTGGAAATTAAGGGGGCCGCCCATCTGGTGTTTTCCCAGTCGACCAGAAACCCAAAATTTGCAGAAATGGGTGATTTTTCAAGTGTGTGTTTCCAGCAAGCTCTATTAGAAGTATATACTCTAGGAATGATGATATATAAATATATATATATAAACAAATTATGCATGCAAACAAACAAACATATTATATTCCACTTTTAAAAGAAACATAGCATAGCATTAAAATATGATGAAGATAGTAGCATGATAATAGTTAAAGTCTAAGCATCATCCAAGAAATAAACAAGAGATAACATAAGTATTTCCGAATAAATCGGACAAATAACAAGCCATACAAATGTCTAATAGAGAATAATAATAATAAGTAGCAATACATCAACATCATCTACTTCTTCTTCTTCCCAATCATCTTTCTAAACATCTTTCCAACGGATTTGAATCCTCCTCGAATTTCTTCATGCATTTGTTGTTGTTGGTTGATAATGGACATTTGACGAGTGAAGAGAAGTTCATCGGTACGTTCATGAGGAATAGGAACTTGATACTCGGTATAGTCAGGATCAGGAAGATTATCAACAAAGGTCGTGGGGGATGGAGTACTAACACGTGAGGTGTCTTCCTCCTCATCATCATCATCGTCACGATGAGATGTAGACCCACGAGGCATAGAAAACAAAGGAACACGAGATTTTCCATTGTCACTTCGAGAACGACGAGTACGAACAAGAGTAAGTTGGTTCAAAGTAGGAAGGATTTGCACGTAGTAATCTCTTTGAAGATGTGGGTAATGTTCCATGACATAACGATAAAGTCGTGTAAGGAACATACCGTAAGGAAGATTGGCATTTGGGGTGTTTTTGGCGGACATGATTCGATGAACAAAAAGATAAGCTAAATTGTAGTTCTCTTCAGCAACTACACAATATAACATGTGGGCAATGCTTGCCGTGACATGATCACTGTGACCACCAGTACCAAACGCATTCTCGCGAATGAGTTCTTCCCACTTTTTCATATCGTGGCTTAGCTCTTTGAGGAGGATTTGATTTGCATGAATATCGACATTCTTCGACTTGATTACTCGACTAGTGGTACGACGTTCTAGTTCAAGCAGTCGACGAATGTCTTCAAGACTAGGAATCTCAGAATAGTATGGGCCATCCTGAGGACGATTTCTTTCAAGAGAGGAAAGATCCCATTCATTTGAGAATACGGCTTGGCCGTTGTATGGGATTCTAAGAATTTGTCCAAATTGAGCAAGAGTAAGAGTGATGAATTGATTTTGGATGTTGAAGGAAATAAGGAGATGACCATAGGGATCGGTCTGCACCGTCACTTGGCTATAGAAGTCGAGGATAAAACGAGGAATGATTGGTTCGTTGATTTAGTAAAGACATTCAAAATGAATATTGGAGAACATTCGTTCGGTTTGATCAGATTCATAGAAAGATGGATCGACAATTCTTCCTTCATGAATGTTTCTATTTTCAATGGGACGATAGAAACATGCAACTGAAAGAGACATGCCGGAAGTAGAGGAAACATTTGGAATGTATTGTTTGGTTTTGGAGACATCACCAACCGTGGTCTTAGGCATTTTCACCTAAACGATATAACAACAAAAATAAAATTAAGACAAAAACAACTATCATGCATATGTTATATATATATATATATATATATATATGTGTGTGTGTGTGTGTGTGTGGAACGAAATTCTACTTCGACCAAAAAAAATATATTCTATGAAGTAGTTTCACAATGTTCCTTGTATTTTGATTTTAAACTCGTTTAGAATATATGATGTCAAAGAGTATGATATCATAATTCATTTCGAAGTAAGGCTAGATATATATTAGATTATATATCTTGCTTTTTCATAAGAGTTTGACTCAGCATAAACATGTTTAAAAGGTTAAAATATGAATTTTGGTTTTCAAAATATCTTTTTCAAGATAAACCAAATGCTCCCTTAACTAGATTAATATAACCTAAAACATCAATATATATATTGATTATATATCTTGGTGACATCTATTGACTCTAACAGTTTTAACAAATTATATGAGCTAGTTTTAAGTAACTACATATGATCATAATTTGTTCATGAACCAAACGCCCATGTTGTCTTCATGAACCATTTTATAACAAATTGAAAAGTATGTTTTGATTGTTTTCAACATTAAACTAATATAATGTAGTAAGTTTTAACTAGTTTTAAGAGTTATATCAACAATGTGCTTTTTGAAAAATGAAATTCAACGAGGGTTTATGGGCGATTAAAGATTTTGACAAAATGATGTTTTATACTAAGTTTGAGTTGCAATACATCATTCTAATCCTATGGGGAGCATTTGGTTGTTCAATTCCTAGCTTCTATTTCACTAAAATTCGAATTAAAATAAATTTTAATAAAATATCTAATTATTGATTAGACACCAAATTGAATGAAATGTGATGAAATGTATGTTGGAAAACTTACAGAAGATGTTGTTATACGTTTGGTTAGCGTTTGCCCCTTGCGAGACAACCCCGAATTGGTGATTTGGTGAATGATTTTGATGGTTTTGGTTGTTTTGGTTCGTACTCAGCAGAGGTGAGAAAGGGAATTATGAACAAATGGAGTGTTTGGCAAAAGATTTAAGGTGGAAAACGGATTAGAAAGTATCAGATGGCCGGCCCCCTTAAACATTAAGGGGACCGCCCCCGATAACGAGCCGGTCCCCTTAATTATTAAAGGGGCCGCCCTTTGAATTTTTGAATTTTCGCGGTTTTAGTTTCTGGAACAAGTATATTTATATGTATATAATTAGATTTATAATATATCAAAAATACGTAAGCGTTTATTGGCACGATGATAAAATACTTAACAATTTTTTTTAATTACCGTTTTGATAATTAAAATGTACTTTTGACAATTTTGGATAAAATGATCAAAGTGTTAAGTTGATGAGGAGTTTGAGGTGTGTTACGGAATATGTGAATATGTGTATATATGTATATATGTATAGATGTGAGTGAATGATGGGTTGATAGGTGAGGTTTGAGAGATGATAACGGAGATAGAGTATAGTCGGCGAAAGGAGTTTGTTTCATCCATAGTGTTCACGTGCGAAGGTGTTCTTGCATGATAATAGTCCACTTGACTCATATCCCTTCATCATCATGAGTCTTCTAAAAGTGGACATAATAGAAATTTCGTGTTGAACTGAAAAGATCAAAAGTAACACGAGGGGGAAGGAAAGAGTTCGATAACGAACAATTCATGGAGTTCTAGAAAATCAACTAATGACGTATCTAGGTTATGTGCAAGCATGTATATATATATATATATATATATATATATATATATATATATATATATATATATATATATATATATATGTGTGTGTGTGTGTGTGTGTGTGTGTGTGTGTGTGTGTGTGTGTATATATATATATATATATATATATATATATATATATATTATCAAACAAATAGAGAAAAATAGAAAGCTATATCTATACAAACAACTTAATCAAACAAAATATATTTATCTAAGCATGGCAATGAGTTGTGAAAGAATGACGTACCCGGCGGTCTTCAACAAAAATCTTCAAAATCTTTAAGATGACATATAGACTTTGAAAAAGTCTACGGTGAGAAAACTTCAAGATTGCCTCAAGGAATGTTCATCTAGCTATTCGGTCCCCATTACCACTTTGGTGCAAAGTTGTTTGGTCCAATCATGTTTAACATTTGACTAGGAGGCATGAAAGGTGGTAGTATACTCCAAGGATTGTAGCTTTGTTGATATTCCATATTTGATTACTATTGTTATTGTAGTTTTGTCTATTTTGGTTTCTTCTTGGTTGAGGTGTTTTAGACCTAGGATGAGGGTTCTTTCGTTTTCTAGGTGGTGGAGTTTTAGATCTTGTCTTAGGTTTAGAAGATCCTACTTCGGTTTTTAAAGACGGTTTATAAAAAGCTTTTACTTCTTCATTGTTGGCAAGAGGTATTTTTCTATCATTAATAAGTATATACTTAGGATTAGATTTTAGAGGTTTTTGTTCATTAAGTTCATTTTCGAATTTGACATTTTTAATCTCGCTTGTTGAAGCTTCATTTGAGTTAAATCCTAAACCGGTTTTATCTCCGGATACTCTTTGAATACTTATTATTTTACTAAGTGAGTGACTACTATTTTCAAATTTATCAAGTTTGCGAATTTCTTCCCTGAGTATTACGTTTTCACCTTTAAGCTCTTGACATGATTTACATTCTTCAAAAATTTCTTTACCTTTTTCAAGTTGATGTATTTTAATTTTTAGTTCTAGTACTTCATTTTCCAATTGATTGTTTGTGTATTTTAGTGATTTGTTTTTGGCCATTACTAGCTGTCCTAATTTGCATAGTCTATTATATTCATTATCTAAGTCTTTTTCATCTAATGATAAATTTTCATCACTAAAATATTCGGTTTTGGAACGTACCTCATTTGATATCTTCGCCATAAGACACTTCTCTTCCTTTGTCGTTTATTTCTCATCTTCATCGCTATCACTCCAAGCCCCTCCAACAAATGCTCTTTGATTTTGATCTCTTGTCATCATTGGACATTTTCCAATGAGGTGATTTGGATCACCACACTTGAAACATTTACTTTCATTCTTGTTATCCTTACTCTTTTGAAATGCTTTCATTTCATCATGTGGTTGTCTTAAAAATCTTCCTCGCCTTTTGAAGAATTTCTTGAAATCTCTTACGGCCATGGCATATTCTTCGTCATCACTTTCGGAAGATGAGCTATCTTCGATACTAGATTCCTTTCTAGCTTTCAAGGCAATTGACTTGCTTTGCTCTCGTTTTCCTTTGACCATTTCGAAATCTTTCTTTATAATTGCTTCGTAGACTTTTAAATTTCCAATTAATTCATCAAGTTGTAATGTTGACAAATTCTTTGATTCTTCAATAGCCGTTACTTTAGCTCGCCATTTTGGGTGAAGAGCCCTAAGAAACTTCCTGACAAAATTCTTACTAGAAAAATTCTCATCAAGTGCTTTTAAACTTGTGATGATAGCGTTAAATCTAGCAAAAGCATTATCAATTGATTCCTCTTCCGGAATCGTGAATTGCTCATATTGTTGAACAAGTAGATCTATCTTATTATCTTTGACTTGACTATTACCTTGGTGAGTTATTAATAAAGAGTTCCAAATTTCTTTTGCGGTTTCACACATAAAGATCCTTTCATACTCTTTACGTGGTAGCGCATTATAAATAACTATTTTTGCTTCATTATTTTTAGCAAGTTTTCTTTTTAAATCATCATTTTGTTTTTCAAAGGGTACGATTTCATCTTTCATTGTTTCAGAGTTTTTTTGAATAGGTAAGAAATCACCATTAGTAATAACATGCCAAAGATCTAGATCTTTTGACTTCACATAAGTTTCGAATCGATTTTTCCAATATAAAAATCCATCACTTTCAAATAGTGGTGGTCTTTGCATAGATTGCCCTTCTAAATATTTTTCAGATTCCATAGATCGTTACAAGTTTTAAAATACAATATATTTTAAAGATCTTGCTAGACGTGGCTCCTGATACCAATTGTGGAAAACTAGAAGGGGGTTGAATAGTTTTACGTCCTTTTAAAATTTATTTCCAAAATATTTTGTAGCTTATAAAAACTTTCGATTCGATCTCATGTGAGTTCAAGTAACAACCAATATAAGCAAGTCTAATCTAATAATGAAAGTATTGAAATAGAATGAAGAAAAGATAGAGTTAGAAAGATCAAACCACAACACGCAAATTTATAATGGTTCGGCTACAAGGACACCTTCCTTGCCCTACTCCACTCCCCGAGTACCACACTCGAGAGTTTTCTTCACTATGTCAACAAACTCCTTATGGTGGAAAAACCTTACACACCTTGGCTTACACGAGTTAACGACACTAAGCTAAATGTCGAGTTCTAATCGTAGCTAGAACTAATCTCACACCTTCTTCACACCTTCACAACTTCTTCAAGAAAGCTTCACACCTTTTCTTCTTGTCAACTTCACACCTTCTTCTATGCACAACTAAATCACAACTACTACACTACTTTACAACACACCTAGTTTCTACAATCAACAAGTTCTCACAACACTTTTACAAATATCTAGCACTACTACAATATGAAAATAGCTAATCACAACACTACTACAATTAAATGGATGTAGATGAGTGTTCTTCTTCTTGCACTTGAGTGGATGAATCTTTGGATCACTTGGAAACAAAGACTTATGAATTATATGATCAAAGGATTTTTGATATAGAAATGGAGGTTAGATCAGAAAGTTTTTAGTGCAAAAAGGTGAGAAAAATATGTGGAATGATCCAGTATTTAAAGGGCCAGAAAATATTGTTCTGGAGCGTGTCTGTCCCCTTAATTAGGGGGCGGTCCCCTTAATGATTAAGGGGGCCGCCCTACTGAACGTTGGAAAAGTTTTTCTGGATAAAATTTGCACTTTTTGGTTAGAAATTTGAAATCATATCTTTGTAGTTTAATACAACAATACCAAAAATGATTTACAAATATATATATAAAATGTTAATATCATTTTATAAAATGTTATGTCTTAAGACAAGGTTTTCTTTGATCATGTAATGCATAAGATGCTTAGTTTATGCATACCTTAAGTGATATTAGATGTAGAGGTAAATATTTGTTACCAAATACTTGTTTACGTCTTAATCTTGACTTAATTTGATTTGAGTTTTGTGATTATCAAAACATAGATTTATTGAGAAATATTAATAACGTTTTTAAACATTATTTATATCAACAAATTTGATAATCTTTGTCTCAAAAAGACTATAATTGAGATTCAAAATAAGCAGTTGATGTCAAAGCAGAATTGTCAAAAAGAACTCCCAAGTTTGAGAAATATTTTGCAAAACTTAAGGCAAAATATTTCTTTTGAGCTCGAACTGTAGAAAATGATTGAAGAAAACAAAAATGATAAAACGCATTATGAAAAATCTTTGACATCAGTGTTTGTTTGAAAATGACAATATTTCTTTGAAATTCAAGTTGGCATCTTTAAAAAAATAAGCATTTGAAACTCACATACAAAAAAGGGTTCTACTATGTGCACCAAGAAGGAAGTTGGTCAGTATTGCCACGAGCAGGACACGAACCATAAATGCACATAAATACCATAGGTTTATTAGTTGCAAAAAATTGTTGTCGAGGCAACATTTAGTACTCACTATGTTCCAAAATTATTGTCGAGGCAACATTTAATACTCACTATGTTCCAAAATAATTGTCGATCCATAAAAAACACATAAATTGAAAAAAGAATGATGCTAAAACTACAAAAGTTTTATAAAATGTTTTCCTCACAATGATGTGTCAAGTAAACTTGTGAATGTATTTAAAAGAAAGAATTTAAAAGTACGATTAAGAATGACAGTAACTGTATGACAAATAATTTTGTGGAAAGTTTTGTGCGAATCTTTTATGGTTCTAGCATTCCTTCTAAGAAAAATGCATTTACTACTGTTTGATTTTTGTAAAAGATATAAAAAGATAGTTTTACCCTTTAACTATAAATTCATGATTTCATTTAACTTTGTAAATAATATATTTGATTAAAGTTAGTAAGGTAAACTTAAATAGTTTTAACTTTTATATTTAGGCATAGACAATTATTTTAGAACAAACTAAAAATAAAATATAAAATGTGTACGATAATATTTGGACGGGTTGAGTATATGTTTTGAGAACTTTGTACTTAAAGGTAGATGCATGCCCAAAAGACAAATACAACATGGATCAACTAAAGCCTACATCTGCCAATTCATGCCCACTTACACCACTCACCTTCTTAGAACGAGCTGCCACTGTGTACGGCGATTGCATTTCCATTGTATACAATGAAACCACCTTCACATGAAGTCAAACCAATCAACGATGCCTTCAGGTTGCCTCGTCTCTCGTTGAACTTGGTATCCGAAGAGGTGATGTCGTATCGGTTTTAGCATTTAATGTTCCAGCAATGTATGAACTTCAGTTTGCTGTGCCAATGTCTGGTGCTGTACTCAACAATCTCAATACTCGTCTTGATGCTTCGACAATTTATGTCATGCTTCGACATTGTGAGTCGAAAATGCTGTTTGTTGATTCACATCTTCGTGTTATTGCACTAGAGGCTGTCTCTAGATTTCCACCGGGGATATGTCAACCTGTGGTCATTCTCGTTAGTGACAATAGCGATAAAGTCACAGACAATTTAACAGGTTTGACAACTCCCTACAACTATTTCTTTGAGATAATGTATACGGATCAGACCACCCAAGTATACAAAATTTCTATTAAAGCTGTCCATTTAATAGAACTATTTTATAGGTCACCAAAATATTTACTATATATATATATGTGTTCGTTTATACCAATTACAACCAAAATAATCATGTCGGATAACCATAGTCTAGCAAAACTGAACTCTGATACTAACATATCATAGATTATGAGTTAAAAGTTATAATGTGAAGTGTAGATTATATCCTTATAAGCCGTTTTCGATAAGATAAAGATGCATCCAAAGATGAGAGATATAGTTGGTACTTAGCATTTAAGCCTTTGTTTGTTCAGTTCAATATGTTATGACTTATTATGTTGATTTTTGTGATTTAATAAATTTTTATAGCATGAATATAGTCAAAATTGGATAAACGAAAATAAACTATATATTTTTATATGGGCTAATTCTAAAAGTACACCTAAAATCGAATTTTGTTCCACGATTAAGTCAAGAATTATGCAACTTTCAATTTTAGTCATGTGCGACCTGTGCTACTGTGCGACTCGATATATTACTTGACACGTGGCCTGACTCCACTAGTATTTCAACAATTCACTAATTATTTGATGACCCTACTAGTATTTTGTTTTATTCAAACCAAGTGTGCGACTTGTGCTACTGTGCGATTGGCAGCTAAAAAATATTATTAAATAATTTTGTTCCTTCCCGATGAAATCATAGAAAGATTTCCTAGCCAGTCGCACACTTGCAAGGTCGCACAGCCGTCAGTCGCACATTTGGTTCAGATAAAACAAAATACTAGTGGGGTCAGCAAATGATTAGTGAATAGTTGAAATACTAGTGGGGTCAGGCCACGTATCAAGTAATATATGGAGTCGCACAGTAGTACAGGTCACACATGACCAAAATTGGAAGTTGCATAATTCTTGACTCAATCGTGAAGCAAAATTCGATTGTAGGTATACTTTTGGAATTACCACTTTTTATATAATAATTAGAAGAGTAAATTGCAAAAATCGTCCCTAAAGTTTGACCAATTTGCATGTTTCGTCCCACATATTTCGAAACTGCAAGGATCGTCCCTAAATTTTGGCCCGTGTGCATGTATCGTCCCTAAAGTTTTGGCCCCGTGTGCATGTATCGTCCCTAAAGTTTGACCAATTTGGGACGATATATGCCCCAAAAAGAACGATATATGCCCCAAAGGTTAACTTTAAGGACGATGACGAAACATGCAAATTGGTCAAACTTTAGGGACGATTTTTGCAATTTACTCTAATTAGAATAGTATTGGAGTGACTTATGTATACATAATCCCTATTTTGGTTTTATATAACGGGCATTTGGATCTGCATTGCATGTATACATACGTGAGAATAAAGCATCATTTGAAATCATTTCATAAGCAATTTAATATATTTATGATATTGTGATTGTTTCACCAAAAGTGCTAACTACCCAACATGTTATGGGTGTGTTATAGCTAGGAGCTTAAGTCATTGGTGCGCCTATAACAAAAACACACAAAAACATTGCCAAATTTTAAACATCATCTTTTGTTTTTGGACAATTACATTCAGGAAATAATAATAATAATAATAATAATAATAATAATAATAATAATAATAATAAACCTTTAAGAAAAAAATATATATTAAAACGCTAGAATTAGGCATGGTGTGCCACCTATGTGCCACCATTGGTGCCTATAACGCCGCCCTAGATGCCAATAATAATAATAATAATAATAATATGAGTACCTAGCATCTTAAATGTTTGTATTTACTGATTAGCTACGATAAACTAGTTTTAGGTAAACATGTCCACTTAAACGAGTCGAGCTCGAGCTCTGGCAGGCTCGGGCTCGGCTCGCTTCGTTTCCACCCTTAGTGTATGGCGTTTTTGTGTGGTAAAAAATCGCATATAAGTTGTCGAAGAGAGAAAGCTGACGTGACGGTTGAAATGGAAGTCAATCCGCTTACTGTGTTTAGCCTAACTCCAAGAGACACTAAAATTTTTCCGACAAACAATATCTTTTTTAGTTGTATGATTTTGTGGCAATAATTTATTTGTTCCAAATGGCTATGTGGTCAAATTTGTATATTGTTAATCTGGAGGGAAATTTTATTTTTTTGTGATTTTTAATTGTATGTTTCACTAGTTATAATGCCCGCGCACGCGCGGATTTTTTTTAAATTTTTTGAATCATATATTTTTATTTATTAAAAAACAAATAATTTAATCTTTGTTTTGTTTGATTTATGATGTTTAATTATAATATTTTATTACTAAATATAATTATTTAAAAATTTTAATACTAATATTAATTGCATCTTATCTATATTTTTTGTATTTATCTTCTACTTGTCTTAAGTGCATCTTATCTATATTTTTTGTATTTATCTTCTACTTGTGTTATGGATAAATATAAAATCTTACCTAATAAGAAAATATTTTTTTTAAATACAATTATTACTAAATAAGGTATGAATGCATTTTTTTTGAAATGGAAAATTCCCAATGTGGGTTTTATTTTATTATATAAAAGATTATGGTTATCAATAAAAATAAAAATAAATAAATAAATAAATAAAGGTAACATGATCGGCTACTTAAGAGGTTAAAATGAACTGTGAATCGACAAAATTAGTTGAAGGACATCCCGTTGCTTTCAGTTAATATTCATTGCCGAGTGATCACTCGCTATCTGGTCAGAATAGTAATATTGCAAGTCGATCAAAAGTAGTATAGATAATAATGGTTCATTTTTCCACATTTTTAAACAATGAAATTGATTATTATTTTACAGATTCACTGCAAAATATCGATTCAACCGCGAATAGTGTTAATATTTTTACAATATATGAGGATCTAGTGAAGAAAGGAGATCCAGAATTTGATTGGGTAATGCCAGTAAGCGAGTTCGATCCAATCACATTAAACTACACTTCAGGAACGACGTCATCTCCTAAAGGAGTTGTACATTCACATCGCGCAATATTTGTCATAACTTTTGATTCACTCATTGACTGGTCTGTACCAAAAAACCCGGTTTACTTATGGACACTACCAATGTTTCATTCTAATGGTTGGAGCTTTACTTGGGGCATGGCGGCTGTTGGTGGCACCAACATTTGCCTCCCCAAGTTTAAGGCGGACGACGTCTTTTCCAATGTAATTCGTCATAATGTCACTCACATGTGTGGTGCACCGGTTGTCCTTAACATGATTGCAAACTCACCCAATGCAAAACCTTTGTTAGGGGATCGGCAACGGTCACGGGAAGGATAGCACGGTACTGTGCTACCGTGCGGGAACACCGCCGCCATCCCCGTGGTACCGCACGGTAGCCTTCTGGCACGGGGAGTCTTCTGGCACGGTAAAGGAAGCAAATTTCGAACATTGGAGGCTTTGGACCGTTGTTTTTTGAAGTGAGAGATTGTGGTGTGGTGCCACAAGTGATGCCAACAAAAAAATGGGTGAGGGATGGAAAAGATGGGTGAGTGATGTGGCATAAAGAGATTGGTTGGGAGTGAGGGTTGGTGGTGTGGTGCCACAAGTGTTGCCAACCCCCTTAAACCCGGTCCATTTCTTGACTGGTGGAGCCCCTCCTCCTGCGGCTGTAGTACTTTGTACCGAGTCATTGGGTTTTATTGTGAGCCGTGGGTATGGTATGACTGAGGTCACAGGAGTGGTAGTTTCTTGTGCTTGGAAAGAAAAATGGAACCAAGTGTCAGGTAAAGATAGGGCGATATTAAAAGCAAGACAAGGAGTGAGAACCCTAGGCCAGGTTGACTGATGTAAACGTTTTAGACCGTGAGTCCGGAATTGGAGTGAAGCGGGACGGGTTAACTCAAGGTGAAATCGTTCTTAAAGGAGCGTGTTTAATGTTGGGGTACTTAAAAGATCCACAAGCTACCATGCAATGCATGACAGAAGGTGGGTGGTTGTACACGAGTGATGTAGGGGTCATACACCCGGATGGCTATATAAAAATTAAGGACCGATCAAAAGACATTATAATAACTGGGGGTGAAAATGTGAGTAGTGTGGAGGTAGAATCAGTATTGTACTCGAATCCAGTGGTGCACGAGGCAGCTGTGGTGGCTCGTCCAGATAAATTTTGGGGGGAAACGCCTTGTGCATTTGTGAGTTTGATCGGAAAGGCAAGTTCCAATGACATTATAATGTTTTGTCGAGAGCGTTTGCACTAGAGGCTGTCTCAAGATTTCCACCGGGGATATGTCTCTAGAAAAAGCCACGGTTTAATAAGCAATTTCTATAAGCACTCTTTAAGCTATTAGCCAAAAACAATGAAGCTTAAACTTCTATATTAAAAAGGAAATGCCTTACGTTAATGAATAGGTTACTCTCGCAAGATGGTAACCCTCTTGACTTCCATAAGGGAGGTCGCGGGGTTCGATTCTCGCTGGGGTATAACATCCTTTTTTATTTTTTTGTTATTTTTTATTAACTTAATTTGAGCAAAGCTCAAAAGCTAAATAAAGTTAAAAAGGGACCTCACTGTATTGACCGTAACTCCTAAACTACCAGGAGTTATCTAACGCCGTCAGCTTCATTAGCCTTGTAGTAAATAACCAATATATGACATATCAAAATCGCCGACGTAGCCGTGATGACGCGCCATCACGCTATGTAACAAGCCGACAATTTAAAAAAACAAAAAAAAACAATCGGTTCACTGTTTTTCATGTTGCTCTAATTAAACTCTTAATCATTTAATTATTTAATCATATTGATAATGGAATATTTAACGAAACTTATGGCTTGAAAAAATAATAATTTGTGGCGCTTAGATGATACTTTCACAAGAATTAAAAAAAAAAATTGACTCCTAACTTGAATTTTCACAAAGATTGGTGGCGCCTAAATTGGGCGCCCATCAAAATTTCTAAATCTCGAATGTGGTTGAAAGTTAAAACTTTAAAGTATCTTCATCACAACTGCTCCCACAAACCCACCATTCCTTAGACATGCTATCTTAATTGATTTCATTACCCCCGCTCAAAATTTCCCTAAATTCAAATTACCATTTTCATTATCCCTCCCATTGTTCTAAGTCACATAACCCACAAATATGACTTTATCCCTTCATCTCAGATCTCACATTTTTTTCTTGTCTCTGCCACCAACAAGAAGCCATCTTCAATTTTTATAGTAGTCTCCTCCCACCATAAGCCAATTGCGTATTCAATGACCACAAACCCTTGCGGTTCACCATCTGCACTCGCGAATTTAAAGTCCATTATACACAAATCAGGTACTTTATTGTGTTATACGTTCAATTTAATCATCTATTTGAGGTGTCCATTGTTCAATTTCGTGTTTGGCTGATTTTAGGAGTTAAGGTTCTTGTAAACCCGAATCTATTTGTTTTCTCATGAGATAAGCTTGACTAGTTGTCCTTTGTAGCTTATTAAGTGTGCTTACCTTGCTTTTGTTCAATTTTGTGATCACCGATTAGTTATTTGTTCACTGTTGGATACTTGAACTCGTTCAAAGCTTATTTTGGGCTTTTCAGAAAAGTATTTTCATTATAATTAGCTTATATTAGTTGTAAACTATGTAGTTAATATCGCCGATATCTCGTTGATATCTCGTGTATCGCTCCTTAAAAAATCTCGGATCAAAATATTGGATCCGATAATATCGGTGATGCGTGGGAATCGCACCTTGCTTTACCTCTCGAGGGATCTCGAGAAGCTTACAACCCCCACCAGGCAGTGTACCTGATCGTTGTAGTATAGTATAGTGACAAGTACCGGAGGATTGATCGTTCAGCTTAGGAATAGTGTCGCTAGGATTAGAAAGCCTAAATTACTAGTTCTAAAGGTGAGGGAAGATTATTTTTGTGTTTTTATGTTTTTATGAAAGCAATTAAAATCTCGGGTTTTGAAGGAGTGGGCGGAATTAGTTGCTATTCAACTAACCCAAAGCTAAGATGCAATCAAAATAAAATACTGAAAATGAAAATAAACTAATTATTACAAAGTTGTGAGCAGTAATGGAGAAAATTGTGTTTACTTAGACTTCACTACTCCCTAGATATCTTTTACACGTTAATTACTTGTTATACTTGTATGGATGACGGATTGTATTCCTTAATACCATTCGTGGGGTGGCATACATAACTCCCCAACTCTATGAGCTCTTATCTCCTCCTACACCATGACCCAGCACAACTGTAGGGATTGTAAACAGTGGCTCATGCATTAAATACAACCAATAAAGACCTAGTACGCCTCGGTTCATGTTTCTTAAGACGTTCAAGCATGTTACCATTTGAAGATCTGCCAGTTTTCTTAAGCCTAACATATAAAATCATTCATCCAAGACAAGAATAGACAAGTAATCAACACATAATCAACATCTAGGTTTCATTAGATCTAAGCAAACACAAAAGAGATCTAGCCTAGCATAATGGAATTGAGACAAGAACAAGATATAAACAACCAACACATAGACATATTGATTGAATTAGAAGAACACTTATCTCAATTACAATGCAAGGTATCAAGGGTTTGGAACCCTTGAAAAACCTGTAAAAGATACACCAAATTCGTCTTTAGGGTTCCACCAAAACTTCTCTCCTTTTAATGAAAAAACTAGAAAACTATATATAGGAAAACTGGGCTGACGGCGTCAAGACAAGCATGTGACGCCGTCACCTCGCCGCCAAATACTTCCTCGGACTGCCTTGATCTACTTATGACGGCCTATGTGACGCCGTCACCAACCACGGTATTTTATTCTTGGTACTTTGACGCCGTCAGGATGACTTTTGACGTCGTCATCAACTACGGTGTTTTATTCTTGATGTCTGACGCCGTCAGGATGTAACTCTTGACGCCGTCACCTAGTGTCTTCAGCATGGAAAATTGATACTTTGCCGTTTTCTTCACTTTTATGCTCCAAAAACGTCCAAAATGGCTTCTTTTCCAGAATTTACTCTCCAAACACCTAAAATCACAAAAGGAACGATTTAGGGTGATATTTGATCAAATAAAGTCGGATTCGGGCTTAAATGACCCCCTAAAAATGGATCATTTTTCACCTCATCATATACCCTTACACTTGAGATTTGCTTGTCCTCAAGCAAATGAGCTTTTATTCTACTCAAAAGACAAGTTAGGGGTCATTTAACACTAATATAAAAGTAATTACAACAAATAATCGTTCCACTAAAGACCAATAGACAAGCACGGAGGTCATACACAAGCACCTCACAAATAGTGTTTAGATACTCACATCTCTCGGGTGTAATAAAGTAATATAACATTATGGAAATGGAAGATATCTCTCACTACCTGTCATAGCAAAATAGATTACCATAGGCTTGGAAAAGGATCAAACCTCCACCACATGGCGTAAGCACCTAGGATAAACTATCAAAGAGGTCTTTTAAATGGTTGTAACGTTAGGTATAGGGATATGAATTACACGGTTTTGTTGGATAAAGGAAGTTTTACTGGTGGCGAGTTAACAATCTTGGTCAATTACATGTACAATATGGCGTTGTTAAGCCAAGACTAGACTCGACTTAAGCTAATAAATGAAAAATAACAAAAACATAAAATGAACATAGAATGAAAAACGGGATGGTAGTTCGTATGTTTTTTCTCTTTTTCTTTTTTTTTCTATTTTTTTTCTTTTTTTTTTTTTCTTTTTCTTGTTTTTTCGATTTTTTTTTTTTTTTTTTTTTTTGTGCATACACTCTTACCCTACCATCCGAAATAATACATCATAGGGGATGAGAATTCCCCTTACACTTGAATTTTTACATACTTTACATTTAACTAATCTAATGACTCGAATTAAGATAATCAAAACACTTGGAGCACTTTTAAGATTAACGTACATATGGGGGTAATAAATGATGTTCTTCCCCATTATTCCATAAAATAAGTACTTACCCATGAGTCCCAATCGTCCCAAAACAATATGTACAAGGATATGACTCGACTTAGCAACCATATAATCAATTAGAAAGTTAACTTAGATTTTAACAAATAACAATAATGCACTAAAAATGAGCGCATACACGGAAGGCTAAGGCGATTTGGTTGTACATTTAAGTGGGGTGTAACAAATTCTTCCTTTAAGTAAAATGCTTAAAGTTAGAAACGAAAAAATAGGCTCGGAGGGGTGTACTAGGGGTATCGTGTACTAAAAATGAGTACAACGCTAAGGGTGTGGGAAAAATTAGTTGACTTAACTAGCCAAGTAATATGACTTAAATGGTCAAGTAATTATAATACGGGTTTAACACAAGGGTGGTCCTAATGCCTCTTATCATGTAGTAAATCCTACTACACGAATGTAGTCTCACTAGCGGTCTCGGGATGCATCACTAACGCAAGTTCTAGAATCTAAATACTACCGGTACACTCATAAGCACTAATAGTAAATGCTTTTCCTATCAAATCTAAAGGCGAACCTCACATTTTTGGGTGGAAAATTTTTCTGAATATACGGTTATGTGCTAGTCATACAATCTCCTATCCATGAGACGCTTGCTATGGCTAAAGTTTCACTCCTAAATGTTGTAAAAAATTTTAAATTTGGCGCTAAAATTACACTAACAAGTATTTCTCATAGTTTTATTACACATCTACTATCAAACAAAACAAACTCAAGCGAAAGTGCATATGTAAGGTATCATCTTTTTACCCTCCCCTTACACTTAAGATGAACATTGTCCCCAATGTTCAAGTAAAGAATGTAAAAGTGAAAAAGTAAAGAGAATGAAATCAAATACTCCCCTGATTCGCTCGGTATGGATTTTAGGTTGGCCAGGTTAAATCTTCTTCCAAGAAAACGAACAATCAAAGCTTCCCTTCCAGAATATAAATCATCTCCTTGTCAAACATAACCTGTAAATCCTGAGAAAATAGACAAGACAACCTCGCGTAAAAACGGCGGCATCCTATATAAGTTACTAAATCCTAGAAAACAAAGTAAGATATAATGCTTGTGGAATGAAGTTTGCAGATTTCCTGGAGATTATAAAACTTAATAATTCACAAAAACCATAAGACTCCGTTAGAAAAACAAAACCGGTAAAATTTCCAGATTTTTAACTCCTGACGCCGTCAAGAGTAATACTCTGACGCCGTCAGAATGGACCTGCAGAAATTCTTATGTTAAGTTTCCGGAAAATTTCTGGAAAAACTTGGTCCTACTTCCTGGAAAATCCTGCAAAACTTCATTATGACTCAATACAAGCATTTGACTCTAACAAATACGAATATACATATTCATTTAATATTGTGGAGAATCATGATCGGTTTGTTTCTTAAAAACATATTTGGGGTTTCCCCTTACACTTATCTTTTGCAAAAATACCTTTAGGTTGAAGTTAAGACTAGGCCAAACAACATAATAAAGTATTTCCACATTTTAATTTAGAAACATGATCAACCAACAATAAAAATAAAACATGCATACGGAAGCAAATAACAATCAAACAAATAAAATCACACAAAACATGGGTTGCCTCCCAAGAAGCGCTTTTCTTTATTTACGAGTCTTGTAGCTAGACTCCAAGTCATGGGTTACTACGTGACTTCATCATTGGTTCCATTCTCCGATTGTAGATATTCCTTGTAGAAACCAATCACCTTTTTCTCGATCGCCCCCATAATCGGGCAAATTCTTCATCGACTTTATACCTTGGTCCAAGGGCCAAGCAATCCTTGTAGTAAAGACTCTTTTTTTCCCATACATAGTCCATGCCCTTTTTCTTATCCTCGTCATCAATATCCTCAAAAGCACCAACGTTGTCCTGATCAAAACGAGATATAAAGTGAAATTCTTTCATCCTATTGGGCATCCTATAGGTGATACTATCGGTGTTACTTACAAATCGGATCGTGCCTTCTACCTCATCATATTCTAACTTAGACTCCTCAACAAATGGTTTGCCAAACACAACATTGGATAATCGACAATCAATAACATTAGCAAGATCCTCCACAATCATAAAGTCGGTGACAAAAGTGAAATTACCAACAAAGACACGTAAACCTTTAACTCTCCCGACAAACTTACAAACTCCACCAGGGTACTTGGGATCCCTTCTAGGTTCAAGTCTTGTGTTCACTATATCATTATAAACCGTTGAGGACATAATATTGATTGGAGATTTAAAGTCGATGTAAGCATTGCTAATGTGCCTATATCCAATCATACATGGTATCTTAGCATTCTTAGGATCGCCTCTCTTGATCTTAGGTTCAATCATGGTGAAGGGAGATCGCGGGTTATCAATAAGATTATTATAATATGCAATCTCCTCCTTAGTGGGGTATAGATTAAAGTAGTCGTTAAGCCTCGGATCCATTTCCTCCTCTTCTAGTCTCTCAACAATACTCACAAAGTCATTAGGCCCTAGGTCCTTATTTAAATACAAGGCGGTTGCAAGGTCACTAAATGTATGTTCGAGTTCAATCTTAATCAACCTATTAAGCTCTCTAAGCTCCCTAATCTCACTCTCAATTTGTCCACGTAACATAGCCACTTCACTAGGGGAAAGGGCTGGATTCGCGTTTTCCATAATGGTCAACGGAATAGTCAATGAGGTTAATTTACTAACAGAGGCACAAAGAAATAAGATAGACTAAAGAAGACCTAAAAATAAAAATAAAATCTTACTAGAAAGGAATCTAGCAAGTAGACCTAATAAAAAGAAATCCTAACCTAGACAATAACTATTCCCCGGGCTGCGGCGCCAAAAACTTGATGCGTGGGAATCGCACCTTGCTTTACCTCTCGAGGGATCTCGAGAAGCTTACAACCCCCACCAGGCAGTGTACCTGATCGTTGTAGTATAGTATAGTGACAAGTACCGGGGGATTGATCGTTCAGCTTAGGAATAGTGTCGCTAGGATTAGAAAGCCTAAATTACTAGTTCTAAAGGTGAGGGAAGATTATTTTTGTGTTTTTATGTTTTTATGAAAGCAATTAAAATCTCGGGTTTTGAAGGAGTGGGCGGAATTAGTTGCTATTCAACTAACCCAAAGCTAAGATGCAATCAAAATAAAATACTGAAAATGAAAATAAACTAATTATTACAAAGTTGTGAGCAGTAATGGAGAAAATTGTGTTTACTTAGACTTCACTACTCCCTAGATATCTTTTACACGTTAATTACTTGTTATACTTGTATGGATGACGGATTGTATTCCTTAATACCATTCGTGGGGTGGCATACATAACTCCCCAACTCTATGAGCTCTTATCTCCTCCTACACCATGACCCAGCACAACTGTAGGGATTGTAAACAGTGGCTCATGCATTAAATACAACCAATAAAGACCTAGTACGCCTCGGTTCATGTTTCTTAAGACGTTCAAGCATGTTACCATTTGAAGATCTGCCAGTTTTCTTAAGCCTAACATATAAAATCATTCATCCAAGACAAGAATAGACAAGTAATCAACACATAATCAACATCTAGGTTTCATTAGATCTAAGCAAACACAAAAGAGATCTAGCCTAGCATAATGAAATTGAGACAAGAACAAGATATAAACAACCAACACATAGACATATTGATTGAATTAGAAGAACACTTATCTCAATTACAATGCAAGGTATCAAGGGTTTGGAACCCTTGAAAAACCTGTAAAAGATACACCAAATTCGTATTTAGGGTTTCACCAAAACTTCTCTCCTTTTAATGAAAAAACTAGAAAACTATATATAGGAAAACTGGGCTGACGGCGTCAAGACAAGCATGTGACGCCGTCACCTCGCCGCCAAATACTTCCTCGGACTGCCTTGATCTACTTATGACAGCCTATGTGACGCCGTCACCAACCACGGTATTTTATTCTTGGTACTTTGACGCCGTCAGGATGACTTTTGACGCCGTCATCAACTACGGTGTTTTATTCTTCATGTCTGACGCCGTCAGGGTGTAACTCTTGACGCCGTCACCTAGTGTCTTCAGCATGGAAAATTGATACTTTGCCGTTTTCTTCACTTTTATGCTCCAAAAACGTCCAAAATGGCTTCTTTTCCAGAATTCACTCTCCAAACACCTAAAATCACAAAAGGAACGATTTAGGGCGATATTTGATCAAATAAAGTCGGATTCGGGCTTAAATGACCCCCTAAAAACGGATCATTTTTCGCCTCATCAATCGGCGATATTGGCTGATATTTTGACGATATTTTGGAATCGCGATATTTTAGAATCGGCGAGATTTTGACTTTTAATTTTTCTGGGTTTTTTTTGGCAGCCTAATTAACAATTAGCCCAACTTAATAACACTATAACCCAACTTTGAACCCTAATTAAACATGCGACGATCATACAACATGTGAAGAAAGAAATGAGATAGAAGTGGTATAATATGTGTTCTTTTTGAGGTGAAAGAGATTTAGTTTCTTTTGTATTCGTGTGGCTGCAACTAGTACTCTACTTGTTTGAGAGTAGAACAGTAGTGTAGCTGTTTTATGTTGTGCTAAAGTTTAGGGTATTATATAGTGAGAAATAATATGTTTAGGTTAAATAGTTGTTTGAGCCTTATTTATTTTTTATTTTTGGGCTTTTATTGGATCCAATTTTGTTAGCATTAATGTATTTTCTTTTAATAAGGCTGGTCCTATTGTCTTTATGTTAAGGCTAGTTACTAGAAAAATGAAAGCATATACATAAATAAGCCGATATATAAAAAATGATATCTCACCGATATCTCACCGCGAAAACCGCTATTTCAAATATCGGACCTTGAACGATACGAGATTTTTTACTGAGATAACTACATAAGTCGTAAAATAGTTTGGTTAAAAGAGAAAAATAAAAAAAAAAATAATAATAATAACAAAAAGTGCATTGCTAGGATTTGAACCCGGGCCACCTAGCTCACCAACAACATTCATAACCATCTCTGCCCTTGGGACTTTCTCAAGAGTTGAGTACCTTCAAATCCTATTATACACTTTCTTAGTTTTTAGCTTATAGTAGCTGTTTGTGCTTATCAGAGCTTATTGCTTTAGCTTTTTAGACTTTTCTCATTTTTCCCTTGTTTCTGCTATAGTTTAGGACTTTTCAGTAAATTTTTGTATTATTCCAACTTTATTTACCATTTTTCTTATTTTATTTTCTTTATTTAGCAAAGTAATTCATAAAAAATTCAAAAATTATCAAAAATTAGTGATTCTTTTTTTAGAAATTTTCTTTTAATTGGTAGGATTTAAGAAAAAAAAAATCAAAGTTTGGACTTTTTCTTCTCAAATTTGCAAAAAGGGTTCGGGATTTCCCGAGACTTTGCGTTTTTAGCTTAATTTTCAATATTTTTCAAATTTTATTTTTCCATTTCATTTTCAATATCATAAAATAGTTTCCTTAAATTTTTCATAATTTTACAAGTTGTTTTGCTAGTTTTCTCTTAATTTCCCTTTTAAATTAGTTTTTAATTCATAATAAATAAATAAAAAGTCAAAAAAATATTTTTCTTTTTCCTGAAATTATTTTTAAGTGTTTAGGATTTTTAGAAAGTAATTTTGCATTTTTAGGTGCCTTTCCCCTTAAGTTTGCCTTTTTAGTTACGTTTACTTTTAGTTAAGTTCGCGTTATTAGATTTACATTACGTTATTAGTTTATGTGTTACTTGCTTAATTGATAATTTGTGCTTTACTTTTATCATTATTAGTTTAAATCTCATCTAATTCACTCTTATCACAATTCACTACATGTTTCACGACGTGTTTATCATAAAATTCAATTCACACCTTCACACGGACTACGACCTCGGGTTATCCGTATTTCCTTCGGATTACATTGGAGAAAATATATTCATACTATAATTGAAACACATCATCCAGCACCCCTTCTAACCCCCCCCCCCCTTTATATCCCCCGCCAGTTGCGAGCATGGTCACGTTATCAAGCAAATCGAATATTACTGAACTATATTGAAAGTTTAAATTTTAAATTAGAGTTTTTTCCTTGTTAGTAAGCAATCTCTCTACATGTATACAAAATCATGTTAAAATATCCACGTTGTCTAATGATAACAACAAAAGTTAATGAAATCGTGTCTAAATTGCTCTAACAATATCAAAGATGCACAAAGTTATAGTCAAAATTGTTGCACTATGTTATTGCCACCCCAACAATTCTAGAACTACATGAATATGGTCATGTTATATAGCACCTCGAAGATAAAATCTTGTTCAAAATTCAAAATTGAAAATATTTTTTCTTCTTGTCGGAATAACAATCTCTCGACAAGGTTTCTATATTTTGCAAAGTGGTTTTGTTTTAACATGGAAATATATTTAGTTCTCTACAAGGTACATAAATATGAATACTAACTCTGAAAGACCATTAATTTTTGAAATTGAATTTTGAAGAGGTCTTATCTTCGAGATGCTAGAGAGCGTGACCAATCTCCCGACAGGTATATAAATTTCTTTACTTGTTCATATACCAATATCCCGACAATTATATAATTTTTTTGATTGTTGGATTACCAATCTCCCGACAAAGGTATAATTACTTTAGAACGTATTCACGTTTTTTAGATGATAAGAACAAAAGTTGTGTGAAATATCATATATATAATTTTCTTCTTATTATGACCCGAATTTTCCTATATAAAGGGCTTCTTTTCTCTATAATGCACATCACTCTTATTCTTATTCTTGTTTTTCTTCTTTTGAGCTTACTTTTCGTGTGCATTAGAAGCTCTCTTTTCTCAACTTCACATTTGAGTGTTGCATCTGAAAGTTGATTCTCTTTTTTAGTTCTCATAGATATATCAGTCTATTTCATTCTTTTTTTTCCTGGCCTCTCGGTTTTGGGCGTCTGATTTAGCTATTATTAGTTTCCAACGAGTCTTTAACCTATGTAATATTTCTTTCTCTCTCAATTTGAGAGGAAAAAAATCTTGGGCTTGCATTAAAATGCTTCTTTAGAGACTTTGTGAGCCTCAGATTCAATCTTTTCAGAATCAAGTTATCAACTTCTATGTCATATGTATCTTTACTAGTCATTCTTCTTTCTATCATAGTCGTCCTTATAAATCTTATTGTTTCAATTCGAGAATACGGTCTATAATAAAGGAAGAAAAAAGAAGATATATATGACATAGAATTTGATGGCATGATTCGGAAAAGTATGGACTGTGAGGCCATAAAGTCTCTAAAGAGGCAATTTAATGCAAACACAAGACTTTCTTCCTCTCAAGATGGTTTCATCTTATTTTCCTTTTCAAGTCCTTGTTATGAGCATGTAGTGGCTCAATAAGCGAATAATATCTCTTGTAGTTGCTATATCTATGTACACTGCTAAGTTCTTATATCTTAAATAATAAGTATTTACTTTCTATCGTTAATGTTCTTTCACTAAACCTTATTGTATATTAATGTTGTTTAACAATTTAACTATATGCTATCATATCAAACTTCCAGTAGTACAGCTCTATAAATTAATAAAGGTTGAACCGGGATATTGTATTAATTTAGCGAGATATTTTTATATCGATAAATTAATAATTTATTAATTTAATGAAGTTAACGTATCGGCTTTAAATTTCCAAGTCGAATATACTAGTTACAATGTGTACTAGTTAGAGATGAAAAATAAATTAGAAAAACTAGTTTCAATTATAATTTTATGAATTCAAGGCATTAAAAAATTATGGAATTTTTTAGTAATTACTTATTAATTTACTAAACTATATTGAAAACTCAAATTGTAAATTAGAGTAGTTCCCTTGTTGGTATACAATACCTCTAGTCAAAATCATGTGAAAATATTCACTTTTTTCCATATAATAATAAGAAAAGTTGTGTGAAATTTTGTCTAAATTGCTCTAACAAACTCATATCGAAGATGCACAAAGTTATGGTGACCATGGTCACATTATCAAGTATTCAAAATCATCTAAAAATGTTCATGTTCATCAGATGATAACAACAAAAGTTGTGTGAAATCCTGTTTAAATCCCTCTAACAATATCAAAATGTACAAAGTTACGATAAAATGTGTTGCACTGTGTTATTTCGACACCAACCAATCCAGAATTACATGTGAATATGGTCATGCTTTCTAACACCTGAAAGATAAAACCTTGTTCAAAATATAAAGTTTCTTTCCCCATGTTGGAATATCAATCTCTCGACAAGGTTTTTGTATGTTGTAGAGAGGTATCGTTCTAACAAGGAATTTTTTTATAATTTTTTATGATTAATTTTAATTTTTTTAGTTTTTTGTAATTCATAGTAGAAAACAAGGAAATACATTTAATACTCTACAAGGTACACAAACGTTAATACTAAAACTGAAAAACATTTAATTTTCAAAGTTCAATTTTGAATGTCAGGTCTTATCTTCGAGATACTTGATAATGTGACCAATATTCTTTTTTATTGTTGGTAAACCAATATTCCGTCAAAGGTATTAATTATTTACTTTTGAACCTATACACGTTTCTCAAATGATAAAAACAAAAGTAGTGTGAAATCCCGAATATATATAATTTTCTTCTTATTATGCCCAAAGCCAAATTTTCCTATATAAAGGGCTTCTTTTCTCCATAATGTACATCACTCTTATTCTTATTCTTGTTTTTCTTCTTTTGAGTTTACTTGCCAGTGCATTAGAAGATCTCTTTTCTCAACATGACATTTTGAGTGTTGTATTTTCAAGTCCATTCTCTTTTTTAATTCTCATAGATATATTTGTCTAGTTTTGAAAAGAGCAAGGTTGGATCAAGTGGTTAACACCCTTCCCTCTGGAAACAGAGGTCAAGGGTTCGATCCTCACCCCTTGCAATGCCGAAGGTCCTTTTCTACCTTTGGTAGAACCGGAAGCAGCCTCTCTACCTTAGGTAGGGATAAGGCTATCTACATCTCAACATCCCCCATACACCGTGGAAGACGGTATTGAGACCTATAACCTGTGGAAGACGATATTGGGAGTTACTTACTTTTACTTTTTACTTTTCTGGTTTCGGGGTCTGATGTAGCTATTGTTTGTAATGAGTCTCTAACTTATGTAATCTTTCTTTTTCTACCAACTTGAGTGGAAGAAAATCTTGGGCTTACATTAAAATGCTTCTTTAGAAACTTTTTGCGCCTCAGATTCGATCTTTTCTGAATCAAGTTATCAAATTCTAAGTCAAATGTATCTTTGCTAGTTATTCTTCTATCATACATGTCCTTATAAATATGATTGTATTAATTCAAGATTACACTCTAAAATAAAGGAAGAAAAGAAAGATATATATGACATAGAACTTGATGGCATGATTCGGAAAAGTATGGACTA